>CM051013.1:5634214-5656714 GCA_027704905.1 Muraenolepis orangiensis | reverse complement strand
GTGTGTGTGTGTCTCCGGAGTTGGTTTTCGCCCGTTCACAAACAGGCCAAGGAACCGTTGATTTGATTTTGGATCCATGGGGGGGACTTTCTGTTGGTGTGGCTTTGAGTTATGTGCTCTACTAGGAACCCTCTAGCTATCAACATTTTGCCTTGTGTGTTCACTGTTCCACTGTTACACACACTCGTACCCCTGCAGTACTCCATGGAACCTTCTCCGTTCTTCAGCGGTGCACACGGGGCTCTCCGTGCTCACCGGCGGCTTCGTGGCGTTGCTGAACATAAACGCCGTATTGATCTGAAAGGCCGTGCGCTGCTCTTGAATGCATTGCTGAGTAGAATCGACCTCTGTCCCCAATGACATGAAACACGAGAGGACAAATAGGCGGCGATTCGTAGCACACTGATTGTACATTCTCTCTCTCTCTCTCTCTCTCTCTCTCCCTCTCTCTCTGTAGCTCTCTCTCTCTCTGTGACTCTCTCTCTCTCTCGCTCGCTCTCTGTCGCTCTCTCCTCTCTCTCTCTCTCTGTGACTCTCTCTCTCTCTCTCTGCTCTCTCGATCTCTCTCTCTCTCTCTCTCTCTCTCTCTCTCTCTCTCTCTCTCTCTCTCTCTCTCTCTCTCTCTCTCTCTCTCTCTCTCTCTCTCTGTCGCTCTCTCTCCGTCGCTCTCTCTCTGTGCGTTCTCTGAAGGAACCGGAGAGCCGTGGCGTTCTCCGACTGTCTCGTCGTGTCATCTCTAACGGGGCCCGACGTCGGCTCCACTCGACGTCGATAGCGCACCTTATTTATCCTCCTACGGAACGCACGGCGAGCCGAGACCGGAGCGGAGCGCGCGGGGGCGTTTAGAAATGATTAAGTCGCGTTCGTCACGTTTGTCAAGGATCTCCGCGTTGATGAGATTTCCCGTACTGTATTAGCGGCGGGGTGTGACCACCGCCTGGGTAAGGAAGGATCAATCATGAAATTCGGTAAAAGTCCCCAAGCTTTTCCTGAGTTATGAACACCCCACGCGTTGGCACGTACGTTTTTTTCACTTCACCACGGTGACGGATGTTAGCCGTGCGTTAAAGCGAGAGAGGGATACGAGAGAGAAGGATATGAGAGAAGGATATGAGAGAGGGATACGAGAGAGGGATACGAGAGAGGGATATGAGAGAGGGATACGAGAGAGGGATCCGAGAGAGGGATACGAGAGAGGGGGATACGAGAGAGAGGGATTCGAGAGAGAGAGGGATACGAGAGAGAGAGGGATACGAGAGAGAGAGGGATACGAGAGAGAGAGGGATACGAGAGAGAGAGAGGGATACGAGAGATTCTGCTTATCGCAATTGACATTTTCTTTGCAAAAAAACCTGCAAGGAAACATAGCATGAGGCAGCATTGTTGTTTATCATCTGTGACACCACTGCAACAAAAAACAACACACGGGTTAAATATCATTCAACATTGAAGGTTAGCCAAGTGTATATTGCTGTGGTTTGTGAGTCAGACGCTTCGAGGTGTGTATCTTTACTGGTGTGTGGGGGGGCTAAGATAGCAAAATATGTCTCGGTCTCTCGGTCTCTGCTTCCCTCCCTCTTTCTGTCTCTCTCTCTCTCTCTCTCTCGCTCTCTCTCTTTCTCTCTCTCTCTCATCCTCTGCCTCTCTTTCTCTCTGTACTACTGCTGCCGAAACGCAAGGTATTTTAATTGTGTTTGACCCATGTCAGGTAAAGCAGAGAGAGAGAGAGAGAGAGAGAGAGAGAGAGAGAGAGAGAGAGAGAGAGAGAGAGAGAGAGAGAGAGAGGAGAGAGAGAGAGAGAGAGAGAGAGGAGAGAGAGAGAGAGAGAGAGAGAGAGAGAGAGAGAGAGAGAGAGAGAAGGAATCCTCTTCAGATCTGTCTGTACATGATGTGATGTGTCTCGCTCCTGCTTTCCTAACAATTTGACGAAGGACATTTCCATCGTTATTATAATTATCATCATCTCTCATTATTATGATAATTATAATTATCATCATTATCACGCCGGCTATGGGAATCAAGTGACATGGATATTAACACTAGACCATGTTGTTTAGTATTTTTAGATTTGATTTGAAAGGTGTGTAAGGCATTTGTGCATTCCTTTCCTAATGATTGTGTTGAATAATAGAACAAAAATAACAATTCCCTTTCCAGAGTGCATTGCACACTCACAGTGAGAGCCAAACGGACGAATAACATTACACTCCACAGCTATGTTATCTCATTCTCTCGCTTGAGACGTGTTAGCGTTACATTCCCTTTTAATAGCGATTGTGTCTTCAATATTAAATATTTTAAGCTCCTAGCCTACGGGTGTTTCCCCCCCCACCTGGTTCCGCCCACCTTTTAAAGCTTTCACGTGAATTTCCACCGACTGTCACGTAGGGGCTCCTGTAGTGTTTGCCTTTAAGCTATTTTGTTTATTTGAAGTCTACCGATTATTCGGAAAAGGTCTATGGATTCTGCTACTGAAGAAAAATACAGAATCCTCATCGTTAACAAGTTGGTTTTTCACCGTTACAAGCGTCGTAGTTATCGATGTTCAATCACAGTAGAGTTTGTATCCTGCCTTTAAGGTTTTTAATTTAAAGTCTACGGATTTCTTTGAAAGGTCTAGGGACTCTGCTACAGGAGATGAGCACAGAATCCTTATCGTTAACGAGTTGGTTACAAGCATCGCAGTTATCACTGTTCAATCACAAAGTTTGTACCCTGGCTTTAAGGATTTTTTTTAATTTAAAGTCTAATTTTTATTTTGAACTGGATTGGATTGAACTGTGGATTCAGCTCCCTGATGCAAAAACCCCAGAATCCTTTATCGTTAACGTGATTGGTTTAGGTGGACGCAACCCACCCCACCCCCCCCCCCCCCCCCCCCCCTCATCCCAGGCATCTGGTGAATTACACTCCAAAGGGAAACGATCGGGGGAAAGCGAAAAACAGAACCTCGGGATGGCGTCTTGCCGCCTGCCCATGCGGGTGTTTCACGCTCTCCGGGGGATGCTCCAATCTCATTCGCTTAACGTCTGGCGCCAATCAATGCAAAACGCTGACGAGGCCACAGGGAGAAGGGCAGTTCAGCCCAGGGTGATGTCAGGGGGGGTGGGGGGCGGTGGGGGGGGGGGTGAGGGGGGGAGGGTGGAGGTTATTTCCAGGCGTGGCTTGTTGTCCTCTGCCTTTTATTAGCCTGCTGCTCCTGCTTGCTTCCTACCGCCGCCGCCGTGGCTCCACAAGCCTAACATCGCTCAAGGAAATTACTCTGATTAATTAGTTGAGTGCTGGAGATTGTGCGGCACAATGGAGATAGGGAGAGAGAGAGAGAGAGAGAGAGGAGAGAGAGAGAGAGAGAGAGAGAGAGAGAGAGAGAGAGAGAGAGAGAGAGAGGGGGGGAGGGAGGGAGGGAGGGAGAGAGAGAGGAGAGAGAGAGCGAGAGCGAGAGCGAGAGCGAGAGAGAGAGAGAGAGAGAGAGAGAAAAAAAAGAGAGGCGGGCCCAATCTTACAGTAAATCATTCTTGTTCACAGTAGGCTCCACCGTTACCACCCTCCCCCCTCCCCCCCTCCCCCCCCTCCCCCCACCCCACCACACACACACACACACACACACACATCGGTCTCCTCCCTCCTCAACCCTCTCCACTCCCTCTCCTCTCCTCTCCTCTCCTCTCCTCTCCTCTCCTCTCCTCTCCTCTCCTCTCCTCCCATCCCCGCCCCTTCCCCTCCCCTCTCCTCTCCTCTCCTCTCCTCTCCTCTCCTCTCCCCGCCCCTTCCCCTCCCCTCCCATCCATGCAGACCAGACTGAGGCTCTCTCATCGTCTTAACAACAGATCGGAGACTTGGAGTCCAAACCATGTCATTAAACAATCAATCCCCACACACACACACACACACACACACACACACACACACACACACACACACACCACACACACACACACACGTGCATACAGAAATGTGTTCACAGATTTAGCTTGAACCCACAATGTGTGAACCACATTAATAAGTGGCCGCCTTAAATAATAATAATTCTGAATGATAATAATTAAAAACAATATAAATAATAAAAATAATAATACATCATGATGACAAAAAAAATGTCTCACTACACCAAATGAATTGCACTGTAATGTACTGTACTGTATTTATGACGCTGTTACCACTCACTATATTGTAATAACTGCTATTTATGATCTTTTATTTTATTTTTTACTTTACTATTTTGACATACTCAGAGGAAGTTTTACTTCCAGTGTCATCGTGGTAAATAATTCATCCCGCGGGAGGGAATGAGAAAGAAGGGTTCTATCGCAATTTAATCTAGAATCCCGAATCTCAATCTAGTCGTCGTCTACCAAGAGAGGAGTGACCAGGAGTGACTAGAAGAACCCCCACCGCTGCACAGGGTACCGTTTCACGATAGCGGCGGTCAGCTACCGCCGTACCGCGGGTTTTCCGGTCCAGACAGCAGCCGGCCATGGCCGGCGGTGGGCCATCTGGGCCCGGTGCCTAGCGCTCCGCCGGCTGTAGTGTACGTACTGTACGGCAGCCCTCTGAGAGCCGACCGGGGGGATGGATGAGGCTTCCAGGGAGCGTGGAGTAATGTGCAGTGAGCTGTCTCCCGTTAAGGAGGCCACAGACAATCATAGCAATAACAGCGCTAGCCCGTGACGGAAGGAGGAGAAATCCATACACACACACACACACACACACACACACACACACACACACTCTCAGACATACACAACGATTTTGCTGTTATGCCCCCCCAATCGTCCATCACCACTCCCCTGGCTCTCCTCTCCTCCTACTCCTCCTTCACCTCCCTCCCTTTTCTCCCACTCCTCCCCTCCCCAACTACACTCCTCCCTCCCACTCCTCCTTGCTCCTCTGTTTCCTCCTCCTCCTCCTCCTCCTCCTACTCCTTCTCCTCCTTCCTCCTCCTCTCCTCTCCTCCTCTCCTCCTCCTCCTCCTCCTCCTATACCCTTCTCCTCCTCCTCCTCCTCCTCTCCTCCTCTCCTACTCCTCCTCTCCATCCCCCCCTCCTCCTCCTCCTCCTCTGCTGCCTCCACCCAGATGGTGCAACATAGTGTGCAGTGATGTGTGCCTTGAAGAGCCGGAGTCACGCTCCATCTTGACGAAATATACAGTATATATTTTCTTATTTTTGGTCTGTATTAAGTTCAGATACTCACATCTTGATAGGTGGCTGTAAATAATCCTGAGTGAAATGGACCGCTGGTTTTCGGGATGTCACGAAGCAGGAGAACCTGAGAAGGAACAAGGATGATCAATCCAAAGGCAAATATGGAGGCTAGATCTGTGAATTATGCGTCTGTGTGAGAGAGAGAGAGAGAGAGAGAGAGAGAGAGAGAGAGAGAGAGAGAGAGAGAGAGAGAGAGAGAGAGAGGAGAGAGAGAGAGAGAGAGAGAGAGAGAGAGAGAGAGAGAGAGAGAGAGAGAGAGAGAGAGAGAGAGAGAGAGAGAGAGAGAGAGGGAGGGAGAGAGGGAGGAGAGAGAGAGGGAGAGAGAGAGGAGAGAGAGAGAGGGGAGAGAGAGAGAGAGGGAGGGAGAGAGGGAGGGGAGAGAGAGAGAGAGAGAGGGAGGAGAGGAGGGGAGAGAGGGAGAGAGAGAGAGAGAGAGAGAGAGAGAGAGAGAGAGAGAGAGAGAGAGAGAGAGAGAGAGAGAGAGAGAGAGAGAGAGAGAGAGGAGAGAGAGAGAGAGAGAGAAATAGAAAGAGTCTATTTCAGCTCCAGAGAGACCATATGGGAAGTGATCAGGCACTGATTGGAAAACAGTGTCGGTGCCCGGTCATTTTCCTGATTCATATTCCATTTAAATATTTATAATTCATATTGACACTTGAACTCTAGAGGGAAGCGCTAAAACCCCATGGGGTCTTATTAACGCAAGGCCAACCGGTAACTATCCGAAAGCAATGCAAAAAAATACATGAACATATGTTTAAATAAAGACAACCTTATTATCTTAGCTGCCAGGCCAGACTGAGTTGAATTCATTTCACACCAAGCGTTAGAAGCGGTTGCCACAGTGGTGTCCAGCGATTGTCTTTCTTCTTCTGCATTAACAAGCCGCCTGCTTCTGTACTGGGCTAATGGGCTGCTCCCGTACATGGGGCTATTTTTCCTGGTGGCGACATTGTACCACGCTAATGCTAATTGGATTCACATACCACCGTCTCCCAAGCTGTTTCCAAGAGTTCAAGAGGGGCGATCGGGCTAATACATAGCACTTTTTAAACCACTCATCCACTGCACTGCACATGCACTCTTGTATTTTGAGTCAAATATGTGTCGTTGCTAATTCATAATGGTGCAATATGAGATAAGCTAGCTCAAGCAAAACATTGGAAGCACTTTCACTTTCGCTACAACCGTCCTCCAAAAGTCAGGAATAATCCTAACGTACCGACCTGACAGCGGTACACACTGACTGAACTTTTACAACCAGCCAAATTCTGGCTCTGCTCTTTGGCAGATGTCTAAGGATATTCTATTCGTGTCCCAATTTTCCACCCTCCATTTTGGCAAAATGCTCAATTTCATGACTGACTGGGCTTAATTGCTTCATTGTGAGGGTATCATCGAAGACATCCACAGGGACAGATAGCAAACTTCCACTTGGGTACTTGAATGTAGATAAAGCCCTTTGCTAGTTTCACTTTTGTTTGCCAGTTGGAAGCGCTGGCGGCTCAGTCTCGTGGCTCCTTCAACCCAGCCTGATAGCAGGCAGTATCGTCGACTCGCTACACTCCATTTCCATCTCCGTTCCGACGTGACCTCCCCTTCTAGCGTGATTTCCATAGGGAAGTGGAGGAGGATTCGATTTTGAACCTAACCAATCACAGGAGTCCTGGATCCGTGTACAGTGGGTGGAGTGGGCGGATTCAACGGTCTCTAGACCCAGGCCACCTTCAACCAATCGGAAATGTGTGAAGCTTATGGCCTTTTGCCATTGGCTCCTGCTGGTTGGCTTCCAGGTACCAGGATTCATTAGAATTTTGTCTGGCCATTGTGTCTACATACATAGCATTTCATTTGTAAACAACTCAAAGTGAAAATTGGCGTCATGGTCGTTTGAGATCCAGCAGTCCTACTGTGTTATAGCAAGAATGTCTGGGGGGAGATGGCACTGAGCCTTCGGCCGGAGACCAGAGACTTCAAGAGGCGGAGTCATACGCATTGCTTCCTGTTTTTTTACTTCATGGTTTCGGCAGCAATTATACCGAAGAAAACTAATTTGCGCGAGTGGACAAAGCTTTCAACACCTTCACAGAGACTTTATTACAGTTGGCTGAGTTTGTGTGGGCCAATTACACGCTGGTACTTGGACTGGTCCAAAAGAAGAATATGAGGTAATAGAAAGTGACTCGTCTGCCATCTTTGTGAGACTAGCGTGATATAAATGTTCAACGTTCTCGTCGTATTACGATTTAACATGGAGCATGAGTGAAAGGCAATCAAATGGAATACTTGCTTCAGATTCATTAATGCACATTTATTCATTAATATATATTTATTAGCCAGTAAAAAAAAAGGCTGACCCTCATCAGTCTTCACAACCTCATCTGTCGTAACGTAACACTATAGGTCAAAGGTCGAAGGTCATGGTTATGACTTATCACAGCCATCCTTCCTATACATATGCGGTACACTATTGTTATCATATGACAATCATTAAAATGATACTATTTTATGTAATATATGTATATTGCAGTGTGTATATAATCAAGTCGAAAGCAAATCTTCTATTATTCAAACCAGCCATGTTGAAGGTTTATGTTTATGGTCGTCATTGTGCTAACCGGGTGGGATGCTGCTCATGTTCTCATGAAAGCCGCGTGTTTTGAGCCACTGGGAGGGTCCATGTGCTCAACTCCCCTCCCTTCTTTAACAAGATTACTGAGACAGCACTCCAAATGCTTAGGCTCTGAGGATCTTCTGCTGTGGTGTGTGTGTGTGGTGTGTGTGTGGTGTGTGTGGGTGTGTGTGGTGTGTGGTGTGTGGTGTGTGTGGTGTGGTGTGTGGTCTGTCCCTCCCTCCATCCATTCCTCCCTCTACCTCTCTCTCCCTCCTTTTATCCATTCGCCTGTCTCTCTTTCCCTCCATATATATATATATATATACCTCTCTCTCTCTCTCTCTCTCTCTCTCCTCTCTCTCTCCTCTCTCTCTCTCTCTCTCTCTCTCTCTCTCTCTCTCTCTCTCTCCATATCTCTCTCCCTCCCTCCATCCATTCCTCCCTCTATCTCTCTCACTCCTTCTATCCCTCTGCATGTCTCTCTTTCCCTCTCTATATAAATATACCTCTCTTGCTATCTCTTTCTCTCTCCATATCTTTCTCTCTCTCTCCCCCTCTCCATATTTCTCTCTCTCTCCCTTTCTCTCTCTCCCCTCTCTATCTCCCGCTCCCTCCCTTCATCCATTCCTCCCTCAATCTCTCTCTTCCTCCTTCTTTCCCTCCGTCTGTCTCTCTCTCCCTCTATATATATTGATATACCCCTCTGTCTGTCTGTCTGTCTGTCTGTCTGTCTGTCGTCTGTCTGTCGTCTCTCTCTCTCTCTCTGTCTCTCTCTCTCTCTCTCCTCTCTGTCTCTCTCTCTCTCTCTCTCTCTCTCTCTCTCTCTCTCTCTCTCTCTCTCCTCTCTCTCTCTCTCTCTCTCTCTCTCTCTCTCTCTCTCTCTCTCTCTCTCTCTCTCTCTCTCTCTGCTTCTCTCTCTCTATGTGGTCCTTGCTGCTCCTCAACAGACAGGCGGAGGGGGGTGATGGAGGGGGGTGATGGAGGGGGGGGGGGGGGGGGAGTCATGCAAAGAGAGGAGAGCTTAAGGGCGACTTTTGGGGTCCCCTGTCTTCTGCCCCCCCACGGTCTGTGGAGCGTAGCGTATGAAAATTGGAAGATGAGCAAGTCGTGCTCCCTCTGTGTGCACACACACACACACACAGAGGGAGAGAGGGGGAGAGAGAGAGAGAGGGGGAGGAGAGAGAGAGAGAGAGAGATCTGTCCCTGAATTTAATCCCTCTATTGTTGGCGGATGGAAGGGAGGTTAGGATATAAAAAAAAGAGGGAGCTGCGCCAACTGGAATCCCAGCGGCTCTGCTGCAATGCAGAGGTTTAGCATACAGATAGAGACGCTAAGTGAGCACATTAAAGAAACACGGCCTCGCCGAGAACAGCCCGCATATACCAACCCCACGCACGCACACACACACGCACACGCACGCGCACACGCACACGCATGCGCACACGCGCCCAGGTGGAGAGGCACGCAAGACAAGCAAACACATACACACGCTCTACCTGGTAGCAGGTTTGTGTTGAGGTGTTCATCGTTGGACCTGATTTACATATCCGCTCTCCTGAGATGGATGAGACGGATGATGTCACCGAGGTAGACCAGGAGGGCTGGGTGGGTAAGTAGTTCCTCGGAGATTTGAGGCTTTGTTCAGCCCTGAGAGTCACCGGGATAATAACTGACAAAAAATAATAAACTGCGGTCTGAATAAGTCATGTGCGATTCATCAACTCTGGCAGCAAGACCCCCCCCCCGCCCCCCCCCCCTGCCCCCCCCCCCCCCCCTACCAGCCAACCGTAAAAAGTTTTTCCCCATTTTTCCTGGATTACTTGCACTAGTTTGACAGCTCTCCACAGGCTGGAGAGCAGGTTTTGTAATATATTGACATTACTGTGGGGCCATACTAGTGATCATATATACGTTGTCCCTGGGTGCGAGGGAAGAGGGTGCCGGGGGGAGGGGAGGGGAGGGGAGGGAGGGAGGGGAGGGAGTAGTGTGTGTGAGTGGGTGATGAGTGTGCCTTGCTGCGTGTGAGGGGCTGTTCAGCATCAGCGGAAATCAGTCCCCCCAGTCTTTCGCCGCGGCCACCGCTGGCTGACGACGCAACCGCGCGTTTGGTTTTAGCGCACCGCCGTCCTTCTGAATCATCGCCTGTCAACGCCGAGACGTTGGCCAAATAATGGTCACAGAGTTTATGACATGACAGTTTCCAAAATGTTCTGCGGGTTTCCGAAGGAGAACGTTATTATATAATTCCATTGCACCGGTCGCACATCTAAAAAACAAAAAAACATCTTGAATCATGAATCATGGATTTCATCATGTCAATTGTAAGGTGAAGCATTGACTCAGATCAGAGGACAGCAGGTGTCTCTGTGGTAGTAGTAGTAGTGATCTGCGATCTGCGAAGAAATGTTTTTAGCATGAAAGGTGGCAACCCTTTGTGGCACATAAGAAGTTAGCAAAAGTTGGGGAGTAATTAATGTGTCTGTGCTTCAGTAGTGTGTTTGTTGTCTTCTGTAGTGTTGCCTTGACTGGGGGGGGGGGGGGGGGGGTGTTTGCGTATGACGGTGATTCATGGAGAATGACCCGCTCCTGTCCAGGAAGAAATCCATAATGGCCGGGGGTCTCCGCTGTGCCCGGCTCTAATAAAGTGTGGCTGGGTCTGGCTTACCTAAAAGCCGGGTGAAATTACCCTGTCATTACGGGGGGATACGGGGAGAGAATTGAAGAGATTGAAAATGGCTTTCATAACAAGAGACTGTGAAATAAAACACCCTTTAGCGCCGACTTCAAAAATACAACCAAAAAAAGTCAGTAATGGCTGTGTTCTGGCCCTCAGCCCTGCGCCAGGAAAATTAGAAAGAGCTGCAGCAAATCAATGTTTAATGTCCTGCCCCGCGGCAGATAGCAGGTAATTGTACCATCAACTACTTTTTTAGTAGTGGAACAATGACCAACAGGAACACATTCGGCTTCTTTTTGGCATTTATATCGCCGTCTCAACCCCGTTTTATGACCAAAAAAGTAAAACCAAAAATGATTGTCCTATTGACTTCGAACAGACTTCAGCGTTTTAAACAAGGTCCGTGTAGGTGGTAATGAAGCCGCCTTGACTCATACGGCCAGGGTTACGAGGGGCACACCAGGGTACGAGGGGTACACCAGGGGTACGAGGGTGTACCAGGGGTACGAGGGGTACACCAGGGGTACGAGGGTGTACCAGGGGTACGAGGGTGTACCAGGGGTACGAGGGTGTACCAGGGGTACGAGGGTGTACCAGAGGTACGAGGGTGTACCAGGGGTACGAGGGTGTGCCAGGGGTACGAGGGTGTGCCAGGGGTACGAGGGGTACACCGGGGTACGAGGGTGTACCAGGGGTACGAGGGGTGTACCAGGGGTACGAGGGGTGTACCAGGGGTATGAGGGTGTACCAGGGTACGAGGGGTGTACCAGGGGTACCAGGGTGTACCAGGGGTACGGGGTACACCGGGGTACGAGGGGTACGCCGGGGTACGAGGGGTTTACCAGGGGTACGAGGGGTACACCGGGGTACGAGGGGTACACCGGGGTACGAGGGGTTCACCGGGGTACGAGGGGTGTACCAGGGGTACGAGGGGTACACCGGGGTACGAGGGGTACACCGGGGTACGAGGGGTGTACTAGGGTACGAGGGGTACACCGGGGTACGAGGGGTACGCCGGGGTACGAGGGGTTTACCAGGGGTACGAGGGGTTCACCGGGGTACGAGGGGTGTACCAGGGGTACACCGGGGTACGAGGGGTGTACCAGGGGTATGAGGGTGTACCAGGGGTACCAGGGTGTACCAGGGTACACCAGGGTACACCAGGGTACGAGGGGTGTACCAGGGGTACGAGGGTGTACCAGGGGTACAAGGGATACACCGGGGTATGAGGGGTGTACCGGGGTACGAGGGGTACACCGGGGTACGAGGGGTACACCGGGGTACGAGGGGTACACCGGTGTACGAGGGGTACACCGGTGTACGAGGGGTACACCGGGGTACGAGGGGTGTACCAGGGGTACACCGGGGTACGAGGGGTTCACCGGGGTACGAGGGGTGTACCAGGGGTACACCGGGGTACGAGGGGGGTACTGGGGTATGAGGGTGTCCCGGGGGTATGAAGGCGTCCTGGGGTATGAGGAGTACAGGGTGTCCAGGGTTGCGAGGGTGTCCCAGGATACGAGGGCATACCCGGGTACAGGGTGTTCCGGGGTACAAGATGTACCGGGGTACGAGGAGGAACCAGGATACAGGAGTGTCCTGGGGTATGAGGTGTACCGAGGGCATACCGGGGTACGAGGGGTGTGCCGGGGTAAGAGGGGTACACCGGGGTACAAGGGTGTACCAGGGGTATGAGGGTGTACCAGGGGTACAAGGGTGTACCAGGGGTACGAGGGTGTACCAGGGGTACGAGGGTATAGGGAAGAGCACAGAGCGCTGCTTCAAGATGAGGCTGGGGACCGTAGACTCTAAACACGCAAAGCGCTTCACACAATGCTGATTGATAAGCACCAGAAAGTGCGTCACTGAATGAGTGTGTCACTGAATGAAAACATTTTCAAAAGGGCAGTCGTTTTTCTTAAATCCATGGCACATAATTGCATGACTACAGCAATGAGAAGTGTGTGTGTGTGTGTGTGTGTGGGGGGGGGGGGTTGGCTGAGGAGAGAAAGACAAGTGGTGAAAAAGGCGAGAGGAAAAGCAAAGGACAAAATATTTTTTTCTTTGGATTGCCTGGAGACTTGGATGTCTCTGAAGTGAATGCCTTCTGAAGGCACCGCGGTGCAGCACAACAACAGAATCCCCAGGGGACCCATAAACCTTATAAATGCCAAGTAAGTTTCAGCAATACTGGGCTTTAGCCAGACGCTATTTGGTTTGGTCCTGGAGACCCGGAACAACAGAAACCTGATTACTTACGAAGGTAACCGATATATATATATATATATATATATATATATATATATCTCGGTTACCTTGACCGGTTGACATCACTGCCCGGGTCCTCTGGCAGAACAGTACAGTATATATATATATATATATATATATATATATATATTGTACTGTACTGCTAGAGGATCCGGGCAGTGATGTCAACCCACAAAACAATTCCAAACCTTAAACTAAACTGATTTAACATTTCGACCCGGCCGTTCGGCGAACACACAAGAGCACGACACGCATCTGGTTCAATACCAGCTGCCGCTGCCCCACGGCTCCGGGTCTTTTTTGTGTGTTGTTCTATTTACCTTTGAAAGGAAATGTCAGAACCAAAATAAATTAATAAAAAACAAAACGATCCCTTTTTTGGCAGCAGCGAATATGAGAAACTATTCACTTGAAAAGGTGGACTGGTTTCTTTCTTCCCGTACCTCTTGTGGTCAGGGGGGTGGGAGGGCGGCTTGTCTGCACATGACAGACAAGCCGCTTGTGGCCAAGCAAGTGGCAGCTCACTGGGGATTGGTCACCTGCATTTTGCCACTGAACTCCATTACTAAGCGAGGCAGCCGCGGCGCCATTGATCAAACACACCTTAATGTGACGCCGGAGTGGCTGGCGGCATTGGCGACAGAACCCCCCCCCCCCCCCCCCCCACCCCCACCCTCACAACCCGCACAATGGAGGATTCGTTATTGTGAGGGCGGGGGGTTTCCAGACATACACCCAGTTCCGACAATGATAACACATGGCTTTGGTTTCATATAACATACATTTATCTTTATTTGATTTGGCCTCTGCCGAGGCTGAAGTCACACTGGACAGCGGCTGGGTTTAAACTACAGGTGTGGCTGCTTGAGTTGGCTGATTCGATCAGTCCATTCCATGTGGCTCATGGGGTGGAATGGAAAGATACTGATGGCGGTGTCTTTGATGGATTGTTTGTGTTCCTCCCCTCGTGTGTCATTTGGTTCAGCCCATTTGTTATATAGTCTCCCTTGTGGCTCCATTGTGGAGGTCACGTTTTCATTTTGGTTCCTGTTTGTCTGCTGGTATGTGTTAGGTTTTTATTAATTTGACCTTGTTTCACCTTTTTGATATTCATTTACCATTGTTGTTGTTGTTGGTTGTTGGCTGTTGTCGTATGTTTTGGGTATAATAAAACGGTAATTCCCAGTTATATTTCACGATATTGAAGGATTAGCGATGGGCTTCATTCAATTGAACTTGCTGTGAAGTTTTGAGGACAACCCATGCTTTAGATTTTGACGATACTCGTTTATTCGTGAGATTGATGATTGGTGATTATAATGCATTGAAAAGATCAAATGCACATCACCATCAACAATCCATAGTGACACAAATCGTTTTGGATTAAAATAATAAAAAAGGGCATTATTAAATAGCACTAAACAACGTCGTGAGTCGGCCCACGACCGCTATGTTTCTCGTATATATCAGCATAATGGGCGTTTGATGCCACTTTAAGGCTACTATGGCGATACATCACGGCGTCCGCGTCCTTCTTGCTTTCTGGGGGTCGAACCTCCCATCTTGTCGGGACGTCGACGTCGCACGCAGAGAAGACACTTTGCCCCCGAGAAAGGTAATTAACGGTGAGATCAATCGTACAGTAGAGGGGGGGGTGAAGGATGACGGGACTCATTTTCATCTATGCCTTCATTAAAAACCAAATTAGGTACTGACCTTCCAAACATACTAGCACAGGGAAGACTAAAGAAAGGCAAGACAAAAGAAAGACGTGTACTTTAACAGACTGATTTCTTAATTAAAATCAGAACTCCTCCGCGTTATGTTCCGCCTCGTCCTCGGCAATCAGCCCCCCCCCGATTACAATGACATTATACTCTCTAGTTTGAGAGGTAGTAGCGATGCCATCACTAAACGTGGAGAATTAGTTCCAAGGTATATTCTGAATGAATGCATGGAATTCTATGTCTTTACCTCCGCCAGTGAAGATGGGAGGAGGTCTGTTAGCGCAGATCCAGATCCGAATTTGGATCCAGGGGACTTTTTGGTGTGCTGGAGGCATGCGCTCTACTGAGGGGCCCTCTGGTTATTTCTTGGTTCATCACACACGTGTGTAGACGCGGTTTTAGATGATCCATTTCAAGGATAAGTCGGTCTACGATAATTCATTAGCTCACGGAACAGTGAACAGTTATTACTTGTGCCAAGAAAATGGACCATAAAATGGAAAAAAAACAACAAAGAAAATACATTTTTGACTTCCCTCGACGGGCACAGCACTGCGGCGTAGATACACGACGACGCTCCTGTAGCCCAGGCGCTAAGGTATTGGCTACCCCCCCCCCCCACCCCCCGGCCTCACCAAGCCAGGGAAGGGTCGAAGGCTCAGTCATTAGGCACACCTCTGTAATTGTGTACTGTTAACTGAACTTTCAGGTGCCTCCGCTAAATGACCGACGAGAAGGGATGGAGGGATATCATCAAAGGTCACGTTCAAGATTCAACGAGCCCTCCATCGTCCTCCCTCCCTCGCCCGTGTGCGACCCCCCCCCCCACCCCCCATTCTCTCCCCCAGCTAATCGTCTCACCCTGATATTTCAGATCGTTGTCTCCGGGGCCGAGGGAGCGGGCGATTCTAGCTCTGGAACGTGCAGCGCGGTTCGCCGATTAGACCGATAAAGGACTTTATTGCATTACTAGCTAGAGATCGACTGATTCGGTACGAAGACGAATGGGGAATATGACTTGGGGTGGCGTGCCGTGTGTTAACGTGGGTGGTGGGAGGAGGGAGGAGAGGAGATGGGGAGGGGAGGAGAGGAGAGGAGAGGAGAGGAGATGGGGAGGAGAGGAGAGGAGAGGAGAGGAGAGGAGAGGAGAGGAGAGGAGAGGAGAGGAGAGGAGAGGAGAGGAGAGGAGAGGAGAGGAGAGGAGAGGAGATGGAGATGGAGATGGAGATGGAGGAGAGGAGAGGAGAGGAGAGGAGAGGAGAGGCGGGGTCACCGCAGAGACACCACTGTAGACATCGTGACGTTAGGACCGGAGGCATGTGGACCGGTAGTGCCGTGTGCAAAACAACGCGTTGAACCCCGGATCCGACGTGACGTGCGGATGGCAACCTCGCAAATCACCCAGGAATAGAATTTGAATTCAATTAAACACTGCTTTACATTCGTTCCCTCTCTCACACGACAGCAAACACCTAACGTGTCATCTGAGATGTCGGGGGGAGGGGGATGTGAACGCGGCGACTAGAAATCCGAACAGGCGTGAATGTAAATTAATTAATTTAAAAAAATATCAAAAAATGTGTAGTTCCCGGGGCTGCAATATGTGTGCAATATTGCTGACAGTGTGGAATATGTGACACAAACTGATGAAGAGGAACCTGAAGCCCCCACCCACCCCCACCCCTCAGCGAGGAGGCAGTACATCAGCGTAAAGCTCGCCATCTGCTACTTGTCAACGCCAACATTCGCTGTGTGAAGGCGGAGGGAGGGGGAGGGAGGGAGGGAGGGAGGCGAGGCCAGCCGCCCCTGCTGGTTTTTTTCCCCCCTCGAGGTTGAGTCTATTGACGCGTGTCAAAATTCAAAAATACAATACACAATACACACACAAATACCCAATTAAAGGACGGCGAGTGTGTTGTTCTTTTAATCTTTAGTTCATTTGCAAGTGAGCTACAAACATTAGTAATAATACTAATAATAAATAAAGTTGCATTCAGCCAGTACAACATTCTATTGACATTACATTGTCCATACCATGTGTCACCTGTTCAATAAAAAAAGGATGAATCAATATTGAACCAATATTGCACAAAACAGGATTTTCTGTATGTGACGACAAATGATCCCACAGATCCAGTGGCGTTCTGCAGTGGTGGACCAACGTCTGTACCCTTTAAACGGCTGTAGGCCAAAAAGAGATAGAATAGCTATGGAAAGCTTTCAAATAATAAGCAGTTTGTCAAGACTAAAGACATCTGTCTCTCCCCCTTGATGCAGGCGTGGATTCAATGGCAGGTAGGGGTGTAAGGCATCTTGTTCGCCTACGGGTAGTTTGCATCGAAAGGGAATCGAACCCATTACCTCTGAGCCGGGACACGCTCCTTTGCCCCTTATTTTAAGCAACTGAATTGAACAAAATAATGAACTCTGTAACTCTGAACGAGTATTTTGAAATCATTGCATAATATCCACTTTGCAATGGTTTTGCTCTGTTTTGACTATTTCCATTTGAATTCTGATCTATCTATCTCAATCCAACTGTATTTTTCCAGCCCTCATTGGCTTCTGTCAGGAATATAATGACCGGGTTGACGCCAGCCCTGACGACCTGAGTGACAGTCTGGTTTGATATGACGCCCGCATCATCATCAGCGCCATTCCGCACGTCGCCCTCAATGTTGTTCGCCGTCGTTCACAACTCGTTCGTGTTGCGAATTACCGCTCTAATTAGTTAGCTAGGTTGGCAGCGTGTCATCGTTTTCCCGCCCTTTTTTTTTCCGGGAGATAACCAGCCGACCATTAAGAGACAAAAAGTGGGCAGCGCCTTCATTAAAAGCGACTCTGTGAGACAAATGTGTGCTTTGCTTTTTTTTGAGAGGAACGATACACAGCGAGGGGGGGGGGAGGGGGGTAGTTGATTTGTTGGAGGGCGTTTATCTCATTATTAGTTACATATTAGTATTTAACAAACACTCTGTCAATCCGTCCCTGTGAAAAAACAGAAACCCGACATTTTGTTTTGGCACACTCTAGCAGCAAAATGAAAGTATACGACCAACTACCACACAAAACCCCCCCCCGACTCTCTGATGCAGGAGGCCCAGGATTTGACAGCTGCGAGCTGCGTTTGCCGTCTATATATATATAGATATATATATATATATATCTATATATATATATATATATGTCATACATATATTGACTGGCACTTCCACAGCACGTCACTGTCGAGGATTACGTTCGGCCGCCGTTTTTCTCAATTTTGTAAAGAAGAGGCCGACTTTCTCTTATTTATTTATTTATATATTTTTCTTTGGGGGACACCTCTCAGCGCCATGCTGGGAAGGGAGATAAGCAGGCAAATGTCACTTCCCCACGGGTGTAAGTATATTTGTGGAGCGGCACTAAGCAGATTGGCTATTTATTGTCCCTTAAAAGGAACGCACATGTCAGGGCTGACAATGTCAGCACCTACAGGCGGGGTGGGGGGAGGGGGAGGGGAGAGGGGGGTCGGAAGCCGCACAATAATCAGGAATCGGGTGATTATTATTGCGATTTTAGTACCGTGACGACGCCAGGTGGAGCGACGCCCCCTGCCCGAGCGAGTCCAGCGGTTTGATGACTCCGACCGGCTGTGACCGCGGTCCGAATGCCACGGCGTGTGCCCTTTGTTGGGACTGGCTAGCATAATACCTTTAGAATACAATACTATTGCGCATCATTCCTTTCTGCATAGCCTGCTGTGTTGCTTGAGAAAACAATTCAGCGAAAAAACAACACCCGGGGTATGTTTCTCTTCAGGTCTTTGATTAAAAATCTTCAGGGGTTTCGGTTACGATACTTTTTCGGCTGTCGGCGCGGACGCCACGCCGCGCAACTTGTCCCTCAAATGTAGCCGTGATTCATTGGTGTGTATCACTGGCTCTCCCTCTCTGAATCCATTCATCTTGGCAGCCAACGAAACCCTGACACAAAGGATCAAACGAGCACGCGGAGCAGACAGCGAACACATGCTAGGAGAAAGCAACATGGCCGAAGGATGGACGAAATGGTCCCTTCGCTGTCACAGAGGCAGCCAGAACTAACCACTAACTACAAAAAAACTAAACCCTCCAACGTCTATGCTAGTGGGTAGCCAATGCATGTAGAGAGAGAGAGAGAGAGAGAGAGAGAGAGAGAGAGAGAGAGAGAGAGAGAGAGAGAGAGAGAGAGAGAGAGACCTCCTGGTCGTGGCTTAATGTTTTAGTATTAGACGTACACTAGTCCACGCTGGCTCCAGCGCTCGGTCAAAGTGCCACACATGTGGACCCCACACATGTGGACCCTTAAGAGCACACACTGATGATGCGAGGTCAACCACACAGGCCGTCATCCACAAACGAAGCCACCCTCGCTTCTTCAGCATCCGCACGGAATACAATCAAAGGAAGCCCTAGCATGTGCAGACAAAAATGAAAGAGATGGAAAAGGGCATGGAGATTATGGCTCACGTATGCCCTGCACGCTCGCCCATGCTATTCTAGTCGCCTCAATAATAAATTAAAGGAATGTATAAAAAGGCAGACCGGGGCACAGAAGAATCAAGTATTCATGACAATCTGGAAATGGAAATAACGTGGAAAGTGGAACGCAGGGGATACTGCCTGGAACAAGAACAGAATGAAAGGGGATGTCTGAAGATAACGGAGAACAATGAACGAGGACCAACGATACCGACCATTGTTTAGCCGCGTTAGCCGGTTCTCCGGCATCCTCATTGCCATTAGCGTGCTAATTGTCGTAGCTCTCGTTGGATGTATGCGGAGCAGCCATTTCAGGATGCAAGTCAGCCATGACATCAGTGTAATTGGGTTTCAGGGAGGAAGGCAATTATGACTGAAAGTGCCGCGAGGATGTTTGCATTGACGCCCTTCCTGAACTCAACATATTCATACTGAACCGCGTACAGCCAGCGACAAGCAGGATACACCAATCTGTGTGTGTGTGTGTGTGTGTGTGTGTGTGTGTGTGTGTGTGTGTGTGTGTGTGTGTGTGTGTGTGTGTGTGTGTGTGTGTGTGTGTGTGTGTGTGTGTGTGTGTGTGTGTGTGTGTGTGTGTGTGTGCCTGAGTAAGTGACTGTGTGTGTGTGTGTGTGTGTGTGTGTGTGTGTGTGTGTGTGTGTGTGTGTGTGTGTGTGTGTGTGTGTGTGTGTTTTGTTTTATCAGGTAGAAATCCCAGACAAACCAAGAGTGCTATGGTCCACTGCATTTTTCATAATTTGTTTCATGTCCAGGCCATGAAAAAGAGGGATAAATCAAAGCCGGGATGACCTTAAGATCAAACGGGCCGCCTGAGTCCTTCAGAAGGGCCCTCACAGCAGAACAGGAAACCACATGACTCCTTTGCACACGCCGCCTTTTCATATGCAAGGTTCCCCTTTTTTTACATTCTCACCACAACAACAAATCGGACCTTAAGAAAAGATTGCATAAGAAATAGGACAAGTTTACAACAACATTTGCAGTGCTACCAATGCGTACATCGTAAGTCAAGTCAAGGTGGTCTTAGGTTTTACGGATGTTTAAAGCTTCTGTTTTCCAGCCGCTCTGTGTCAGGAGATTCCAACAAAACAAGGAGTAATGAATGGCTAATGTCACACCCTCCAGCACGTGGGGATGAGAGAGGCACCACAGCGGCATCCCGAATGTCGTTCCCCTCTTTGTCTGTTTGTCTATTTTTACCTCCCGTACTTTTCTGTCGGTGCACACAACTGCTGCTCTGTTGCTCCCGTCTGAAACCTGCAGTCGCTGAAACAAACGACAAAAAAGATTAACCTTGAAACGTTTGAGCACATCACGGACCCCCAAAGTAACGCTTCGTATTCTGGCATTGGAAAAAACAAACAAACAGACCATCTGCTGCATTGTTTTGTCACGTAAAATAGTCCCCGATCGATACAGCCATATGGGATGTCGTGTGCCTCTTGCAAGCCGCCGCTATTATGCCCACGGCATGAAGCAGGAAATAACGTTAACACGTCAAGCACTTGAACGACCAAAGTCCCGGGCAAACCGCCCCTGTGTCGATATACTGCAATTGCTAGTGTGTCGCGGAGACAATGATCCCCGGATAGATTCTGAGGCCTCTTCAGCACAATATGAACGGCTGTCTGCAATCCGTCTGGCTGTCGGTCTGTGGATCCATAACCTCCATTTTCCCTTTCATTACCTATCGTGAGTCTGCTGTCAATTGGCACAACAACTGCAGCGAGCAAGAAGCAAGAAGCAAATTGCAAACATGCTTCATCAAAAATGATGTCCGTTTCACGAGAGGCACATCTCCATGTAGACATTGTATTGATGGGGGGGAAATTGCCTCTTTGATGAATAACTGAAGTTCATTAGCCTATAGCGCATGTCTGCGTGCGCACACACACACACACAAACACACACACACACACACACACACACACACACACAATCACACAAACACACAAACACACACACAGACTCTAAGATGCTGCAATGAGCTCAAATGTGAGTAAACAGCTTCTCCCCGGACGATTCTTTTCCAAGTAGCTTTTGCACCTGACTCATCCGTGTCCATGTCCCCGAATGGCGGTCCCCCCCACAAAATAAGTCATAAATAAGTCCATAAATAAGTACAAAACTGTGTTTTTCTTACGCCTTGATTGAAATCCTGCCACATTTCACCTGCACTATACGCGGCGTGTACTAGTCTTCTTATACTGATCACCTTTCTAAGCGTCAAGAAACCCGGGCTGCATGCGCCGCCTAACGCGACAGGTTAAGATAACGCCGTAACACCATAACGCCGTCAGAGGTAGTGTTTCATCGCACCCCGTCACGGCGCCACCATGACCGCATTAACAAACCTAAAGTACTAATCAGAGCCAATGCGGTGTGTGGGTGGCATAGTGTGAAATCCTCAGAATACACTTTTTGATTTCTTTATAGAGAATTTCTTTCTTTCTTCCTTCCTTCCTTGACCTGCACTTTGGTTTGGGGCGTTTCGAACGGCGGTGTGTGAATTGAAAGCAACCTCGTGTGGCTGGAAATCCATTCAGCAACCTTGAGGCTGAAGAATAACGGCTCCTTTCACATTTTTCCCCTTGTGTTCTCCGCCGCACAAATGATTTTTAGACAAACGCATGACAAACGCATCGCTCCGATCTCTCCGTGCACAGAAGCACACAGCTGGGAGCCTTGGTGGCATGTGTGCACCCTTGTAGGTATGTGTGTGTGTGTGTACATGCTGTACATGTTTTGCATATAATTGTATCATTGTTTGATGTTAGAAGCTAGAGCTCTTTACTTAGCAACGGCACCAATGGACCATATAGCATCCTGAGTGCATTCTGGCCATTTTTGTCATCGTCTATTTTTACTGTTAATACCAAACATCCACGTCAACGCAGCCACTCAAAAGATGATAATACAGCATCGTATATGAATATACATAAGGAGGTCGGTCTGCCTTATTGACTACCGTGCCCTACTTTTAAGCTTGGCTAGGAGCTGTGGATGCGTCACGCTGTACGATGTGGAGAAGCTACGATGCTGGGGGCGGCGGGGGGAGGGTTGGGCGGTGGGGGGTGGGGGGTTGGGGGGGGGGGGGGGGGGTTGGGGGAACCAGCTTTGTGATGTGATGCTGCTTATCAGCACGTAACCCTCTGGCCATAGTGTTGAGGCTGTCGTCGGACTCCCAGGAGACCACAAGGAGATTGTAGGAAAAAAACGGTTCAAGCTGTTGGGCAGTTGGGCAGTTGGGGATGCAAAGGTGCACTTCAGCTACCACCAACCCCCCCCCCCCCCCCCCCCCACGCTTACCACTGACCGGTGTCCTTGAATATGAATGAATATCAGCGGAAAGAAGTGAACACACACAAATTCCTGGATTTTTCTCACATGGTATTATTCTTTTTTCTCACATTCGCAAAATGTGATTTTGAGTCGAGTCGCGAGGCTCTACCAAGAGGCCAGACAGGCAGTGTTTATTTCCAGCTCTCC
>CM051013.1:5621714-5626714 GCA_027704905.1 Muraenolepis orangiensis | reverse complement strand
TGGGTCAATCAATAACTGTGTATGTGTTGTTTTGTGAATACAACAAATTAAGTCAGGTCACTGCTGACTTATTCCTCCTGATCAAAGATAACACAGTTGCTGCAGGCTCAGACCAAAACAAAAAACGTGCAAAACTCAAATGATCGGAAGCGGACCTTTTCCATTTCTGATATCCCAACAAGCAGCCAGACGTGTCCAACTGTACACAGAGTGCGGACCGCGCCGGGCCGCAAAGAGACACGGGCTGCAGCCTGCAGAGTCCGTCTCTACACTATTTATAGATCACGTCAAAAAAGCCACGAAAAATAAAACACCAATTATTTGAAATGATCATCAGTATACATGTAGGCCTACACCTGCTACTACTGTAACAATAATAATCCTAATAATCCTAATCTTAGAAAATAATTATAGTAATAATCATGATGATAATCATAATACTCATAATCACCTAAATACAAACATCAAGTATGAGTGGTATTGTTTAATGTCGTGGTAAGATGGCGTTATGTCACACTCCCGTGAATCAGAGTAGTTGGTTGAACCCCCCCCCCCCCCCCCCCTGCTGAGGCAGCTCCGCGGTGGGAATGTCATGGGATACTGCAGCACCAAGAGCACCGTGTGCAGAGTAACTTGCCTATGGAGCAGGGAGTCCCGCACTAACCTTCCCCACCCTCCCCCCCCACCACGACCTCTCCTCCACCGCCACCACCACCACCACCACCTCCCTCCATCCCATCCATCCCTCCATCCCCTCACGCTCTCTCTCTCTCTTCCCCCCCACCACCTCCCCCCCCCCCCCCCACCACGACCTCTCCACCACCACCACCACCTCCCTCCATCCCATCCATCCATCCCTCCATCCCCTCACGCTCTCTCTCTCTCTCTCTCTCTCTCCCCCCCCCCCCCCCCCCCAACACCTCCTCTATCTTGCTGTCAAGTCGTAATCACGCCGGGAAAAAGAAAGCAAAGCAAAATAGAATATAAATACAACCGAACGAAGACACAGATAGAGGAATAAACCGTGAAACACACCGATAAGTCAGGACGTGCGGAGGGAAGGGGAAGGTGGTCCAATAATAACGGACGGGGGTGGAATTTACCAACTCTAAAAAAATAAAAAAAAAGCAATAAGGGAGAAAATCCTGCATTTCTGTGAGAAATTCGGGGGGGAAATAAAGCGGCTTACCTTTCTTTTTAGTTTGGTTCAATTTGTTTTCTTGAAAGTTGTCCACAGGACTCCGGACGCCGGGCTCCTCGGACCCACGCCGCTTCAAAAGCCTCCGAGACACTTTGAGATAAAGAAGAACAAAAAAAATCAATCAATCTGCCTCTTGCTGCTGCTGCTGCTGCTGCTGCTGCTGCTGCCACACACACTCTTTCCCTTCCTATACTCCCCACTGGTACCAGCTTGGGAATGAATTCAAGTCAGGACGCTCCACCACCACCATCAGCACCACCACCATCAGCACCACCACCATCAGCACCACCACCACCACCACTGACTGACTGACTGACTGGACACACCTTTTATCCTGCCTTCTTCTTAGCCGTGGACCCGATATACTTTCACGTTCACCGCGAAACCCAAGAGCAGCAGCAGCAGCAGTAGTAGTAGTACCTTAAATTGATAAAGATCTGTTCAGAGAAGGGGGGAGGGATCCACACAAAAAGAAAAAACTACACACGCTCACATACACACACACACACACACACACACAGTACACTCCACGCGCTTCTTTCTGATGCTTTATTTTTTCCCCTGCTCGCTGTCTCCCGGTGCGCTGCCTTCTGATTGGCCGAGCTGCTCGTCGATGGCATAAGCTCTCCTCTCTAATTGGAAGGAAGCCGCTGTGTGGTTGCAGCAGGACCCCCTTCCGCCCTCCTCCTCCTCCTCCTCCTCCTCCTCCTTCCTCCTCCCTCCTCCTCCCTCCTTTCTGCCTCCTTTATTTATTTGTTTCCCCCCCTAAGTGCCCGTGGAGAAGAATGCTGAGCTCTGCAAATTCATACGCAGCATGCATGCAAAAAAGAAAAAGAAAAAAACAGAAAGCAATGGGGGATGGAGATAGGAGAGAGGAGGAGAGGAGAGAGGAGGAGCGTGTAGGACACAACGAGAGAGAGAGAGATGCAGAGAGAGAGAGAGAGAGAGAGAGAGAGAGAGAGAGAGAGAGAGAGAGAGAGAGAGAGAGAGAGAGAGAGAGAGAGAGAGAGAGAGAGAGAGAGAGAGAGAGAGAGAGAGAGAGAGAGAGAGAGAGAGAGAGAGAGAGATGCAGAGAGATGCAGAGAGAGAGAGAGAGGCAGAGCCTTAGGAGAATTAATCAATGAACTGCAGCAGCACGAGCAACATTCTGCATGGAGACGACGGCAAAAAGAGAGAGAGAGAGAGAGGGAGGAGAGGGGGGGGGGGAATCTAGCAGTGAGGAGGAGAAGCGGCCATCCCTGTTCCCGGCCGCCTGTGGTGGCCAATAGGACACAGATGCGGGTGGGAGAGAGAGAGAGAGAGAGAGAGAGAGAGAGAGGAGAGAGAGAGAGAGAGAGAGAGAGGGGGGAAACGTAACAGCGATGCATGCTAAACAACCAAAAAGCAGGGGGATTCACCCAGACCTGCAACCCGCACTAGGTTGTGGCTGTGCTGCAGTGTGGAGTCTAATTGCCAAGCATGGAACCGGAGGGATGGGAGGAAGGGAGCAGGAGGAGGAGGAGGAGGAGCAGGAGCAGGAGGAGCAGGAGCAGGCAGGAGGAGGAGGAGGAGGAGGAGGAGGAGGAGGAGAGAGATGGGAATGGGAAGCATTGGGAGAGCATTGGGATGCAGTGATGCCTGAGTACAGTCTCCCAGCCAGCCAGGGATACACAGAGGGGCAGCGTAGAGGCAGCCCGCCGCAGTGCACACTCACAGCCCCTGATGTCTCCTCCTCATGAATTATTGAAGGAGCCCCCCAAAGGGAAGGCATGGGGAGTGGGCGGGGCCCAGGCAGCACACACTCACACTCTCTCCCAGCAGCTCTCTCTCCTCCCTCTTCCTCTCTCTCTCTCTCTCTCCCTCTCCCTCTATCTCTCCTTCTCTCTCTCTCTCTCCATCTCTCTCTCCCTCTTCCTCTCTCTCCATCTTTCTCCCTCTTCCTCTCTCTCTTTCTCCATCTTTCTCCCTCTCTCTCCCTCTCTCTCTCTCTCTCTCTCTCTCCCTCCCTCCCTCTCTCTCTCTTCCTCTTTCGTCTCACCATTGTTTATGATAATTAAACAGAGAAACGGACACACGGGACACGTGAGAGAACATCTTTGCAAAATTGTACATCATAATCCAATTGGATTGGTGGTCTGAGGGAAAATGGGCATCTTTTATGCAAACATGCCACTCGAGTATAACAGGAACAAAATGTCATATACCCTCTCTACGGTCCACTCATGTTTCATATATAGCTGCCTGATGGAGGTCCTCATCTGGAGAGTGGACACGGGTGTGTGTGTATGTGTGTGTGTGTGTGGGTTTGACTGTGCGGTGTCAGATTCATCGCTCATTTCCCTGGTTACATCTGAAGCCTCCACCGGGTCCATTGTCCCGCAGCCCTTCACTGAAGCACAATACGCCACGAGATCAATAACCCCCCCCCTCCTCGCACAATAGCCAGCTGTACCAGCTGCAGCCGCCTCATTGGGTATGCGGAAAGTTCCGTGGCGCCCGTAAAGGTCACTGTTTAAACACACCGCCCGACTGGCTCAGCGTAGTCCGCATGGTGCCTTGAAAAGACAAACATGAAGGGAAAGGATTTCATACTTTCATGTTTATGACGACGACGACATGAAATCAATTTAAATGGATTCCGGGAACTTACTCTTACGTTTTTATATATTTTACACTTTACGTATATATAATATATATATATATATATATATATAATATATATATATATAAATAACACATGTGTGTACACTGTTATGCCTTTTACAGACTAGAGAGGGATAGAGATTCTGAAAAATAGATAGAAGGAAACTAGTGAATACTGGTGATTCCAGGGTTCCACAAAGTGCAGAATTCAGAGATCATCGTTGCCAAAAATGAATGTCATCTTTATTTCATAGCATGAGGTGTAAACAACATTTTGTCCGCGTAGAATTGCACACTGAAGCCAAAAACAACAACATCTCCATCGTCCTGTCCATGCTGCGACTATACAGAAGCTTTCGTCGCTCAGTTCTACAGATGCCGTTGTTTCGCTGCGGTGGTCTTCTCAGGAAGGCTATAGACGGTGACGGAGATATCGGTGTGTTTGAGAACCTGTTCCAGCATCTCAGACACCCTCTCCCATTTCAGCCGATCAAGGCCACAGCCGATCCTATCAGATGAAAGAAACACAAGAGCATTTGAATAACGTCGCACTAATACGGCCATTCGTCGCCGTCGAGTGTGGATACAGATGGGCCTGAAAATGCAGGCCGATGCCAGATAAAAGTATGTGGTACTTATTATGAGTCATAACTCAAACACTAACCGCGGCATCGATATTCTGGTTACTCCGTTCAGTTTACACTGGGTCATCATGTCGTCCAAGCTACTTCTGAGGCTTTCGTACGTTGGTTTGTCGCCGGCCTTTCTCTTTGTGATCTGAGACAGAACAGGAATCAAATGTATTATTAGAATTAAACACTCCTAATACTCATACATATTAAAAGGTGCAGGCGGTAAGATGTGAAGGTTGTAAAGAGAGAGAGAGAGAGAGAGAGAGAGAGAGAGAGAGAGAGAGAGAGAGAGAGAGAGAGAGAGAGAGAGAGAGAGAGAGAGAGAGAGAGAGGGCAACATTTTGAAACTAAACAACCCAAAAAACATCCCCTCCCTCCCTGCTCCCTCCCCCTGTTGCTCTGCTAGTGCAAAGTGTTGCACTTTACACACATTGGATTGACAGGGAAGATGAATTCCCCAAACCAATTAGGAAGCGATGCCCTGATTGGTCAGAAGTTCCCCGGGAGCTGTCTAACTCATAATGAGGCAGGTGCTGAAACCGATA
>CM051013.1:5601714-5619214 GCA_027704905.1 Muraenolepis orangiensis | reverse complement strand
AACAGGGTTGCTTTTCCAGATAATAATATTATTATTCATAGCACAATAACCGAAGTTACTCCATTTCTGTCACAAGGCTCGGGGTCATGCGTTAGATCAGTAAACCGCATGCCTCCTTCCTGTGGGGTACGAGCCCCTGGAAGAAGGGCTTCCACTCGGGCACTCACACCACAAACTTCTTATTAAACTCTTGGTGCTCTGCTTCTCTGGCTCACTCTCCTCGCTTCGTCTCTGTCCCACTGGGGTCCTTTCATGCCCACTTCTTGTTGTTGTGGTGGTGGTGGTTGTTGTTGTTGTTGTGGTGGTGGTGGTGGTGGTGGTGGTGGTGGTGGTGGTGGTGGTGGTGGTGGTGGTTGTTGTTGTTGTTGTTGCTGCTGATGCTGACTGAAGTCTCCTCTTACATCCCATCAAACGGTCCAACCCCCATGTCGCCTTTCTTCAAAAGTGGTTTTCTACCGTTTATATTTCAAAATTTTTTTTCCAAGTCCCAATTCACCCCCCGCTCCAATTTTCCAGAAACCCCACTATGAGACTTCAAGTAAGTGACTACAAAGACCCTTCAGTGTGACTTGAGTGTGGGCCTCTCTCTCTCTCTCTCTCTATCTCCCTCTCTCTCTCTTCCCCCCCCCCCCCCCCCATCTCTCTCTCTTGTGATCTCCAATGTTCTGATATGGAGATTAGAAATGTGTGGATACTTTTCTAATCTCCATATCGGAACACGATCGGACATTGAGGAAGAGGTCATGGGACTTAGCCTCGCTCGGCCGACACACAAAAGCTTTGGAGCACAGCCTTCCGTGGTGACATTTTGCGTAACCGTAACACCAATGAGGCCATTGTAAACTCAACGGTGCGTTAAAAAGGGTCAACGACTTACACATTTTATAACGACTAATTCATGTGACCTTTTAACGGACACAGGGACTTCAACTTTGTATTTCGGTAAGGCGGGACAGAGAAAACCAATATGTGGTTGGTATATATACAATTGTAATACTATTCCCTACAATGGATGAGTGAGAAGAAGTTCCAATTATTTTTAAGTTCTTCATTACATTACATTAAATGACAGTCATTTAGCAGATGCTTTTATCCAAAGCGACTTACAATAGTGTGTTTCAACAAAGGAAGGTAAGAGAACAACTCGTCACCAGAAGTCAAAAGTGCATTTAATTTCTAACAAGTCTCCAATAACTGAACCAGTGCTCCGGTAGAAGTACAATAATTCAGGCAAAAGTGTAAGGGAAAAGTACAATAAGTTGGCAAACAATATGCAACAATATCTACAACAATATCTACCTATCTATAATATGTAATCTACTTTTGACTGACTTAATTTACTTAGCGCTACGAGGAAGGATCCGGGAAGGATCCCAAGGGTTGGGATGTAGGCCTTGACCATTGCCTGGAGGTAGGATGGAGCAGTACCTTTTACTGCCTTGTAGGCTAGCACCAAGGTCTTGAACTGGATGCGAGCAGCTACAGGGAGCCAGTGTAGAGTCCGCTTCAGCTTTCTGAATGAGCTCCAGGGGCCTGATGGCAAATGCCGGGGCGCCAGCAAGGAGGGAGATGCAGTAGTCCAGCCGGGGGATGACAAGAGCCTGGATGAGCACCTGCGCAGCCTTTTCAGTGAGAAAAGGCCGAATCCTCCTGATGTTGTAGAGGAGGAATCTGCAGGAGCGTGTCACTGATGCAATGTTTGCCGAGAACGACAGTTGGTCGTCCAGGGTCACACCCAGATTCCTTGCGGTCCGAGTAGGTGTCACCACAGCATCATCAATGGTGACAGCCAGGTCTCGGTGCGGACAGCCCTTTGCCGGGAAGAACACTAGCTCAGTCTTGTCCAGGTTGAGCTTTAGGTGGTACATCGACATCCACTTTGAGATGTCTGCTAAGCACGCGGCAATGCGTGTTTCCACTTGCATGTCCAAGGGGGGAAACAACAAGACCAGTTGGGTGTTGTCAGCATAGCAGTGGTAGGATAAGTCATGGGAGTGGAAAACAGGACCAAGTGATGTTGTGTAGAGGGAGAAGAGAAGAGGACCCAGGACCGATCCTTGTGGAACCCCAGTAGTCAGTCAGCGTGGTTCCGACACAGACCCTCCCAGTGCCACCTGGTAGGAGCGACCCGTCAGGTAGGATGCAAACAAGGCGAGAGCAGAGACACCCATCCCCTCAAGGGCGGAGAGCAGAATCTGAGATGCTGCGCTTTGAATTTTGGAACAGTAAAAGCTTTGGCTGCATTTTACGAAATACTTGATGAAAGCAACAAGGAGAAGTTTGACAGGAGCCCTTGAAGATGGAGAAGGTCCTCTGGGGGTTTTCCTTTCTTCCACCTGCGCTCCGCCTCTGCGTACACACTGAGTCCGACAACCAGGGGGCACGTGGAGTTGGACGTGCAGACCTGGAGGTGAGGGGACAGAGTGTCCAGGGTAGAGAGAAGAAGGTCAGTGGCAATATCAGGGGGTAGAACAGAGAATGAATCAGGAGGAGGGAGGGCAGAGAGAACAGAAGAGGAGAGATCGGCAGGGGTGAGTGTGCGGAGATTGTGACAGGACGTCACCATCTTGGTAGGGGGAGAGTAGGAGGGGGGGGAAGGGAGGAAGAGGGAGAAGGACAAGAAGAAGTGATCGGATAGATGGAGAGGAGTCACTGAAAGGTTTACTGTATCGCAGTGTCTGGTGAAGATGAGGTCCAGCTGGTTGCCGGCCTTGTGGGTCGGAGGAGACGGGCGGCGGGAAAGGTCGAAGGAGGCGAGGAAGGAGAGAAGAGGGTCCAACTTCCCAGTCAAGATCACAGACATAACTATTCTAATCAAATAAAACTCTAAAAACCAATGCTGGTAATTATAGGTTGCCATGGTCAGACCTAACTCAACCTAACTTGAGTCAGTCAAATATTTTTGGATATCGTCAGATGTTGGCCTTATTTAGGGTTTGATGGTTGTTTGTAGGTTAAACCCTTGCCTTCTTCACAGCTTGGAAAGCTGCTGGCAGCAGGCAGCCTAGTCAGGGCGCGTATGATAACACATAATGCTAATCTTAGCCTCCGAGTGTCAAAGCGGTCTGAGGACTCCCACTGACTAATTCCACTAGGATTACAAAGATTCTTACCTCCTCTTATCACCCGAGGATTTAACAAATAGATGTTGTGTTACTCCAACTGAAGCAAGGGGACATGGGTGAAGGTTAAGGGTGATTTCAGGTCCTCCTCCGGTGTCTGCTACTCAAAGGCGTCCCAATATAAATCTCTAAATCAAATCTAAATCTGGAGGATTGAATCTTCTTTATTGGCCACATAATAATAATACATTAAATTTCATATAGCGCTTTTCTGGACACCCAAGGCGCTTTACAGACACGGTAAAATTGCACGTACAGTAAAATAATTTTAATCTAATATAGATTAAAATTAGATACATTCATGTACACACACAGTAAAAATCGTTGTTTTTTTTGTTGCATTTAACCCATTCTAGTATAAGCAGTGTGAGGGGTCTGGTGTCTTGCTCAAGGGCACCTTGGCAGTGCCCAGGTGTTTCGGGGACTTGAACCGGTGGTTCCCAAGCCAAGTCCAAACAGACTTGAGCTACTGCCGTCCATTTAAAAACATCTTTATTGAAAAAGAGGAGGGAGACCTTTCTTTATTTTTAATAAATGATGCACCACACTTCCCAACACATGAACATTTATTGCTTTCTCTTGAAAGCCGTGACACAAACCCAACCATTCAATGGCAGTGGACTCGTTTGTAAAGAAATCTGAGATATGTAATGTTATTAATGAGGACAGTAGTGTCACACAGGCAGCGACACACTTTGAATGTTTAAAATACTCTGCCACAAAACACAAACATCAAATTCGCAAACATTCTGTATCATCTCATTTAAATGTTTTTCCACATTATATTTTGAGGGCTCAATTGTAGCGTAGTTCAAGATGAAGATATGTCATTAAAAATATCATTTAAGGATCTACAAATTGGTGCTTATTGTACAAAATATAGCTAGCTTTTCATGGCAAACAAACCAAGTTCAGATATTGTTTTAAAATAAAGTTTGATAATTAAAATAAAACAGTGGCTGTACTTAAGTAAAAGAGGACATTAAGTAAAGTTGAGATACATTAATACTAAATGCGTACTACAAACCATGAAAAAAATAAACTTAAATGTATTCCAGTTAATGCATGCAACAATCAAGATTCTTTAAGCATTTTTCGGACCTGAGTTTTACAAACACTTTAGAAGGCTCTAGTCTCTCCTGGCACTAGTGCTACAGACCACACAACTTTGATGCACATTATACAGTGTAAACTAAGCCGAGCTTGATAAGAGTATTGTTGCCCTCAAGTTAATTTGGACTCTGCAGTACCCTCTGTAGGCAGGTCAGCTGTACTACAGGGAGAGGAGGGTGGCTGGTTATCCTCGATCATACCCTCATCGCTGCTGCTGCTGCTGCCCTCCACATTGTCCAGACTTTCTGGGGTTAGACTTGGCCCTGAGCGATCAAACGGCTCTGATTGGTCCGTGGTCATGTGACTCTGGAGAGCAAGGTCGAGGTCTGGGTCTGCCGCGCTGTCTGAGGAATCCTCTGGCCTGTTAGAAGGTGGCGATTCAGTGCTGCACAGCTCTGAGGAGCAGAGTACATGGTTACAGTCTCACAATATATCAAAAGCTATAGACATGTGACATGCTTCAAATAAAATATTTTCTGAATGAAAACTAGATTCAACATAAACTACAATAACTTTTCGTCAACTTACCAGAATGCTCCGAGGTAGCGATTGCTCCCGAAGACGCAGCTTCTTCGACCGTTCTGCAAGCGTCTCGGGTGGACTCCCGCATCTCAGTTACGTCCCCTGCCGACGCCCTCGTGTCACCCTCGTCCTCCGCCTCCTCTTCCTGGGGCTCGACCTTGAGCCTCTTGACCTCCTGGAGGGGTCTGTCACAGCAGTCCTCTTCCCCCCATCGCTTGCTCTTCTCCCCGCTGCTCCGCGGACTTCCCTCCTCAGCCTCTGGGGACGTGGGACCACTGCACAGGGACACACAGACTCTGGCCGTCAACAATACATTAACTCGGCATGTAGTACCCCGGTGTATATATCAACAAAATATATCGATCTACACACACACACACACACACACACACACACACACACACACACACACACACACACACACACACACACACACACACACACACACACACACACACACACACACACACACACACACACACACACACACACACACACACACACACACACTCGGATCAATGTTTAGACTTTGTACATTTTCAGCACCATTTGGTTACCTGGTGTGGTGCTCCATCCTGTCCTCTGCTGCCAGCTGTCTCTCCCTGCTGACCAGTCCGCCAGGGAGGCCGTTTCTAGAAAGTGAAATGGCCGACGGCTTGGCCGTGAACGCTGGTCCATTCACACTGTGACTACAACAACAACAATAAATTACAAAATACAAAAGAAAGCCATGAACACAGAAGGTGGAAATCACAACCGATTGGCAAACGGAAAGAAATCGACTGAATAAATATTGGAATATAATGAGTAAGAGAGGAGAACGCGAAATGCTTAAGACTTCACAGCAGCCAATTCATCAAGTAGTGGTGTCCACCATTGAGCAGGACTGAAGGCCCTCACCTGTCTGAAAGCACAGAGGAGCAGCCAGGGAACGTCCCTCCATTCATTCTGTTTCCAGAAGCATCCCCGTGTTTCCTTCCAAACAAGAGCAGTTTGGTTATTGGTGGTTTGTTCATCATTTCAAGGCATTGTTTCCAAAGGTGCCCGTTCAAAAAAACGTTGCGGGGGGGGGGGTGTATGTCCATTTGAAGCTACTCTTTAAAATCACTACTAGGGGATCAATAGCTAAGCGGCTCCATCTACTTACTCGGACGGAGGGCGGACACAGCTCACCACCATCACATTCTGGAATATAGAGAGACTCCAAGTAAGCAAAAGTACTCCAAAAACGTTCCACTTCCTTTTGTCTTTCTACCATCTCAACGAACACCACTAAGGCCATGCGCATGTTTTATAATTGTTATAATAATATATACGTAGACAAACTAAAAACCCTCACCTTCTCCACACCCCTGAGGAACTTTTCTGATCCCGTGTAGTTTCTCGTGGGGTCTGTGAGCAATTCACACAGACGCTGAATAGTAAATGGGACACTGGGATGAAAAATAAATAAATAATAATAATCAGAACATTGAATTATACATACATAGATACATAGATACATATCATAAAAATCATATGTGCAGTGTGCTTTAAGCTCAACTTAAAGTTTTGTTTTCAATTGCACCTGTTTTCAAGTGTACCTTACCTTAATGTATATACATATCTTACATATATTTCAAAAATAAATAAATAATGTAATTAAGGATCAACTTTTGAATTAGACAGACTGCCATATATCTCAATGTCCGCCCATAGCCATAGTGACAGCTATATAGGTCAGGCTAAAGCCTTGCCCCTGGAACCCGGCCAACCGGTTGCATCACTGCAGCTGAGCAAGCAGACATCTCGGCCCCAATGGCCAAACAACACGTTAACATGACAATACTGCTGTCCAACCACCGATGCTAGACAGAGCGCGGTATCTAGGGTTCAAGGGCGGGCCCTAACAAGTCATGTTGCGTTTATTTGCAGAGCCTGAATGATGGGATGGGATTGCCTAACCTTCAGCCAGGAAACGGGCATGGTGCAAATCTCATGGTTGAACAAACAAACAAAGCTTCACTCACCCACTGTAGCTATCGACCAATTTAACAATCCTCTCCTTCATGGAGTCGAAGGGGACATACACCACATTGGGGTGAGGTGACCCCCTCTGCTCGGGGGCCGAGGCCTGGAAGTCATCAATCACGTTTTCCATCTTGAACAGAAAATATGTTTTGAACTTTGACCAGGGGATGCTGTAAAAATAAAAGGCAATACGATACAACCATAAGTATTTATGTTGGGCAAACATTATTAATAATAATAATAATAATAATAATAATACAACTAACAATTATAATAGGGTACCTCGCATCCTATAAAAATGACAACATTTTAACTGTAAAACATAATTTATTAGTGTGTTGCCGTCACTCACAATGTTTCCCCAGTCTTTGCGACGTCAACCAGGAGCTGCTCTAACACTGGACAGGTCTCTTTAGTCTCTTTCTTCTCAAAGTCTGCAAAATGTAAACGTGATGTAAACATAAACATATGAAATAGCGAAATATTATTCGACACACAATTCACAATATGTTTATATACATGTTAGCCCAAACGGTGCGGCGTTGAGTCCTTAAACCTGAACGTGAAGTCAAGTGGCCAAGACTTGATTCCATTTATTTGCTATATTAAATCATATAAAAGTAACACAACTTCCCAGCCCGGTTTATACGTTTCTTCAACGCTAGACTTTGGCGACCTGTACCAATTTCACTACAACAACAACAACAACAACAGCATAATGTTGCCTAAGGCAATTGTCATACGTGATGCCGTTATTTATCTGGTGGTTTATGCATCCCAATCACTATAAATTGACCTCTGACTGCTTCCAATATCGCGTCAATCTCCATAGTCGTATGATCCAGACCGCCTGTACCAGGCAGCCAGCAGCACCACGAATAAACCTGCGGGTTCGTCGCTGCTGCTGCTGCTAACTGCGCATGCGCGCCATGGCAAGCAAAAAAAGAAGCGTTCCAGGTCACCACAATACGGAAAGAGTGGGTTGTCGCGCATGTCCCGAAATATCACACACTAGCACACATTTTTGCACATGTTTTGTATTTGACGTGACATTTAAAAGAACGTGATTTTTTTCGATTGTATAATACTTCGTACTGCCATATGGTTGGACGGTGTTATGTTTGAATCGCGCAGACTCCGTGCTCTGCGCAGCGCCACAGACACAGGGGGTGGGGGCGTCATGTGTTGTGACTGCGAGCACCGGCGAAGCCAATGAGTCAGCAGCAGCTGTATCAATCAAGCTACCGACCTCCCAAGCAACAGCGCCATTCAACCCTCCGCCAATACAATAACAACAACAACAACGACGACGAGATCTTGCCTCGATCTTAACACCGTGCATTATTTGTTCAAAATTAAAAAATAAAAATGGCAGTGCCAGCTGCAGCAACATTGCGACTGAGCACGTCGAGTCCGAACCCGCTTCTAACTTCTCAAGACGAGCACGCCATTCACAGCAAAGACGACAAAGACCTGGAAAGCGTTGGATCGAATAGCGATAACAACACACTGCCTCTGCATTCACCCTGGACCTTCTGGCTGGACAGGTACGTATTCGTGCCTGGTTTGGTGTAACATCATCTGTGTACACTTAGCGAGTCTTTTGTGCGACAAGACGAGGACGAGACGAGGACCTACTCGCTGGGATCCATGCAAAACATCCATGCAAAAATATGTCTCCCTGCTTTCTTTCAACTTTTACTTTTACATTTACATTTACTTTACCACGGAGAAGATAGTCATACAGACACATGCGATGAAGCTATAAGACTACGGTGTTGCCAACTTGATGGGATGCTGTCAACATGGTCTCTCTTTGACTGACTGACCTACATAGTCACAAGATCAGCCCGGGGTCACCAGGAAGCCCCACTAACTATTTAACTAGTCGTACGTTTCTGTTTAAAACTGTTGCATTTCGTTTCAGAAATGTGCTTTGATGATCAATGTGCTGACGTAGCATTGTTGTTGTTATTAATACTTATTATATTGTTAGTATTATTGTTATTATTAGGCATTTTGTCATAAGGCATGATTATAAAATCAAGCTGTTGTTCAAGTCTAAATATGGGTTGCCTTATAATAACCTGCTCAATCACAGCAGTTCAATTCAGATAACGGCAACAAGGTTCTGTGTGTGTGTGTGTGTGTGTGTGTGTGTGTGTTTGTGTTTGTGTGGCGTAATGGGGGGGAATGGGGTCAATGGTGTTTACTTCTAATCCCAACCTGCCTCGTCATTAGAGTTGTACCAAAACTACATCAAATAAATACAAAACATTATCCTCATTCTAAAGATAGTAGAGTAAGTAATGTGTACGTACATTTATACGATTTTCAGACAGATTCACATGTATTTATAACGCTTCAAACAGAAACTAAATTAAATCTACTAACTATTGTAGCATTCACATTTACATTTACAAGTAAAAGCATATCATGGATAATAAAAAATCGATATGTAATAATGTCATAACAAACAAAATGGCTGTATTCAAACTACAGCCAAATGGTAGTTGTGGCCGAATGTAGGCTAAAGTTGAGCACAACAGCGAAACTAGTATCACAAGAGACTGGAAACTAGCAGGGCAGTAAACATTCCTAATGTGAATCATGGATGTTGTCTTTGGTTAACAAGAAGACAAAAACGATGTCACTATGCTGTGTGTGTGTGTGTGTGTGTGTGTGTGTGTGTGTGTGTGTGTGTGTGTGTGTGTGTGTGTGTGTGTGTGTGTGTGTGTGTGTGTGTGTGTGTGGTGTGTGTGTGTGTGTGTGTGTGTGTGTGTGTGTGTGTGTGTGTGTCGTGTGTGTGTCCGCGTCCGCCCGCTCTCCTACCTGTGTATGATATAAAGTTGAATTTCACTGAATTGTCAGATCTCTACCTGGAACAACAGCAGCTGAATGCGAGTCAAACTTGAAGAAAATCTACACAGTGGAGACCGTCCAGGTGAGTAGGATTTGCGTCGCCTGTTTATTATGGATATGTGTATGTAACATCAAAACAAAAAGGGTTCTCTTTGAATTCAACCCCGGGCAGGTCAATACATGTTCAGAACTTGTCATCAGCAATCAATCTTACCTGTCTTGATCGTATCATACAGGGATGATATCATAATAGCCTTATTGTACACAGCACTCTGTGCATAATAAGGAGATGTATGTGACCGTTGATCAACCCAACTTAGTTTTTGTGTGTACGTTTTTGTGTGTTGTCACGCAGAACTTCTGGAGAGTGTATAACAACATACCAGGGGTTTCCAGTCTGCCCCTGAGGTGTACATACCATATGATGAGAGGGGAACGCAGACCCCTCTGGTAAGGCCCACCGTGACCTCGACACAACACTCAAGACACATACGCTCAAGCCGTGTTCCACTGATTCCGGCTTTTGAGAAAGGGCATGAAAGCACATTTCCAATACAAGAGCATGCAGTTCATGCGTATCATTAATTCAAAATGGTTGTTTGGCCCTGTGGCAAAACAATCTGTGACACATGGGAAATATTAGCATGGAGGTAATCCGTCCTTGGCGATTAGCTTTCGCCGTTATAACTTGGCTTGGCATTATTCAACAGAACAATCACGTGCAAGGATTTGGATAGCGTATAGGAAGAACATAGAAATAGGTTGAAACCTGTACTACTTGTCCACCACAGTTTACGGTCTACCGTGATGCTATAAGGGTGCAGAAATCCAAGCTATTGGACAAACCACATGTTCCCATGTGGATAAGCATCGATGGTGGCTACGAGCTCAGGGTGTTAACTTGAGACACCATGGCCCCAATGACATCTGGCGAGGATGACGATGAAGAGTCCTAGGAGAATTACTAAAACCGTGAACATGTTTTTGAATGAGTGAATTCTAATGTACGCATGTTGTGGTTGTTCAATAAGGGAGGAAGAAAGCAATGCCAAGGGTGGCGTATGGAAATTGAAAGTCCCAAAAGAATTCACGGTGAGTCCGGCGTTCGTGATCATTTTTCTCTCGCTGGTTTGGGTCGTTGATGTTGTTGTTCTCCAGTCGTGACCGTTTCGTCCACCTTTTTGCAGCCGGCTGTGTGGAAGGAATTGTTGTTGGCCACCATCGGAGAACAATTCACCGATTACTGCGCGTCAGGTAGGGTGAAATAGTGGTTTTGAAAGAAACCTTTTTTCGTATGGGCTGTAATGAATTGGCGCCTGGGTGATATATATCCGAAGCGTGTCGCCTTCCCCCCCGGCAGGAGATGAAGTGGTTGGAGTGAGCATCAGCGTGAGAGACCGAGAGGACGTCTTTCAGGTGTGGAACGGAAACGCCTCCCGCGCCCCCGACGCCAACGTCTTAGGACGGATCCACGAGCTCCTTCCGCAGATCTCTTTCAAAGCAGTGTTTTACAAGCGTGAGTATTGGCCCCTTTTTCCATTTGTATACACGTACAACGGTATTATTATTTAGAGAGGACTGCGTCAAAATAATTCAAAATGTAATGTTGACTTTTGTGTCCACAATGGCAGCCCATCAGGAGCACCACGCCTTCGAGGGGGCCGGTCAAGACATTAGCAACGTTTGCCACCCGAACAGACTACAGGCACTTTGGTAGCATCTTGTCAAAAGGTTACAATTCTGTCTTGTTAACTTCCCAAACCAGTGGAGTTTGGTCATTATATTTTTGGATGGCACACGGCACACAGAAGTGAATTGCCACTAGTCGCTGTGTGTCCAAATGACCAATCAAAATGTAATCAGGCCCTTAATGTGGGGATCTATTTGTATCTGTTTGTTTATGCCAAGCTTTCAGCTATGAATAGATTTCTCAATGAAAACTGGTCTGCTATGGCAGAAAGCATGGATTTTATACCTCTTACCTTTTCAAACCTTTAAACACAATGTAGTTAATGTACAGATTTTTTGTAGATGTATGAAAGCACACTTTGAATAAGTTTTCTGATCTGTTGAGACATTACTTAAATCTCAATTGCTTTAACTTGTGTATGCAATATAAGGCTTTTAATAAGTTAGTTTTTGGTGTATTTTGTACATTAAAGCATGTATGTTGCTGTCTCTGTTGCTGTATACAATTGTATTTGTAAAAGCACGGTTTGAGACAACATTGCACATTCTTTGATTTCACAACACAAAGTGAAGAGATTGTGTGTGTGTGTGTGTGTGTGTGTGTGTGTGTGTGTGTGTGTGTGTGTGTGTGTGTGTGTGTGTGTGTGTGTGTGTGTGTGTGTGTGTGTGTGTGTGTGTGTGTGTGTGTGTGTGTGTGTGTGTGTGTGTGTGTGTGTGTGTGTGTGTGTGTGTGTGTGTGTGTGTGTGTGTGTGTGTGTGTGTCCCCAACGATGCATACTGTACACAAACTGTAACTAATTATTTGTTACAACAATAATTGGTTTCATGGTGATGAGTTTTTTGGACAGAATTGGTGTAACACAACACTTTCTTATAGTATCTGCTGCCTTGATCCCGATTCAGCTTACTTTCCCTAGTATACATACTTTCGTTTTCTTTCAAGATTTAGCCTTTTTACTGTCAGAAATCGCGTTTTTGTTTTTTAACCTGATGGAATACCATCAACTTTATTTTATTTGTTACATGTTCAGATGCAGGGAACAATGACTCAAGGTTCTATTCATGACAGTTGTTCATTTTTTTTAAGCACACGCAAAATGAGCACATCTATCTGAATGATTACGCTTGACAGTAGCTATGAATGGGTCATTATATGCATTATTGTTTAATTATTACAATTCTGTGCGTTTTAATGTAATTGTATTTACATGTTATTTGTAATGTAATGTACAATTTAAAAAAAAAAGATCGAACCGCATGTACTGCACATTGTATGCATGCGCTGCGCTGCCCACGGTCTCCGGACCAAATAAAACCTCATCTGGAACGATCCCATCTGCGGCTCTGACGTCAGCATTGTTTACTTTTGCCTACGCCCCGCCCTCTTCTCCCGTTAGCAACTTGTAGCTAGCTTGCTATCTATCTTTGGACGATACACCTCACCTCAGCCCCTGATTTCCCCGTTCTCCCGTTACAACCGCGTTGTGCCAGGTGGTTGTTGTTGTTCTACAGTTCTACCGGTGAGCAAAACGTCGATTTGTTGTATTGATTCGTGTTGGTGGCGATCATCGCGATGAAACGTTACAGACGTGCGGGGGGCTTCAACTGTGTGTGTGTGTGTGTCTGTCGACGGAGAGATAACCGTTCGTTCAGTGTGAGGTGTCGTCAGTCGGTAGCTTGTGTGTTCTAGTACTACTATTATATTAACGTTAAACCGTTAGGTTCTGTCTAAAACAAAGTCCTGCCCGGTTAACGGTTAATGCTAGATATATGTAGTCGGGTCAGGGCTGGTCTAAAGTTATCCCGAATAGAGCCACAAGATGCGGGCTTCGGTGGAGAGGGGCGAACAAAAAACGAATTTGGGCTCACCAAATAACGAGAAACGACAGCTCTCAACGTCGAAGTCTTTAACTTATAAGTATAAACCCACACTAGGACCACGACGGGCTATGTGGTACTGTGTAACGTGTCATATAAGTTAGTTATGAGTTATGTATGGGTGTATGTATGGATCGCGACACTCAAAGTGAAGTCTTTTTGGGGAATACCTTTAAGGGAATTGCTTGCAGATCCTCATCGTCCTTAATATTGTGTTGGAAACAAAGTGTTGTGTATTGTATTTTCGTACGTGTACTCTGCCGTGTAAAATATGTGCTATGCTATACGGACGTGTAACGTAATCCCCCCTGAAAAGGAAAACGAGTCTATTGGTGGTCTGCAGTCACGTAACACCAGGCACACACTTCAGATGGAGGGCAGGGAGTGAAAACATCAGCTTTATTTTTGTGTGAACATAAACATACCAAAAGGAACCAAATGTTAGAGAAATATACCAGAACAAAAACTATACAAACATGTTGGATTGGATCTGATTTGCTTAGAAGGGAATTATACCACACCATATCATTTACCATTTACCTGCTAATGACCACAACTGCAGACCTTGTACTACACACCAGAGATCAAACAAAAGCAGAATAATGCTTCCCAGTCACTATGCTTAGGATGGGTACCTTGCCTTACCTCCAACAGTGGTGGGAGTGTCCACCCAGATAGATGTATGATGTGTAGATAAGCCTACCGGTTGGTACAGTCCACTGGGTAGGCTGGTACACTGATCTAGTTGTGACAATTTTTTAAACCGCTTGTAATGTCAAATCACACTCATACCTAATAGGGCCCCTGTAATCGAGTAACTTAGATCCAGTGTATAGATATCCAGTTGACCCTTCCTGCCCTCTATGTCATGTTCGCTCCACTGGTGTGTTAAAAAACCTATTGATAATAATGACCATCCGTTGCATGACCAATATAGCATTGTGGTGCTCTGTATCCAAGCAACCAGACTGCACAGGTCATGTGGAAGAAACAAAACAGCAATGTGATTTCATTGTCATTTTTAGGTGAAATGCCTAATGCTGGTGAGTGAATTAGTGGACAGTTCCAGTTGTAATTAGTGAAATTATTAAAAGTCTACTGATTGTATTGTATTTGTCTCATGTAGTACCATTATTTAGTATCAGCCGAAATGCACCCTATTTGGATAATGGTCAGTTTTTACAAACTCATTCCATGTATCTCACTTTTCTTATAAAAAAAAATAGCCTACATACAGCAGTAGCTTGTGGCAGCAAATCAACCCCCATATAGCGTATATAAAGAGCAAGAAACATACAACATACAGTATTATTCAGAGAAATGCTAAAATTGTACAAAGTTGTGAGATTGTATCCCCTAATTTTGCATTTCAATGATGGGCCATCCATAATTGATGTTGTTAAGTGTTAAAGTTAAGATTGGAACTGGAATCCAGTCATGAGTCGCATATGTATCTGTATCATGACACGACACAGTGACCTAATGACTTTCAAGATAGTAGATTTTATGGCTGAAGTTGAATGATTACCCTCTTATGTTAGGACTCTTTGTATTGTAATACGTGTTAAACATGAGATTTATGTAGATATCTGGGTACATGTGTGCTGCTCAGTGAGGGGGCCGGAACACTTCTCGAGTCAACTACGTTCCTATGGATGACATGTCCATGTCGTTCATTCACTAACCGCTAACGGTATATACATATTAACTTGTTTACGACTTGGTCCCGTGTTGTCGGTCATGTGGAGACTAGAAAAGGGCCGGCTTGTTTGTTTGTGGACCAATTTCTGTATACACTTGTAGTCAGACTTCGGAACAAGTCAGAGGTCTGTGTTTACACATTGTGTTGTGTTTTGGTTGGCACATGAAGGCAACATTATGATAGAACTACTCGACTTGCCTGCAGTATTGTGAGCAAAATTGTCAGCCTTGGTCCCACGATCCTAGACGTGGCCCATACAATTCATTATAACCCTTTAATGATTTGTAACCCCAACATTACCCGTCCTTCTGGCAGTTGTCCTCCTATTATTTTGATGGCACTTCCATTTATATAATATTTAATATTATAGTTGGAGAAATGAATGTGTTGATGAGCTCTTAGCATGTTGTATATGTTAGCAAGTGTATGTCCTTAATGTTGTTAACACGCTCTTATCACAGCTACTTAAGCAGGTGACCTAGCAGTACGAAATTGTGTTATTCATCTTGTCAATATGAATACTTGTGAACTGCTGTATTTATATGTTTGCGTACCCCAGTGTTATGCTATTGTCTGCTTCAACTAATGTACACCTTGTAAGTCGCTTTGGATAAAAGCGTCTGCCAAATGCCCTAAATGTAAATGTAAATGTAATGAGAGAGTGTAGTTTATTCAGCTGATTTCAGCTGAGGATAGAATTATCCACCACATAAGTCTTTCTCATTTAGGGTAGCCACCTGCTCTCAGCTTCAGCCTTCTTTATTTAGCTGCTCAGCATTTGGACTCCCGAATGGAAGCCAAACTTCCAGCATTGTACTACCTGCTGGGGCGGTTTCTGCCGTGCCACCTGGTTAATGGTAAATGACTCCAGAAGGATGTTGTGTTTGCACATAAACACAGATCCAGGGTCCCCGTGTTTACAGTAGCCATGGCAGCAATCAGTTATTCAACAAACTGCTGCGGTCAGACCATGTTCCGTTCTCACTCGTGGAGAAGGCAGTGTTTACCCTGGTGGGCAGAGTCGTTCGTTAGCTTGTAGTTGCCTGCTGCTTTTCCACGGACCTCGGTCAGATCTTTGTTGATGAGTGCAATCAGCACAGTCTATTCCAGACAGCCCATGTTGTGAGCTATTTAATTGTGCGCCGGGCAACAGTCCTTGGATCTTTCTTTCATTACCATTTTCTTGAGACGTGACACAGGTGAATGCCCCATTGTATCCGCCCGCTAGCTGCTTGTATGTGCTACAGATTTCTAGCTGTGTTTGTGTACCTTTTGTCTTCCTTCAATGTCTTCCTTTTGTCTTTTGTCCACTCCCAGGCCAGTGGAGTCCAGATGCATGAGACTGGCTCAGATCAGATACGCCACAGCAGCCCACCTCTTCACGCAGCCCACTGGAGCCCTGCCGAGTATGAGGACCATCTGAGCCGGAGCTTTAGCCACACGCTTCCTCCAGAGGCTCCTCGGGTCAGTAAACACCAGGCACCCAGCTTTTACCTGGTTAGCCCACATCCAATTAGTCTCAGGGTTTTTCCTTTAACCACTATGCACTGTATACAAAGATGGATGTTTTATTATATCCGACACATGCATGTCTTTAGTGGGGTCGCATCAATGGAAAGATATCTGGATATGTCATGCACTTATTCCTGCGAACGTAGATTCAGACCTCCTGTTGTCCACTTATACTGTTGAAGAACAAAAAGAAGTATGTTCAATTTCAAGATTTAAGATTAAAGATTTGTATTTGTATTTTGGATATGTTCATGTGTTGAATTAAGCAGAAATGCAACTTAAATATCAAAGAAAAACTGTATTGGCTCTTATGCCATGGCACATAATAACTGAATATATCACTACATTGTCATCCATATTACATTACACTATCATACTTTTGCTGGATTCTCTGGACTCATTCACTTACAGGCACCTTAAAATGCTTTTAAATGCTTTTTGCACAATTCAACACTGGTACCCCACATGTTCCGCTCATTTGTATTCAGTGTATCAGTTTTATAGAGGTACAGTTGTTATCATAACTAGAGAGCACTCCGTAGAGTGCATACCTTTGCCACACCAAAATGTCTCCTGGATCCGGATTGGTCGATGATCAAAATCGAATCAACTGTTCCTTGGCCCATAAGTAGTCTAACCACCAAGTTTCATCCAATTCTGTACATAACCTTCCGTACATAACTTTTTGAGTTATCTTGCTGACAAACAGACAAACAGACAAACAAACAAACAACAGACAAACAGACAAACAGACCGGGGCAAAAACCTCTCATCTTCGATTGCGGAGGCAACCAGCCGTAGTATAAGAGAGATTTATTTTTGAGCCAATTCAGAATCAATTCAATTCACTGCGTGTCCACCACCAATGTTGCGGTGAAAGCCACCTTAAAAAAAAATATGAATTCCGCTTGAGGGCTTTGTACTGGGTTTGTGTTTGTGTTTGTTTGTTGATTTATGAAAAAACAACCTCAAACAGCGGTCAATACGAAGACCCTGAAACGAACAAAGCCACCTTTTCCTTTTCCCACTCGATACTAATGCTTTTCAGAAGTTAACCCATCTTGAACCTAAAAAAGAATCCTGTTTCAAC
>CM051013.1:5589214-5596714 GCA_027704905.1 Muraenolepis orangiensis | reverse complement strand
TAATTTAAATAAATTATATTTAACAAAAGCAATTTAGTAACACTGCATTCAAAATGTCTATTTACTTCCATGTTTATTATTGGTTGAGTATTCATTAAGTCTCCTTGTTGTTATTCCATGTCTTGTTTACTTCAGGGCACAGAGAGTGCTTTATATGCGCGTGTGTGTGTGTGTGTGTGATGACTCCGCTCCCCCCTCCCTCTGGTTGTTGTTGTTGTTGATGATGATGATGTTGTTGTTGTTGTTGTGGTGGTGCTGCTGCAGGTCTCAGTGTCGGTGTCCATGATGACCCCGCCAGCGGAGGCTCCCCAGCAGCTCCAGCAGACCTCTGCCCAGCAGTCGGTGCTCAGCCCCCAGCAGCTCCAAGCCCTGCTCCAGCAGCAGCAGAAAGCCCTCATGCTCCATCAGGTAGCACCCACCCCACACACACACACGCGCACACACACACGCGCACGCACGCACGGCACAGACACACACACACGCATACGTTATACCCGTCTGCCCATCTCACCCCCCACCCCTTGGTTCTCCCAGCAACAGATCCAGGAGGTGTTCAAGAACCAGCAGGAGCAGCTCAACATCCAGCTCATGCAGCAGAAGAACGCCGGGATGGTCAACCAGGAGGTACGATTCTCCCCCCCCCCCCCCAATCAACCCAACAAAATAATGTATTGTTGATATTGCACTAAAGTCGATTGTTAAGAGAGAGCGGGAGTGTTAAAACAAAAACAGTATTGTAGAATGAGGACATTCAAATAGGACGGCCTGATGTGTCCTGGTGTTCTCGTTGCAGAATGGCTCCAGGCGTGGCCAGTGGCAAAAAGGAGTGGGGAATGTTGTTATTGTTTGCCGTTTTGTCTTTGTGTGTGTGTGTTTATTTGCATGTCTCTCTCTCTCTCTCTCTCTCTCTCTCTCTCTCTCTCTCTCTCTCTCTCTCTCTCTCTCTCTCTCTCTCTCTCTCTCTCTCTCTCTCTCTCTCTCTCTCTCTCTCTCTCTCTCTCCTCTCTCTCTCTCTCTCTCTCTCTCTCTCTCTCTCCTCTCTCTCTCTCTCTCTCTCTCTCTCTCTCTCTCTCTCTCTCTCTCTCCTCTCTCTCTCTCTCTCTCTCTCTCTCTCTCTCTCTCTCTCTCTCTCTCTCTCTCTCTCTCTCTCTCTCTCTCTCTCTCTCTCTCTCTCTCTCTCTCTCTCTCTCTCTCTCTCTCTCTCTCTCTCTCTCTCTCTCTCTCTCTCTCTCTCTCTCTCTCTCCAGCTGACAGCCCAGCAGATGGCCATCCAGCAGCAGCTGCTGCAGGTCCAACAGCAACATCTCCTCAACCTCCAGAGGCAGGGCCTGCTCTCTGTGCTGCCCAACGGCCTGGGCGACTTACAAGGTGGGTACTAGAGAGGACACACACACAGAGCGCTGTTGCGGTCAGGGGAGCAAGCAGTAGTTGGTACAACACTGTGGCTGGACGTTGTGGTGTAGCATGCGTTGGAATCATTATTATGGACCCTAATGTGTTCATAGTAATAGTGTTGTTGTGATGGTTAATAGTGCTGCTATTAATATTATATTATTATTATGATTATTTTTGAAATACATAATCAATTATGTACGTCATAACAACATCTACAAAACAAAATAATTAAATAATAATTATAGAAAATTGTAGCAGTTAATCTTATTGCAATTAGGGTTGTCGTTATTGTTATTAATTTGTGTGCGCACGCTTTTAATTTGAAATGATGCCGGACAACAGCAAGAGACTATATTCATCTGGAGATAATTACTCCACAACAACAAGCAGTGGGGGTGGGGGCACAGTGTGTGTCTTGTTGACAGCTTTATATATAAATATATATATATATATATATATATATATATATATATGTGTGTGTGTGTGTGTGTGTGTGTGTGTGTGTGTGTGTGTGTGTGTGTGTGTGTGTGTGTGTGTGTGTGTGTGTGTGTGTGTGTGTGTGTGTGTGTGTGTGTGTGTGTGTGTGTGTGTGTGTGTGTGTGTGTGTGTGTGTGTGTGTGTGTGTGTGTGTGTGTGTGTGTGTGCAGGTTGTGAGAATGGTAACAGCCTGTCCCCTGGTGGCGAGACCAGGGACTCGTCCTGTCAACCGGGCTCCACCAATGGGAATCACTCATCCCTTCAGAAGAAAAAAGAAAAGTGAGCTCATAAAAAAAACAAAAACATATACACACCATGTGATCATCGACCACAGCCGCCATCGGTCAGCTGTGTGTCGGTGACGAGGGCCGCCTGAGACGTATCTCTAACGCTTTGCTGCCATTGGTCTGTCTCCCCCCCCCCCCCCCCCCCCCCCCCCCAGCGTGTCATTGGACGACCTCAACAGCCACGCGTTGTACGGCAACGGTATGTGCAAGTGGCCCGGCTGTGAGAGCGTCTTCGGGGACTACCAGTCTTTCCTCAAGTGAGTACCGAGATCTAGAGAGAGAAGAGAAGCACACACGGTGTGCCGATCATTTTTTGTTTAGTTTAGTGTTTTCTGCTTCGTATCCTATTGCTCGTATCCTATTTTTGCATGTGGAAATGCAAGAAACTCTATTTTGTGTCTGACGCGGCCGTGTGCTTCTGTCTTTCAGTCTGGTTTTATAATTAGCGTGAACCCAAAGAATTAAAATAATCATGTTTTTTTTTGAGTAAACGCATCACAACAAATGTTTTTTTATTTTTTTTCTCCAAAACACAATTAAAAGGCTCCCCTTAATTAGTTATGCAGATACATACTAGACTTTTGACAGATTTGCTTTTTGTGTAGATTGTTTTAGTTTTCTTAGGCTTATGCCTGACGCACACAACAAAATAAAGTTTAACGTGAGAGACCACATACACCTAAGGATAGATGAAGATAAATGTAACTAAACCAAAAATATGTTTTGCTCATTAAGTATGTGGAAGACGAAGATTTTTGCCAACACAGCACACCACAAACTAACGGATTCTATTCCCAGACAACTTGCAACCCTTTTTATCCTTAACATCCTTAAGAACTACAGACACAGTTATGGAGGCGGCGTGAAAATGGACTGTGTATGTTGTATGCAGCATGACCATTTCGCAAATTCATCACACTTTGGCTTTTGCGGCCATGGCTTCTGTTGTTATTACCGGTCAGCGTGACTCTCAATTGGCTATCGTCTTCCCCACATGACCAATCTGCACATCGCGTACTCGGCTGTCCTCGGGCACATCATATTTGTAATAATTCGATTATTATTCTGAATGGGTACGGACCCCGATCAGATGTGGGAAACTAAAATCCAACTCTTTACACCAGAGGATAATCTGGCAAAAAAAACAATTGCAACCGTCAAGAAATCGGGGCTTCGCTGACCAGATTCAGAAGGGGGAAATCGGACACAAAATCGGGCAAATAGGGTTAGGGTAAGAGGTTAGGGTTATCCTGTAGCGTGCACCCATCATAAGGAACATTTGCCTATTTAACAAATGTGTATGTGTGTGCATATTTATTTATTTAATTTACATTTACATTTTTTATTATTATTTTTTTAAATGCTCTTTAATTGAAAAGTGCTTAATGCACATGTATACTTTGTATAGTATTTGCGAAGGTTGTACATCAAGCCATTCTGGTACATTCAGTATGTATTGCAGGGGTTTGTGAAAACCTGCAACACAACGCTCTTGTTTTGTGCTTTTGTGGCCATTAAGGATTTGGAACATACACTCCCACAAAACAAACAGGGCCTCTCTTAGTAGTTGTGTTCATGTCGATACTTGTTTCTGTCTGTTGTTGTTGATGTTTGACTTGTATTCATTCTGCCATGCTATCGGCCATGGCGCACGCACGCACACACACACACACACACACACACACACACACACACACACACACACACACACACACACACACACACACACACACACACACACACACACACACACACACACACACACACACACACACACACAGCTGTTTGCGCCGTTGTTAACCGACTGTTGCTATGTGTTTAACCACCAGACATCTGAACACTGAGCACACACTCGACGACAAGAGCACGGCACAGTGTCGCGTGCAAATGCAAGTGGTGCAGCAGCTGGAGCTCCAGGTACGGTCTTGCGGACAAACCGCCGACGTTTTAACAAGTGTAACATGACCCCTTTTTAACAAGCTATTAAAAGGGGTACAACGTCCTTTGGTCAGATATAGTGTTCCTTTTTAGTGTTCCATCGAGTTCCTTTTTAAGTACACATTGTAACGGAAGGGGGGAAATCTGGAACTAGATGGGTTTTTTTTGTGAAAAACCTTTGACACTATATTTATGTTTGTGTCTAAACTCTCAGCTTTGGTCCTTTTTTTACTTTTTTTCTCTCCAGTTGAAGAAAGACAAGGAGCGCCTCCAGGCCATGATGGCCCACCTGAAGTCTTCGGAAATCAAACAAGCACAGGCTGTACGTACCTCAGCCCTGGTGTGTGTGTGTGTGTGTGTGTGTGTGTGTGTGTGTGTGTGTGTGTGTGTGTGTGTGTGTGTGTGTGTGTGTGTGTGTGTGTGTGTGTGTGTGTGTGTGTGTGTGTGTGTGTGTGTGTGTGTGTGTGTGTGTGTGTGTGTGTGTGTGTGTGTGTGTGTGTGCGAGCACACGTCTAATATGTGTTCTTGTTGTTGTTCTCCTGCTCCCCCAGGGACACGCGGTCTCCAACGGCTCCTTCTCCCAGGCAACGCTGCCCAAGGGGCCCCTGCCCATGAGCCTGTCCCAGAGCGCCACCGCGCCCACCACGCCCTTGACGCCGCTCTCCGACTCCCCCGGCGTGCTCACCCCCAACAGCATGTTCGGCGGCACGCCGGTGCGGCGGCGCTACAGCCGCTCCATGAGCCAAGGTCAGTCTCATCCCCATGAGCCAAGGTCACCTCCCCCTACGTGACCAGTGGAAACAGAGGACGTGTGTGTGTGTGTGTGTGTGTGTGTGTGTGTGTGTGTGTGTGTGTGTGTGTGTGTGTGTGTGTGTGTGTGTGTGTGTGTGTGTGTGTGTGTGTGTGTGTGTGTGTGTGTGTGTGTGTGTGTGTGTGTGTGTGTGTGTGTGTGTGTGTGTGTGTGTGTGTGTGAAAGCTCGTATGTACGTCTGGATGTAGGATCCGGGAATAGTTTATTATTATGGTTTAAAGGTGTCTACTTATCTCGATGGTTTTATAGTGTAAATGATTATGATGACAAGAGATCACCTGCTAGAGGGCCCTCGGTAGAGCACATACCTCCGCCACACCAATCCCCTGGAGCTTTAGTCTGATTTGGATCGGTGCCAAAATCGAATCAACTGTTGCTGCAAGCAAACAAACAAACAGACAGACAGACAGACAGACAGACAGACAGAGAAACGGGGGCGAAAACATGAGGTTTGAAACGTCTGAGAAGAAAGGAGAACTAGTTTTAGTTCGAAACTTTTTTGTCTACACTAGTTTAAATCTCACATATTCCATGTTAATTACATTCCATGTAATGACCCTCAGTGGGACAGTTTTTAGGATGGTGTTTTGAATTCATAAGCATATCGTGGTGTTCATCGATATCGTTTTTCAGCAAAGTACCCCAAAAATAATAACTTTTTAGGGAGGGTAAAAAAATGAATACAGAAGGAAGAGCTTTTCGCATAATTACTTGGGCGGACCCAAAGTTGAAAAGTTGACTTCATGCTACCGCTTATTTCCGCCCTGGAAAAAACACACACACACACAAAGCCAGATGGCAATGGGAGCTTGTGCCGGACATTTTTGGACATTTTCAGTGACTCCCTGCAATTCTCCAAAGTTCCCCTAGGGGGCCGCGTATCCCCGTTTGAGGAACCCGATGCACTCGATGACTTTTGTGTGTGTCAACCACCGTACACATGTAGATGTAGCCTACTTATCGACTTTGTACGTAAACCAATTGTATGTAAATCAGAGTGTGTAACCGTTGCGGATGACACAGCGCTATCGATTACTTCTCCGTAAAGCCCGGCATGTAAATCCAGGGGTCGATTCAAAGTTGGGATTTCCCGGGAGTGCGCTCTTGACGGCGTGCGCTTTGCGTTTCCCGACAGACATCGTCGACAACAAGGAGTTCTACCTCAGCACGGAAGTGAGACCTCCATTCACGTACGCCTCGCTCATCCGACAGGTAACCCCCCCAGGTCCCCGGCCGACACCAAGATAAATGACCAAAAAAAAAGAGCGTTCCCATGTTATGGCAGGACGCCCGCTCGAATTCCCCCGATGGCCAGATTTGATAGTGATGTTTCTTCTTGCGCTTCCTCAGGCGATATACGACTCTCCCCGGAGACAACTGACGCTGAACGAAATCTACAACTGGTTCACCAGAACCTTCGCGTACTTCCGGCGAAACGCGGCCACTTGGAAGGTACGTCCGATGTTTCCCGGCTTAAAAATCGGCTCTGGTTAATGATGCGACGTTGCATTAATTGTGTTTTAGCGATGATGCTTCAGTCGTTGAGCACAGAACAGCAGATCGTGCATGCAGTCAAAACAAAGTAACTACTGGAAATACTAGAGACTAGAGAGAAGAGAGCACATACCTTTGCAAAAATCAAAACAACTGTTCCTTGGCCGATATGAAATCTAGCCACCACGACCTTTTGAGTTATCTTGCTAACAGACAGACAAACAAACAAACAAACAGGGGATAAAACATAACCTCTCGTCCATCTTCGACTGCCGAGGTTACAACAACAACAACAACCAGGCAGAGAAGCTATAAGAAACAGAATGATTTACCAACGTGTGTGTGTGTGTGTGTGTGTGTGTGTGTGTGTGTGTGTGTGTGTGTGTGTGTGTGTGTGTGTGTGTGTGTGTGTGTGTGTGTGTGTGTGTGTGTGTGTGTGTGTGTGTGTGTGTGTGTGTGTGTGTGTGTGTGTGTGTGTGTGTGTGTGTGTGTGTGTGTGTGTGTGTGTGTGTGTGTGTGTGTGTGTGTGTGTGTTCGTTCTTCACTCTAGAATGCGGTGAGACACAACCTGAGCCTCCACAAGTGTTTCGTGCGCCTGGAGAATGTGAAGGGCGCCGTGTGGACTGTCGACGAGATCGAGTTCCACCGGAGACGGCCGCAAAAGACCACCGGCAGCGGGTAGGTGTCCCCACCCACCGACCCTTTAAACACATTGCATTGCATTGCATTGCATTCATTTTGCAGACGCTTGTGTCCAAAAGCGACTTACAATAAGGTCATTCAACATACAGGTAGGTAGGCAGGAGAACTACGAGTCACCAGAAGTCATAAGTGCATTTCCTAACACGCGTCCAAGAACAGAACCAGTGCTCAGGGAAAAAAAGCTGAATCATTTGGCTTCCTTGATATTATACAACAATTACATCAAACGGGGGCCGACGACAATTAGTGAAGCCACAGTCCAGCTAGGAACGGCTGCAACCACGTCCACCCGTGGCCCTCCTGTGAACCATGTACCGTGAAAGCGATGTGCGTATTTGGTGCGATGGGGTTTTTGTTGATTCACAAATTAAAAACCACAACGCAATGTTCTGTGAC
>CM051013.1:5566714-5586714 GCA_027704905.1 Muraenolepis orangiensis | reverse complement strand
ATATGTGGTGATCTCGTGATGAGATGTGATCTCCGAGCGTTTCCTTCCTTCTGGAACAGGGTGTTGTTATATGTACAGCAGAGACCAGACAAGAGGATGGACTTGTGTAGCGAAAACAAATATTAAAAATAAACCGTTGGTGGGTGGAAGCATAGTTTTATGATTAGATTGTCCTTTTTTTAGTTTTTATTATTTTTAGTTTTTTTTTTTCACTGCTGAACACGGAAGGACCATGATAAGAGCAGAAGCCAAAGGAAAGGGAATATTTATGGTTAGCACTTCACAATAATGGATTTTTGTGTCTCTATCTCTCTCTCTGTCTCTCTCTCTATCTCTCTCTATCTCTCTGTCTCTCGCTCTGTCTCTCTGTCTCTATGTCGCTCTGCTCTCTCTCGCTCGTCTCTCTCTCTCTCTCTCTCTCTCTCTGTCTCTCTGTCTGTCTGTCTCTCTCTCTCTGTCGCTCTCTCTACATGGCTGCTGTAAACCATGTAGGGCTAGCTTCACTACCAGATTCATTTTTTAGTTTTTTTTTTATATATTATACAAAAAATCGGATTGTAAATGAAAAAAAAATAAAAAAAACAAGATGATGATGTTGGAAGAAAATAAAATGTCATATACACTGCCAAAACAAATTTTGGTTTATTCATACTTAAAACATATAATCAATTGAGAAAAAAACAACAACAACCGTGTAAGTAACCTATATTTGTGTTTGTTTGTTTTTTTTCCACCCTAACCATGAACTTCACTAAATATGCTCTCGTCGAGCATGTACAAGTAGATATTATAGTATTACTATGATTGTAAACCGATATGTCTATGAACAATAAATTACTTGTGCAAATGTATGGGAGTACTTTCTTCTTATGCTGTGTTTTCACCCGTTTGCTTGTTTTTCTGTCAGTCTGTTTTATCTCATGGAAATGTTTAAAAAAAAAAAAAGTGATCTACGGAATTGGGACCAAACTATTAGATTCGATTAGAACCGTTGATTCGATTTGAGTTGATTCGAACTATTTCGTAGTTGTGTTATGTCTACTTACTTGTCTGTTAGTAAGATAACTCAAAAAGGAACAGTGTGTAGTTATATGACATGTTGGTGGTTAGATGACTTACGGGCCAAGAAACGGCTGATTCGCATTTTGGCACAAATCCGATCCGAATCCGGATCCGGATCCAGGAGGAGACCTTTTGAGCACTACTATAACATGAATGATGTTATTGAGATGTGTGACGCTTCATCCTTGCATGGTGGCCAGCAACACCGGACAATAAGAGGTACCTTTTTATATCAAGACCAATTAATGGTTTGTCTAATGTTGTTATCGGTATAGTCTTAATGATTCATTGATCTAGTCTAATTCATTCTTACTGTGTGATTTCACCAGCAGTCGTATACTTGCCGACTAGGTTTGCACTCTGGTTAGATTCCAAATGATTCGCTGTACTGTACTTGTGCTGTACAATGACAATACATGTGAATCTAATCTAATCTAGGTTGTTGAATGTATGTGTCTTGTATGACCGAAGCGACAGTGATGCGAACTGGTTCTTGTGTTTCTGTTGCATTAAGCCCATTGGGTCAGCGGTGTTGGATGACCTGATGGATGACAACTCCTTCCCTCCAGCATGTCTTCAAAACATCTTGACTGGTTTGACTTAGAAAAGACTGTAGATCCTGATGGTAAAGGTAGGCCAAGCTCAGCCAATTAGAATCATTTAACCTGCATATCTTCTGACTATACTATCTATCTATAACCATTGTGTAATGCGATTCTAATCTATGCTTATAGATGCGATGTGTGTGTGTGTGTGTGGGGGGGGAGAGAGAGAGAGAGAGAGAGAGAGAGAGAGAGAGAGCGAGAGAGAGCGAGCGAGCGAGAGCCGCAGCAGCATAGCAATTTATTGTGTTTAACAGTCACTTGTATTTAACCTTAAATGTCATATGTAGATTTGATTAAATGATATATATAAAACAGACATTTCAATGTAGAACAATATATCAATATATTGTTGTACAGTTCTTGTGGATTTATTTCCCTTCTAAACAATCTAAAGCTGCATGTATTAACTGTTATATAATTATTTTTTAACTGTGTCATAAAGTTATTTTTTAACTGCTTACCATGTGTTCTTTCGCACGAGTTTCGTCAACAGTGGTGCTGGATAAGATGATGACACGTCTTCCAACATAGCAGTTCAAACAAAGCTGTATTATAAACAACCTTCCAGTATGCACACGATGTTCCTGGAGAACTGGAGCCCAGCGGGCCACACCTCACAAGGGGTTAGAAGGTTCGTCTCCAAGATGTTTGAATAATATCTATCTATCTATCTATCTGTCTGTCTGTCTGTCTGTCTGTGTATATCAAACTGTCTGTCTGTCTCTGTCTAAACTACCTATATATCTAACTATCTGTCTCTGTCTAAACTATCTGTCTGTGTCTGTCTGTGTATCCGTCTGCCTGCTTGTCTGCATGTCTGTCTGTGTATCTGTCTGTTTGTCTATTAATCTCTAATATATATATATATATCCACTGGAAACCATCTGGCACCATCCCTCTAGCCGAACTCAATGCCCATGTGTTTAGCAATTATGTTACAGCAACCACCCAGAACCCAGCAGACCAATCATTCAGACCCGCGGTCCAACTGTCGGCCGATGGCGTGCGTTGGCTGAGAAACAGCTCAGAGAGAGAGAGCTTGGACCTCCGTTTCCAAGGGGTGGTGGCGGTGGCGGTGGCGGTGGTGGTGGTAGTGATGGTGGTGGTGGTAGTGATGGTGGTGGTGGTGGTGGTGGTGGCAGTGATGGTGATGGTGGTGGTGGTAGTGATGGTGGTGGTGATGGCGGTGGTGGTAGTGATGGTGGTGGTGGTGGTGGTGGTGGTGGTGGTAGTGATGGTGGTGGTGGCAGTGATGGTGATGGTGGTGGTGATGGCGGTGGTGGTAGTGATGGTGGTGGTGTAGTGATGGTGGTGGTGGTGGTGGTGGTGGTGGGATGGGTGGTGGTGGTGGTGGTAGTGATGGTGGTGGTGGCAGTGATGGTGATGGTGGTGGTGGTAGTGATGGTGGTGGTGATGGTGGTGGTGGTAGTGATGGTGGTGGTGGTGGTGGTGGTAGTGATGGTGGTGGTGGTGGTGGTGGTGGTGGGGATGGAGGTGGTGGTGGTGACTCGTTGGGCAGGTCTAGCCTCTCCCTGGGCTCTTGACAGGAGGCACCAGAGCAGCAACCGCCGCCTCACCGCCGATGACTCATATCAGCCGGGCCCCTGGAGGTATTCAGTCCATTCAAACAATGAATTCCACACAAGCGTTGCATACTAGCTTTCAATTAGTGGCCACCAAACAACACACGCTATTGGTGATCGCCGTTGTGCTGTGAAACGTGAAACGTCAACAAACAAACGACAAGGAAACAAACCAACAGTCTGCTTTGGGGGGGGGGGGGGGGGGGGGGGGTGTAGGGCTCGTCTAGTGTGTCTAACATGTGGTTTGTGCTGTCTTTCATGTTCATTGAATTGCAATACATTATATTCTATTCACTTCATTTTGGAATATTTTGGGAGAGCCAAACTGACTAGAGTAAAGCTGGTGGAGTATCCATCTTGAGATGAGATATCATTTTTGATGTTTGTTACTCTCTTTATCTGCCTCCGCCATTGAAGATGGGAGGAGGTTATGTTTTCGGCACTGTTTGTCTGACTGTGTGTCTGTTTGTCTCGTCTGTTAGCAAGATAACTCAAAAAGGTTATGTACGGAATTGGCCACTATAAACATGGTGGTTAGATTACTATATGGGCCAAGGAACAGTTATTGCCCCTTGGGATATGATAACGTTTTGGTAGCGCTAAACTAGAAGAGTCAAGCTGGTGAGTATTCATCTTCAGACATCAGTCTCTCTCTCTCTCTCTCTCTCTCTCTCTCTCTCTCTCTCTCTCTCTCTCTCTCTCTCTCTCTCTCTCTCCTCTCTCTCTCTCTCTCTCTCTCTCTCTCTCTCTCTCTCTCTCTCTCTCTCTCTCTCTCTCTCTCTCTCCATCCCTTCCACCCTATTACCATAAATTGCCTGTGTCTTTCTTTAGTATGTCGTTAATATAAAGCCTACATGCTTTCCTATTCCCCGGCAGGGGAGGGCATCAGGGGCCAAGACGATTTGACGTCTATAGGGGCGTCTTGGGGGGCATGCATGCAATATTCTTTAAATGCACATTTTAACGCTCACAAAGTTGTTAAAAGCACAAAATATAATTTGGAAATATCTTTGAAGAGACAAGCTGTCTCGTCATCACAAACAACAACAACAAACCTCGAGGGCACTCAGTAGAGCGCATACCCTCTGCCACACCAAAAGGTCCCCTGAATTCGGATTCGGATCTGCGCTAAACTCCTGTATTCAACTTGGCTGCATTGTTTCTGTGTCGCAATCACGCGTCGCTAATGTGTTGACACGTGTGTGAGTGTTAGTTACATGAACAGGGACAACTGTCGAGTGGGTGCCGCTCAGCTTGAGTGTGGTGTGTGTGTGTGTGTGTGTGTGTGTGTGTGTGTGTGTGTGTGTGTGTGTGTGTGTGTGTGTGTGTGTGTGTGTGTGTGTGTGTGTGTGTGTGTGTGTGTGTGTGTGTGTGTGTGTGTGTGTGTGTGGTGTGTGTGTGTGTGTGTGTGTGTGTGTGTGTGTGTGTGTGTGTGTGTGTGTGTGTGTGGTGTGTGTGCGCCCGCCCTCACGGTGGACTACCGTCCGTGACGCACCGCTCGTCCCGGGCTATTCTATGAAATGATAATGACTACGGAATAATGTTTCTACTTTTTACTACTTTCCCTTTCTATGTTGTTCTGAATGGCTGAATGAATTTTCAATGTAATGTTTTTTTCTCAATTTCTTTATGGCCTTAGATAAAAAAATAATAAACATAATAATAATACTTATTATTACCATTATTATTATATATACATAATAAAATTACAAATATTTTATTATTATTGTTATTATAATAGCTAATGATCACGTCTATCGATGTATTTCTCTGTGTTTCAGCAGATGGAGACCGAGGGCCAGAGCATGCTGATGACCTGCACCGACGGTAAGGGACCACCAGATGCCGCCACATAGTCTAACCCGTGTTGCCATAGAAACCACACTTTTAGAGGAGCGGCTGTCCAACCCTTTGGGTAGTACGACACTGGACCGACTTTTGGTCATCACATCTGAGATGGTGAAGGACTATTAAAGGACTTATAGACCGTATTACTGATCTATAGAGATAGTGAACCCCTCACCAATAAAATACAGTTTATTGTTATTTTATTCATGGAGCCATTTCCATATTAATGGAGCCATTTCTGTCGCCTACGCAGTGTGGTGCACCCCTCTCACGCAAGTAAGCAACACCGTCGCATCAGAGAGCGTTTGTAGCAGTTATCCCCATGCCCACACGCCACTGAAGTGGCTTTCCTGGCCTCCTCCAACCACAAGACACCACAGGCTGTCCACTACAAACTGGTGTATTGTCAATCGTTTTGCAGGCAGAGAGCGGGCGGTAAGTGCCAACATGTCCCCGCTCCTCTGAGTGTGTGGTGTGTGTGTGTGTGTGTGTGTGTGTGTGTGTGTGTGTGTGTGTGTGTGTGGGTGATGGCTGGTTTAAAGGGTGCCTATTTTGCTACTTGAGTGTGATTGGCCATTACAAGCCATTTCAAAATTATCATGTGACTCAAATTGTCCTTTGACATAGTGACATCACACAGTGGGAAGTTGTACGATGACTAGATCGGTCTACCAGCCTACCCAGTGGACTGTACCAACTGGTATGTTTATCTATCCATCGTATACCTGGGTGGACACTCCCACTGTGTGATGTCACTATGTCAAGGACAATTTTTGTCACGTGACAATGTTGAAAAGACACCTGGTGTTGAAATAGGAGCCCTTTAACCGGTGGGCCTTGATTGGCCAATGCACCACAGGTGTGCAGCCTCACCCAGCCCCAGTCTAATCTAGTCTGGACCACATAGAAAACCACATAGAAACGTGATAAGGTAGAGTTTCTGCAGAATTGTTATCCAGTATGGGTGACTGCATGCATCTCAATATCTTCATTAGTTTTAGTTGACCTGTCTTGCGTTGATCTTGAATATGGAAACACACAGAATGTGGGGAAACAAACAAACAAACAAAGACACATGTTGCTGTGAACATTCAAATAAAACGTTTTTTTAATAGTTTTCCACATAGATTTCCACATTGAGTACCAGTGACTTTGATGTTCAGAGATTCAACCATTCTTAAACCGGCGTGTGACTATGGCCGCACACGTCTCCCATGCACACAACACACGTTCTAAGAACATTAGCGGCAGAGTCGTATAGTAGGACCCAGAGGAACCCAGAAAAACACATTTAATAATAAAGGTTACAATTTGAACCAGCAGTGTAGTTTTCTCGTAGCGGTAATAGGTCTACCCAGAATGCACCATTATAGAATGTGTTTTTTTTACAATTTCCCAACAACCGATACTTCTGCCGACGGTGACATCGCTAAGTGCTAGGTGGATTTGGCTAATGGATTTGAAAGAAAAGAAAACACTATATAGGAAAAATACAACCAACTAGCGTCAGTCAATGTGCTCATGTCCCAGGCCTGCATTGCTTTACTATTGGCTTAAAGATCAATGTGGAACATTCCCGGATCAATGATGTTCTGCCCACTGACTGATTGCGATCATCGTTACATTATTGCTAGGAAGGAACCATTCATTACATCACTGTTTTTCTGCGCTTTTTTCTACATTTTTCTATCTTTATTTTGCATAATTCAGATTGTTTTAATATCCGTGGCTTACTTTGGCAATCAACACTGTAAAGTACATTCAGGCAAACATTATCAACGTAAAAAAAAGGAATTGTAGGAAAAAGGGGAACTTTTAACAAAATGATTATTGACTTCTTCTGGTCGTTATCAGGACTGAGGATAGGATTACTATTGGAATATACAGGGGTCAGCGTGTGGATCTGTGTGGGAGGGAGAAGCTTTCGGAGTCTACAGTGTGTGTGTAGTGTGTGACGTTACGTCATATTTGTGTTTACGATAGAATCCCCCCTTCCTCCTCACACCTTCCCTTACGCACTCTGCGGCGCTAGGACACCGACGACAACGACAACGGTTAAAAGGCAACGCAAATCCTAAAGGCACTTTAATGATGACCAAGGAAAAAAACACAACTTATTATCTCTGGTGTTTTTTTTTTTTTTCTTTCTTTTTCTTCACAAACCCAACAACACACGACACGACAACTCAAAAAGGAAAAAAATGCGGACCTGAAAATTGTAGAGACACTGACACTGCAGGACTCTTACAGGCACAACTGTAACCGTTGCATAGTTCCAGAACAAAATAGAAAAAACAGGAAAGAAAACATGAGGTTTTGTTTGTAACGCGGCTCTCGACTGTATTATCGACAAAGCCAGGAGGAGGACGTCAAATAACCGCTAACACAAAAGTACATCTTCGAAACCCCCCCCCCCCCCCCCCCCCGCTATCAGCCATACATAATGTGTTAATTTTAAAACCTACGTGTATATATATATTAGTTTAGTAGTTTAGTTTAGTTTTAGAGGAAAGTATTGACCGATCACTTCTCTGATGTCATTCCAGTGTATTTCATACAGAATCCTACAGCATCTCCTTATAGTCCTTGGCAACGTAAATGTTCACACAGGTCGACACATGAAACGTCCTTCGCTCGATGGATTGATAGTCCATTTAATACAATTTAAAAAAAGTAGCAAAATATAATTTAGGGAATAGAATAAAAGAAAAAAAAAGACATTTTCCTCACTAAAGAGAGATATGGTGTTTTGTTAACAGTGTTGGAGGAAGTCAGGGGGGCTAGGCAACCTTGGGGTGAAACATGAAGCAACAACACATTAGTGACTTCACAAAAATAGCTTAAACACAAAATACACAAAGTCCTTCCATTCTGATTGCATAATCACAACATACATGTTTTAAATCATTTTCTGCATTTAGTTGCGTGTCTCAGTGGAATAATGGATGACTATGTTGTTGTTGTTGTTGTTTTTTTGTTACATGTTATTTTCAATCTTATATTTATAAGCCCTCATGTCCAAAGTCCATCTTTTGCGTACGATTCAAGCAGTTCAAATCAAATCAAAAACAAACCCTCTTCATTGTATTCAGCGTTTGGGGCCCCAAGCACGTTCACAACTTACCCCCCACCCCCCCTCCCTCCCTCCCTCCCCATCTTTGCTTCAGTTGGTCTATTGATGACAGGCAGGCATGAGGGGAAGAGCCCAGAGGAGGCCAGGTGAGGCCGATCATGAGTTTCAGCCTCAGTTGGTGCTTCAGAGGGACCCCCTGGAGGGGTGTGGGGTGGGGGGAGGCCAGACAGACGACGACAGACCGACAGACAGACCGACGGACCGACAGACGGACCGACAGACAGGCACATGTCGTGGTGTCCTTTGTGGGCGGCTAACAATCAAGGGGACTCAGCTGATGGCAGCAATCACCTGATTTCTCATCAGGGGAAAACTACTAAACTTCTGGAGCCGTCTATTAGTTACGACCCCCCCTGAGACAATGGGGCCCTTGAGTGAGATTTCACCCGTCGGTTGTAGTGGTTTATTGGTGGGAGGTTTCGTTTTTTTGTTGGTAATGTTTGTGAAATGTGATTCTTCTTTTTATTGAAAAACGCTTAAGAATTGATTAAAGTTCAGTATAGGCTATTGATGCCTTAAGCTTTATTTTTTTTCACATTTGACTTTATATATATATATATATATTTAGCTTTTCATTTTCATCTCTTCGTGACGTGTGACGTATGTGAGTATCTTATACATTTTAAGTACAAGATTACATATTTAAGAGTGTATGAATGCTAACCCGGAACAGTGTACATAACATGGAAACACGGGAATAAGTGGCAAGTTTTAAGTTAAATAATGATGTGTACCTTGGAAGACTGACATGGATTCATTCTAACAGCAAACTATGTGGCAGTCAGTTACCACTGCAATGTATAAGGCAGTGGTACGTCCGAGGTTATAAATATACAAGTAAGACACAAGGAGTGTAAAGCACTACAGTAGTTAATAAATAGTTCTATATTTATTGTTATTATTATTATTATTATTATTATATTATTGCTATTGATTTAAAGTGTTTTTTTCCCCACGATAAACGATATCCGACCGTGATTTCTAGCTTGTCTACATTCTTTGAAATCACAACACATACATAGAAGTCAACCTCTACCCATTAATAGATGCATATATATATTTTTTTTAAATAAAAAAATACTACTTTTAACTCATTGTCATCAGGATATTGATTAAATACAAAAGACAATAATTAAAATCTGTCCATGAAATTAAGCTTCAGAGCACACACGCACACAAAAAAAAGATACAAAAAGGTGGAAAATATTAAATACATGTAAACATGGGGGAGTAGGACGAGGTTGGCGATGAACCAACGGACAAAAAACAACAAACAAAACAAAAAGAGTTTCTCCAGCGGCTGAGAACGTGGCAGCTACCGACATACGCACTCTGGGTTGGTGGGTGGGCGGGCGGGCGCAGGACGCACGTTCACCAGTAGGGGGTGCTAACAGCCCTGGTCGTTCTCCTCCATGCTGACGCTGCTGGTGCGGCTGCTGTGTTTGGAAGTGTCCGGGGAGCAGGAGGAGAGCAGCGGGTCCCCTCTGCTCGCCGGCGACAGGGTGTCCTCCATGAGGACGTCGCCGTGTTTGGGGGCTCCCTTGGCCGCGTTGTGGGGCCCCGGGTAGTGGCCGGCGTGGTTGCCCGTCGGGGGCCCCCGGCGGGGGTCCTCTTCGCGGTAGCCGGGGTGGCCGTCGCCGCAGAGATCCGGGTGGACGTGCTGGCCGGGGTCCTGGGGGCCGGCGTCGGGATGGTAGTGGTGCTGGGAGGGGTCCTGGTGGTGGTGCTGCTGGTGCTGCTGGGTGTTCAGGGGGAAGAGGTCCTGGTGGCAGTCAGCCAGCGCCGACTCTCTCTTGATGCAGTGCAAAGACAGCTCCGTGGAGCACAGCTGAGAGGACGGCACGGGCAGCCCATGAGCACGGGCCTGCATCTCCAACTCCTAGAGAGAGAGAGAGAGAGAGAGAGAGAGAGAGAGAGAGAGAGAGAGAGAGAGAGAGAGAGAGAGAGAGAGAGAGAGAGAGAGAGAGAGAGAGAGAGAGAGAGAGAGAGAGAGAGAGAGAGAGAGAGAGAGAGAGAGAGAGAGAGAGAGAGAGAGAGAGAGAGAGAGAGAGAGAGAGAGAGAGAGAGAGAGAGAGAGAGAGAGAGAGAGAGAGAGAGAGAGAGAGAGAGAGAGAGAGAGAGCGAGCGTGCGCGCGCTTTAGTCTGTGTAAGGGTTCAAGTCACTTGGTCAAATCTGTTATGTTACAATTGAATTGTATCCTCCTTCTCTTATTTCCATGTTGTCAGGAAGAATGTATAAATATAATAATAATAATAATAGTACATTCTATTTTAAGTGCTTTTCAAGACACAAACACTTGAACACATATTTTAGAACAGACTATAGACGGGCCTAAAACCTTTTTTATTTAGGAAGGCCTTTTTATGTTAATATTAGTGTTAATATTATACTGTGTGTGTATATATATATATATATATATATATATATATATATATATATATATATATATATAAGGGGCCCATGTGGAGATGTACAGGGAGTACAGGGTCAGGTGCTGTATGCAGTCGAAGGCCCCCGTCTGTTCAGTTCCTCACCTGTATCCTCAGCATCAAATGTCGGTTGGTGTGCTCCAGCTTCTTCTGCCGGTTGTCCAGCTCCTTGGCCCTCTCCTGCTCCCGCTGCAGCTTGCGGATGTAGTCCACGGACGCCTTGAGAATAGTGCCTTTGTTCCACCGCATATCTCTAAACACACACACACACACACAGCACACACACACACACACAGAGAGAGAGAGAGAGAGAGAGAGAGAGAGAGAGAGAGAGGAGAGAGAGAGAGAGAGAGAGAGAGAGAGAGAGAGAGAGAGAGAGAGAGAGAGAGAGAGAGAGAGAGAGAGAGAGAGAGAGAGAGAGAGAGGAGAGAGAGAGAGAGAGAGAGAGAGAGAGAGAGAGAGAGAGAGAGAGAGAGAGAGAGAGAGAGAGAGAGAGGCGCCCCGGGGTCAGGAACCACAAACGCTTGTCCTTAAGACCAACCCAAACCAACCCAACACATGTTGGCTCGTCACATGTGTGGAAAATTAATATATCTAAAAAAAAAATAATATATATATAGGCTACTTTACTCTGACTCCATTATTTATGATTGACTCATAGATGATTTAAATAAAACACATAAATGTCAGGCGATGGGGAATATAACTTACGGGTCGTTTGACTTTGGGATGATGGTTCCCAGCTCCTTGATGCGGTCGTTGATGTTAAACCGCCGGCGTCTTTCGACTGCAACGGGGGGGAAAAAATTAAAAATGTATGAGTAAACTATACAATATATTCATTCAAAATGAGCAATGAGGAATTACGCCCGTTTCTCCATCAAGTGACGTCGTAAGTGTAAACATTGTCTCTTGTAGACAGCGTTTCGAAAAAAGTCAAACTCACTCAGATTATGGTTATCCTTTTTTTGCCTTTCCTTCGCCATCGCCCTTTCTGATTCTGTACACAAAACAAACAATACAAACCAAATGAGCGAGAAAGGAGGAAACCAACGGGAATGAGCAATGTGCCACTTGAGGGTCTGCTTGGTGTTATGAATTATGATCATCATCATAATAATGTCACCGCCGTGTGTGTGTGTGTGTGTGTGTGTGTGTGTGTGTGTGTGTGTGTGTGTGTGTGTGTGTGTGTGTGTGTGTGTGTGTGTGTGTGTGTGTGTGTGTGTGTGTGTGTGTGTGTGTGTGTGTGTGTGTGTGTGTGTGTGTGTGTGTGTGTGGGCGCTACCTACCTACGGGGGGGAAGCCATCGTGCAGTGTGTAGTCCTGCATCATGCTTGGAGACTGGGACACTGTGGATAATTAGAATTATTCATTGTTATTATTATTATTATTATTATTATTATTATTATGTGTTTGAGTAACACAGGCTGTGTTTGGTAACTGCTGAAGCTGCTACCTCCGTGACCCGATTACGGATAAGCGGGAGAAGATGGATGGTAACACAAGCACAATGGAAAACATTACACGTAGAAACATAGAAACTGGTCAAATTGTGCTATGCTTGGAAATCGGACATTAAATATAGCAGAACGTAATTCTCTTAAGCGCAAAACCCCTAAACACCTCCAAGATTCAAGATTTTTAGTACAATAGAATATACTACTTATATAATACTTATATACTAGACTATAGTATAACAATACTGTACACAACAAAAATAACAATAAAGTGACTAATGGATGATATTTACATATGTTGAATTGTGCAACAAGCATTTTAAAAAGCATTTTAAAGTGCCAGTAGTGCAGCAGCATCATGATTACAGTGCAGTACAGTGCAGTAGCCGTCATGAGTCCAGACATTGTTAAGTAATAAAACACATTTTGTGTATTGATACGAAGACACATGAGTTAGCTCTGTGACTTTGTGCTCACCGGAGAATTCCCTTTTGATGTCGGAGGGACACGAGCTGCTGATGTCCAGCCCTTGCGGAGCCATCCCTTGGTTACCGTACACATCCATCAGGTTGCCAGGCAGAGGCATCTGAGCAAAGAGCAAAGCATGATGGGAATTGATTCATTCAACATAAGACACACGTGACTACCGACATATCCGACAACGCGCGTGTGTGTGTGTGTGTGTTGGGTCTTCTTACCGTGTTGGTCATCTGAAGCGCTGGGTCTATCAGGCAGAGGATATCCTCGTTGTAGCTCGACTCCAAGCTAATGATGTCGTCGATAACATCGTCCATCTAGTAAAAGCGCAGGGAGAGAAAAACAGGAGCATATTAACTTCAAATGTATTCATAAAAAAAAAAAATCTACCTAAAAGAAAATTGTAAGAAAAATAAAACTAGGACTATTCACAAAGTGATGAATATATATGATGATCGTTAAAATACGGTAAAAAAAACAACCCTGTCATCATACACACCTCTTTTTCGCAATTGGAGTTGAGCGTCAGTAGGGCCATGGGACTGTTGGGGGCGCTGTTCCCCGGCCCGGGAGGCATGCCCGCGCGGTCGGACAGCTGCTGCTGGTGGTGGCAGGGCAGACTCCCCACCTGAGAGCCCAGCTTGCCCAGGTAGCGCTTCACCTGCTGCTGCCGCGACTGCTGGACGTGGTACTTGGTGGGGTTCTCCAGGTGCGTCTGGACCTGGGTGGCACGGTTGGGGAGAAGAGGGGGGGGGGGGTCTTGTTCATTCATATGTTCGTTCACACTGAGTGGGAAGCGGGAAGAGATTGGTGGATAGGTATTTGTTTTTGGAAAGAGGAGGGGTGATTCAAAAACTCAATCCTATCTATCAGCAGTTCAAACTGCCATCAGCTTTACAGCTGCCTTTTTGTATAAAAATATATAATAAATAAATAAAATAAATATATAATAAAATTTTGGGTTCGTTCAATACGATCATTAAATCCACCCACACACAGTTTATTTAACCACATGTTCATCTTCTTCGCAAAACACTCATGTCATGTTTGCTGTGCCTGGTAAAGTCATGTCGTACAAGCGTGACCAGAGGATATATAGATATACACACATCAACTCTGACCATAACTTTTGAACAAAGAAAAGTCTGATGATGAGAAAAGTCAAAGTCTGAAAGTTTGTTAAGACATTCTTGTAAATCCTAATAAAAAAATATGAAATAAAAGTTTAAAGTTATTATAATAACGGAGGATCATTTTAAACATACCTGCAGAGGATAGTATCCGAGCATCTCCAACATGTTGAGAGCCTTGTCTGATTAAATCAGTTGAGTTAAATGAAGGACTGAAGCTCAAGACTCTCTCTCTCTCTCTCTCTCTCTCTCTCTCTCTCTCTCTCTCTCTCTCTCTCTCTCTCTCTTCTCTCTCTCTCTCTCTCTCTCTCTCTCTCTCTCTCTCTCTCTCTCTCTCTCTCTCTCTCTCTCTCTCTCTCTCTCTCTCTCTCTCTCTCTCTCTCTCTCTCTTCTCTCTCTCTCTCTCTCTCTCTCTCTCTCTCTCTCTCTCTCTCTCTCTCTCTCTCTCTCTCTAGCGTCAGCCAGCGCTATGAGACCATACCCGCCGAGTGACGCTTATAAGGGCTGACAAGAGTCATTAGTTATGCATGTTACCGAAATCTGGTGCAGGACAATGGGCCTTTTCAAAATTGTGTTGTTTTATGTAAAAGAATCATGTATGCCTTTATGGCATGTCTCTCGACGTCAGAAGAAGCCAACGGACAATTAGTTCCTTTCTTATGCCGAGCCACCGCGCTTTGCTAGCACTTGGCCCCTGGGGGCTCTTTAAATTGCCCTCTTTTCACCCTCTGGACGCATGGCCTTGTGTTCTTTAAATACTGCAGCTCATCTCTACGCACAAAGATTCCATTACAGCCTCCTTATCTGCGGTGGGCCTGCCCTCCTCCCTCCTCCCTCCTCCTCCCTCAGTGCGGCTAAAATTAATGTGGTGATTAGTAGGGAAGTCTATACTTCCTTAAAAGCCACAATACAGACGGCAAAGTTGTGAAGTTCCATGCTCTCTGTCCATCTGTTTATCTGTCTGTCTATCTTATCTATATATCTTTCTATCTATATATCTATATACCTATCTCTCTACTGCATCTATCTATGTACTGTGTCTATCTATCTATCTATGTACTGTGTCTATCTATCTATCTATCTACTGTCTGTCTGTCTGTCTGTCTGTCTGTCTGTCTGTCTGTCTGTCTGTCTGTCTCTCTCTCTCTCTCTCTTCCTATCCACATCTATCTATCTCTATCTACCGCAAGCATTTGTTGAACTTCCACGCTTTCTGCCTGTCTGTCTGTCTGTCTGTCTGTCTCTGTGACATCCAAAGACCGGACACTTCTGTGATCCTCTCATGAACTCACTTCATGTGCCTCATTGCTTTTAACTGTTATGTTGAACTTGTTGAACGCTTTCTATCTACTTTTCTATCTACCCTTTGATCGATCTATCTATCTGTCTATATGTCTCTCTATCTGTCCGTCTGTATCTATCAATCTAATTGTCCCTGCTATTGTGTGCCACTGTTCCAAGGTGCATATGAAAGGCTGTTAACATGGTAGTCATTACTAAGTCATAAAGCTGCAGGGCCCACGTTTACAACTTGTAAGTGACTGGTTCCCCCCCCCCCCCGGGCTACTCTACCTTATGCTATCAAATATTAGCATATGATGATGATGATGATGATGAAGGCAATACTGACAACGTGATAATTGCCCTTTTAATGACTAAATATGTGTCGCGGAAGGAGGCTAATGTCCCTAATAGAGGGCTTGCAAACTCCTGTGTATTGCTTATGACGTAAAATTCTCACCTTAAAAAAAATTATAATAAAAATAAAAAAGGTTAGGTCAACATCATTAACCACAATATACTTATTGTACGTCAGCTTGGGTACAAGTACTGCTTTGGACGCGCACTGGACTGCGATTGGCAACGTGACAAAGGGAGTACATTCGAGTGACTGTGCAGCTCTGTCCAGGCCCTCACAGCGCTCCCTCTACACGCAAGTCATCCCCCAAATCCACGTTCTTCTCACGTGTGGAACCGAAATGTCTCCTAACCACATCTCCCAACCACATGTGGTTGCACTGTTTGGCTGTTGCCGCATGCTGACCTTTGACCTTGTTTTTTGACCAATGCGCGCGCACACACACACACACACACACACACACACACACACACAGATACACATGCACACACCCGTACAAGCACATACATATATAAATACATAAACTGATAACTGATGAACTGATACATAATCTGATGCACTTGATTACTTATGTATTGTTAATAAGTACGTTTTAATGTAGTGTTGTCTAGCAGTGCACACTAATGCGCACACACACACACAGTGATACACATGCACACACGCACACACTCGTACAAGCACATACATATATAAATACATAAACACTGTAATATGGACACGCTGGGCTAACACTGGGCTAACACTGGCCCTCTGCAGCGCAAAAATAGAAAGGGGGGAGTACAATGGTTGACTGTGACTGAACGCACCCCATAATACGACAGAGACGCAAACACATGCACTCAAACAACCCACACAAACAGTGGATGTGCTTGTCTGGTTCCTGTCTAAAAATAGCATTACCCAAAACACAGAGTTCAGAAACGACACCGACGACTACGCTGCCCCCTCATCTCTTCAGAAGAAGAAGTCAAAACATTTTCAAATAAACACAAACTAAAAAAAATAAAAAACCTCTCTTCATTTTCATGCCAGGCAGCTATACAAGATACAAGATGCTTTATTGGCCATTTGCAACAAGTACAATGGAATGCTTACTCCCCATTCCCTCCTGCAGTATGAATTTTTTAAACAATACTATAAAAAATACTATATACAATAAAAATGAACATAAAAAGAACACTATAGTGACAGATATGTCTCTCGAGACGAGAGGCTTCGAGACTTCTCTCAATGGCGCCGCTACCGTCGTCACCCCGTTTCGCTATCAGAGCACAATGTAATTCAGGGCATAATTGCTGTAGTTCAGATGACTCAGTTCAAAGCCTTCCTGTCCTTTTATTGTCATGGGTGATTAAAGGAAGTCCTGTCCCCCATGTGGGTTGAAGTCCCTGAGGTGTGTGGAAAGGTAGGATGGCTACCTCAGTTTGACCCCTGTGGCCCAGATAGACAATACACAACGTTTTGTAGGTGATCGGTAGGGGTAGGCTGTGATTTGTAGACTTTGTGATCTTCCGAAGAGCATATTTGAGTTTGTATTTACACCTGGATTATGTATTATGTTTCCCTGCAGCCGTCAGTCCTGTTTGAAATTCATTGTTTCACCTTTTCTCACCTTTGTCTGTGCAGAACAAATTGATTTTGGTAAAAAAACTATTTCTATAATTTGTATAATGTATAATGTAGGAAGTCAATTTATATATATATATATATATATATATATATATATATATATATATATATATATATATACACACACACATATACACATACACACATGGTGTATATATATATATATATGTATACACCATGTGTGTATGTATATATAGATATACCGTATATATATATATATATATATATATATATATATATATATATATATATAATGTGTTTTAGATATTCATACAGCAGGAGGGAATGGGGAGTAAGCGTTCCATTGTACTTTCATTGTTCTTAAATCTTGAACATGGTGTACAGTGGTGTTCAGACTTTGATTCAAACCATTTGTGCCGTTTAAGACTTTGCTCTGAAGCCTTTTTCTCCATCACACTTTTTTAAAGACAAAACTGACACAATCGTTAGAATACAAAAATAGAATAACAACTTGCTGCAGCCTCAGCATCTGCAGAGCAGGACAACCACAATACATCTCTTTCTACATTTCAGCACAGTTTGATCCATTAAAACTCCTCTGGCCATGACCACCGTAACCCCCCCGTCCCCCCTCCCTACCCCTACCCGGCACCCCCCTACCCCCCCCGTCCTTTCGTGAGGGCACGAAGATCAACAACAATGCATAATACTGTGCTCACACTCACTTTAGAAACAGCATGGGGGGGCGGGGGTGGGGGTGTGTGTGTGTGTGTGTGTGTGTGTGTGTGTGTGTGTGTGTGTGTGTGTGTGTGTGTGTGTGTGTGTGTGTGTGTGTGTGTGTGTGTGTGTGTGTGTGTGTGTGTGTGTGTGTGTTTTTGTATGTGTGTGTGTGGGGGTTGTGTGTGTGTGTGTGTGTGTGTGTGTGTGTGTGTGTGTGTGTGTGTGTGTGTGTGTGTGTGTGTGTGTGTGTGTGTGTGTGTGTGTGTGTGTGTGTGTGTGTGTGTGTGTGTGCGTGCGTGTGGGTGTGTGTGTGTGTGTGTGTGTGTGTGTGTGTGGGGTGTGTCTGTGTGTGTGTGTGTGTGTGTATAAGGGGGGGGGGGAGAATTGGGGTGTTAGAGGTTTTAGGGTTTCACTGTTTTCTTTACTTCCTCCAGTGCCCCTAGCAGGACACTTTCGAAGCCGGTGGGGAGCCCCTATTATTCGTATGCGGCCATGTCATGCCATGTCTCGGCCCTTAGGATGCTAACGTCATACACTCTTTGGAATCAACAAATATCGTCGTGCTGTCGTATATCGTGGGGTCTGATGGCGTTTACGAGCCGGGGGCTTTTGGCGGACCCTGGTTTGATCTCTGCCCCTCTGGTTATGACACATGTGATGCTACCTTTCCCGATTGGGTGTCCTGAGGGTGGTGTGTGTGTGTGTGTCTGTGGGGGGCCGACGGGAAAAAGAGAACATGCTTCATTACCTAAAGAACAACCGAGCAAGGGTTACAATAATTGAAAAAACATAATTCAATACATTAATAGAACAAGAATAAACAACAACAAATCGTGAGGATTGAATCCTCTTTATTGGTCACATACATGAAGACATACAGTGAAACATGTTCTCTGCATTTAACCCATCCTAGTATTAGGAGCAGTGGGCAGCTATTTCTACAGCGCCCGGGGAGCAGTTAGGGTTAGGGTCTTCCTCAAGGACACCTCGACAGTTTTTGCTAGGGGAGCCAGGGATCGAACCAGCAACCTTCCGGTTGTGAGGCGACCGCTCTACCTCCTGAGCTAGACTGCCGCCCGAATAAAAGAATGATGAGGATAACAATGTCCTTATCTTTTGCAGTAAACTTTTTTAAGTTCACTGTTTTAGTTGTTGTTTTTACACAATGCACTATTCAAGTATTACTTTGATATGGGCAGTTCATATTTGACATTTAATCACGTTTTTTTGTACCAAAGCCACTTACTTACAAGTGAGGCTGGGAACAAATCAATTAAAACATAAAATAAAACAAAAGTAACTGAAAAAACAACTTAACCCCCCCATGCATGCGTGTGTAAATATATTGACACACACTCCCTTCCCCTCGGACAAGAAAAGCCAAGCAGAAACCCTATAAATCAGACCTGGAATAGAATTAGGCAAAAATAAAGCCTTTTGAAACGCAGACTACAAACTGGACCTTGTTGGACCCCAGTAGTCTGAGCGTGGACTGGTAATGTAATGTCACGCATTACACGCACTACGCTTTTTCCCACAATTTCACACTGCATTACAACTATTGTAAAATATATATATATATATTATTCAAATATATTTTCTTTTGACGCAAAAAAATAAAAAAAGAGTCCAAATGAATCCTCCGCAGTAATCAGTAATTGCCTAATCCCATCCCCCCCCATCCCCCCCCCCCCAAAAAAGAAGACATGTTTAGACGCACTTTGTTCTCTTCACGGTCCAAGAAATTGTGGTTAAAAGAATTCAAGAAATCATTTGTGACCCTTTTAGGAAGTGATCCTACATAACGTTCAAAGCAGTGTTCCCCCCCCCCCCCCACCCTCCTCTCCCCCCACCCACCCCCACCCTCTCCTCCTCCACCCTTTAAAACATGGAATGAAAGCAGCGGGGGCTAATTACGAGCATTCTTCGCTGAATTAGCATCCGCTGTGTGGTAAGTTCTGGGCCCCCGCTTTTCGTTCCTGATCCCCCACAAACTGATCCCCTTCACGTAGTCGTAGTCTCCCCCCCCCCCCCCCACCACCCCCCCGTCCCGCCCCCCGTCCCCCCCCCCCGCCGGGTCAGGGGTCACTTGGTTAATTAAGGGCCCAATCGGTCTTTAGATAAACTCATCTGAGCTGTGTGTTCGTGCACATCTGAGGTCCGGTGGCGCAGCTCCGCCTGGTACCCCCCTGAGCCCTAATCTATCCCGCCACAGACACAGAGGAGCAGGTTACCGCCCACCGCCGCCACCACCGCCACCGCCGCCACCACCGCCCCCCCCCCCCCCCCCCCCCCCTGCTCAAAGGCACCAGGGCAGAATGCTCTT
>CM051013.1:5534214-5564214 GCA_027704905.1 Muraenolepis orangiensis | reverse complement strand
CAGACCTCAGCTCAGACCTCTACAGTGTGTGAACAGCGCTTACCTGGAGCACCTCCATGGGGAGCTGGGCGGCGGGGGGCAGGCTGGCCGGCGTGCTGACGTTGATGGCGGGCGTCTGGACGCTGGTGGTGGTGGCGGCGGTGGAGGTGTCGGTGTCAGGCCCGGGCTGTGGGTACTGCAGGGCCTGCTGCTGCTGCTGCTGCTGCTGCTGCTGCTGCTGCTGCTGTTGCTGTTGCTGCTGCTGTGGGTGGTGCTGGTGGTGGGGTTGGTGGTGCTGGCTCTGGCTCTGGCTCTGCTGCTGCTGGTGATGGTGGTGGTGCTGCTGTCTCTGCTGCTGCTGGTGGTGCTGCTCGCGCCTCTCCTGCTCCTGGAGCTGCTCCCGCATCAGTTGCTGACGGAGGAGGATCCGCGAGGTGGCCGCCGACGAGCCCAGCGGAGGCTTGGAGGAGCCATGCTGGTCCGACGGGCTGCCACGGGGACAGGGTCACGTGCACACACACGCACACACGCACGCACGCACGCACGCACGCAGACACACGCACGCAGACACACGCACGCACACACAAACACACGCACACCAGGTCAGCATCATAGTTGTTGCGACGAGAGAGAGAGAGAGAGATGAGAGAGAGAGAGAGAGAGAGAGAGAGAGAGAGAGAGAGAGAGAGAGAGAGAGAGAGAGAGAGAGAGAGAGAGAGAGAGAGAGAGAGAGAGAGAGAGAGAGAGAGAGAGAGAGAGAGGAAGGAAGACACTGAAATGTGGAAGAGACAAGATTGATATTAAGGCTAGTGAAGCCAAACCAGAGGAACATGCCCAGCGGAAGTACAAATGTTATATAATGAACCGATATATTAATTATTATCTGTGGATATTTGTAAAGTTAAACTTTCTCGGTGTGCAAAAGTCCTCCTCGTGTCAGGAAATCTCAGCTAGGGAGAGCCGTCCTAAAAATAAAATAAATTAATATATGTATATATCATTTCTAATATATATATATATTGGATAAATATACAATGAATGCGGCACATTCTCAGTGCAACCGTCATCTTATATATAAAAAAAAAAAAAGAGGTCGGAAACAGATAAACCGCCGTTAAATTACAACCGAATAACGAACGAAAAGAAGAAGAAGAAGAAGAAGAATCTCAAAGTAGGAGCCATGGAAGGAATTGACGGTTTAAAAAAAAAAAACAACAACCTTCAGAGAGGCTCGGTGGGGGAGGAGGGGGGGGTGGAAGAAACACATTTGTCTCCGTGTTCACAGTTCTCTTTTAAAATTAGACGGCCGGCTCCCCAGACGAGACCCTCCTGAAATAGAGCGGCACCCGTCGAAGCAGAAGTCGCTCTGCTGCATGAGGAGGCCTGCGTCTGCGTCTCCACGCGCGCACGCACGCACGCACGCACGCGCGCGCGCACACACACACACACACACACACACACACACACACACACACACACACACACACACACACACACACACACACACACACACACACACACACACACACACACACACTGAGTGATCCTTTTGATAAAAACCAGCCGGCCAATCCAGCTGTGCAGTAATCGTACTAATTAGCCCGGTGCAGTCAAACACACTGGCCAACTCAAGTGTACTCTGCATTGACTGGCTGACCAAGAGCCGACACAGACACACACACACACACTCTCTCACACACAGACACACGCACACACACATACCTTCGCCTCCTCCCCCTTTCCTCTGCATACCATAATTCCACACTTTACTGCGTATAATCTCATTGTCCAACATCATAATCGCTCAACTCTCGTTCAGAAACAAGACTGTTCTATTGCCAAAAAAATATCTGTTCTCCCCCCCGGTGTGTGGGGGGGAGAACAGATTGGCTTCACTATTTGTCAATGCCCCTGTTTGATGTACTTATTGTGTAGCCAAGTCAACTTATTGTACTTTTACCTGAGCACTGGTTCTGCTCTTGGAGGCTTGTGAGGAAGGAAATGCACTTACGACTTGACTAGAAGTGACTAGTAGTTCTCTTGCCTGCCGTACGTTGAGTGACCTTATTGTAAGTCACTTTGGACAAAAGCGTCTGCTGAATGAATGAAATGTGATGTACTTAACCAACAACACCGGGTGCTTCTATGTTCCGCTTGTCTCTCTCTTTCTCCCTAAACATCCCCAATCCTTTGCCTCTTTAAACATCTCATAGCTGCATCTTTTTTCATTTCACAGTTAAAGAAGTATTTTTCCGCTGGAAAGCGTGGCTTTCCGTAAAACAGGTCTGTCTATGCAGTAGAAAGGCGCAACAAAAATAGAAATTGGTGCTACATGACTAGAGAACAACAGCCCTAGATAACTGCTGCTACATGACCAGAGAACAACAGTTGGAACAACAGCCCTAGAGAACTGGTGCTACATGACTAGAGAACAACAGCCCTAGAGAACTGGTGCTACATGACTAGAGAACAACAGTTGGAACAACAGCCCTAGAGAACTGGTGCTACATGACCAGAGAACAGCCCTAGAGAACTGGTGCTACATGACCAGAGAACAACAGTTGGAACAACAGCCCTAGAGAACTGGTGCTACATGACAACAACAACAACAACCACCCTAGAGCTGGCAGAAGTCAATATAAACTTGGATTAAAATCTGCAAATTATTAATTGAACTGTGACCTACAGGAACGGTTCTTCCATTTTTTATTGATGCAACCAAATTGCAATTGTTTTTACCAAAAACTCCAACAAAATACACAGGAACAGTAACTACTGTTGTCATCCTGTTTGGAAAACGGGTTTGTCAAAAAGCATGCATGGAAAGTGTGAACAACAGGAGAGTAATTGTGATTCCTATCAAAATTATGAAATAGAATTGCTATCTTAGATGTATATATTTCACAGTCAATACTGATTCACTGTCTTCTGCTGAAACCAATCGCAAACAATGAAGGGACCAACAATGTCAATATAACAGAGAGCCTCCGTTCTACCGACAGCTAAATGTTTTGGTATATTTGTCGTATCTGAAATCCCAACAGCGCCCCCTGTCGGCAGCTCCAGAAGCCACATTGATAACTCAGCTATGTGCTGACGCCACAAAGATCTCAAAGAACCAACACACTTTGCCTCTAAATGGCTCTCTTTTAACGTGCCATGACTGTGATCTGTGTAGTTATATCTGTGTAGAATTATAACTGTGTATTTATATATGTGTAGTTATATCTGTGTAGAATTATATATGTGTCGTTATATCTGTGTCGTTATATCTGTGTAGAATTATATATGTGGAGTTATCTGTGTAGAATTATATCTGTGTAGAATAATATCTGTGTATAATTATATCTGTGTAGTTATATCTGTGTCGTTATATCTGTGTTGTTATGTCTGTGTTGTTATATCTGTGTAGGTATATCTGTGTAGGTATATCTGTGTAGTTATATCTGTGTAGGTATATCTGTGTAGGTATATCTGTGTACTTATATCTGTGTAGTTATATCTGTGTAGTTATGTCTGTGTACTTATATCTGTGTAGGTATATCTGTGTAGGTATGTCTGTGTAGTTATACCTGTGTAGTTATACCTGTGTAGGTATATCTGTGTAGTTATATCTGTGTAGTTATATCTGTGTAGGTATAATGGAAATGGAGGGCAGAGGAAGCAGTTCAAGAGGCAGAGGCCAGGCTGCGTCACAAGAGCCTGGTGGGAGTGGTCACACGAGGGCGAGCTGGGCTAGGATCCTTTCCAACTCCCCAAATGAACACCAGGGGGAAGGAAGGGCGCCGTCTTGTTCAGGAGGAGGTGAGAGCAGCAGTGGAGGAGACAAGAACCTGCAAGGCAGTGGGAATGAAGCAACAGGGAGCTTGGACGAGATGGGAGAATGCGGTTGAGAGGAAAGTGACCTGGGTTGAGCTTTGGAAAGCCGAGCCTCACCGCATCAAATTCCTAATCCAGGCAGTGTATGATGTGCTTCCAAGCCCGTCAAATCTGCACACATGGGGCATAGCAGAGACACCAGCATGCCCATTGTGTTCCAAGCGAGGAACCCTGGAACACATCCTCAGTTGCTGTACAAAGGCACTTGGAGATGGACGGTACAGGTGGAGGCATGACCAAGTCCTGAAGACCATTGCTGAAGCCATCAGCGCAGGACTGGCGTGGTCAAAGCAGTTCCGACACTCCAAGGACACCATCGCCTTTGTCAGAGCTGGGGACAAGCCAACTTCTGCCAGAAAAACATCTGCAGGCATCCTGACGTCTGCAAGAGACTGGCAGTTGTTGGTGGACCTTGAACATCAGCTGAAGTTCCCCAGCCATGTTGCAGTCACCACCCTGCGACCAGACATTGTTCTTGTGTCTGAGTCCACCAAGCAAGCTGTGCTGCTGGAGCTGACAGTCCCGTGGGAAGATCGCTTGGAAGAAGCCTTTGAAAGGAAGCTCTCCATGTACGCAGGACTGGTCAGCGACTGTCAGCAGGCTGGTTGGAGAGCAAGGTGTTTCCCGGTGGAAGTTGGATGCAGAGGATTCGCAGCCCGTTCCTTGGTCAGAGCCTTCAGCAGTTTAGGCATCGAGGGAGTGAGAAAGAGGAGAGCCATCCGCAGTACCACCGATGCGGCAGAGAGGGCCTCAAGATGGTTGTGGCTCAAAAGAGGGGAGCCATGGAGTCATGGTAGCTAGCTAGCCATCTGGACACAAGCTGGGGTCTGATCAGCCCCGGCTGGGTCACCTGGAGGAGGGCGTATGATGTTGCGAGACCCAAAACGTCCTATGATTCCAGGAACATCACTGAAGATGTCCAGACTAGGCATCAGTAGATGTATGTACACAGCTGTGTATTTATATCTGTGTAGTTATATCTGTGTAGGTATATCTGTGTAGTTATATCTGTGTAGTTATATCTGTGTAGGTATATCTGTGTAGTTATATCTGTGTAGGTATATATGTGTACTTATATCTGTGTAGTTATATCTGTGTACTTATAGCTGTGTACTTATATCTGTGCAGTTATATCTGTGTATTTATATCTGTGTAGTTATATCTGTGTTGTTATGTCTGTGTAGTTATATCTGTGTAGGTATATCTGTGTACTTATATCTGTGTAGTTATATCTGTGTAGTTATACCTGTGTAGGTATATCTGTGTAGTTATATCTGTGTAGTTATATCTGTGTAGTTATATCTGTGTAGTTATATCTGTGTAGTTATACCTGTGTAGGTATATCTGTGTAGTTATATCTGTGTAGTTATATCTGTGTAGTTATACCTGTGTAGGTATATCTGTGTAGTTATATCTGTGTAGTTATACCTGTGTAGGTATATCTGTGTAGGTATATCTGTGTAGTTATATCTGTGTAGTTATACCTGTGTAGGTATATCTGTGTAGTTATATCTGTGTAGTTATACCTGTGTACTGTTCCCTTGTTTCTCTTGTTGTATTATTAGCTACTATTAGCTAATTCCATTCTTTTAGCATTAGCATTCCAGAGCTTCGTTCAAAACGGTGAGAGAAGGGAAGACGATGATGATGATGATGATGATGATGATGATGATAATGTTGTTGAACTAGAGGGCTCTCAGTAGAGCGCATAGCTCCGCCGCACTAAAATGTACCCTGGATCCAACATCTAACTGTTCCTTGGCCCATAAGTAATCTAACCACCAAGTTTATGTTGTCCAATTCCGTGCATCACTTTTTGAGTTATCTTGCGAACAGATAACATTTTTTTAAAAATACAAGCAAACAAACAAAACAGGGGTGAATACATAACAACCTCTGCCCCCAATCTATGATGGAGATAGCACCATGCTGGGTCTGTGTGTGTGTGTGTGTGAGAGAGTGAGAGTGAGAGTGAGAGTGAGAGAGAGAGAGAGAGAGAGAGCGAGCATACCGTTCTGATTACTCTGGTATGTTTTATTATGTTATGATGTATGTATCCGGTGTCATGCTTATATGCCCTATTACCGCCTATCCATCACCATGACAGCTATCATGTCGGTGTGTGTGTGTGTGTGTGTGTGTGTGTGTGTGTACTACTACTTACTCAATTCATTTCCTGAGAAGGTTTTTTGTTTTTTATACCAAACTAGACCACTGAAGAACATAAGAAGCTCTTTTGTGCCTTCTCCACTGAGTGTGTGTGTGTGTGTGTATGTGTGTGTGTGTGTGTACATGTATGTGTGTGTGAGTGTGTGTGTGTGTGTGTGCTTGTGTGTGTGTGTGTGTGTGTGCTTGTGTGTGTGTGTGGGGGGGGGGCACACGGCCACATGGCCCCACGGCCCCTGGTGTTTATGTGCGCATGAGAAAGAAAAAAAATTAATAACAACAATGGCTACACAGTCTTGAGAAGCCAAACCCCCCCGCCCCCAACCCATGATTTGACCGACTCTGTCCAATAACTCCCTGCCTCCGTCACCCAGTCTGGTCCTCTGGTGCACGGCGCCAAACCACCACCGACTACGGCCCGAAAGCCCCCAGTCGACAAATACTTGGAAATTAGAAATTAGAAAGTTCCTCAATGCTGCCAAAAGTAAACACCCCCAGGACACCTGTACTGTAGTAGCATTAAAAACTAGAGGAGCATATATATATTTAGACACACACAAATATACTGTATATATGTATATATACACAGATTGTGATACTAATAACATGGCGACTTCTTTAACGGTTGTTTACAACGTGGCACAATACTTTTTCTTTGTATTGGTTTGGAAATAGAAACGGGTAAACCACAGTGATAATAAACCCAAGCGGTCATCAACCTTCACAACGAGAGAGAAAGCTTTGAATATGCACACACGCACGCACACACATGCGCGCGCACGCACACACATGCGCGCGCACGCACACACACATGCGCGCGCACGCGCGCACACACATGCGCGCGCACGCACGCACACACATGCACGCACGCACACACATGCGCGCACGCACGCACACACATGCGCGCGCACGCACACACGCACATGCGCACGCACGCACACACACACACACACCACACACACACACACACACACACACACACACACACACACACACACACACACACACACACACACACACAGTGTCCTTCATTTGCGAATAGCGATAGATAGTTCCCTGTACACACACACACACACACACATACACCCACTAAAATCCACACACAAAAATGTACTTCCATTTCTTCCATAATAAAATAAAAAATCCCCCTCCCCTCAGTATGATACTCACACACAGTGGAACAAGCAGGGTCTGCCACACACACACACACACTCCCTTCCCACACACACACCCACACCCACACCCTCCACCTCCCCCAAGGTGCACCACCTGACCTTGGAGAGTGGGGAAAGGAATGCCGGCTGGCCGGCTCTGAGCACTGCTCGCTGTGTGCCACTAGGGGGAGACTCCGCAGCCCAGGCTGGCTTGGAGTCTCCAAGTCACCACAGAGGGAGTCAGGGGGAGGGGGGCTAGCCCTGTCCCAGCTGACCTCCGGAAGTCCCCACACACACACACACACACACACATAAAACAATTCTAAACACATAAATACATCTGAATTGATACGCCTGTTACATTAAAGTAGAAGGACCAACACGTAGGCCTGGGGGGGGTGGGGGCAATAGACATATGATAAAAGAGAGAGAGGGGGGGGGGGGGGGTGACTACACTTGAATATATACTGTGTGTTGTATAAACTATACAACACACAGTAATGACAGGGGGAGGGAGGAAGGAAGGGACGAAGGAAGGAAGGAGGCTCGAAATGAAAATAAAGGAAGAAAAACAGACCTGCTGACTGTTGGGCCCTCGGTGGGACCTCACATACACACGCACACGCAGATGCACACACACGCAGATGCACACACACGCAGATGCACGCACACGCAGATGCACACACACACCACCTTTGTCATTTCTCAACCTCAATGAGGAACACGATTCAATTGTGGATTGACCTCAGTGCTGCGTTTGTTCACGTCAAGAAATATAACTTATGACAAAACAATGAAACTATGACAACTAACTAGAAACATAACAATTAATGACGACATGACAACTAGAAATACAACAATTAATGACGACTAACTAGAAATATGCTCTGAGTTTATGACATTACAATTCACATGAAATAGTCTCCAAAGCTGTTGACCAATTGATTTGCCAAGAGCACCACAGAGTTGGTCTGAGTTGCTCAGAGTTGGTCTGAGTTGGTCTGAGTTGCTCTGAGGTATTAATTGACATTGCAATTAGCAGGACATTGTAATGTTTCTAAAATCACGGGGGAACGCATTCCACAAATTGAACCCATGGCTCCAGAGCAGTTAACCAACACAATGCTCTGGAAGGCACTGTCAAGGTCAATTATGAACTCCGGTAAGGTCACAGCATGTGTCTCTGAGGCACAATGGAGTGATCTCCGCTGCTCAGCCCTGGGTTCAAGTTCTGGTGTAGTTGTAGTTGTGGGTGTGGCTTTGAATATTGTTGTCATTCTCAAGTTTTGGAAATGATTAATGTCACTTTAATTCTAATGTCAATTATAAACTCTGAGTGGTTCAGTGTTGGTGGCACAGTGGAGAGCATCAACGCTCTCTGCTCTGGAGACCGGAATGGCGACGTGGGTGTGAATGGCGGCGTTGTGTGGGGGTGTGGACTGATGAATTAGTGGATCTCCGGTGATTTATGACTATAAATATTATTTTTAAGAAAATCATAACCAAAACACCTTATCGTATGTACACTAAGTTCTTCACTCAACATGAGTGATATTTAACATAGAGATATTTTGTCTTATATAACACATTTATAGTTCCAACATTGATATACTTTCCTTACTACTTCATACTTAACACATCATTAATACCAACATTAGCGGGAATCGAACACAGGTCCCCAGAACTGCTAACCTGCAGCTCTCACAACTGCACCAATGAGACGCTAGATTAGACATGCTCTGAGTTTATGACATTACAATTCACATGACAAAGTTTCCAAAAAGACATTGGGTTCCTAAGGAGAGAGTTATTAGCGGGGCTTGAACCGCCGTCTCCAAAGCTGTTTGATCAATTGATCTGTCAACAGCACCACAGAGACAAGATTTGGTCTGAGGTATTAATTTAAATTACAATCAACTGGACATTGTTATGTTTCAAAAATCACATTTCCATGGAGAACGCACTTCACGAAAACAGCAGGAATCTAACACTAATGTATCCAGTACTGATAAACAGCTGCTCTCACAACTGCGCCAATGAGACATTGGTAAAATCAGTTTATGACATTACAATTGACATGACAGTTTCCAAAATGTTCTTGGGTTTCCAAGGAGATGAACGATGAAACTCAGACCACATCAAAGCAGGTGTCTCTGTGGTACAATGGAGAGATCGGCGTTGCTCAGCGCACAAGACCCGGGTTCAAGTTCTGCTGAATGTTTTTGCAAAATCAACGATGTCATGTGAATTGTAATAAAGTCAATAAGAAACGCTGAGTGGATCAGTATTATCGCCATGGTGGTGCAGTGGAGAGCTGCTGCAACACTCTCTGCTCTGTAGAGTCCTAGTGTCATTGTGGACTAATGAATCTATGACTAGTATTTGTTTTTTTTTAATGAAAATCCTAACCAAAACATTCATCTCATGATAAACACATTCTCATACTTCATCATACTAAACAAATTGTAATATTGTTCAAACATTGTAATGCTTACATTACCACATCATGACTCACTATAACAACCTCAGTGGGAATCAAACACAGCTCTCCAGAACTGCTAACCTGCAGCTTTCACAGCTGCGCCACTGAGGAGACACTTACCACGGTTGCCAAGGAGGGGAGTGTTATTAGCAGGAATTTAACTAAAGTCTCCAAAGCCTTGAACCAATATATCCGTCTTCAGCGCCACAACCTCTTACACCTACTTACGATACACCGGTCTCCAGCACTGATTACTGGGGGGGGGGATCAGAAATGTCCAAAATACCTATGTGTTATGACGGCTTTGGTCCACAAAGTCTGCTAAATTTGCAGTATTTGCATACTTGCCGTTTACCCATATATTAACCCATATTTATCTTATTATGCATTATTTATGTAGGTTTTTAATGTCATAGCTGGTTAGAATTAGGTTATGAAACTCATTCAATGCAATACGGATTGAACAGACTTAGTTAAAGTTGTATTATTTACCTTCTATTCTGAATGTTTTTCCTAGTAGGCTACACCATGCCAGTGTAGTCTTGTTTGTGTTTTTGATAGATGCAAAATACATTTTATTCATGCCATCAGCTATTTGACCTTATTGCCCAGAATGCTTAAATGCTATTCATGTATATAACTGTAGACCTAGTAGACTGTATGCTACTCCATGAATGTAGTCTTGTGATATTTGATATTTGGATTGTTGCTAAAGCTATTTTCTTTATCAACTGTTACTAGAAGTTTTATTTAACATATTTCTATTGCATTTTCTGTTCATCTTCAGAGAGAATTGGGAGAGACAAGAGGATCGAATGAGCAGTTGGGTGTGCCAGGAATGTTTTGCAGTTCATGAGTTCAATCTTTTTTGATTATTTCTAATAAGTTAATTGTTAATAAAGCACTTCAAACCTTAAGTATGAATCAAAATGCTTGAAACATAAATGTGCAAGTGGTACTATATTTAAAAAAGATCTACAGCTCTAGTGCGTTTCGATAGCAAACTGCATTCTATACTTTCACCGCTAGGGGTCGGTCTTTTCTTTACAGACACTTTCTCACCGATGCTTATTGCAGCATGTGTATAGCCGGCTGTTACAGGGAAAGGGCGTCCTGGTGTGAAGTGATGTGCACATGTCAATAAATACCATACAAACAAAGCTAAACACACACAACCAGAGACACAACGTAATAAGAGCACAAGTGAGCCATAACTAGTTCTTACTCACCATTCCCTTGGGATGTTCTAAATACATTCTCCACTTGATCCAGAGCCTAGTGGAATACACCTCTTTGCATGGACCTTCTCCTAACTTCTGAGCATCAGTACACCATCACTGGCTGTATATTAAAACACACACACACACACTTCTCGAGGCTCAAATTAGTTTAACAGACAATATAGATCCAAACATGAGTATAAATAAAAGCTGTTTATCATGACACCGGAGAATAAACTATGATTTGATCTTTAGTGCTTTCAGAGGACTGTTTTTGGGGCAGGCCTGGCTGGCTGGGATATTATGGACTTGGGTCAAGGTTCTCTAATTAGATTATGTGGTTAAAGTTGATTTGCTGGTTTACAGTTGGAAGGGCTTTTCACTTCTGTCATTTGACCCAGTGGTCTGTGGACCATACAACCACTAGTTCACCGTTTAGGGGTTTGGAGGACTTTGAAGACCACTGACACACCCGTCTGTGTCACTCTTGCTTGTGTGTGTGTGTACAAGTGCATGTGTGCTGTGTGTGTGTGTGTGTGTGTGTGTGTGTGTGTGTGTGTGTGTGTGTGTGTGTGTGTGTGTGTGTGTGTGTGTGTGTGTGTGTGTGTGTGTGTGTGTGTGTGTGTCTGCATGCTGTGTGTTCTTGGATCAAAAAATGGTTATGTAGCCTACATCATACAAGAACAGAGTATCCCCAAGAGGTATCATGGTGGCCTATGAGAGAGGTATCCTTCCTATGAGAGAGGTATCCTTCCTATGAGAGAGGTATCCTGCCTATGAGAGGTATCCTTCCTATGAGAGAGGTATCCTTCCTATGAGAGAGGTATCCTGACTATGCGAGAGGTATCCTTCCTATGAGAGAGGTATCCTTCCTATGAGAGAGGTATCCTGACTATGAGAGAGGTGTCCTGACTATGAGAGAGGTATCCTTCCTATGAGAAAGGTATCCTGACTATGAGAGAGGTATCCTTCCTATGAGAAAGGTATCCTTCCTATGAGAAAGGTATCCTGACTATGAGAGAGGTATCCTGCCTATGAGAGAGGTATCCTTCCTATGAGAGAGGTATCCTGCCTATGAGAGAGGTATCCTTCCTATGAGAGAGGTGTCCTTCCTATGAGAGAGGTGTCCTGACTATGAGAGAGGTATCCTTCCTATGAGAGAGGTGTCCTTCCTATGAGAGAGGTATCCTGATTGCCTAATTTGATAAAGATGGCAGACCTAAGGCGAAAATCAAATGTCTTTGGCCTCGATATCAGTATTGATAGATGATTGATATTGATATTGGAGGGTTGACTATTGGTGCCTTCACAACATATTTACACAATGAGATTTTTTGATAAATGATAATCAGTAATGTAGAGTTATAATGACTTGGTGTGGGTAAAAGCATAGAAAAACATGGAACAGCTTAGAACAGTCTGGTACATTCAGAACATGACTTTTCACTTGACATCACTTTACCGTCACGCAACCTTTAAAACCAGGAAAATATAACAACATTAAAAGACTTCATATCACAATAATGGATGTTATATCAACATATTGCCAAGGTTGAAAAAAAAATAAAGAAGCATTGATTGCTTTTTCACTATGAAGTGGAGCTAATGAAACATGTAAAAAGTTGGTCAAATCAAACGCAATGACTGAAATGGAGTAAACCTGGATGGACAGAGCAACATGGCGGCGGCGGCCAGAAGAAGCCACATCGCACGCAGCTAATGCGCTTACAGCAACACATGTGTTGAAATCTTCCATGGCGTCATCCTACCCTTCCAATCATCACTTTTCCCCCTGAGCGGATGTGTGTGAATATGTACGTGTGAATCGACAGACAGCAGTCTATTATTCTGGCATGGCATGATGGAAGCTGTTCATTATAACCAACCCATTATAATACATTATTATTATAATTATTATCATCCTATTCCTTTACACTAATTCCTGTTTAACTTAAGCCCACGTCAACATTCAGTTTGTGGATGATAAAGGCAAATCTGCCCCTTTCCCTCAAAACTCAATTTGCAAAAACCAGCCCATAAATTTCACACAGACATTAACATAACTTGAAGTGAAGTAAGATAACATATTCAGCATGCTCCTTCAAAGAGTGTTAGATTCTCCATCTGTAAATGCCTTTTGCAGGGCCAAGGGGTATTACAATAATAAATACACCTCTAAGCCCAACACTCACGGTTCCGATACATCGCATCCCATGCTAAATTTGTACCGCTAATTCACACTGCATAGAAGGCTGTTTTTCACAGGCTGTCTAACCTCTATATTAAGCAGTGTCTGGCACGTCCTCGACGTCGTCACACTGAGTGCTTTGTCGAGGTGGTTCTCAAACGCACGTCAACACACAAGAGGAGGTGATATATCCAGGACCGAAGTCTGGAGAATTACCTGCCATTTACCGCCCGATATTTAGAATAGTCATGCTTTGATATTATGTCACTTGACGGGCTAGGACTGTTCAAACCGTAGCAAATGTGGCATGCGTTGGAATCTGGAATCTTTAAAACGAAGCCGAAAGCCTTCCACAATTTTTGAGGTTTTTTTTGGTTTAAGGCACGTGACACGAGGCCATGCCTTCTGCGTTAGTGGTCACGGCTCAGAGTGTCCCCAAAAGACCATATCCAGCTGATATACATGGAAGCATCTCATCATGTTTCACCAAGTAAGACAATACGTAGTTCACAATCACATAATTGGCTTACAAGGCCTTAAAGGATTTCATAAAATTGGCTAAATTTGTAGTCAAAATTAAGAAAAAAAACATACCAACAAAAATATAGGATAGACCAAAAGCCAAAAGACAAAATACCAACAACATCCAGTAAAATGTTGTTATTTTGTCGCTGGTATCTGCCGAAGGCCTGCAACTGCAACAACTCTGTCTGGACACAGAAGAACACTGTCCTCTCTCTCTCTCTCTTTCTCTCTCTCTTTCTCTCTCCCTCTTTATCTCAGTCTCTCAGTCTCTCCTTGACAACGAGGGCAACACACTACCACTAAAATAAACTGAATCCATAAAAAGTGTAGCAACCCAAAAACAAGCGGGAACAACATAATTTGCAGACACACACACTCATCGTCTGCTTCTTCCGTGTAGCGGTGTTGGGGTCATCGGTAAGGGCTACAGGGCATTCTGTGGGAAGTCTTATAACGTAAACTGGACTGATTTTAAGTTCAAGTCCCTTGGGAAAAGAAGGCTTTGTCACTCTTGCATTGCATTTCCCAAACGACTACTGCTGCTACTACCACACACGCACACACACACACACACACGCACACACACACACACACACACACACGCACGCACACACGCACGCACGCACGCACACACACACGCACGCACGCACGCACACACGCACGCACACACATGCACACACACACACACACACACACACGCACACACGCACACACGCACACACACAAGTGATCCAGAAGAACATGTGATGAATCCACTTCCCTCCGAACTCGACTCTTCCACGACTCTTCACTGTCCATTGCTACACTAGAATATGTGTTCATACACACACAAACGTGTAGGCCAACCTATCACTGACCCGCAATACTATCCTTTCCACGGATTCCTGAGCACAATTCACTATGGTTAAATGAATCAGCCATTTATGGTTAAGTGGGGAAAATGCTCAATTTGGGCCCCATTTACTTAAATCCTGTTGAATATGTTGAAACAATGCTGTCATTTGTAATCATGTTTTCAGTCATATACATACATACATACATACATACACACATACATATATATATATATATATATATACTGTATATATAGCAGTAGAGCATCTATGCTGTACTGTATGCTCTGCTCTGTTAAATTAAACCTATTCTTTCACCATCCTACATCTTAAATCACGTACATGAACTAGTATTCGCAGCAATACACAATTTTTTAAAATATATATATATATATATATCCTGGTTTATTTCGCTTCAGACTGCTTTCTAGGCATTAGAGGCATACTTTTAGGAGTACTATTCAACTCATAACGACTCCATGTCTGACATGGAGGTCTTGCAGAGAGAGAGTCTCCACACAGCGCTTCTCACCTCCACATCAGCCCGTCGTATGACGCCATGTAGGCCAATATTTGAAGTTAATGTTGACAAGACAACACCCAAGTGACAGCGTTGCATAACTCCAGGGACCCATAGGAGAAGTGACGGCGATCAATGAGGGGGGGGGGGGGGGGTCCAGCGGTTCTCATATATATATATATATATATATATATATAATAAATATATATAAATAAATATATATATAAATAAATATATATAAATAAATATATATATACATATATATATATATATATGGACAACGTTAAAAGTAGGCCTATAACTATTTAAGTGTATGCACAACATCAACCACCAAGCTTTACCGTGGTGGCGGTGGTGGTTACAATAACTGTTCTAAAAAGAACTGACCTGTTTTTCAAGGGTTGACTCTTCAGTTCGTAATACGTCTTTGGTTCCTCCTGAAACTCTTCTCCCACCTCGAAGTCGGGAACTATTCCCGATTCCGCTTGCATAGTTACCGCAGTGTCAGTGCTCGTTTCAGACGCTGGTAAAGAAGAATGGAGACCAGCACCACCACCACTATGTCCACCACCGCTGTATTAGTGGGGCTGTGTACCACCAAGCCACTGTACAGTACACCGCACCACAGCCCGGGTCCAAAAAAACCCGAGCGCAAACGCCGCACAAAAAGGTATGTAGTTCTCAGGGGCAGGGACAGGCCACGGGTAACATGGTCGAAGGCTGCGGGAGAACTACAATTCCCAAAACGCCCTAAATGCCTCGTTCCCCTAAGGCGTTCTCCGTCTCGCGGACGGCACGCCTGGGAACGGGGATGCCCAACGTTAGCGTTATTGGCGGACAGAGAGAGAGAGAGCGAGAGAGAGCGAGAGAGCGAGAGAGCGAGAGAGCGAGAGAGCGAGAGCGAGAGAGCGAGAGAGCGAGAGAGCGAGAGAGAGAGAGAGAGAGCGAGAGAGAGAGGGGGGGCGGGACTTCCAGTTGCATGGGTTGAGCGGTGAGAGACAGAGAGAGAGAGAGAGATGGTGGGACTTTTGATTGAGCCGCTTCCGTTACATGTTTCGGATATTAGTTTTTCGTCTATTTATACTCTTATATGTATTATCATTGTCGTGTTATTGTTGTCCTGATCTCATTCGTCTCGCTCCGGGGACTGTGCACTGGCGTACACCGGCCACCAGCTCGTAGAAAGTAACAGACCGGAAGTGACGTTGCAGTGGACCGGTTATAACGCTACAGATCGGTATCCTCTCCCAGCCTAACATAACGCAGGAGAACTGTCAGTGTCAGCAGCACGTCTTCCATTGGCTAAAACACTCGCCGGGTGTTTTGCGTGTGTGTGTCCACTCTGACTTCAAGTTTCATCCGACGAATATAAAAGACGGAAGATGTAGACTGTTGTTATGTATGCTTTATTATGTCACACAAAGTCACACACAAGTCGACCTCTTTGATCTAAGTTACGACTGGGCAGGCCTCAGTTTCAAAGACATACCTAGGCATATATTTATAAATATTATATATATATATATATATATCTTTTTTCCACCAACGTCTACCATCAAATGTAATTATAATGGTTTGTGTTGTATTTTCCATTATGATTGATATACTACCTACTGTGCTGTGTCCCATTTGGGTTATACGTGTATGTAAGAGTTGTGTTTGTTTTGGGTTTTAAACGTCATATAGGCCTGTCAACACCAACTAAACACACTTTATACTTGCTGTGTGTTTATTAAGCAGTTATGTGTGCGGTTGTATTGCCAACATGCACCGCTAGAGGGCGGAATATAGCCGCTCAACCTCCGGTCTAAAAGCACTGTGCAGTGACCATAGAGATGCAATTTCAATATTTGCATGTACCTCATCCGGCTGAACTGGTTCATGCCTGTGCAAATATAGGCTACACCACAAATCTTTTTGGAAAACAAAGCCATTTTAGACTTTAGAACCGATGTATGGCTGAACAGATGGATTTAGCCTTTCATGTAAAAATAATCACATCTGCAACCACCGGTATATTGCATTTTGTACTGCATTCTGTACTCCTAGTTATTTTTAAATATATATTGTATTACAATAGTCTCTACATTTTTGTACCTTTTAAATAGTCACATTTCGACGTCAGATTATGATAATTGTATAATATGCAGTATAAAAGTAATGTGTGTGGTATTCAACTGTAACCGTGAACCTCGCCTATACGGTTGCGTTTCTATCGTAATATGTCATTGTTTCCTGTATTTAATAAAGGTTTTTTGGGGGACAGAAAAATATGATTATTATTCATGTCTAGTGACTATACCGGGCGGGGAAGCCTTGGCCCCATGTCATTTATGTATGAGACTGACGATAGTCGTGATTAAAAATAATGGTTTTAAACTCAAATGTAATTTTAAGAATAGCATACCATTCTAGAATAAATAAAAAGCCCCGTTACATTTGTTGGTAAGAAAAATGGCTAATTTCACAATTGTAAAAGTAGCCATCTACCGCTTAAATAGATGTATGGCGTCAAAGGGACTACTGATGCATGATGGCCTCTGCATTTAAAAATCTATTCACAATACGCTTATGCATATTTCTAGTTGAGTCTTCGGGTCATAATAACAAAGTTTGCATTGATGGCTGGTGATTAATAACATATACTAGTGTGTCTGACTCTGTCTTAAGCGGTCCTTTATCGTTTTTGTCACAATTTTAAAGGCAGTGCTATATATGGTGCAACAGGTTTGGCCACTCCATTATAGCTCAGTTGTGACCATTCATTTGGTCAATTAAGACCAAACGGGTCAAAAAATAATAATGTGAAGATATTTTTCAACCGCAATTGACAGCAGGCGACTATGCCTGTTACTCGTCAAGGCCTGTGTTTATTATCTTATTTATTATATCTCTTAACTCCAAAACACTTAATTGTAGGAGGATGGGTAGCCCGAGAGAGGATCGTGAATCGTAGCGTTATTCCGGTCTACCGCCACGAGATTTCCGGTCTCTTACTTACCTATGTCAACTGTCCATGGAGTGAGAAGGATATGACAAACATGACAAGAAGAACAACACAAAAAACAACGACACGGAGAACAAATATGGAGTTTCGACGAAGCATTACCCTAATCATGTAACGGAAACGCATATATCCCCCCCCACCCTGTCGCTCAATCCATGTCACTGAAAGTCCCGCCTTCTCTCTCCCCTCTCTCTCTCGCCGCTAAATCCATATAACGGAAAATCCCGCCTTCTCTCTCTCTTTCTCACCAATAACGCCCATTCGGAGCATCCCCGTTCCCGGCGTTTCCGTCCAGGACGCCTGGGAGCGATGCGAGGAAAGGGTGGGGTGGATGTATGGGTGGTGGTGGGTGGGTGGTGAGGTGAGGTGAGGGGTTTTGTAGCCGGTTGTAGCTCGTTCCACATAATAACCATCACCACCACCACCACAGCTTGAAGGCGTGGTTGTTGAAGGCTCGGATGAATACGAGGACTACGAGGCAGTAGATACGAGGAGAGGAGAGGAGAGGAGAGGAGGACCCAGTGGGGCAGGTACCCACAGAAGAACCACCAAACACCGGCTTCTTTCTCCCCACTGGAAGAAAAGGAAAACCGGGGGGGACAGACATAATAAGAGATGCCGGGGAGAGATTAGGAGGACGAACCGAACCGCATGGGTGGTTGATGTGTGTGCTGGAGGGATGCGCCGTTTCATCCTTTAACTGGAATTAAAGCGTCTGTTAAGGTAAGGATGCGGCAATGCACTATGAATTGTTTTTTTTGGGGGGGGGGGGGGGGGAGAGACAAAGTAGACACACACATACACACACACACACACAGCCTTTATTTTACATGATGCGAAAAAAAGAAGAGAAATGGTCATTTTATTGTTACTGTACCTTAACGCCTTAACGGCGTTGGATCCTGTCACACACATGCTTCGTCGAAGGATTTTATTGTTTGATTCTAGATTTTTCATTTAGATTCAGATCTGATTCGGTTCATTTGTCACACGTGTATAAGGTAACAGTGTACAGTGAAATGTTACATCCAGCTCCCAGACACATTTATAATGACTCAGACCAGGACTACATTGCAACCGGTGTAGTAGGAGCAGGTGGAGTCCTACACCCACATGTATTACAGTAGTAGCCTACACACACACACACGCACACACACACACACACACACACACACACACACACACCACACACACACACACACACACACACACACACACACACACACACACACACACACACACACACACACACACACACATATTCATTGTTCTCTTTGGCCAGTGGCACCTGCCCCGGAGATAAGACATATTCATAATATTATTAGTGTTATTATATGATACGTTGCCGACGACTACATGTGATTGTTGAGGTGTACAGGTTATTATAACAATAAAAAATACGCGTGTCAGAACAATGACTTCATTTGTAACAGACCACCGGAGACAGGATTCTGCTCTCGTCAATGAGGGCCAGACGTTCATCAGATCTTACGATTGCAATGACGTCAGAGACTAATGTAACAACCGGTGAATAACATTGAATGCGAATTCCCTTTCTGATTGTCTTATATCAAAGGTATAGCCTCACACACTGTCACTGTCGCCGGGCCTGAGTGACTCAGACCACGCAGCTTCTCTCTGTGTGTGGCCCCTTGACACACCGATGGCTGCTTTTTGTCCATGATTTTCCAAGGACACTAAAGAGAGAGAACTGTACTCATTATAGCATCAGGCCAATCATGTTTGTGTTTCTTAGTCTGTCTGTCTGTCTGTCTGTCCCCCCCCCCCCCCTATAGGCTGCTAAATGAATGAATGAATGAATGAATGTTGGCGTCATGTGTTGCATTCACCATAATGGCCACTGAGGACCCAGTGAGTCAGGGCGGCTTCGTCTATTATCCAGTCTGACAATAAAGTGCGCCTTTTGATGTCTTTCCATACGATATGTGTGCAGGGTAAACAGGAATTGTTAATTCTGGTTCCTCATTTTCAGTGACAGTTGGACAGGATATACTGCTGATATTTGGTCTTCTGTGCGTAGAACGCCACAGGGGTAGCGTTCTGTCTCTTATATTTAGTCAAACCATGACCTTTCAGCGTTCAGGTCATTTCCTTACCTGTATTTCATAACACACGAGAAAACAAGTTTGAGGATGAAGTCAAGCCTGCTGGAAGGATACTACTGACCAATATATAACAATGGCAATCACAGGCTCAGCAATGGATCCTCTATGAAAACATACACTTCATGACATAGCATGACATCAACATAGCAGGCAAGAAGGCTAGCCCAGGGATGGTTACAATTGGTGAAGATGAGGACAATTATTGAAGGGTTTGTGTGGTGATGAAAGCCATCAATCCATTACAGGCAGCTCACAGTATCAGCTGTGTGTGTGTGTGTGTGTGTGTGGTGTGTGTGGTGTGTGTGTGTGTGGTGTGTGTGTGTGTGTGTGTGTGTTTGCGTGTGTGTGTGTGTGTGCGCCTCACAAGCTGTGATATAATTATTTTTCGGATTGATCGCACGTCGTTATCCCAACATGCTGTCTTTCGTAGGGTCTATGGTCCTTTCTTCTTCTTCTTCTTCTTTCTGGTTCACATTGTGGTCTCTGCAGCATCCTCTCTCTCCTCCCCCCTCCCCCCCCCCCCCCCCCCCCCCTTTGCCCCGAGGAGAGGCTCATCATTAGCAGCCATGGCCCGATGGGGGAGAGGAATGCCTTGTGTTGCCCAAGAGCACGCCGGCAACCAGTGGCCACAATACATACAAGGCGTCACTGTAGACAGATCGACCGCCCTCGATGAAGAGGCCGTGCTTTAGTGTGTTGTAGGATAAGAACCAGACACAATACACAGTAAATGAGATGCTGAGGGACACATTAAAAGGCTTTGGAAGACAGCCAGTGGCTCAGTCCGGTTCTTATTGACCCGGTAATTGGCCAGCGCTCAGCGCTCCGCGAGCTGCGTGGCGTCTGGGATGGGAAGACGTGTTATAAATGGCTAAATGACGACAGGTGCTGTTGCTTTTAATGTGCAATTGAAGTTGGTTTGTCATCGGAGGGCGAATCCATGTGTCCAAAATCGACATCTCGGTACATCTGTGTCCTCTTTCAAGTAGATGCATTACATTTGGAAGCACAAGATGGATGTGGTCTATGTGCATAGTGCAGTTGTGTAGGTTTTACTACATAGAGTATGTAGAAAACATTGCGTTACATAGTAATAGATTTGATTGTAAGTATAAAACAAACATTACAAACCTTGGAATGTTTGTCTATCTGTATTTCCAGAGGTTCAACTCAGGATTTGCTTAATATATGTCTTCAGTCTAATCTATCTTCAGTTGTGTCACACATTCTTATATCATTAAGGTTAGATTGTACCATCACACACACAGTTTACCACCATTGACTTCTTCCATTGACGTCACCCTTCCCCATTGTCGTGGAGCTCTGACGTCAGCCTCTCACGTGCTGCCCGAGGTTACTGTTACAGAATGACATCATCACACTCACAGCCGTCCTTTCCAAGGTGGTCCCCTTTAATGACACCGGTGTGTCACCATAATGAGCTCATATCAGCACGCATCCTAAATCAGAGGAGGCTCTTTTGACTCACACATTGCACATCACGAAGCACGCACGAATGCTAGCTACCGTTTTTTGAATTGTCCAATATCCTGATAACCGTCCGTGCTTTGTCCGTGTTTGGCTCTTCCAGGATATCACCGGCAGACAGAAGGGTTCTTGATGTGGCGATAACAGGGCGGGGGGGGGGGGATAGTTGCCATTTTGATCACTGCCAAAATGAATCCCACTGAGGAGGAATTAGATACCGGAGAACGTCTGGCGTGTGGCTTCAGATTATATAGAACCCCAATCCCCTATTAGAACCCATAGGCCTCATTTTACAATCATATGAATCCAACAGTTGACGTGACGTGATGTGAGTTTGTTGATGTCGTACTACGAAGCTAGTCTCCGTTCATTTGTTGAAATGTATTTTCAAGTCCCCATTGGCCCCTGTAGTGATCTCAACCGGGGTGGTGAAAGGTCAAAGGTCAGTCCTCCAAACGACCTTCACTGACGAGGATATCTCTGGTGACAAACCAACGTCGTTGCGTAACAGGGAACCGAAGGACTGTGAAGAAAATTCCTTTCCAAATGTTCCAATGTTACTCAACTTCAAAAAATACCAACAAAAAATACAATTATAATTATTTCCGTCTTGACCTTTTGGGTTCAGGGTTGTTATCGTGGCAGTGTGCGTGTCGGACATGTTTCCAATCAGAGAGAGTAGACAGTCAGCTGCTATACGAGCCTGCCTCTCATCAATAATGCATGGAAATGGTGAAACTGAGACAAGAAAAGGTTGCCAGGACGTGGCATTTAAACCAAAGTGGCGTTTTTAACACCGCCACGCTGATCCCTCGGACCGCAGGGGCGTCGTCCGGCCGCTACGTTTTAGCGGCGTCCGGGGGAAAGGAACAGGAACAGGAAATGACAAGAAAATGAAAAACTGACCTAATATTCTGCCAACAATGTTGAACACAAACCGGTTTTATGTAATCATAAATAAACCAATATTATTTATTTATTCACATTATTTATTTATCCCTTTTGTCTGACGATTGTCCACGAGGCTCTTTCTGTTCCGATGCATTTTGTTGCTTTTTAAAGATCACACTCGTAGAAGTAATTGTGCATATATTTGTATGCATTTGCATTGGCATGGCTCTCAGTGCCACCTGACACCTGAAGGGATCGTTGACCTATCGGATGGTAGGAGAACAGGGGGGGGGGGGGGGGGGGGGGGGGGGGCACATGTGCTTCACAGGTTCCTTGGCGGGGGCCCATACTGTATCAAGCTGTCGGTACCAGCCCCCCTCCTCCCCCTCCCCTCCCCCTCCCCCCCCCCCCCAAGATGGGGCCCATGCACACTCCCGGCGCCCTGTCTGTCCAGTCTCCAGAGAGAGACGATCACAAAGACTGACATTTCTTTCATGTTTTTTCCCCGCTGCTTGTTTGGTCTGTGAATGTTTAATGCGTGTGTTAAACCCCATGGGCCTGACTGTGACTGTGGCTCTTTTATCACCGCTTGAATGGCGCTCCGTTTTGTCGACTAAGCTAGCGTGTGTGTCTGCCTGTGCAGAACCCGCCGGCTCGGGATCGCTCTGACTCTCGCTCACCCTCATCTTCTTCCTGTCAACTAAAGCGGAGTGACTTAATATAAATGATATGTTATCTGCTGGGTGAATAAGCCCGCTCGGTCTTCGTCACGCTCGGCGTCGACGTGTGAGTGTAAGTAATGTTAATGGCACAGCTGCAAATTATATGATACGTGAATATATCCCGGTCTGCTGAGTTAGGAATACTTCTTGTAGAGATTACCGCATCCAGATGATGGATGGTGTAGGTTTCCATGGCTGCACCTTATCTTCACATCCTCCCTCTCACTATCGGTTTTTAATACTAGTCATTAAAGTAATCCCGCCGCTTCACTGTTCACTGCTATTTTTAGAAGCCTCTCCTTGGTACATGGCTAACCACGTGGCTATTCCCCCCCCCCCAAACCCCTGCAGAGACAAACACAGCGCCATCTAGTGGTCTTCTGGTCATTGTCTTCCATGACAGGTAGATCATGTCTAGCACTCTATCAATACATGTAACACAACCATTTCCCTGTGTGACCAAGCAAATATTTGTTTTATAAAGAGGCAATGTAATTCATGCAAGAGTTACAGGCCTATGCTTGTATTTTTGTAAAGCAACAAGCGTGCTCAGACCATCAAAATCTTATCTACAGCACACGGTTTTAACAGCGACACAATCGCTTAAAAAAAAAAAAAGTGTTTTGTTAGTTCCGAGGAAAGCCAACAGCCATCAGTTTCCTGGGCTGTCATGTTTGCTGAGGCTTCGGAAGGAAGGGTATTAATCTCAAGTTGGTGAAAGTGGTGTGCAGAGTCCAACTCCCTCACTCAGTCCAACTCTGTTGTACAAAGCGGCTACTGTACAACACAAGCGCTTGCCCCCCCCTGGCTAAGGGCCCCTGGGCTAAGGGCCTCGGGCTCCGGCTGCCGAGGTGGCGCTGTGCCCGGGCTCGCCGGCTGAGCCGTTGGTTTATCCAGAGTCTCAGAAAGCCAGACGAGAGAGAAGGCCTCGTCCACGAGCCCCTGAGCCTCCTCCTCCTCCTCCGGAGAGAGGTCCCCAGGTAACAGCAGCTGCTCCGCGAACTCAGAACCCCTTCAGATGTTGAGACCGGCCTGATTCTGTCACGTCTTAAAAGGCCTCCGAAGACGACCCAGACACTGCTTGAGCGGCGGCTGAGCGGCGGCTGTGATGTCGTGACCTGGTTACCCTGCTTCTGTTCACCCTTCACCGTGTTTTCCGACGGAGGTGTTTTGAGAAGATCTTCTGAGAAGCTCTTGCCTTGACTGGAGGTTTACCGGTGGCGGCTGACGTAATGCATGCACAGTTCTTATTATGCTCCCTTACGTGTGTGAACTATTTATACCTACGAAATAAACGGGCTAACTGGTTTGTTTTGCGCTGGGTTTGTTGAGGATTGTTTGGAAATAATTGAATCAAGTGAAACGGTTAAAGTTGAAGCAGCAGTGCCACAAATCCTTCAGGGGCCTTCGGGGGTTTGGTGGTGAAACGGTGAAAATCCTTGTCACAATGAGTTCCTTGGAATCAACATTGGCAAAACAGGTTTCCCATATGATGTCGTACAGAGTACTATGAAACAGTGTCCTTGGAAATCAGAAGTAGCAGTTCACAAACAACCCCCCCCCCCCCCCCCCTGTACATGTGTTATATGTAACTAATTGAAATAGACCAATAGATCATCATTTCTCTTTGTGGTGGTGAGTGTCAGCCCTCTCTACCTGGCTTCCATGTCTACCTCCCGCACCAACAGTAAGACAATATATTCCATTACAGCTGCTTGTCTAGCAACCACTTATCAGATATCAGATGAAAAGGGATTATGCTTTGTAATTTGCTATGACTTCATAAATCACCCCCTCTCTCCCTGTCTCTCTCTCTCTCTCTCTCTCTCTCTCTCTCTCTCTCTCTCTCTCTCTCTCTCTCTCTCTCTCTCTCTCTCTCTCTCTCTCTCTCTCCCTCCCCCCCTCCCTGTCTCTGTCTCTGTCTCTCTCTCTCTCCCTCTCTCTGTCTCTCTCTCTCCCTTCCCCCCCCCTCTCTCTCTCTCTCTCTCTCTCTCTCTCTCTCTTCTCTCTCTCTCTCTCTCTCTCTCTCTCTCTCTCTCTCTCTCTCTCTCTCTCTGTATTTCTGTATTTCTGTGTCTCTTAACCTTTTAGATGACAGAAGCTCGACTGTGCCAGGTGCATCTTCTGGATGACAGGAAGTTAGAGCTGCTGGTTCAGGTACGCCTGATCTCCGGCTGTATGCAATGTGGACCAAATTATTCAGTCTATTTCCTGAATGCAGTTTCGAGTTTCTAAACGCATTTACTGCCCCGGTAATTTGTTTTAAAAGTCACACTCAATGTGATATTGGTTAACATAACACAAAGCAAGTATTTTAATTTGCATAAAGCTGTCTTTTCCCCTATATCCATTCACAAGGCTAAGATGTTTGGTCTGTAATATGTGGTCTGTAACTAAAAAGCAGTTTTTTATGTAGCTAACGCTGAATTCTAATTCACAGCCTAAACTACTGTCACGGGAACTCCTTGACCTGGTGTCCTCCCACTTCAACCTCAAAGAGAAGGAGTTCTTCGGCCTCACGTTCGTCGACGACATGTACGTAAAATAGCAAAAACTGATTTCTCCCTCAAATGGCGGGTCGGTTCACACATCCGGTCGTCTGACGGCACAATGCTGACCTCTTGCAGTGGCCAGTGTAAGTGGCTCCAGATGGACCGCAGGGTTCTGGAGCATGACTTCTCCAAGAAGACCGGAACCATCTCCCTCAACTTCCTGGTCAGGTAACACCACGTCCAACTTCCTCCTTCAAGCCAATGCTAAGACCCTGCCCTCCAGCAGGGGGCAGCGTTGAGCCTCCCACCACACTCCGGTGTGGAGTCCAAGCCATCCCTTACCCCTTTCCTTTATCCCCCTCCCCCCCCCATATAGGTTTTATGTGGAGAGCATCTCGCAGCTCAAGGACATCATTACAGTGGAGTTATTCTACCTGAACGCCAAGTCAGCCGTCTACCATGTAAGTGTTGTGTGTAAGTGTTCCTCAGAAGCAGAGAGACATAGAGAGAGAGATAGAGAGATAGAGAGAGAGAGAGAGAGAGAGAGAGAGAGAGAGAGAGAGAGAGAGAGAGAGAGAGAGAGAGAGAGAGAGGGAGAGGGAGAGAGGGAGAGATAGAAAGAAGGTGTACTGATGAATCACCCTTCTCCATTCTAATCCATACCTCTCACCACGGGGGGCCCAGACCATGACTGCAGGGCAGTGGGTTAGTAGTGTAGCGGTAGGAGCGTCTGGGCTCATCACCTAGTGGTCCTGTACGGCTCCAGAGTGTGTACACTGGATATAGTCATACACCCCATGGAACATTAAACACATGCTGATGTGGCCCCAGTGTTCAATTCCCTTTTGGTTATTCTGATCTCCGACCAGGGAATTATCGAGGTGGAGAGCGAGAACGTCTTCAAATTAGCCGCCAGCGCTCTGCAGGTTAGTGCCTCCAATGGCTCTTCACACACACACACACACACACACACACACACACACACACACACACACACACACACACACACACACACACACACGTGTAAGTGCGTTAATGCAGCGCCGATGACTCTGAGAACACATGTAATACAGCCATGTGTGTTTTCTTGTTGTTGCCAGGAGGCCAAAGGAGACTACACGAGGTAAGGCCGTCCAATCACCCTCAACAGTGTCCATTTTTACTGCTGCGGGAGTTGTGTGTGAATAACAAGCTTTAAAATAAAATACCAAAACCAATCCAATAATCCATGTGAGTCACCCAAGGGGCACCGAGGCACAAGGAGGAAGAATCAATACCAATGTTGTGTGTGTCGGAATTGAGGTTGTGGGCTTCACATCAGGGAAGATTACAGCGGTCTCACCGTCGCTGATGGAAGCCAGAGGGTTGCTGCAAAGTAGATTTGGGCAGCGAGGAGAGAGCCGCGTACGTGTCGGAACACATCTGTCCTCAGGATGTGAGGGGGTTTGAGTGGACGGCTCCGGTCTGTCTCGGTTACTCTACCGGCTTTTGGGGTGACCGTGAATGGTTAGCGAAGTATTTAGTCATGGTTTCAAGCAGGGCCCCGAGCGCTCCGTCACTCTGGTGGTCCTTCAGGGGTCCTTGAGGGCGGGTGCTTCACGGAGAGGAGGAGCGTGTGGCCTGATCACTTGATCGCAATGTCCCAGGAGACATGAGGGTTTAGTCCGTAATGGGCCACGGGCAACACAGCAAGTCAACCGCTACATGCCAACTACAAGATTCAAGGTTCAAGATGTTTTTGTGCAACAAGTACAATGGAATGCTTACTCATCATTCCCTACTAATACTACTACAACTACTAAACTACTATATTACTACACTTCTACTACTACCCCCACTACTTCTACTACTACTACTACTACTGCTACTATATTACTACTACTACTACTGCTACTGTACTACTACTATTACTATAACCAGATACAAGATACAATATGCTTTATTGGCCATTTGCAACAATACTACTACTACGACTGCTACTACTGCTACTATACTACTACTACTACGACTATTACTACTGCTATTACTACTACTTCTACTACTACTACTACTACTTCTACTACTACTACTTCTACTACTATTACTACTGCTATTACTACTACTACTACTACTAAACTACTACTACTGCTACTCCTACTACTACTACTACTCCTACTACTATTACTACCGCTGCTGCCGTCCGTAGATTGTTACCATGGGTGCGTTGCGTTGTGTTTGTGTCTCAGCGACGAGAGTACGAGAGCGGACCTGAAGAAGCTTCCGGCCCTCCCCACCAAAGTGCTGAAAGAACACCCGTCCCTGGCCTACTGGTAGGTTCCGTCGCGCAAACCTAAAAAAAAACGCCAAACGTCAATGTTTTCTTACCTAATACCCTCCAATGTCGATATCTCAACGCTATTGTAGGGTCGACCGTGGGTGCCTTCGCCGTCTTGTACGGTAGACACTTTGTATAGGATTTCTTGATAAATAATCATCAGTAATGTGGATTTTATGACAAAGTGGGTCAAGGCAAAACCTTAAGAGCAGCTGGAACAGTCTGGTTATATTCAGACCATGACATCACTTCACTTGTCATGCAGCCCTTTAAAACCAGGACAAGACAACACTAACAACACCATATCACGACAATGAAGATGTCCACTCCCATATCATGATATATCGATATAATATACATGTTTTATATCTTATATTGTATATATTTATATATATATGTATATAGTATATATACATATATATAGATGTTAATAATGGGGTTAAGGTTAAGAAGTGTGTGTGTGTGTGTGTGTGTTGCAGCGAGGATGGGGTGATTGAGCAGTACAAGCAGCTGAAGGGGCTCTCCAGGGGGCAGGCTATCGTGCGGTGAGTACCGGAGGTTGAGGAGCGCGACCGCCGACGCTCACTGACCGCCACAAGTCGTCCGATAAAAAGGACGTTGTTTTTTTGGCAAACTTCGTGAATAATCGCACCCCCCCCCCCCCTTCTCGCACCTCTCTCTCTCTCTGTCACTATCTGTCTCTCTGTCTCTCTCTCTCTGTCTGTCGTCTCTCTCTCTCTCTCCTTCTCTTTGACTCTCTCTGTCTCTCTCTCTCTCGGTCTCTAATTCTCTCTCTCTCTCTGTCTGTCTCTCTCTCTCTCTCTCTCTCTCATCTCTCTCTCTCTCTCTCTCGTCTCTCTCTCTCTCTCTCTCTCTCTCGTCTCGTCTCTCTCTCTCTCTCTCTCTCTCTCTCTCTCCTCTCTCTCTCTCTCTCTCTCTCTCTCTCTCTCTCTCTCTCTCTCTCTCTCTCTCTCTCTCTTCTCTCTATGTCTCCCTGTCTCTCTCTCTCTCTCTCATTTTCTCGTGCTCTGATGGAGATCAATAAGGCATCGGAGGGTGTCGGTCGCCGACTGAATCACCCTGATTCACGGCATCACGCTTTCCTTTCGCCCATTGATTTCCTCAGAGGACCCTTACTCTCTCTCTCTCTCTCTCTCTCTCTCTCTCTCTCTCTCTCTCTCTCCTCTCTCTCTCTCTCTCTCTCTCTCTCTCTCTCTCTCTCTCTCTCTCTCTCTCTCTCTCTCTCTCTCTCTCTCTCTCTCTCTCTCTCGCTCTTTCTCTGGTCCTGATTTAAAAACCAATACTGTTGTTTAAAACATCTGCCGGTTGAATCTGCTCTAAGAAAACGGTGTGATTTTCAGGTACTTGACGCTGGTTGAATCCCTGCCCACCTACGGTGTGCACTACCACGAAGTGAAGGTGAGTGGTCTGTGTTTGTCCTCGGGGGGACGGGGGGACGGACCGAGGCCCGTCCTAGCGAGACGTGACCCAACCGACTGTAACGCTGCCTTGCAGGACAAGCAGGGGATGCCGTGGTGGCTCGGAATCAGCTATAAAGGAATCGGCCAGTATGACCTGCAGGATAAGTTAAAACCAAGAAAGGTAATTGAGATAAATTCTTTGCTTCTAAAATGTACTAAATTGTAATAAAAAGATGTTATAAGATGTCAATATTGCATTGCATTGCATTGCATTGCTTGAGGCCACTGTCTCAACTCAACAAAGATTAAATGTGTTTTATTGCTCCCAGATGGGAAAATTAATAAAGTAGTCTGTGTGTGTGTGTGGTTGGTGGCTGCTTTGAAGCAGCCTCACCGCCTGGAGGCACCGAGGCTGCTGGGTGAGGCTGCTGGGTGAGGCTGCCTGCACCCCTGCCTGCACCCCTTCCTTGGTAATCAAGGCCCTACAGGTTAAACCAGCCACCAACCACACACACACACACTTCACAGACTATACTTAATTCATTTTCCCATCTGGGCGCAATAAAGCCCATCTTATCATTGATGTTGGTATC
>CM051013.1:5476714-5529214 GCA_027704905.1 Muraenolepis orangiensis | reverse complement strand
CCCTCTCCAGCCTCCCGCTGGACGACGGTAAGAAGAACACATGGAAGCCAATAGGTCATGACCCCAATGTCTCCTCTGTGATTCCATGTAGTCTATGATGATGAGAGAGAAGGATGAGAGCTAGTACTGTACATTCCCCTTAAACTGGCGGCTTGTTACCGATGTGTGTGTGTGTGTGTGTGTGTAACTGGCGTGTGCTGGTGCTTCCCCGTTCCAGACGACTCGGATGGCCCCGGCCAGAGGCCCCGGTCGCGCTCGGTGCAGGGCTCCCCCCAGCTCAGTCCCCTGCGCTCCCTGGGCACCGAGTCCCCTCCGAGGGACGGCCACCACAAGAAGAGCCTCAGCAGGTAGGCTAAACCAACAACCTCCGCTGGCGCTCCACGCGCAGCCTCGCCCCCCCCGGGCCTCCGTTCGGAGAACAACCCGTCCTGCAGCTCTTAATATTGCGCTTGTGTTAGCGGAACGGCGAGCCGTGTTTGCAGTGACATGTTTGCACGGGTTATTTTTCCGTTTCCCTTCGCGTCCGATCCCCCGTGCCTCCTCCTGTCTTCATTCCTCGGTTTTTTTTTCCTTTCAGGCTGGCATACGACGGCCAGGAGCCTTCCCAGCACTACCAGGGCCCCAGGGAGGCCTCGTCCGGCGGCAGCAGCCCCTACAAGACGCTCCCCCGGCCGGCCAGAGACCCCCGCAGCATGCCGCAGACCCCTGTCATGACACGCAACGCCTACAGCAGCAGCCAGCTCAGGTGGGATCTATCGTTATTACCCCCACTAATGTTTAAAACCTTGCTGCTGCCGTGGAATCCTCTGTCTCTCTCTCTCTCTCTCTCTCTCTCTCTCTCTCTCTCTCTCTCTCTCTCTCTCTCTCTCTCTCTCTCTCTCTCTCTCTCTCTCTCTCTCTCTCTCTCCTTCTCTCTCTCCCCTCCTTCTTCCCCCCTCCCTTCTCTCTCTGTCTCTCCTTCTCTCTCTCTCTCTCTCTCTCTCTCTCTCTCTCTCTCTCTCTCTCTCTCTCTCTCTCTCTCTCTCTCTCTCTCTCTCTCTCTCTCTCTCTCTCGCTCTCTCCCTTAAGCCCAGCGGTGGTGGAGCTAGTCAGGCGCTTCAGAAAGTCCTGCCAGATTCAGGAATCAAAAGTTCTGCCAAGGTTCTTTTTTTGTAGTAATATTGGCTGCTGCTTCTCTCCGGCTGACTCCAATTATGTGTGTTGGCGTACCGCTGGGCTGCGCTGATTAGCACGTGGAGGTGGTCCACCCAGAAACACTGCTGGGAGGGGTTTTTAGCGCTTGGTACATTTTGAGGTTTCGCACCTCTTTAACCTCACCATGACTTAATGTTGCACCTCCCTCTCTCCCCCTCTCTCTCCCCCTCTCTCTCTCTCTCTCTCTCTCTCTCTCTCTCTCTCTCTCTCTCTCTCTCTCTCTCTCTCTCTCTCTCTCTCTCTCTCTCTCTCTCTCTCTCTCTCTCTCTCTCTCTCTCTCTCCTGAAGCTCCATCCCCTTTTTTTAAATGGACAAACAATCTGCTATGCATCCTCCATGGCGGAGGTAACTAAGACTAAAGTGTGTGTGTGTGTTTGTATGTGTCTGTGTGTGTGTGACCCGCAGGTCGGGGGGCTCCACAGCTCACAGCTACAGGCATCGCAGCGGCAGCCTGGAGTCGCGACCGCAGCCCGGGAATGACCCGGCGGTGGCGCAGAAGGCGGTGTTCACCCTGTCTCCGGCACACCGCAGCGCCAGCACCGAGGCGCTGGAGGACTGCTCGTCGTACGCCAGCCAGTCCAGCCTGGACTACTGCGGCGGGGCGGCGCCCCCGCACTACTGCACCCTGGACTCCTCGCACCGCGCCCCGCACCTGCACCGCTTTCACCGGCGGGTGGAGGTGTACGGCACCAGCGGCAGCATGCCCAACCTGGCGCCGCATCACCACTCTAGCAACGGCGGCGGCGGCGGTGGGCGGCGGCTACGCGTACGAGTCCGCGGCGCGCTACGCCCCCGACCCCTACTACGGGCCCGGCGGCCCGGCGCCCTTCCCCAACTACGTGTACGAGAGCGAGGTGGAGGGCCACTACAACGTCCAACCCTCGTACCCGGTGAACGGCTACCACGGCCACGAGCGGTACCGCCACTACAGCGAGCGCGCCGACGGCCTTTCGCAGAACCCCTACGCCACCATGAGGCCTCCGCGCAGCAGGCAGGGGCCCCGCCACGAGCTGCTGGCCAAGAGCATGCAGAAGGCCATGGTGAATGAGCACCTGAAGGGCTGGTTCCACCGCAGCGGGGCCCAGAAGGAGTCATACGACGCCGGCTCCCAGCTGAGCCTGGGCTACCAGACGCTGCCAGCGCCCTTCAGCCACTCCAGCCGCACCAACTCCTACTCCTCGGGTGAGACATACAGGAACCTGTAGAATATGTATTTAATACAATAAGAACTTCACATTACACGCCGTGGCGTAGCATAGCGTAACATTAGCATAGCATAACATGGGAAAACATGACATAACATTAGCATAGCATAACATGGATATCATGACATAACATTAGCATAGCATAACATGGATATCATGACATAACATTAACATAGCATAACAAGGGTAGCATGACATAACATTAACATAGCATAACATGGATAGCATGACATAACATTAACATAGCATAACAACGGTAGAATGACATAACATTAGCATAGCATAAAATGGGAAAACATGACATAACATTAGCATAGCATAACATGGATATCCTGACATAACATTAACATAGCATAACAAGGATAACATGACATAACATTAACATAGCATAACATGGGATAACATAGCATACCATTAGCATAGCATAACATGGGATAATATGACATAAAATTAACATAGCATAACAAGGGATAACATGACATGGGATGACATAACAGGACATATAACCTGAGATAACCTTTTATGGCATAACATAACATAATATATCATACAATTAGGCAACATTTAATCTGAAGTTTATCTGAATTGCAATATCCAAATCGCAGGTTTGGCTGCAATTTTGGGATAAGGGTAAACTGTGTAAATGTGTGAATTTATAAATGACAGTAAAACACAGTATAAATGAAGTACTACAGAGATGCCCTGGCCCAAGGAAACATATGTTTGTTATATTCAGACATATTTTAATAGTTATGAACATTTTGGTGCAAAAGTGATCATTCCCACTAATAGGGAACCATCACCATCGCAATAGCTGTCAAAACAATTGCAGTATGATTTTTTTTTTTTACAAAATGGTTCAGCCCTAGCATAGAATAACATCTCATTCCACAGCATAGCATGACTCAGCAGAGCGTAACACACCTCAGCTTCAGTCCTTTGGTTTGTTTGGTCGGTTTGTGTCTTGTTCGCTGTACTGTAATAATAACACATTGCCATGGCCACGCGGTAGGCCTGCTTTAACCTATAATGACCTGTTTGGCAATTCGGCATGAGCACAACAGTCGGCGCTGAGCGAGGCCGCGGGAGACGTTGTTTTCGAACAACAAACAAAAAAAACATCAACGTTTGTTGACTGTGCGTTCGGTACCCTAGTGTCCTCGGTGGCGAGCACGGGGGCCTGGAGGAACCACCTGGCGGTGGGGCTGACGGAGTACGACGTAGCCGACCACCACGCCAGGGGCCAGCAGCAGCAGCAGCAGCAGCAACAGGGGGCCCCTGGCGCCCCCTACAGTCACAGCCCCACACACAGCAGGTGAGCCCCACCCCACCCACCCCACACACACACACGCCCCACATGTTCTCTCTCTCTCGCTCTCTCTCTCTCTCTCCACGGTGGGGATGCGGAGAGGACGGCGGAGGTCATTTTGTGGGTAATTGCAGTGAGTCATCATCTGCCGGGTCGATTGCCGTTAGTCCACTACGACCGCTCAGAGGCCGCAGAGACGACTTTATTTTGATTGCTTGAGGACTTTTCGGTTGTGATGCGTAGAGCGTAGCCCTCTTGGTGATTACTACTCCTCCTGCCAAGCCCACTCTCTCCTACCTTGGACTTGCCCTAACCCTCTTTTCTTTTGTCTGCTATTTAGGATTCAATATTAGTAAATACAATATTAGTCAATATTAGTAAATACATAATACATATTATCATAACAATGTACTTTGCCTTATAGTATCATAACTAAGATTATATATATATATAAAAGAAAATATTCTATTATATTATAAATATATATATATATACAGTGTATATATATATATATATATATATATATATAATATTAGTTATGATGGTATAGGCTATAAGGCAAAGAGCATACGTTATGATAACATGTTCCTGTGATGGCTAGAATCAGTGTTGGCTGGTTTTGTCATCTTTATGTCTTGTTGTTGTTGTCATGTTTTCATTGACCAGCTTGTGCACTCTGAAGCTAACCCTTAACCCCCTCCGCTAACCGTCCTTCCCTTCTGTTGTTCTGTTGCCTCTTTCCTTCTTCTTTTGCCTGCCCGGTGCTCCTTCCTTCCTATCCTTTCCACCAACATCCGTGTGTGTGCGCAGATGTTCCTCCGAGAGCAAGGTGTCAAAGTCTGACATGGTGTCTGACCGATCAGAGCCCGTCGAGGCCGCTGGCGCAGGCCAGCCGCCGCCGGACGGCGGTAGTGCTTAACGGTGAGGTCGCCAGCAGGCTCGCAGGCCTCTCCCCGTCTTCATCTCACAGAACTCAGACTCCATCGTCATCATCGTCATTGTGTGGTTCAACTCTTTTCAACTCTTGTGATTTGTCACCCTCTCGGCAATTTAATTAGCTGTTGTGTGTGTTTGTTTGGATGTTGTGTGCGTGTGCTGTGTGTCCTCGCAAGTATGTATAGCACTTGTTTTGTTGCGCTATATATATATAACTACACTGTACTACAAGCAGCAGCATATACTGTATAGATTCATCATTGGACTACTCCACATTCCTTATCCTTCATCCATCTTCATGTCCATTTTCAAACCTCAAGAATGAATTTTTCCCAAATGTAAACAAATTCTCAGACTCAAGTTCTTCTTCTTCTTCTTCTTCTTCTTCTAGGTATTTGAGTGGAAGCTCTTCAACTGAAGACAGAACCAAACAGTGGCACAAGTTTCCCCCCACCCCAGCCCAACCCCACCCCCGCCACCACCCTTGTGACCGTCGGTCAGCACTTAAAAGAGGAAGTCAAAGCTCAGTGTATTTCACACGGCCGGAGGAACATCTCTCTCTCTCTCTCTCTGGCCGCCATAGCCCAGATCATGTTAGCGTCCGCGTCCCGTCTACGAGTACCTGCCGCTTGCTTTATTAATGTCCCATCGCGTGTGTCTCTCTCTCTCTCTCTCTCTCTCTCTCTCTCTCTCTCTCTCTCTCTCTCTCTCTCTCTCTCTCTCTCTCTCTCTCTCTCTCTCTCTCTCTCTCTCTCTCTCTCTCTCTCTCTCTCTCTCTCTCTCTCTCTCTCTCTCTCTCTCTCTCTCTCTCTCTCTCTCTCTCTCTCTCTCTCTCTCTCTGAACACGTCACTGACACTTTTTGACACTTTCCCACGTGCCTTGGACCGGAGGAGGAGCCCCAAGGTGTTGCTCAAGCGTACGAACTGTGAAACAAATGCTTCATGTACAGGTGTGTGTGTGTGTGTGTGTGTCAAAGTGTGTGTGGACATTTAACTGTACCACTGCTGTACCGACAAGGAGCGACCGGTATCTTACGGTGGCCGATACTATACACACACACACAGACACACACACACACACACACACACACACTGTCTTCATTTCAACGCCATCGTCTCATTCGAGAGGGATCCATCGAAACGTCATTCATGCCACATCCAAATCTTAATTAGAAAATGTAAAAAAACGGAGGGGGGGGGGGGGGGGGGGGATGGGGGAGGGGGGGAAGGGATTGAAAACATTCACCAATGTTCACTGGGAAAAAGAAAAAAGTGATCGATTTCTTACGACGGCGTATTTATTTATAATTCATGTTCTCGGGTACATTAAATAAGAATGTATTTGTTAGTACAGTTCATAGACCCGTTTGCCTTCGTTAGTAACTGTAATGTGTTTTTGAATGCATGTGGAGAACACAACAAACGTTTTTCATGAGAAAACTTTTTTATACAAGTAGAAGTTCACTGCCCTCAAACCATGACCAGCTCTCGGTTCACTTTTTTGTACAGTCACTGTGTAGTTACATATTTGTTTGAAGAAAAAAAAAAAACATAATTACCCGTCAAATATTTTCCAAATGAAATGAGAACATGAATAAATGGTGTGTGTGTGTGTGAGACACGTGCTCGGATGCTATTTCTTGTTTTTTTTACGTTGTTGTTATTTCTATAGTTATAGTCAATCTATCTACACATACACACACGTCTGTTTCGCACAGATGTATTTCAACAATGTCTCATCACATCTCGCTCCGTGATGAGCTGAGATCAGTCGAAGGTGTGATGTGTCGTCCCAGACGCATCGCATTACATCCTCTTGGTCTTCGTACCGGCTGTTCGTTTGTTATTGTTTCTTGTGGCTAAGAGATCAGCAGCTCTCCCCGGGAACCCTGGGAGATGGGGGCAGGGCTTATGTGTAGGGGGGGGCGGGGCTTAGTGTGCAGTGCTGTGCTGTGCTGTAGCCCCTCCTGGACCCTTGGGAGGGCCACCTGCGCCTGTCAATCACAGACTTTCCTCTAACCGAGAGCAACTGCCCTCCAGAAACATCCCGATGGCCCGACCCGCTGAGAGAAGGAGCTGAAAAAAGAATGGTAGTATGTCTCCCCCCCTCCCCCCCCTCCTCCCCTTCCCCCATGTGCTTTAAATACCTTCCATGTTGGGGTTAATTTTAGTATGTTCATGAGGCAGGGGCAGGAGGTTGTACCAGTCACAATCCAACGGTGTGAAAAGATTCTGCCTTAGCTTTTGTTTTTATATATATATATATATATATATATATATATATATATCAATCCACACACATCACACGGAGCAAACATGTCGATTAACAAAGACCTCGATGAGCTCAACGAGGAGGACATCGACGAGGATGAACTCTTGGCCATGTTGTCGCCCGAGGAGCTCAAGGAGCTCCAGAGCGAGATGGACATCATCATCGCCCCGGACGAGAGGGTGCCCGTGGGCCAGAGGCAGCAGGACCAAACGGAGAAGCCTCCCACGGGGACCTTCGACCACAGGTCCCTGGTGGACTACCTCTACTGGGAGAAGGAGTCCAAACGCATGCACGAGGAGGAGAGAGTGCCCGCTACCCTGCTCCCCAGTGAGGTGAGGGAACGCCCGCTTGTTATGTTCTCATAGCTCATACCTCATCAAAAGTATTTGGTTAAAGTGTATTCATAGTGAAACCACGGAATTGGTTGAGCTGTAATTCGTTCCAAGACTTCCATTAAAATGTGTCACATCGAGTAAGGCTAATTTCAAATGTGCTGTCTCCGGCAGAAAACCTTAAGAGAACAAGCAGCCGAGAAAGAAGATCGGGAGAAGGCAGAAGAGGATGCTGAATACAAAGTGATAGAAGAAGTGGCCATTGAGGAGGAGGAAAAGGAGGAGAAGGCTGTCAACGGCGTCAAAGGAGAAGCCGCGGAAGAAGTGGAAGAGATCCACGTCCAAGAAATTGTGGAGGAAGTTAAAGGAAAAGAACTGAGAGTGTCCCCCGAGAGCGATAACCGAGAGGAGCAATCGCCTGTGAACTCCGATAAGAGACAAAGCAACGGGGATGCTTCAAAAAACAATGAAGACAGCCAGCCCAGTGATGCTACCGTGGAACACCCTCCGTCGGACCAGGTGGAGAAAAAAGGTGAAAGCATCGCTGAGCAAAAGCCAAGCACTGCAGAGCTCCCGGAGCACGAGGGAAAGAAGACGGTGGACTCTGCCTCCGTCAAAGAACCGGAAACACAACAGGTTCCAGATGAGCCCATAGCGGACGAGCCGTACCAAAAACCCCCGGAAAGAGAGCCGAGGAAAATAAACAAACTGAACATCCCAAATCTCGCCCTCGGCGGCATCAAGCTGACGTCGAGGCCCTCGGGCAATGAGACCAACCTGGAGTCCACGCTGGACAAGATGCGCAACAACAACCCCTCTGTCACCGAGGTGAACCTCAACAACATCGAGAACATTCCCAAAGTCATGCTCCTGGAGTACGTCAACGCCTTGAAAAAGAACCGCTTCGTCAAGTCCTTCAGCATCGCCAACACCGGCGTGGACGAGAACGCGGCGTTCAGCCTGGCCAACATGCTGCGGGAGAACCGCAGCGTGGTCACGCTCAACATCGAGTCCAACTTTGTGACGGGTAAGGGCATCGTCGCCATCATCCGCTGCCTGCAGTTCAACGAGACCCTCACCGAGCTGCGCTTCCACAACCAGAGGCACATGCTGGGCCACCACGCCGAGATGGAGATCTCGCGCCTGCTCAAGGCCAACAACACGCTGCTGAAGATGGGCTACCACTTCGAGCAGCCGGGGCCGCGGATGGTGGTGACCAACCTCCTGACCCGGAACCTGGACCGCCAGAGGCAGCTGAGGCAGGAGGAGCAGAAGCAGCAGCAGCTGAAGGAGCAAAGGGAGGCGATGCAGATGTACGAGAACAGTCTGAGCCTGCCTCCCGGTTTGCTGGAGATGCTAGGCTACATACCCTCCTTGGAACTTCTGCAGAGTCACGGTCTCATCCCGCCGTCGGTAGGACAGACCGGTGCGCCTCCAGCTCACGGCCAGACGGACACTCAACCCGCATCACGAAACCAGCCCGGACGAAACCACACCACCGCCAACGACGATAGCATTCCAAAACACCCCGGTGCCAGCGAGCCGGCCAACCTTTTACAGGACGTCCACTTGAAGAGGACCCCCAAGAAACGTGACCCCTTTCTGGACCTGGACCCCAGGGAACCGATGAGCGCAGACAGAGCCAGCTTCCGGCTGAAGAAGACCCCGAGGACCAGGGCCGGGGAATGCGAAGACCCGATGGCGGCGGACGAGAGGGCTAACCTAAAGGACGTGATTAAGACCCTGAAGCCGGTGCCCAGGAGGCGAGAGCCCGCCAAGGTCCAGCTGACGCCACGGGATCACCTGCTCAGCGAGATCAAACACAGCAACGTGGCCTTTCTCAAGGCGGTGAGTGTGTTGGGAGTGTGTTGGAAGCACGTGAGCGAACAGCATGACCTGTTCTCCTGAGATGGTTTCATGGAATCGCCGTAGATCGCACACACGTGACAAAAATGACGTGTCACGCCTACATAAGCTACATGTTGACGTATTTACACACCAATCATCAACATTAATTTGCTTTACAATTTGCTTATTTAACCTAGATTCAGTGTGTGTTCTTTAAGTCATTTTCTTTGATTCTTTCCCTTTGCCCACAGGTTCCTCTTCCCAAGGGCCTGGAGTCGGAAGAAACCAGTCTCTTAGACTTGTAGATTGTCCACAATCTATGAAAGACGAGAAGCTTAAGTCTGAACTTTAGGACCCTGTCGATGACAAGTTGTGAAACAGCTGTCGGGATGAATTGCACATTACAGAGTAACGTGTGTTATAGGGAGTGTATAGAGTGTTTTCTTGTTTATTGATTTGTTTTTCATTTATTGTGATAACATGTCAGACACTGCTTTTTGAAGAATAAAAAAATCTAATCTAAAAACATAAGTCCAATGAAAAAGTCGGGAAAATATCATTATTATTAAACCAAATGGAATTAAGATTCAACACAAGTGAAAATTTAACAGCTAGGCTAGTAAAATACATTGTGCAAACACGCATACATTACTAAATGAGTAATGAGTCATTTTTTTCTTCCAGGTCACTTTTATTACCAATAGAGGGCAGCATTAATACCAGGTGTGTGGCTAGCTTATCATTATTCAATAATGAAAAACACAGACAAGAGGTAAAACAAGTGTTTGGCATCCACACAGACATTATGCATAAACACCAGCTCATGACATATGCATGCACACATTGTAACAGATGAGTGGTATATAACAGAAGCAATAGAAAAAGTCGCAACCAAGTATAGGATTTTGCAAAAGCAGTAAAAAGGAAGGTCCCGATCATATTTACGGTCTGGTGTTAAAGGGCAGCAATGAAAACGGGCTTTTCTGTTGTGTAAATAAAGCATCAATAATAGACACGTGGATAAAAAACACAACAAACAATGTCTTAATGGCAAACCAGCTACACTCGCCATTCACTTTTGTATTGCATAGCTGGGATTCAATTTTTTTTACTCAACCTGTCTAAATATGATGCACACAGGAGTGCTTAGTATCAAGAAAAAGGTGTCACTTCACATTTAACAAACAAAGTGGGACGAGGCAGGGCAGCCACTTCTACACAGGGACCCTGAACTGCCAGGAAAGGCATTATTGCGCATCGCTTTAAAATATTAGATAAACCAATGGGATCGGGCCACCCGATATTCAGTCAAATCCGTTTTTTTCTGCATGTGTTACAGACGCCAGGCGGTGGTGCTGTGCGGTGTAAACCTCATTCCCTTCGACACCTTAAAGACGTTCTAGCGATGAAGCTAGAGCCGGTGTGGTTCAGGCTTCTCACGTTAGAGCGTCGCCTCATGCCGGGGAACCATGAGCTCAAGACCCGCGCGGGACACTCACGGTTACACATGAGAAGGGAAAGTGTCAAGCTTATTTTTGTGCTGCAGTGCAGTGCACAAACACACATGCAGCTTTAGATTACTCAAATAAATAAATTCTGATCCAAATAGCCTCTGGAATATTGCACATTCATCGCAAATAAGTTTAACAAAATTTGGTTTCTAAACATTTTTTTGGTCACACAGGGATCGACCCTTTCTCTCTCACAGACCCTTCGGACTAGGGTTCTCTGAACATACAGTCAGCATGCAGCGCTCCAATATCTGTAAACCACACCTGTATATTTGCATATACATATATGCATTTTACACAAAAGGACCAACGAAAAGGAAAACAGGGAAACGAAAAGCAAAAAAGCATTACAATTCAAGAGGACTTCAAGAGGACTCTTTTTAAACCCCATCGGCATGCGGGATGACCCTCAACATAACTCAACAGTCCACACTGAGCACCGGGCGTCTTCCACTACTCCTTCAGCTTTCCCTCGATGAAGTCCTGGATTTTGTTAATCTTCTCTTCCTGTTGGTCCAGGAGGTTCATGATGACCCCCATGGGAGACTTCTTCAAGCCCACGCCCTCGATCTTGTTCTCCATGCGGTTCTTCATGTTGCGGAGTCTCAAAGAGCCGTGGACGAGGATCACTGCGACACAGTAACGGTTTGTTATTGCGCTTGGCGAATATGGCGATATGTTATAATGTATCGTTGTAAAGAAAAAAAGCCACGTCAACATGACCATGTAAATCATGAGACTTAAAAAATATAGACGTAACGATCGCATTAACATCCGAGCACAAATGTAAGCAAGCAAGGGGTCACAGGTTCTGTCAAATCCCTTGAGGGAGGCAGCGGGGGGAGATACTGAACACATGACATCAGTTGGTAAATTAAGCCGAGTGTCTAAATCAACAGTCCATAGCAACACACACACACACACACACACACACACACACACACACACACACACACACACACACACACACACACACACACACACACACACACACACCACACACACACACACACACACACACACACACACACACACACACACACACACACACACACACACACACACACACACACACACACACACACACACACACACACTCCCCTCCCCCCCTGAGAGTGGGTTTTGACAGTGCCACTGCCCAGCCTTCTCACTACAAGGCTACAGTGCAGTCTTTTGAAGGATCAAACCCCTCTATTATCTGACTGGACTCGGGAGCACAAAAAGCGCCCACTGAGGGGAATTTATTTAGGGAAATGGTAACCTTTTCTATGGCGGCCATGACTCAGGCAGCCTGAATGTGTGAGTCATCTGCTGCCTGAGTGTATATGAATGAGAGGAGTGCATATGTGTAACTAGGGTTGGTCTCTTGGTTAACAGGTACAATTTCATTGACTTTATTCTATAGTTCTATAATTAGAATTCTATAGTATTCGTGGACCCATCAAATGTAAGGCCTAAGCACAGCATAATGCAGTCAAGGAAATGTGTGAAATTTGGATATTTGTCATTATTTAGGACATTTGATATACTAAATATTTAATCTGCGAGTAACAAAAGAGGAAACAGGACAATTAGGTAAAGGCTGATAGGGAATATGCAGCGTGGTCACAAACAGGGAAACTCAAATCTTGAATCTTGGAACTCACACAACAAGGGGAAGGTGATGCCAAAGATAAAGACCATGACACCGCCGCACAGGGACAACAGGAAGTAGCTGGTGCCCATCACCGCCACCACGAACAGACTGGGGTTCTTCTTCTTGAAGTTCTTGATCATGGTCTGGTTCTCTCCGGCCCACACCGACCCCATGAAGACCAGGGACACCACGGCACCGCCCAGGAACATGCCCAAGGGATTAAAAAACCTTTGCGGAGGAAAGAGAACGTCATCAGGCTCAAGTGGAATTTGATGTAAGAATAGCACAACCTCCCTGCCGTTTGCTGAATAAACATCCTACGTTCAAACCAAATGTGGAAAATAACTCTTCTTCGTGGTTAACTTGCAGTAGGCCTTCCTACTGAGAGTCATCGTCATCAGGTCACCTAATCGCTAGAGACCTAAACAATGAACAGTCGTCACGAATTGTAAAGGGGAATTGTGTTTTGTCTCGATAGATGAACGCTTAAACGCTTAAATTAAACTGACGCACGATGTCGTTCACGCATGTAGGAAAGTTTGACACGACGACAGACACCGAGCTCACGTCAACACGGGCTGGCATGAACGATGCTACAGCATAGAACCAAAGAATTGATCATAAAACTCACACCATGTATGTATGTGTGTGTGTGTGTGTGTGTGTGTATCGGTCCGATAATCGATGACTAGAGCTAGATGCTGCTGCTGCTGCTGCTGTGGGGCTAATTAGCAACGGTAGCATCTTAGTAGTAGTAGTAGTAGTACTACTGCTCACCCTACGACGATGAACACGACGATGGCCAGGGCGAAATAGTTGGTCTGGTAGTACATCAGGTTGCTGATCACCCTGTTGTTCCACTTGCTCAGGTCCCCGACGTCGGGCTTGGCGAAGCGGTCGGTCCCGGGGAAGAAGTCGTCCCACGGTCTGAGCGGCGCTAGCTCCATGCTCGCCATTGTGAGTGCTGAGGTGTTGTGATGGTGATGGTGACGATGACAGCTGATCGGGACGACGGGTCAACACCAACGAACGAAGAAGAAGAAGAAGACCTTCCTGCTTTCACAACCCACCACACACTTTGCACTGTATATTTATACTGTATACTGTTAAGATAAAAAAAATATTTACAGCAATTATGGAAATTATACATGTTATTAAGATGTTGTTTTTTTGTATTTTTTACAAAAATAAAGATTCTTTATTACTATACATCTTCGGAGCTGGCACTATGGAATTTTTTTCTGTACATTGTTCACTGTACTTTATACATTTTGTGATAAATAAAACCACATCTGAGTCTGAAATCTGCTTTCGTGGAGTTTATCGCGACACTGTCTGGTCAGCCCCAACCAACCGCCCGCTGGTGTTTCTGGGGAAATCATTGTTGCGGGACATATATGCACACTGCGCAGCCCCTGTGTGCCGTATAATTAGAAGGCGCTGGAAAGCAGTATTTACACCGCAGCGTTGACGCTCGCGAACGCGTCGGGGCTATCATCGATCGAGGACATGGGACCGTGAAAGTATGGCGGATGCTGAGGAGCCGTAAGTTTCAATGGACAAACAACGCTCTTTAAAGCACATTTAAATCCTTACAGCTGACCGAGAAACCAATCACATGTCCACCCTCTTTTATTCTCCTTCCAGGGAGACGAAAAGAAGGCGAATAGAGGACCCGACTGAGAAGTTAGTGACGAACGCTAAATCGAGGGGTCTCTAGCATGCAGGTTCGCGTTGCACATTACGCAGCGACTGCTGGGCCAGGCGGTGTCAAAATTGGCATTATTGATAACTATTAGTTATTGTCTTATTATCTCAACTGAAGATCTCTCGTAATATATCGACAGAACCCAACCCGGCGTATCGTGTTCCCAGTAGCCAGTGTTGAAGAACGATATAGCAGTGTGTGCTATATACAGTACGCCCTGTTTACCTTTTTATAGCATTGAAGTTCGTCACAGCATGCCGGTTGTTGTTGTTTTTTAAAGCTTTGCTCTTCTAAATGCAATTAGCAAATGTCATATTGTGTTTGAGAACTATACTAGTAATTCACGATGTATTGCATTAATTGCATCCACATGTCATAGTAGTACACACTGAGAAGCATGTCAGGCCATTGGATGGGCAGCAGAGAACCCTTTTCATGTGTGTTGTGATCATCAGAATGTCTTAGTCGTTGTACATAGTATAACGAAGTTGTCCAGCAATCCTCACGGTCACTTAACAACAAATACAAACAATTAAAAAAATTTAAAATATTTAAAAAAAACGAAACATAACAAAATAAACAGGTTAAAAAAACATTGTATATACATATTGCTGTGGCCCTATATGCAACAGTGCACATTAGAAATTCATATACATACAAATAAGAAATGTACATCCGTACAAAGGTGCAGTGTTGTTAAAACATGTAACTAGGTGATGTAGTAGTGACCACATGGCTGTGTGTGCCTTTGTAGAATGGCGGTAGATAGTGCCCACCAGGACAGTGCTTGTGACTGGCGTGGCCGGTGGAGCCATGTGAGGAAGTTCCTGGAGCGGTCCGGCCCCTTCACCCACCCGGACTTTGAGCCAAGCACTGAGGTGACTAAAATACTGAGGATGTTGTTACTCCCATTGGGAGTAACCCTTCACTGTGGGGTTGGCAAGCTGCAGTGTTTCAGTGGACACATGGAAGCCGCTTGGTAAAACACATCACACAACGGAACCGTTTTTGGGGTCAATTAGTGATGGTCCCATGTCCTACTTATTTATGGATGTTGACCGTTCCTTATGGTGTATTTTGAGTTGCTTTCACACATTTACATTTTTCTCACGTATCTTTTTGTCTGGTTATGATTACCTTCTTTCGGGTGATAAAAATAGAAAAAAAATTTGGCTGAAAAAAGATATATTGATAAAATGTTGAATACAATACAGACATTTAGCAACACATACTTTGAAATAAGTCAATAGGCTGTAAATACCTTTGACTTGCTGTATAATGTAGTGTATGTTGTCTTGTGACACATTGTGCTCCTTTCACACCAGTCGTTACAATTCCTGTTGGACACATGCAAGATTCTGGTCATCGGCGCTGGTGGACTTGGCTGTGAACTTCTTAAAAATCTGGTATGACTTGACGCTATTTAATACTCTACATAATGCAAATATGAATATTCTACATAATGCAATTATGAATACTACATGATACAATTGTGAATACTACACATAATACAATTATGACTGTCTACTTGATAGTTATTTCAGGAGCAAATTAGTTCATTCCATGTGTGATGTTCATGTTATATTCCAAAGGAACAACTAAAAAATGTGCTCTTTGTAGGCCTTGTCTGGCTTCCGGCTGATCCACGTGGTTGATATGGACACCATCGATCTCTCGAACCTCAACAGGCAATTTCTCTTCAGGTAGATTTATCTGTTACCAACGTGAATAAACCAAATGAGAATGTGCTGCTTTTAAGTTTCACGACCAATGCGTCATGTACCCAAAACACATTTGAACAGTAGTAGTAGTACAAACTCATCCTATGTCATCCTATGTTCCACTGAGGTTTGTTTTCTTAACCCCATTGGTTCAGGCTCAAAGATGTTGGACGGCCGAAGGCAGACGTGGCGGCAGATTTTATCAACCACCGGGTACCAGGGTGTCAAGTCGTGCCGTATCCTTTAAACTACGGCATCTTAATTAACACCAAAGATGTGATTAAGTGTGCGTCACGACGCCTTGACGATCCTTCTTGAGTTGTTCTTAATAACGTGCAGACATTTCAACAAGATCCAAGATTTTGACACATCGTTTTATAAGCGTAGGTAGACGTCTTATCCCATTGTGTTGTTCCAATATTGCAAAAGGCCTGAAGACGGGACTGATTGGAAGCGTCGTACGTTTTGATTTTATCCATTTCTAGAATTCCACATCATCGTGTGTGGACTGGATTCCATCATTGCCCGGCGTTGGATGAACGGGATGCTGGTACAGATGGAATTGTCTGCGTAAACTGTCTGAACCAAATGCATGCATAGATAGATAGATCCGACGGATAGATCGAGTCGGGCCTGTCATTAACCTCCGGTCAATGTCGGCTGGTCTAGATTTCCATTCTGAGCTACGAAGACGGGGTGCTGGATCCCAGCTCCATCATCCCTCTCATCGACGGAGGCACCGAAGGCTTCAAGGGGAACGCCCGCGTCATTCTGCCGGGCATGACGGCCTGCATCGACTGTACACTGGAGCTGTATCCGCCGCAGGTACCTCATCCCCGATCGCTCTCAGACACCGAGTCATTGCCTGCGTCTGTGTATCGTGTTTCTCCCGAGTTGTAATTGGATACGTTTTTGTCCCGAGTCATATCTTGGGTCTTTATTCCTTATGCACAATCTCTAAAGTCTTCTGGGGTCTGTTTTTGTTGTATCGCGTCCACAGATAAATTTCCCCATGTGCACTATCGCGTCGATGCCGAGGCTTCCGGAACATTGTGTAGAATATGGCAGAATGATTCAGTGGCCTAAAGAAAAGCCATTCGGAGGTAGGGAATTCTGCAGACATAATATATCTATAAAATAAATAAATGCACACAAACCTATTATTCATTATTTTTTTTTGTCCCTCCCAGATAACGCTTTAGATGGCGATAACCCGGAGCACATCCAGTGGGTGTTTGCCAAGGCCCAGGAGAGAGCCGACCAGTTCAGCATCACAGGAGTCACGTACAGACTCGCACAGGGTGAGGAGAACCTCTCGCGTCTGAAATCGTCTATTCGGAACACGGCAGTTATTACAATCGATTCACGCCAAAGGGCCCTTTTTCACACCAGTCCAATGGTGCACAATGCACCGTAATCATCAGCACTATTAGTTGAATACTTTTTGAAATGGCAGGACTGTAACTGTGCCAATACAAAAGCAGAGGAGGAGAAGTCGGCCAATGAGACGAGAAGCCCCTTTGACAAGAGGGGTACAATAGACTCTTTTCACAAAGGATGACACCTCTGTGAAAAGGGGTCTATTTGCTTTCAATTAGTTGGGTTTTTTTTTTTTTTTTAGAGATTTAATTCGGAGTGAGTCAGTGCACCGTGTGGAAAATTAGCCGCTGATCTTTTCAGCTTTTGCGATTGTATTTAATAGCTTTAGCCAGTTTTAGTTGCTCTATTATGTAATGCTGTCTGGGGTCTCTTGTGCCCTCATATAACTCCTCTTGTGCCCTCATATAACTCCTTTTGCCCCGTAAAACTCCTTGTACCCCTTATAACCATGTAACTCCTCTTGTGCCCCCATATAACTCCTCTTGTGCCCCATATAACTCCTCTTGTGCCCCATATAACTCCTCTTGTACCCTCATTTAACTCCTCTTGTGCCCCCATATAACTCCTCTTGTGCCCCATTTAACTCCTCTTGTACCCAATGTAACTCCTCTTGTGCCCCATGTAACTCCTCTTGTACCCTCATGTAACTCCTCTTGTGCCCCATATAACTCCTTGTACCCCCATATAACTCCTCTTGTACCCTCATGTTACTCCTCTTGTGCCCCATATAACTCCTTGTACCCCCATATAACTCCTCTTGTGCCCCCATGTAACTCCTCTTGTGCCCCCATGTAACTCCTCTTGTGCCCCCATGTAACTCCTCTTGTGCCCCATGTAACTCCTCTTGTGCCCCAGGTGTCGTCAAGCGGATTATCCCTGCCGTAGCGTCAACTAATGCGGTCATCGCTGGTATGGCGGTCTACATTATTACACAGTACACTTCAGAATAATGTCTCTTGATTTCTACATTTTTGTACAATCTGATGAATAGTAGATTCACTGTCAAAGCAACTCATTAATAATCTTTTTTTTTTTATAGCTATCTGTGCCACAGAAGTTTTTAAAATTGCGTCAAGGTCTGTAGAGCATTTATTAACAATTATAAATGAGCCCTTTGGCCCGAAATGTCGGTGTGAAATATTTTAATTGTATTCATTTTGTTTTTGCAGTGCATATATTCCTTTAAATAATTACCTGGTGTTCAACGACGTGGACGGATTGTACACCTACACGTTTGAAGCCGAGCGGAAGGTTTGTTGAAATAATTGCCGGCCTTCCGAGAGCACACGGCTGTAGCTTATGTACTCCCTATTGTCTGCTGGCGTGAACCGACGGACTGGATGACCTTTTTAGACTGTGTGTGTGTCTGTGTGTTCCTCATAATGTCACTCGGTTCCAAGTAAATCGGGGCCTTGCGCGTGGGCAGAATGCCATGGCAACACGCCGAAGTGACATGTTGACGTTCACATAGGAAGCGAAATGTCACACCTGTCATCGCCGTCCAAACGTCTCTGTTCTTAGACCTAAGTTAAAGGAACTCACGTGAACTTAATTTGACTTAAAAGTTTTCGGCAAACTTTTTGACAAAGTGGACAAAGTGAAGAGGGCCGCTTTAATGTAATATATTATATTTAATATTTCTGTGATCGGCAGGAAAACTGCTCTGCCTGCAGCCAGGTGCCCCAAGACCTCCTGTTCCCACCGTCCGCTAAGCTCCAGGAGATACTGGAGTACCTGACGGAGAACTCCTCCTTGTGAGTCCTTCCCATCCAACGGATTCATTCATGGTCGTGACCCGATATTATTGGTTTAAAAAAAGAAGAAATGATTGTTAATGATTTAAATCTGCATGATTGTGTGTTTCTGCAGACAAATGAAATCCCCAGCCATCACCACAACCCTTGCGGGGAAAAATAAGACGTTATATTTACAGGTAATACACAAACAGATTCCCCCCCCCCCCCCACCTTTAAATACTATATACTATATAGATATCTATAGTGCTGATTCAACAAGATTCAAGATTACAGATTCTTTATTTTTGTACAATGGAATGCTTACTCCCCATTCACTACTATATATATACATCCTACTATACACAACAATACTATGCTGTATTAAACTATGCAACACTATATATATAACGATACTATACGCAATCAAAAAAAGAACCATAAAGTGACTGATGGATGGTATAATATAAACATGGCGGGTGGTAACGAGAGGTTATTTAATTTCAGTCTGTCAAATCCATCGAAGAACGAACGAGGCCCAACCTCTGCAAAACCCTCAAAGGTACACACACACACACACACACACACACACACACACACACACACACACACACACACACACACACACACACACACACACACACACACACACACACACACACACACACACACACACACACACACACACACACACACACACACACACACACACACACACACACACACACACACACACACACACACACACACACACACACACACACACACACACACACACACACACACACACACACACACACGGATGTGTTTTTATCTCTCTTTTACAGAGCTGGGGCTGTCAGACGGCCAGGAGCTGGCCGTGGCGGACATCACCACCCCCCAGACTGTCATCTTCAAGCTGAATTTCACCCCCTGAAAACGGACGGCACTGACCGATGGGCGGTTGACCGTCCTCGACCTCACGCACTGAAGAGGTTCCCCGGGACCTCGACGGCCGTCTCGTTAAAACACGACTCCGATCAAGTCGAACGAGTTCAGTTTTTTTCTGTTTGTCTTGTTTGTCGATGATATTCTTTAGGGTTTTTATATATTCTATTCTATTGTCTTGTATTGTCTTCACACAGACATGCTGTCCCAACCCCCCCCCCCCCCTCCTCCCAGAACAGTGGAATGAGTGTAATGATAAGTGTAAATGCATTACGTTGTAATAAAATGCAATGTCAAATGTAAAAAAAAAACAACTTGAACCACGTTTCATTGTTTGATATTGGACACATTACACGACTGGATAGATGTGGTTAAGACCAACCCTGTTTAATCACTGTGATGACACCGCCGCTCATCACTTTATATGGTTCTCTCAATGCATTATTTAAAGAAATCTCGTAGTTAAGTTGTGTTTTATTGAAGAGATACAAGTGTTTCGGCTGTAATAGCCTGCGCATAAAACACCAGCTTATGTTAGTGTTTTTTCGGCATGATTTGAGAAACTAAATATGCCCAACATTATATAAACAAAAAGGTAATCCACAGGGCAAACCAGTTTAGAGTGGAAGCCAGAACACACACACACACACTTTGGGTGACGTCCATAGTTCTGAATATAGCTTCTGCTTCTGTGGTAGATAAGATAAAAAGCCTTGTCACTGTATTCATAATACAATGAAATTCCGAGTGCCCATTTCAGTCAAAGTGGGCTTCAGACATACACTCATACTGCAAAAACAAAACCTTAAATAAATACAATATAAACGTTTTTTATGAAGTGTGTATGTAAGTGTGTATTTCTATAGAGAGTATAGGTGGCTTTGGGGAAAGAAAATGTTCAAGAGTTGTTGTGCTCACAATGTGACACCCGGGGGGGGGGGGGTCAAACGGACACCAGCACTGTGCCCAATACGCGCGTTAAGCTTCTTAAATGTAATGAAAGTGGCTGAAACAGATGGTTTATTCCTTGATTAAGCTTCCGTCAGTGAAGAGATGAGATGAGATGAGATGAAGAAGCCGTGCTAAGTCGGAAGGGATTCAACCACTGTGTGTGATCGCAGATAATCAAGTGCTTCACGATTCTACGACAAGCACCCCATCCTCATCCTCCTCCTCCTCATCCTCATCCTGTAGACCAAGTTTGAAATATGGGATCTCTATAAAACAATATACTACAAACTACAATGTGCGCTCAGCGTCTTGGAGTATTGCGTCATCAGAGCCTTTCAAGTCTCCAAGCGCGGGTGACCCCCCCCACACACACACACACACACACACACACACAAACACACACACACTGTCTCTCTCTCTATCTCTCATAAACACACACACACACACACTGTCTCTCTCTCTATCTCTCTCACACACACACACACACACACACACAGTCTGGCTGTCTGTCTGTCTGTCTGACTGTCTCTCTCTCTCTCTCTCTCTCTCTCTCTCTCTCTCTCTCTCTCTCTCTCTCTCTCTCTCTCTCTCTCTCTCTCTCTCTCTCACACACACACACGCACTTGAGGAACTTCGGAGAACAGCTGCGCTGCACGCGTCACGTTGTGAGCGCAATGATAACGAGATGCCGCACAATTTCAACACAGCGCAACTAGTATTAACTTCATCAATGTGACGAGAGGAGAAAGGTATGTGCTTGGGAGATGTTTTGTCTTGTTGACTTGTTGACTTGCGCTAGATGGGCTAAATCATGACTGTAGCCAAGGACGTGTTGTTTTGTAATCAGGCCCCCGCTGTTCGGTGCCATTTAAAACGTCAATTGAATGTTTGTTTTTTGCAATATGCAAAGGTTGAAATGCTCCACTGAGTCTATTCGTTTCAATAATGACAGTGTGTGTAGTGTGTATTAATAGCGGACGCTGATTGTGGATAATTGATAAATAAATTGATCATTTTCAACCTTAAGGGTCTATCTAGTTATTTGTTCATCTCTCTCTCTCTCTCTCTCTCTCTCTCTCTCTCTCTCTCTCTCTCTCTCTCTCTCTCTCTCTCTCTCTCTCTCTCTCTCTCTCTCTCTCTCTCTCTCTCTCTCTCACACAGAACTTCTTAAATAGTACATTAGACTCAACCGGCAGGTCAACTTTCTTTTTTAGAATCAACTTCTAAACCTCTAACCTTATAGTTGACATATAGTTGTCTCTCTCCAGGCACAATGGAGCTGAACTGTACGTCAACAGTGTTGTTGTGTCGACTTCTGCTGGCTCTCTGTTTGCTGAGCCTCTGTGGCAAGACAGTGTCCAGTGGCAACCAGGGTCCCCGGGTACACACCGGTAGGTCCCAGCCAGACCACACACACACACACACACACACACACACACACACACACACACACACACACACACACACACACACACACACACACACACACACACACACCCAGGGGGGCCTATTAACGGGTCCTGGTCATCAGACAAACAAGGGTCCCTGTAGAAGATAGGTATAGGCTTTAGGATCTCTAATGGCACTGGACACAGCTGCTAGAGTCTGCTCCACTGTTTACCCTGAACATTTGCATTGTAGCTCGAATTATATATACGTATATATATCCATCCCTCTCTCTTAAACTGTATGATCTTCAATAAGATATTCAATAGAAGTGACTGGGACAGACAAATGTATGTTTAGAGAGAGAGAGAGAGAACATTGAGAGAGAGAGATATTATGAATACATTTATACAGCAATATCATTTTAGTCTTAAACACATTTGTTTGTCCCAGTCACTTCTATTGAAGATCTTTTGTAACAATAACAGTTGACTAATTCATATTGTCAACATGAAACGCATTTCCAGAGCCGCAATGCCAGAAAAGACAGCGTGAAGCATATGTTTAGGATAACAACTGGGTAATCATATAGTTTACATTTTTTTATTATTATTCAGTCATTTAATTTCAATACCTGTTGTGACTGTATATCATAGATTCGACCAACGTTTTGCTGCATTCTATAACCAAAGGTTATACAGTGGCTTATTACACTAGACAGACGTTTCTCTTCGTCAGTCCAGAGCAGAGAGAGACAAGAGGAAAGTCAACGTAGGCTGTCCTTCGCTTTCTCACCACATGGTGGCGGTGTGGCTCCATGACAACAACAACAACAACTCCAAACTAGTCTAAACTATAACTCTCGCTTGACTTTAAAGACACAGAAGACTCAATTCTCGGAAGATGGTGGTAGGAAAACGAGACAATGTGCATCACACCGTTATTAACCATAATGATGATGATGATGATGGTGATGATGATTATAGTGATGAGAGTGGAGGACCTCTTCGCGCTCTTCGTCTCTATAGTATACAACTACCCTTGCCAGGGTCCAACATTCACTTGCAGACGTGTGTACCCGCCAGAGTGGAAACATCTTAAGCTGTTTTTGTGTTGTTGTTTTTTTACCTCTTCAGAAGGCACTACCCTGACCCATCCTCCTAGCACTTGCTATTTGGAAATGCACTTATGATTTCTGGTGACTACTAGTTATCTTGCCTACCTCCCAACTGTATGTTGAATGCAGTTATTGTGCTTATTGTGCACTTATAGGTCACAAATGTAAACAAAACCTAAATGACTGAATAATAATGTAATGTAACCTTCCAAAAGGTCAGATCCATCGGCCAAAGGGGGGGCCAGGGGTCATTTTGGGGCCCTTGTCATTGAAGCCCACCTCTCTGAACACGCCGGCAGGGCGGTCGGACGAGGGGGAGGAGGAGAGGGCGGTGACGGAGGAGAGGGCGGTGACGGAGGAGAGGACGGTGACGGAGGAGAGGGTGATGACGGAGGAGGAGAGGACAGGGACCTGTGAAGTGGTGGTGGCTCATCGCTGCTGCAACAGGCGGCAGATCGAGGAGCGCTCTCAGACGGTCAAGTGCTCCTGCTTCCCGGGACAAGTGGCGGGCACCACGAGGGCCTCGCCCTCTTGTGTTGAAGGTAGCTCGGCCCGACTCGACCGCCAGCTCAATGTTCCTCCTCTGCTGATTTTACAACTTTATTTGCGGGGGGGATCAATGTGTGTGTGTGTGTATTCATTGTTACGGTAAAGGCATCTAGAGGTCACAGATGTGTGTGTGTGTGTGTGTGCCAGTGTGTGGGCGTGTGTGTGTGTGTGTGTGCCAGTGTGTGTGTGTGTGTGTGTGCGTGCCAGTGTGTTGGCGTGTGTGCGTGTGTGTGTGTGTGGGTGTGTGTGTGTGTGGGTGTGTGCACGTGTGTTGGGGACAGGGAGGGGAGGGAGGTGGAGAAGGGTGGGCTGTCAAATGACCAGGCAGTAGTTTAAAGATACGATTGAAATGTTTCTATTGATTTTGTATTACTCTTAAAATACATGTAAAAAAATATATGTCAGACAGTGTGTCCGTTTGTGTGTGTGTGTGTGTGTGTGTGTGTGTGTCTGTGTGTGTATGTGTGTTGTGCCTGCGTGTGTGTGCATGTGTGTGTCTGTGAATGTGTGTCCATGTGCATTTGTGTGTGTCCATGTGTGTGCGTGAGTGTATGTGTGTGTGTGTGTTTGTATCCGTTTGTGGTGTGTGTGTGCCTGTGTGAGCCTGTGTGTGTGTGTGTTGTTCCTGTGTGTGTGTCTGTCTGTGTGTTTGTGTGTCTGTATGTGTGTGTTGTGCCTGCATGTGTGTGTGTGTGTGTGTGTGTGTCCGTGTGTGTGCCTGTGTGTCCCGTGTGTGTGTGTGTGTGTGTGTGACTGTGTGACTGTGTGTGTGTGTGTGTGTGTGTGTGTGTGTGTGTGTGTGTGTGTGTGTGTGTGTGTGTGTGTGTGTGTGTGTGTGTGTGTGTGTGTGTGTGTGTGTGTGTGTGTGTGTGTGTGTGTGTGTGTGTGTGTTGTGCCTCAGCCTCCATTGTGCAGCAGAAGTGGTGGTGCCAGATGGAGCCATGTCTGGCCGGGGAGGAGTGTCGGGTTCTCCCCGACCTCACCGGCTGGTCCTGCATCTCCGGGAACAAAGTGAAGACCACCAAGGTGAGGTCCACTGTCCTTAATATAATGATCATGATAATAATAATAATGATAATAATAACAATAATAATAATAATAATAACAATAATAATAATAATACGTTAGATTCATAAAGCGCCTTTCAAAAAGCCCAAGGCACTGGACCACTTCACCACCCAGCTATTGTGTTATGTAAATATATATATGTATATATATATAAATATACTGTATATATACTGTGTGTGTGTATGTGTATAAATATATATATAGTATATATATATATATGTGTATATAATGTACATATATCCATGCTGGTCCTGTCAGTCCTTAAGAATTGAATGTCATATTATTTACTATAATGTATTTTAATGTATGACCCGCCACCAGGGACTACAGGGATGTCTTCCCAGCTCACATGTATTATATCTATATATATATATTTATATATGTATATATATAGATATAATATACCAACCCTCCGGTTCCCAAGCCAAGTCCCAACAGACTACTGCCACCCCATATATATATATATATATATATATATATATATATATATATATATATATATATATATATATATATATATGGGGTGGCAGTAGTCTGTTGGGACTTGGCTTGGGAACCGGAGGGTTGGTTCGCCTCCTGTCCACTGCCGAGGTGCCCTTGAGCAAGGCACCAGACCACTAACACTGCTCCCCGGGCAGCTGTATATACAATAGCTGCCCACTGCTCCTAATACTAGGGTGGGTTAAATGAAAATAAATGGCCAATAATTGTTCACACACACACATGTGAACATGTGAATTAAGAGGATTAATTATTATTATCCAGATTTAGATTTAATATATATTTTAATAATGTAAATTTATATATGTATTACATTACTCTCTATCTATCTATCTATCTATCTATCTATCTATCTATCTATCTATCTATATATACATATATATATATACAGTAAATATATTGAAAATGACAATAAAAGAAGAGAGAGAAGCGTATATGTCAAGGCCTTGTCTCAAGGACTCGGAATTTAAGGCAGAGTTATAAATATCCCCTTGTGTCTAATGCACAAAACAAGAAAACAAGATATGACACCGAGAGCGTTCTCTTAGTAAGCCCTGCTTTGATGTTCACAAGATCCCCCACCACCACCATCACCACCACCAACACCACCAACACCACCACCACCGCCAACACCACCACCACCACTCTGCCATAATCACCACTCCCAGCTCCCACTGGCACAGAGTGTGCGGCCCCGCTGCTCTTCAGCAAGGCACCACCGTGGGCTCAGTTGGTGCTAATTCCCTAATCTGCTGAAATGATGGGGAGCAGGAGGACCCACATGACGGGGGGGGTGGGGGAGATGTAAACCATCTAGATGTAAACCATCTAGATGTAAACCATCTAGATGTAAACCATCTAGATGTAAACCATCTAGATGTAAACCATCTAGTGGCGAGCGCCGAAACAACCTGACCAATCGTCCTCATTGCTTCTGACAGTAGTGGGGGGTTTAGTGGGTTTTTTTGGGCTTCCAAACGCGGCCAAAGCAGGAAGTTACCCGTCAGCGTTTGTTGTAGTTTGTATTTTTGTTGCGTGGAACTTGATCTTTGAGCGCCGGCTGCCAGTATCCTGTCGAGACGGTTCGGCCCAGCGGCGACGGCCTCGGCAGTAGATCGTATTACGATTAGAAAATAGAGCAGAATGAGAGAAGGGAGTTGATTCGGTTTCTCAGTTTTTCAGTGTTATTTTTTATTGATATGACGCGACTTCATTTAAATTCATCAAAGTCATCCGTCTCAGGAAGGGGGTCTCAGGGCGGTACAAAAAAATCTCTATGAATGTATAATACGCTCAGAAGATGTTCGATGTAACTCGATAAGAGGCGACGTCCCCGTTTTTTAAGAAAGTCAACCGTTTTTTTTCCTCTTCCTTTTCTGTTTCCAGGTGGCGCGGTAGTGAGAGAGGAGGGAGCTCAGTTCAACTCACAAACTCCAAAACTCCAACCCGGACCGTTAACGGACAGTGAACTACCGCCATTGTGGAATACAAGCTCCTCACAGAACACAAGTCCTTGAGGACGGTTCTAAAGCTGCAGATCTCAGGAAGCACTACCCTGACCCTCCCTCTTAGCGCTTGCCTCCTGTTAGCTCTATCGTCGATAACGTCGGTCATCGTCGGTCAAGTTCCGCTTCAAATATAAAACGCTCCTCCTCACCAACAAATCTCTCCAGTGAGGGCATGGAGGAACAGACCTAGGGAACATAGGGAACAGACCTCCTCCATCTAACCCTATAACCCCCCCCCCCCACCCGGAGTCTGCGGTCCTCGGACACGGGCCTGCTCTCCATTCCCCACTCCGCAACGCAGCCTCCCCTTTCAAAAGAACCCTCAAAACTCATCTGTTCACCATGGCCTTTGACCTCTAACCCATCCCTTTCCCCTGCTTTCACTGCAACTTTTATTTACTTTATTTATTTTTGTATTTGCCTTAGCTGTTTGTTTGTTTGTTCGTTTTGTTGTTTGTTGCCCCTCTGTAAAGTGGCCCTTGAAAGGCGCTATATCAATTTAAGTTATTATTATAATTATTATTATTAGCCAATTGTTAGCTCTATTGTTAGCCAACATATTGTACTTTTGACCTGAGCACTGCTGTTCTGATATTGGAGGCTGGGTAGGAAGGGAAGGGACTTCTGGGGACGACTAGTTCTCTTGCCTACCTACTGTGAATTGAATGGCCTCATTATAAGAAGTCGCTTTGGGCAAAAGTGTCTGCTAAATGACTGTAATGTCGTGTCATGTAGATCTGTCCTCTTTCGTCCACTCACATGACACAAACCTGGTCACTGTTACGCCGTCCTCTTTGGTTTCGCTTGGCGCTCCTTCGGAGTCCATTAAGGAGTGACCACGGCACCCAGGCTCGAATGACACAGTCCGGCTCCTCTCTCCTCCTCTGTTCTCCTCTCCCCTCCTCTCTCCTCCTCTGTCCTCCTCTCTCCTCCTCTGTCCTCCTCTCCCCTTCTCTCTCCTCCTCTGTCCTCCTCTGTCCTCTCTCCTCCTCTCCCCTCCTCTCCCCTTCTCTCTCCTCCTCTCTCCTCCTCTGTCCTCCTCTCCCCTCCTCTCTCCTTCTCTCTCCTCCTCTGTCCTCCTCTGCCCTCCTCTCTCCTCCTCTCTCCTCCTCTTGTCCTCCTCTGTCCTCTGTCCTCCTCTGTCCTCCTCTCTCCTCCTCTGTCCTCCTCTTGTCCTCCTCTGTCCTCCTCTGTCCTCCTCTCCCCTCCTCTCTCCTCCTCTATCCTCCTCTGTCCTCCTCTCTCCTCCTCTGTCCTCCTCTTGTCCTCCTCTGTCCTCCTCTGTCCTCCTCTCTCCTCCTCTGTCCTCCTCTATCCTCCTCTTGTCCTCCTCTCTCCTCCTCTGTCCTCCTCTCTCCTCCTTTCTCCTCCTCTTGTCCTCCTCTTGTCCTCCTCTATCCTCCTCTGTCCTCCTCTTGTCCTCCTCTCTCCTCCTCTCTCCTCCTCTCTCCTCCTCTCTCCTCCTCTGTCCTCCTCTGTCTGGCCATGTGCTCCATCACGGTGCTGGCAGGACGTTTGAAGATAAAGAGATAATTTTTTCGCCCCAGACTTGTTTTCAAGGGAGAGACGGGAAGATGTGCTTCTCTTATTGTAACCCAGTGAGTGGCTGGCCGACACTTTTGATTAGGGCTAACGAGACGAAGCGCTCCGGTGAAAGAGTGGAACTTTCTTTTCTTTTATTTTGTTCATTTTTTAGTTCTTGTTTTTGTTCAGGAGGCCAGGTCCATTCAGCAGATGCTCTTACCACAAACAAGCAGTAACATGGAAGCACACAGTCTGGTGTGTGTGTGTGTGTGTGTGTGTGTGTGTGTGTGTGTGTGTGTGTGTGTGTGTGTGTGTGTGTGTGTGTGTGTGTGTGTGTGTGTGTGTGTGTGTGTGTGTGTGTGTGTGTGTGTGTGTGTGTGTGTGTGTGAGAATGTCCACATGCACACAACCACACACACACACACACACAGTTTTTTGTCAACTTCAACATGTGGACAGACCACCACCTTCACTTTGTGACGGTGTGCAGCACACACACACACACACACCACACACACTTACACACACACACACACCACACACACACACACACACACACACACAGAGCAGGGGGGGGGATGCAAAACAAGAGGCTGTTTGAAATGCAAATCACAGAGAGAGAGAGAGGGGAGACTAGAGGAGGAGGAGGAGAGAAGAGGATTGAGGGAAAGGAGGAGACTAGAGGAGGGGGAGAGAGGGGAGAGGAGAAGAGAGGGGGAGAGGAGACAAGAGAATGGGGAGAGGAGAGGAGACAAGAGGAGGGGGAGAGGATAGGAGAGAGGGAGACAAGAGGAGGGGGAGAGGAGAGGAGACAAGTGGAGGGGGAGAGGATAGGAGAGAGGGAGACAAGAGGAGGGGGAGAGGAGAGGGAGAGGAGACAAGAGGAGGGGGAGAGGAGAAGGAGAGGAGACGAGGAGAGGGGGAGAGGATAGAAGAGGGAGAGAAGAGAAGGAGAAAGGGAGAGGAGACAGGAGGGGGGAGAGGAGAGGGAGAGGAGACAAGAGGAGGGGGAGAGAGTAGAGAAGACAGGGAGAGAAGAGAAGAGAGGGGGAGAGGAGAGGGGGAGAGAAGAGGGGGAGAGGAGAAGAGAAGGAGAGAGGAGACAGTAGGGGGGAGAGGAGAGGGAGAGAAGACAAGAGGATGGGAAGAGGAGAGGGAGATGAGACGAGAAGAGAGGGGGAGAGGAGAGGAGAGGAGAGGAGAGAAGAGAAGAGAAGAGAAAGGGAAAGGAGGGGGAGGGGGAGGGGGAGAGGAGACGAGAAGAGAGGGGGAGAGGAGAGAAGAGGGGGAGAGGAGAGAAGAGAGGGAGAGAAGAGGACAAAGGAGAGGAGAGGGAGAGGAGGAGGGGAAAGGAAGAGAAGGAGAGAGGACAGAAGAGAGAGGAGAGGAGACTAGAGGAGGGTGAAGAGGGGAGAGGAGACTAGAGGACAGAAAGGAGGGGGGAGACAGGAGGGGGAGAGGAGACTAGTGGAGGGGGGGGAGCTTCTTCACTGCATCATGCTTTTCTTTGTGTCTCTAAGCGGAGCTCCTGTGGCGCGGACCGGTCCTTTAGTGGTGGCGAGGAGAAGGACGCTGGTCTACGCTCCCCGAGCAAAAATAACGGTAGACAAGCAAACAAGAAGTGTTTACTGTTGGAGCCGCTTGTCCCTCTGTTTGTGAACAATATGATTGCTCCTCGTTCACGTTGTCCCTCTATCCCCCGGTGAATAGATTTAATAACACATAAATGCGCTGTTAGGGGCACTATGGGATGTTTGAATGATGTCACATGCTGTTAGTTATAATTACACAGAGCGACAATGGAAAGCCACAAACTGTGCCTCCGTCACGTCGACCGTTTGGCCCGGGGACAACCCGCCTGGACACTGTGACGGTATTTGGTCACAGTTTTTATTTTATTTCTCCTTTTAAAAATATCAAGTAATAATTGTCTGAAAACTACAAAATGCGCTCAGTACAGGAGCACAGGCCTCCGCCAAGGAATCCGCTTGATAGAAGCGTGCCTGGCTCCCTGGAGGGAGCCGATTGGCTGAGCTCAGTCTGATGACCCCCCCCCCCCCCCCCCCCGACCACGCCCCCTTTAGAGGAAAAACAGAAAGTGGGCGTGGCAGCTTGGGGGGGGGGGGGGGGGGGAAGTCACCGAACAACCATCATGAACCCTTGACAAACCTTTCATGATAATGTGAGTTGGTGCCGAATGCCACGGAAAGTTCATCACGTCTAACTTACCCAACATATTCACAACATCCACATTCAAGTCGGTGCAAATCCGTGCTCAAGTTCTGGAGATATCCGGCTCACAGGCACATGCCACACCCCCTTTTTAAAAAAAAAGTTCATCACTTCCTTCTTGGCCCGTATCCAATCTACCCACCAAATCTGGTGCAAATCCGTGCTCAACCTTCTGAGATATCCCACGTACTGTACACATAGACGAGGTGAACACATAATCAAGATATATTCTGGTGTAACCCATCATCATCATCATCATCATCATCGTCTTCATCAATATTCCAAACTAAGAATGTTCTCCTCGTCGTAGCGGTGCATTCACACTATGGTGTTACACAGGATATTCAGAATCTGTCAATGTATTGAGCACTCAATGTATTGAACACTGTTCAATGCCTCGGTGTCGTCGAACCGCACACCGGGGGGTCCTTGTCCTGTATTTCCAGCCATGCATTTATCAGTGAAACATGTCTTTATTGATCTCAGTATTAACATTACACGGAACACAGATCGGAACGATCCATCATCTGCCGTCATTGGCAGCAGGAAATGTGATCGCGGTGCGCCGCGGTGGCTTGTCCTTAGGCCACCGTGGAAATGCTAATTCCTTCTTTCTTTTTTTTTTTCTTCACATTTGAATATTGCTTTTGTTCGGAGTGTCTTCAGAGTGTCTTTATCCGCTGGTGGCTTTTCCCCGAGCGCTGTCAAAATAACTTAATGATGTTTACAGATTCCTCGAGGAGCGCATATCGTGTCTCAACCATCCTCGGCAGTAGGCAATTTAGTTGGCCTCTTGTCACGGCGCAGTCTTAGCGATATGATTTATGGACGGTTGTTCTCCTGCTCTCTCTCTCTCTCTCTCTCTCTCTCTCTCTCTCTCTCTCTCTCTCTCTCTCTCTCTCTCTCTCTCTCTCTCTCTCTCTCTCTCTCTCTCTCTCTCTCTCTCTCTCTCTCTCTCTCTCTCTCTCTCTCTCTTCCTGTCTTACAGGCCTCTACTCTAAAAATATTTTAAAGTTTAATCGGAGGGTTGCTTTTTTTTTTTTTTTAACGGATCGATGTGTTTTGTATCCCAGGGTGGGCCTAGCATCTGTATTCGTCCCGTTGCGCCCCACACCACCAGTGGTTCAGACACCTATTTGGATTCACTTATACCCATTTAAGACCCAGATAGACACTCCCACATGCCCCCCCCCCCCCCCCTCAGGTGGCCATCCTGGCTGGTTGATTTGGCCCGGTTGATTGAAGTTGATAAGGACGCCTTTCAGGAATTGTAAACTTGTGCGCAATTCTTCAGGAGTCAAGGAGGCGAGGTTGTTGTGGCTTAGAAGGATGAATTCACTGTGAGACAGCAAATTGTGTTTTTAAAAGAGTCCGGCCTCTGTGCCGTGTATACAGCGGGAAAAACCGCTGTAGCGGCTGTTTTTAAGAACTTTTAAAGAGTTTTTTTATTTTTTATTGAGGTGTTTGTACTTGTACTACTGTACTTAGCTTGTTTGTAACATGTCCAGATCGTCTGTAACCATTACACTTTTATCTAAGCAGGACCGGTTTAATGTAAAAATGGAATTCAGGTTGTTTTTTTAATGGGGGAATTGAATTAAAACATCACAACATTACATTGTTTCCCATTTTGGAAAACCAAACTTTTTTTTAAGTAAGCATATGGTGCATATGGTCCTTATCTACTGTATATTCTATTATATGAGAAGGCCAGGTTTGTAACATGCTCAAAATAAATATATATTTGATGTATTATTCATAATGTAAAATCTATTTGGTCGAGCCTACCTCCTTTCAGGCTCCTCAACGATTCGTCAGTTGAAATATTTGCAACATCTTCTGATCGTCTGGAATGTACAAGTCTAATGTACAAAATGACTTTTTTGGTTTAATGAGGGCTAATTAGAATCAAAACCATAACTAAATAACATTGAAAACATCGGAAAAAAAACCCAAAAAAAACCCCCTGTGAGTCTCAAGGGGGGTCTCTACGTGATTGAGTGCTTGTGTTCCCACCCTGCCACCATCATTAGACGACGACGCGCCTGTATTCACAACACTCTCTCCCCACGGCTCGCTGTTCCAGGTCATCCCTGCCTCTTATCAGCACCACTCCATCGCAGACTGGGTGAGGTTCACTCGCATGGCTCCGGAGGAGTCGCTATCGTCCCCTTGGCAACTTATTACAAAGTAAAGGCGCCTCCCCGCCCCCCCTCTTGGCTCTGAATGCTTGATCTTCCTTTAGCCTTCTAATATATAATATATATATATATAATATATATATTTTAGACCAGCAGTCAAAATGGGCTTTTTTTCAAGCAAGAGAGACTCGCCTCGGAAGATGAAGTCATTAATAGTCTAACCATCTTTAAGTAATGGTGGGGGGGGGGGGGGGGGGGGGAATGCAATCTACAAAATTAAGCTGAAAACAAGTGTAAGATGGATAAGACTAAACAGCTTTAGGGGGCCCTCTCCCAGTTGTCCTATTAAAACACCCTACTTATACCCTGAACCTGAAGATAAGAACCAGCTCCCCAAAAAAGGGAAGCTGAGGCAGGGGAGAGAATTTCAAGTTGTCAATGCAGGCTGCCTGCGTCGGCAGCAGACAGCATTTAGTCTTTTTTTTCTTTCTTTCTTTCAGCAGCGCAATCCAACAGAAAAGATTTCATTTTTTTTTCCCTCTCCAGAAGGATTGGATGGTGATTGTTCAGACTATGATATAAAATATGAAAAAGAAGATTCGAGCCTCTGTGTTTCCTCTCAGCTGTAGTCTCTCGTGTGTAACTACTGATGGGTGCGGTGTACAGCCATGTTACAAAATACCATTTTTCTGGGGCATCCAAAAATGCAATGGAATTTTTGAACAGCGTTTTCGTTATCTTGAGATGAAACTTTGAATAACAATGTTAGACCATTTTTTTTTATCCCCTTTTGTCTGTGTGTGTGTGTGTGTGTGTGTCTGTGTACGTGTGTTTGTATGTGTCGGTATGTCTGAATGTGTGTCTCTCTGTGTCTGTTAGTGAGTGTGTGTGTGTGTGTGTGTGTGTGTGCGTGTACTGTATGTGTCTCTGTCTGTGTGTGTGTGCATGTACTGTATGCATGTGACAGTACATGTCTGTCTGTCTGTGTGTGTGTGTGTGTGTGCGACTGTGTGTCAGGGCGTGTGTGTGTGTGTGTGTGTGCGACTGGTTGTCAGGGCGCGCGTGTGTGTGTGTGTGTGCGTCCATCAATTGTGTGCGTGTGCATATGTGTGTCCATGTTTGTTGCAATTAATTAATCGTTGGCTGCTTTTCACTGCGGGCGACTTCCCCCGGCTGCACAGAGTCCTAGTAACAGTTCGGTCCCTGTTCATAGACGGCAGGCCTACTTCGCTGTGTCGTTCTGCTGCATTGCATATGAAGCCACGTCAAACACTGATGTGAACACTATACATTTATGCTCAACATTCATGAAGCCACGTAAAGGTCATCGTCTTCATACAGTAGGCCACGTGCACATTAAAGCGCGGCTCTGTGTCGCACCACTTTGGGCTCACCAAGACGATTCCTGAGACCGTTTGCGTTGATTAAAGAAAGCACTTTCCTGTGAGTGTGATTTGCCCATCCAAGGGAAGGTGTGTGTGTGTGTGTGGGGGGGTGCTACCCTCGTGTTAGCGATACGCTCCACTTTGAAATGTTTTCAACGTTTCCAAGCCCCTGGAGGGCTCTCATTGTCCGTCCGCACGCAGACGAATAGGAACAATTGTTTTTACTTGCTTAGAGGCATTTCGAGTGGTAATCCCGAAGATCGAACATCATTACTGCACAAGCCCGGAACGTTTATTGACTTATTCTCAAGCCAAACATATTCCAATTTCTGAACCCTGGTTAATTTTTCCTCTCTCGTAATATTAAAGATTAAAAACCTTGATAAGAATATGGGGGGGGGGGGGGAATTCTTTATATTCCATCAGAAGGGCAGGTGTATCTTGCCCAAATGGTGATCAACACTTAGAAAATACAAATGACTTGTCCTTAAATGACACACACACACACACACACACACACACACACACACACACACACACACACACACACACACACACACACACACACACACACACACACACACACACACACACACACACACACACACACACACACACACACACACACACACACACAGAGCAGTGATTCTATTCAGTTCAAGGAGGGAAAAACCTAAAGGTGTGGCCTTCACACATGTTACCCCTGTTCAGGCATTCATCATCAGCGTGGCGGCTTGCATACTTCTGCGTACGTCTGATTATAGCCTCAGTTTTGCGAACTATTTCTATAATATCTTGAATGGGTAATTGCGATCCCCTGTCAGAGCACATTAAAGTAGAGCAATGTGGGGAGGCCAGATTGGCGGGAAGAAAAATAACCCGGAGCAATGCACCATGGGTAGTGGGGGGGGGGGGGGTCTGACAGGGCACTGCTCATTTCACTGGCATTGACTCAGGAAGCCGCGCTTCCTTCCCCGGCGTCGTTAATTCAACATAATGAACGAGCGAAACGGAATGAGTCAAAGCTAAGCGACGCGCTACGTCGACCGCGCATTAGCCACGACCATTAGCCGCGGATAACCACACTTATCGACGGCGTCTTGCGCTGGCCTTGACAATCTTATCGATGGTATTCTCTTTTTATGTAAAAAAAATATATATATTATATTTGTCAGTAGCGCCAGACTCTAATCTTTGGTAAAAACTTCTACCACACACCTCGTTGTCTCAACGTTATTATAATGCATAACTCATAACAACCCTAACCCCATAACCCATTATTCAAAAATAATTTAAAGCATAGATCAAGGGGAACGTTATTTCACAGAGTCGTCTGGACGGTCTGTCCACTCCCACCGAAAGACGAATCGTTCCTTTAAAAAACTAATCACGGCGCTCGCCTCGCTGTTTAAACACAGACGTTTTAAAATGGGCCTCCTTTTGGGGCTCGGAGGTGACCCTGTGCTCCCAGGGTGACGTGATGTGTCATCCAAGCACCGCGTCCAAGTACTTCTCCCTGCACAAGGTCAGCCAGCCAGCCCAACATATATGGCTAACACAAACACACACCTCTTCACACACACACACACACACACCTGCTCACACAAACACACTTGCACACACGCACCTGCACTCACACACACACCTGCACACTCACACACACACACACACACACACCTGCACACTCACACACACACACAACCCTCTTCATCTTTAAAGAATTATGTCAGGTTCACAGATGGTCACAACTAATTAGGTTCATATGCCGGTAAATTAACCTTTTTCCTGGGATTCCTATCTCAACGGCGCTCTATAATTGCGATATAAACTATTTACGGGCGTCTCACTTTAATTACACTCTTAAATATGGCAAAACCAATAAAAGCAGAGGGATCCCCACCTCCCCAGTCAGCCTGGCGCGGGCGAGCGGCCCCGGGGGACTCTCCTCAACACGTATCCGGATGCCAGCTAGCGGCACGCTGTCCATGTGGCCACACATCCTCCAGTGTTTGCTTTGTGTCATCAACGCATTGCTCTTTTATGGGGTCCAAAATGGCACCCGTTCTCAACCCGAATGAATCATTTAAGATGACGGCCTGCAAAGAAGCGAGGAGTAAGGAAGAGATGGGGAAGGAAAAAGAGGAAGGGAGGATTAGGAGGGCAGGAGGAGGAGGAAGGAGGATGAGGAAGGGAGGAGTAGGAGGAGGAAAGAAGGGAGTAGGAGGAGGAAGAAAAGGAGCGGTAGAAAGGAGAAAGAAGAGGAGGCTGGAGAAAGAGGTGGAGGAAGAGGAAGAGGAGGAAGGGTAGGATGGAGGAAGAGGAGGAAGAAGAAGAGCAGGGGTAGGGTAGGATGGAGGAGGAGTAGGTGGAGGAAGGAAGAAGAGTAGGGAGGAGGAAGGAGGATGAGGAGGAAGGAGGGAATAGGAGGAAGATGAGGAGAGGGAATAGGAGGAGGCAGGGGGAGAAGGAGGAGGAGGGGGAGGAGGTGGAGGAAGGAAGAGGAGTAGGGAGGAGGATGAGGAGGAAGGAGGGAATAGGAGGAAGATGAGGAGGAGAGGAGGGATGAGGGAATAGGAGGAGGGGTAGGAAGGAGGCAGGGGGAGGAGGAGGAGGAGGAGGAGGAAGGAGGAGGAGGCAGAGAAAGAGAAAGAGGGATAGGAAGAGTGGGAGAAGTAGAAAGAGGCGGAAGAGTAGGAGGAGGAAGGAGGAGGCACCTGATGTCAAGTTTAATTAGAATCCAGTTTGGGCTTTGACTTTGAAATCCCAACGTCCCGCAGGGCCGGCAGTAGACAGCTCTGTGTGTTTGAGGATGTGATTAGAATTGGTAATCTCGGTTGCTTAATGTCATCGAGAAGAATAATAGTTTGAGTCGTATTTCTAAAGTCGTTTAATAACGTGTTTATGTAAAATATTTGTCCTCTCCGCAGTTCCGTGGCTTCCAATTGTCAGCGGGTGACGCAGGTAATTTCACACCTCATCGCTGCACTATAAACCTCAGCGCCTTCTATTACTTAAAAGAAAGTTTTTGTCACTCGTGCTCTTCTCCTCATCTCATACAAGCGCCGCGCCGGCGCAGCTTTGGGCGGATCGGCAGAATCACGGAAACAATCAAGAAAACTCCAGCACTCATTTTCAACAACAACAACCAGCCGCCGGCATTACACCCTGACTGACACCTGGCGAGCAGCTAGGAAATACCGCCGAAATTAAAAAGAAATAAAGGTCAATACCAGAAAAAAAAAAAAAACACACTTTTGAATGTAACGTGTGTAATAGAAAAAGAAGATGAAGAAGAAGAAGAAGAACCCTCGCGGGAGGCAGCCATCCCACGAGGCAGAACCCCTCCCCCGCCCCCCCACCCCCCCCTCTCCCTCCCACTCCGACGACGCATGGTGGTGAAAAGCCGTCAGGCCGCATCAGCGTCAAAGCGCTGCGCTGCGATGCCTTGTCAGACATCAGAGAGCCCTGCAGTCTGAGACCACAGAGCCCCAGACTGACAGAATATTAGATAGCCTTTTCTTCTGCCGCCGCTCGTCCGCTACCGCCGTTGCTGCTGCTGCTGCTGCCCTCTTGTATATACGATTGTTTGGCGTTTTCCTGCCGCTCCTGCATGGCGAAACAGGGGGCAAAAAAAAGAAAGAAAGAAAGGAAAAAAATAAATAATGGAAGGAAGAATAATAATAATTCATTTCACGGTGCATGTTCAGCCCGTGAGCGAGCTTCGTCATGTGGGACAAACAGGAGAAGAGGCGGGGGGGGGGGGGGGGGGGGGGTGAGGGCATCTTTGTATCCGTTAGGGGTCTTTATCCACTCACCCTTCTCGGCTGGCTTTCGACTCGTCTCCCTCGACGGTGCTGTCTTTCTTTCCACTGCGGTTACTGAACCAATGCGCCACGCGTCATGACACACAAAGCCCCGGGAAGGGTACAATATTCATATTAATATTAAAACGACTCATAATAAGAAAAATAATAATAACCAAACATGTCACCCATGTCATGGATCTGATGAGAGGAATACTTCCAACAAACAAACAAACAAACAAAGCCGCGCCACGAACAATACGGAACGTGACGTCGACAGGGCTCTTATTGTCGGTAGAACAGACTTGTCAATTGACGTCTTCTTTTGGGTAGACTAGACAGCGACCCGGGCCTCTGGTCGGCCGTTAAAGAGGCTGCGATGATTCAATCGCAGTGCCCATCATTGCAATGCCGTCAAACCGCATTAGGATGTATGGAACGAATGGGGAAAAAACCTGGTTGATAAGAGATGGCGTGAGGCCAGTGGAAAATATACATTTAATTACAGGAAACGTAATGTGCAGTGAAGGGACGTAAGCACACACCGACCGGTCGCATCCTTACACAGTATTCTCCCAATGATCGGACACAAATAAGGCATTTTGAAGGAATTAAAACCGACCGACTAATATCACATTTTTCTTGGGGTGAAGCGTGAAGCTTTTTTCCGGTGCCAGACGTGGACCAGACGTACTTTCGTTAAAAGCCATTTTCAAGATGTGAAGAACGAAGAATGCACACACACACACACACACACACACACACACACACACACACACACACACACACACACACACACACACACACACACAGGAGTACCACACACCGGACGAATGGGGGAAAACGCAGAGGACGGAGGACGGAGACACACTTCTTAGTCTTATTGATCAAACGCCTCCGTCTAACAGGATGCATTGTTGTGGAGCTAATGCCTCGACAGCCTCGGAGCGATCTGAACTCCGGACCGCGCCGTTCGCAAACGAGAGCCGAAATCACTTATCTAAGCTTTTCTAGGGCTGGAATGATTCATATTTCACCACCGTTTTTCAAAGACAGGTTTCTTTTTTTTTTTTTCTTAAGCACATTACAAGAACAGCTATGTACAACGGTTCACTTCACAGACACACACACACACACACGCGCGTGCGCGCTCTTGCACGCACACACGCGTCTCGAGGGAGAAACCTGAGAGAGCTGTGAACTATAGCTTCGCCAGCTCAACCCAAAGTCGTTTTTTTTGGTGTGTTTTGTGCGCTGCACTCCTCTGCGTTCCGGGTAGCACAGAACAGCGGTTGCCGCCAAGAGTCGGAAGGACATCCTCCGTTTTCAACAGTTAATCCAAAGGGCTTGTCGTTTGTTTTTGTCCTTTTCCTTCACTCCATGAAGTCCCATGAAAAACACGTTGCTCCCAGCAGGCGGTCTCTCGAGTGTCTCGAGTGTCTCGAGTGTCTCTCTTTTTGTTCCGACGGCCTCTGTGTCACATTGTTCTACATCTTTTCACGTAAGTGTAATCTGGGCCGAGCTCCTCCAAGAGCAGCACATCGAGGCGTCCGTTGGATGTTCTGTTCCTTGTATGTGCTATTTGGTCCGGGGGGGGCTGTGCTGTTGGGGGGAAATAAATAAATAGATGTGTTCAGTTTGATGTCGTTTGTATAGCGATAGTTTGATAAATATGGTATAATGTTTTTATACTCCTATGGCTCACATTCACACACACATTCATACACCGACGGCGGTGTCAGCCAATGCTAGGAGACAGCAGGCTGGTCAGGAGCGGTAAGGGTTTAGGGTGTGTCTTGCTCAGGGACACCTGGCTAAGGAGGAGCCGGGGGATCGAACCAGCAACCTTCCGGGTGCCAGACAACCTCCTCTACCTCCTGAGGTACTGCCGCCTTACCATTGCGCGTTACGATTTGTGTAGACAAATATGCTTGTATGAGATACAACGTGTTGACCTTTTTTTTTAGCTAGACATTGCAGTAACGTAGCGAATGGTAACATCCCGGTGTGTAACTTGTGTGGCTGACCTGTGAATGAACCGTATCGGACCAGAGTCTTCTCCTCTTGACGCATGTTCCCAAAAGGTTAGTATGTCGACGTGGTGACCTGCTGTGTGTTCTGGAGAGAGAAAGCGGACCGTTACCTTCAAACCCAAACCACCGTTGTGGAAGGACAGTACACCGGGTCTGGGTGATCAAACTGTCATAGCCGTCTCATCTGGCTACACTCAAACCTTTTATCCGTCAAAAATACTCCCTTGTCCCAATTCCCCTCCCCGAAACCATCTTGGCGTGCGTGCAAAACACTGTGTTTAAGTGATACCAGGGGAGGCGGCTTGCGCTGGTTTGACCACCCAGAGACTTAGCTTATGATTCTCGACAATAGACACATCACGGGCAGAACTCAACCAACAACAATGACTACAGCTCACCACACAAAATAGCACAAACAACCGCATACTGTTCCACAACAACAACAACAACAACAACCACCACAACAAAAACAGCAGCCGTCCCAGCCCTGTGCTGGACCAGACTTAAAGGGGGTTATCGAGGGAGGGTTTTAGGGGGTTCTCACCCGGGTGGTTTTGATCTTGTTCCCGGCGTAGCACATCCAGCCGGAGTTGTCGGGCAGCGTCTTGCACTCCTCTCCCTCCAGGCAGGGCTCCATCTCGCACCACCACTTGCCAATTACGATGGACGCTGAGGGCAACAATCACAGAACCAGAGCGGTGGCAGTCCAGAACCTCTCGGCAGGCGTCTCTAATTGCGGTGGGCCCGGCGTTAAGGCATAAAAGAAGCCCAGCTAGTTTTATTCAGCGCTGATTATGAGAGGGGTTTTCTTTGTGTTATTCCCGGTATCAAAATGTTCTGATTGCCACCGCAAGACTGCTGTTCTTTTTTTAGGGGTCATTTATTTTTTAGGGTCATTTCACCAAAGTGAAATTCAGACTTTTTATTTATATTTTTATTTTATTTTTTATTTTTTTGAAGACTTGAGTGGGTTGATCAATTGGGAGCTGTGTCGAAATCGCGGGCCACAGTTCTGCCATTAGACGGGAAGATTGCCATAAATACAGGATAAGTAGAAAGTCAATTGAAAGTAATGCATGGCAGAGGGAGGGGATCTGTCACAGGGCGAGAGAGAGAGAGAGAGAGAGAGGAGAGAGAGAGAGAGAGAGAGAGAGAGAGAGAGAGAGAGAGAGAGAGAGAGAGAGAGAGGAGAGAGAGGGAGAGGGATAGCGATCTCCAATTTCCCTCGCTCAACTCGACTCGGATTGCGGCAATATTTGCCAAAGGGGGGACTTAAGATAAAAGCCGCGGGAGGTGAGAGGGTTCTCTCAAAGAGACGTCGCCACTTAAGCCACGCGTCGTCCGCCGCGTGTCCGTGTGGCCAAAAAAAAAAACCGCGACAGGGTGGCGGACGTTTGCATCTATGGAACCATTACAAACTGTCTAATAGGAAGCCGTGTAATCTATAGCCTTGTTGTTCTCTTCTTCCTCCGTGATTGCCTGCGTGTTTCTCCACTCCCTCAAGGTGTTTTGCTTAAATCAATTTTCCTCAGTGATCGCTTGTCGGTTGCATACTAAAGGCGCACTCCTGCACGGGTAACCCTGTGGGGGCCCCTGTGTGTGTGGGGGGGGGGGGGGGGGGGGGGGAGGTGGGGGGGGGGGCCCTATGGATTTTGAGCACGACGCCATTCCAGATATTGTTAATCATATCGGAGACAAGGTGTCGCTCGGTTGATTTTGGAGAGGGAATTCGCATTTCTGTTTTACATATATAAAAAATAAAAATAAAGTTGTATTTTCGTTCTTTCAGACAAAGCGAGGTATGTCTTCTTTTTTTTTCTAATTTATTCGAACAGCCACTAAATCATGCGGACAGATTCTCTTTTTTTTCTTCTTCCCTATTTTCATCTGAGCGATCACAACTTTTTTTCCTCACCGCTTTTCCGAACAACGCAACAACCCGACAACAGTTTCCCGTCTGGTTCTGCGCGCCATTAAAACGACCGCGCCTTTCGCCGCACACCACGCCAAGACACACACACAAACAAGTTCGATCATCGTCATCAGCGTCATTACTCACCATCCACGCAGGAAGGCCTGTTCCGGGTGGTTCCGGCCACCTTGCCGGGCAGACAGGAACACTTGACCGTCTGTGAGCGCTCCTCGATGCGGTTCTTATTGCAGCATCTGTGAGCGGCGATGACCTCACATGTGCCTCCCTCTGAAGTGGAGGGGGGGGGGAATAAATAAATAAATAAATAACCACCAGACACACAACACCGAAAATACTAAAACAGGTCAAGTCAGAACGAATCCCCCCCCCCCCCCCCACCCCACCCCCCCGACAAGCGGACAGCTACTTGGCTGGCGTTGAAATAGTCTTCTAAAACAAACTACTAAACATTCTGTGTTTGCACACATTCGACGGCAACACTGATTTGGAGACTGTGGAGAAGCCAGATGTCAGTCGATTTGTGGAAAGACTGCAATGTGTTCATTGATACAAAATAATGCAACAAACAACAGAAATATAAAAACGCTATACATACACTTTAAAAAACGCTTAAGATCTTAAATGAGCTCTGCAATCGTTAATTTATAATTCTGGGTTTGAAACAAAAATGAACCGCCGTGATGAGTGAACACGCCAATACACACGCCAATACACACACGCGCACACACACACACACACACACACACACACACACACACACACACACACACACAAGAATGGTCACAAAGAACCAAAGAATCGCCAAAGAAATCAAAGTGGGCTCCACTTCTCCTGGCCGAGGCCTCTCGAGGGCTGCTGAGTGTTTCACAATATGATGGAGAGTTCTGAGGGTTGAGCTACAAAAGGCTGATCCATTAGCAGAAAAGGAGACGCCTGCTTGAGGGCTATCATGACTAACACACACACACACACACACACACAGGTGATCGCACACACACACACACACAGGTGAACGCACACACACACACACAGGTGAACGCACACACACACACACAGGTGATTGCACACACACACACACACACACAGGTGATCGCACGCACACACACACAAACACACTAAAAGCCCACACATACACACAGGTGAATGCACACATACACACACAGGTGAATGCACACATACACACACACAGGTGAACGCACACACACAGACACACATGTGAGTGCACACACACACACACAGAGCCCTGTGAAAGCACAGACAGACAGACATAAAGACAGACAGACAGACACACGTGAATGCACACACACACACACACACAAGCTCCACCATGCAATTATCAGCATGCCACCGACGGCTAGTCCTAAGGGACGAGAGGAGTGGACGGAAACCTTCTACACCCCTTGACTCATCCCACTCTGGACCGAGTATTCGTCTACCCCCCCCCCCCCCTCTTCCCCTTAAACCACCACCACCACCTCCCACCCCCCCCCCCACACACACACCCCCATCCCAGTCGGCCCCTCCACCGAGCCAAAAGGACCAGAATTACAGCCATCTGCATAAGACAATGTCAAGAAGGTGGTTCCCAAAGTGTGCAAAAAGGAGAACATACAAGTGTAGGAGAGAGAGAGAGAGAGAGAGAGAGAGAGAGAGAGAGAGAGAGAGAGAGGAGAGAGAGAGAGATGAGAGAGAGAGAGAGAGAGAGAGAGAGGAGAGAGAGAGAAGAGAGAATTAGTGAAGAGCTAAAGAGGGTTAGGGTTAGGAGTGAGAGGAGTGATAATCAGACTGATTGAGAGCTAGGAGCTTTTGGAGACCTTGGGATATTTTGACGTCTTTGATTTCTATTATTTTCAAGCCTGAATGGTCATGTTGTTTCTTCATTATATTACAATAAATCCAGTGGGTTTATGCATCGTTTATAATCCCTGTGGTGTTTATTGTTGAATAATATGATTACCTTTGGAAAAATACCTAACTAATCAATGTATTATTGTATTATTTGTGGCCAGACAAAAAAAAAAAAAGACTTGTATTGAAAATATTGTCCTATGAACGCAGTTAATCACTAATCTGTTCATCAAAAATTATGAACAGTTATGAAATTGCCGTTTTAAAAGAACAACCTGCGGATATCATTTCTAAAAAAGGTTTACAGCTGCACTCCAATGTAGAGCGTGTCGACACCTAGTGAGTGAAGTCCGAGCAAAGTTAAGGAGCTTAGCGTTTACAGAAAGGAGAGCGCTACGTGTCGGTTTGAAGGCCTAATTGAGTCGTCATCACATCACAAGAACTCTGGTGGTGCTTTGCCGATAACAGCCCTCCATACAAAACCACAAGGTTAGCTCCAAGGCCAAGCACGTACAAAAACTAACCGAAAACAATATATATATATATATATATATACAAAATATATATATATATATATATAGAAGTTTTTTTCTATTTTCTCTATTTCTGTAAGGCACTGCCACTTTCATGCCACTGCTCAGCCTCATCATGTGTATGTGATGTCAAAAAGTTAGTTGAATCTTGAGTCAAAAAGTCGGTCCAAGATCAAAGTCTACTTTTATTATTTTTGCAGAACTATATACTACTTCAAAATGTCCAAAAAGTACCAAGCACCACCATCGTTGAATTTCGTGAAGAGAACAGAACCATCTCAAATAGGCTCTCACTGTGCAAATTCCACTTTAGCCTGAATATTACAAAAGTCCCCATGGTGATACCAGCATACGAACACCTCGGTTATGAAAGGCAGGTCATTTAATTGTCGCGAAATCCAGTTTCGGATTTCTTGACGTTTTGAGGCCCATTATCGGCGCTATTGTACTTAATGTCAAAATCCCTTATATTTTTGCGGTGGGAAATGTCTGAATAGTAAATATTTGATAATTCCATATATTTCTCCTCACGTGGCGTGGATCGTTTTGTCCACGTCACTCCGACGACTGCTCCCTTCTTCCATCAATATGAAAAATGCCCCTGTTTCTTTCCCCCTCTTTCTTTTCCGATATATAGTATATAATTGTAAACTACCATATCGTACGCCGGCAGTTCGGCCAAATCCCGCTGCCCGTGATTAGATCAATTACCCCGTACAGCAGGGAATAACCGTTATTCAGATGGGCTCCCCGTTGGGCTTGCTTTAGAAAGATGACGACTGGACCACCTGTTCTCTTCATGTTCTGTGTTGAAGTCACTGAGAGCGCTCAAGGGTGCAAGGCGCCCAGGTGTTTTTCGGGGGACTTGAACCGACCCAAGCCAAGTCCTAACAGACTGAGCTATCCTGCCGCCCCCCCAAAAGCTCTGGTGTTTAGTTGGTATTTGTGACCGCGCTCTCTGCGTGTCGACCATTATGGAAAATCCATGGAAGTGTAGTAATACGTGGTAGGCCAGGCCTTAACGATGCATGTATGCCAAACAGGAAGTGACTCCGGGTGCCACAGGGGGGGGGGGGGGGTGGGGGGGGGGGGGTGAGGGGGGTTACTCCGGGACACAGTTCAAGGTGTAAATCTCTGCGTTGGGTTTGGTTTTAAGTGATTAAATGCCGCATTGAATTTTCTTGAGTTTTGTTCAAAGGCGGCAAGAGAAGTAGGGAGACCGTGTTTTCTTTTTTTTTTTTTTCCTATCTCGATTTTAGTTGCCAAGTCAAGGCTGACATTTCTTCCCGGGGTTGTCATTATCTCTGGCGGTGTCAACAGAAAAAATCTCAGACTTAAAAAACAAAAAAAACCCGAATGAATGAATAACAATCCCAGCAACAGCCTGGGTGTTGTTTTTTTTGGCGTGAAAGGATCCAGATCTTGTTGCTGCTGCTCTGGGAGGGTTTTTTCGCCCGCCGTCCGAGGCACTCGAACCAACCGTCGGGTTTCACCCCCCCCCCCCCCCCCCCAACCCCCGAAAAAAACAACGCCAACCCAAAGCGGTTTTGTTCGCCCTAATGCGTCTCCTTAATTGCGTACGACGGCCCCTAGATTCCCTCTTTGATCTATGAAGAACACACACACACACACACACACACACACACACACACACACACACACACACACACACAACTCCACACACACAGCGCGCACAGTGTGTGTGTGCGCAAGCGCAACAATGGGATGGGGTTGCTCTATATTTGGAAAATTAGCACCTCCCAAGAATACATTAAAATCAAATAAAAATGCAAATGAGTTTGGGATTTCCAGCTGGCTGGTGTGAAGGGGTACCTTTAAGCAAAAGTAACACAAAGTGTGTGTGTGTGTGTGTGTGTGTGTGTGCTGTGTGTCTGTGTGTCTGTGTGTCTGTGTGTGTGTGCGTGCGTGCATGTCTGTGTCAACCAAGGCTTTGCGGCTGTTGGATGGAAGAAGCCACACGTTCTCTAGCCATATCTTTAAATGATGAATATTGCAGCGGGATAGAGAGAGAGAGAGAGAGAGAGAGAGAGAGAGAGAGAGAGAGAGAGAGAGAGGAGAGAGAGAGAGAGAGAGAGAGAGAGAGAGAGAGAGAGAGAGAGAGAGAGAGAGGGGTTATTACATGGCCTGAGACGAATGCTCTCGTGAGGTAGCGGATGGAGCCATGCAAGGGTATAATTGTTTCCTCTGCTTCCATTTCCCTCTCTTATCGGTGACTGTGAACACACCCAGTCAGCCGCATGACAAATGACATCAGAAGGTTCCCCCGCTAAATGAATGGCGGTGCGTGTGTGCGAGAGAGAACGAGAGTGAGCGAGAAAGAGGCAGTGTGTGTGTGTGTGTGAGAGAGAGAGAGAGAGAGAGAGAGAGAGAGAGAGAGAGAGAGAGAGAGAGAGAGCGAGAGAGCGAGAGAGCGAGAGCGAGAGCGAGAGCGAGAGAGAGAGAGAGAGAGAGAGAGAGAGAGAGAGAGAGAGAGAGAGAGAGAGAGAGTTTGCGTGTACATTTGTGTCTTTGTGCGAGCGAGTGAGGGTAGAAGGGTCAGATAGAGATTTGTCATTCTGGGCGGTGGAGGAGGGGGGTCATAAGTCAGGCAAGAAGCACTCCTGTATGTATGTGTGTGTGTGTGTGTGTGTGTGTGTGTGTGTGTGTGTGTGTGTGTGTGTGTGTGTGTGTGTGGCTGTGTGCACCTGTCAAGGTTGACGACTGACCACACAACACCCACACACAACAGTGTTTCTTCAGCACAATGGTGTCTCCCGTCTTCTACATCTCTTAGCTGACTTCTGAAAGGAACAAAGTACTTCCTTCTCTTTACGGAACCCTTTGGCTCAGTAGGTGAATTGCAGCCCGAGCTCGAGCTCACACATGGGGGAGCACCTGAGTGGAGGGAGTGGAAACACTAACCATCATGAACTCATGTTAGCTATAATCATAAATACAGTAATAAACAGACAGTGGGAGTGGCGTGAGTGGATATAACGCACATTAAATGTACAAATATTCAACCGTTTTGGCAGAAGAGACATTTTTTGCCATTATTTTCCGACGTCCCCTCCTTTCCCCGCCTGTTCAAATATTATAGAAATCAGCCCACAGGCCGTTCTACGTAACCCAGAGAGTCAGGTAAGGGTTTTAAAAGTTCAATGACAACCTGTTCACATATTGTCAATTCAAAGTTAAAATATACCGTATGTATATGAGCAATTTCTACACGTAGACCCGTGTGGGGAAGTGCAGGGGACAAAATGTGAACGTTGTTCTTCCCCTGTACGGCCTCCTCTCTATTTAAAGCCTTGGGTTAGCCTATTTACAAACAAGGACCTCTACCTACTGGTCTGTCTGTCCTGTGAGTTTGCATCTCATTCGAAGTTGTGTTGTTGTTGTTGTTGTTGTCGCTTTACTGATTTAAAAATAAACAGAATGACCCACATTTCAAGACGATTGCCTTCATGTCGTCATTGCCAAAGTAAGGCTCTGTAATACTGTACCTTGCTGTTCTGAACCTCATCTTCATATTTCATATTTTTTTATCTAAATCTAAATCTTGAATCCTCTTTATTGGTCACACACACACACACAGTGAAAAAGGTGTTTTTCTGCATTTCACCCATCCTAGTATTAGGAGCAGTGGGCAGCTACTGTATGTACAGCTCTCCCCGGGGAGCAGTGTAGGTAGGGGGTCTGGTGCCTTGCTCAAGGGCACCTCGTCAGTGCCCAGGTGTTTCAGGGGACTTGAACCGGTGACCTTCCAGTTCCCAAGCCAAGTCTCAACAGACTGAGCTCTCCTACCGCCCATGCCATGACACGGTGAATTTAGACTAGATACAGACAATCAAGGAACATAAACGGAGCAAACATCTTATATTAGCGGTAAAATAAAGTAAGCCAGACCACCACCCAATTACCATCCATTACCATTACCACCCACACCACTCATCTGTATCCAACCTGGCAGAGCGTAGTACAAGAGGCTGAATCTTAGGCTGCATGAGGTTGTTTGGCTGTAGTCAACTGACACCTCCATTGAGGATGGGCTTTAACAAGTGTCATAATAACATTTTGTCATCTGAATCCTGTATGCATTGATATTGGCCACTGATCAAGGTAGGGAGAGTCGAAAGAGACAGAACAAGAGAATATGCAACAACAATAGACTAAATAAGCAATGGATTTTTTTGTTCAAAACATTGAGAATGTCAATGGGAGGAAGGGAGCAGGCTGCGTAAATAGTATCCTGTAACTCTGGCCAGCAAGGCTATTGTTTGGCAAACACCGCTACAAGAATAGCTATAATGTCTGTCCCTCTGTGGTCTGCATACGTTGTGTTAAATGCTCAGCTAACATGTGGAGAAAGTAACTCAAAACAGTGAAGCGATGACGACTCCAGAACGGCGGCGGTGTGTGGACAAGCGGACGGGAATCATCCATGCGTCTTTTACCGTAAGTACTGCAATACGAGGGGCATTCACTGTGCTAGTGACAGTGATGCGCCACTCAAAAACAAAAGCAAACATTTTTTGCACACCCACTCGTTGGTACATTCCGCTGTCGAAGCCTGATCCCTTAATTGCAATACAATCATCCATCCACATCAGCACACCTGGTAACTACAGACTACGGTCGGCAGGCCGGGGGGGGTGGGAGGGTACAGATGAGAGGACGCTCTCTCTCTCTGGCTCGGTGACTCACTCCGGCAGCCGATACGACACCGTCGTCCAAATCGGTTCAGTTAGGGACAGCCATGGTGGACGAGGCGCGCGCGCACACACACACACACACAAACACACCGTCAAATCATGCGTGACAAGAGAACACAGGACACAGGACACAGACGCCAAAAAAAAGGAAAAATAGAGAAATAGAAAAGAAAGAAAGCCACGTGGATGGATGGATGGACGTGGGGGGAGAGAGAGAGGCACTCCGCTCGCCTAATGAATGTGAACAGAGCTGAGCCAGGGACCAATCGGCACTTCTTCACAAGTGATAAAACAGCCATTGCGCCGAGGCAAACGGGGCGTCTGTCTCAATGGAAACGTCCCCGCCGCTGACGTGCTGACGGCGGGAACGAGGACAGACTGAGAAGTTGTCTCCGCGGAGGGCTCGCTAGCAAAAAAATACTACTATTCCGTTGGCAACTCTTCGTCTGCTTCCCCATCTGTTGTTCAGCAGGCGCATACAAGTGGATCCGTGCGCACACACAGCCTGTTGTACGCCAGTGTGTGTGTGTGTGTGTGTGTGTGTGTGTGTGTGTGTGTGTGTGTGTGTGTGTGTGTGTGTGTGTGTTGCACACCGTGTGGGCTGCTCTCTGTGGAGAGAATCCACGCCACAGCTGGAACCTACTTGTGTAATCAGGAAAATAACGTAGATTTCACTTTAGGTCTTGGCATATGTGGAAGGAGGGAGCGGAGAAGAAAAATGGCATATAGGAACCATGAGATAACATTGGAGAAAGTCACCGTTGGAGTCCAAATGCTATCTAAATGGAAAGCCTAGTGGACTCAATTGAACAGGTAGTCTAGGTAGTTTCTCTCTCTCTCTCTCTCTCTCTCTCTCTCTCTCTCTCTCTCTCTCTCTCTCTCTCTCTCTCTCTCTCTCTCTCCTCTCTCTCTCTCTCTCTCTCTCTCTCTCTCTCTCTCTCTCTCTCTCTCTCTCTCTCTCTCTCTCTCTCTCTCTCTCTCTCTCTCTCCTGGGGCTTTGGCAGGACATGATTGGCAGCCAGTGACACAGTTTATGCACCTTCTGCTGGATGTAGCCCCCCCCCCACACACACACACACACACACACACACACACACACACACACACACACACACACACACACACACACACACACACACACACACACACACACACACACACACACACACACACACACACACACACACACACACACACACACACACACACACAGGCACAAGCAAGGGCGCACACACACACACCTGCAGTGTGGCATTTAAAATAACTCCATATCAGCTTATAGAGGCAATATTAGATGCAGTTGGTGTATTTCTTTTAGGTTCCCCCCCCCCCCCCCCCGGTTCTCCAGCTCCGTAGCAATTCATTTAGAAGGAACAGCAGGTCCCTGGGTCCCGGGCAGCTCAGGAAACAGCAGGTCCCCTGAACCAGGGGCCACTCAGAACACAGCGGAGCGGCGTGTTCCGGGGCCACCACGCCAGTCACCTTTAAATGGGACCGGCATTCCAAGGTGACCCGTGATGGGCTCCCCTCTCGTGCGTGTGCGCGGTTCCCGCTGGCGTCCGAGAGACAGCGGGACGCCAGCGGCCGCGCGGCTGACAGGTAAACGGCGGGAACGGGCGGATTAGCCGAGTGTGTGTGTCAAAGGAACACAGATGGTAGACGATGAGAGGGATTTCAAGATGGTGGCGCTTTGGGGACAATATGCAAAGTCCCTGTGGAGCCGGTTCCCTCTTCATGTCCTCGTACAGTGTGTGTGTGTGTGTGTGTGTGTGTGTGTGTGTGTTTCAACTATGGACATTATGATATTACAGTACATTCTTTCACCACTCTTGTACCTTAGCTACAGCAGCTTTAAATACCACCAGGTTACGTCCATAACCTTGACCGTGTCTATACATTATTTGTTTGTAGTGTGTGTGTGTGTGTGTGAGAGAGTGGGTGTGTACGTGTGTGTGCACATGCATGTGTGTGTGTGTGTGTGTGTGTGTGTGTGTGTGTGTGCCTGAATAAACTCAACAAATCTTTATCCAGCCTGTTCACATGAACACAATTTCTTGTGTTCATGCAAGTCTTATTAAAAACAGACTTGCCACTGCGTGTGTGTGTGTGTGTGTGTGCGTGTGTGTAGTATGCGCGCTTGCGTGACAAAGAAACAGGAAAAAAATGGCAATGTAAATGAATGAAACAGGGCTGGCAGCTTTCAGGAGATCTGCCACACAGGGGGGGTATACAGTGTGTGTGTGTGTGTGTGTGTGTGTGTGTGTGTGTGTGTGTGTGTGTGTGTGTGTGTGTGTGTGTGTGTGTGGGGGGGGCATGAGATTGGTCCAGCAGTGACGGTGGCGTCAGGCTATTGTAATGTGGAAGGACGACTCTGAGAAGTGTGCCATGGTGCTGTTTTAAGATGCATGAAAACTGCACGGGAGAGAGCAAGCCAAGAGCACGGGGAAATTGGCTTTTTATTTGCATGGCAGCCTCAAAGCTTGTTGTGTCTCTCTCTCACACACACACACACACACACACACACACACACACACACACACACACACACACACACACACACACACACACACACACACACACACACACACACACACACACACACACACACACACACACACACACACACACACACACACACACCCCCCCCCCCCCCCCCCCTGGCCCGGGACCCTCAAGCTCCTGCTGCTGATCAAGGGACAGAGATGATGCTCTCAGGGAATATATATATACAGTAAACATAACATAACGGCTGTTTATTTGCCATTTATACACGCTTTGTTTCTCTGCACGGCTGCAAAGTGCAGTTCAAATGACAAAGTTAGACTCCCAGAGAGAGAACTGCTACTATACCAAAGCTACTTTAAGACATGTCAGCCAAAGCTGAAGAATGTCTACATATCTACCCTATGCGTCTGCAAAACATGTCTTTAATTTAAATGAGAAAATGTAATTAAAAACCATGTCTCTCTCTCTCTCTCTCTCTCTCTCCTCTCTCTCTCTCTCTCTCTCTCTCTCTCTCTCTCTCTCTCTCTCCTCTCTCTCTCTCTCTCTCTCTCTCTCTCTCTCTCTCTCTCTCTCTCTCTCTCTCTCTCTCTCTCTCTCCTCTCTCTCTCTCTCTCTCTCTCTCTCTCTCTCTCTCCTGGCCTTTCAGTAAATGCATAGTTCTGCCTGTGCACGCTTGACGGCCCTTCAACTCTCTGACACATGTTCATAAATTGTGTTTTTCTTCCTTCTCGAGATAACACTGCCCTTATGGAATAGTCCCGATTCGTTGGGACTTCGCTAGACACACAATACAATTTGTCGCAAGACACACAATACATAAACATTGTGTGCCGCAGTCAGATTAGTCATATCAGAAAAAACATCTGCAACCAGGCCTAATAAAGCCATTATTAATTGCCAAGCCTCTTCCCCATACCTTCCCCCTATGGAACTAATTAGGTAGGAAGTTGAGATATTGTCAATTTAATTAGGTCTAAGCAATGCTAATATATATATATATATATATATATATATATATATATATATATATATATACACACCCTACGATGGCCACCT
>CM051013.1:5466714-5474214 GCA_027704905.1 Muraenolepis orangiensis | reverse complement strand
AAGCTGTGGGCCACAGAAATTCATTTTGCACACAAGCGCTGTGACCACAAACCATAGCCCTGTACGGAGCTGGTTGAACAGCTTCAATTAAACATGCTGTTTAAACAAATATCCACAAGCTTAGAGGAGACCTACCTGATAAATAATGCATGGACTGCGGGAGGGGGGGGTGAGCGGGGGGGGGGGGGGGGGGGTGAGCGGAATGTAACGTGAGGTCTGCACGAATCCATTTATAGCGCTGATCATATAGCCACAAAACAAACTGCTGTTTGTGCAGAGTTTCACTCGTCGACAAACAATTACATCTCGCCGTCTAAATAGCGAGAAAGGGAAACGGCCTATTATTTACAGGACACAGTTGACAGTTGATACACTGCCCACCGCTTGCCGCTTCTCCATCCCCTTTCTGACAAATAGACGGCCGATTTAGCACCAGCCAAAGTAAAGCGACATCCAGAGCTGCGTGCGCGTGTGTGTGTGTGCGTGCGTGTGCACGTGTGTGCGTGTGCGCGTGTGCGCACGTGTGTATTCCACAACAGGCCAGTGAACACAGGTCAACAGTCTCCATGCTGACAGGCCTCTCTGGGATCACCATGGCAACATATGGTAGAAGTGAACCGGGTTTGGGGAGCTCCAGATGTGCTCGGCCGAGGGACTGGGGCCACATGCCACCTCCCATCGGCGGTGCCAAGGAGCTGTGAGGACACCAGAGAGGCGGCTGGGAAGGGGGTTGGTTAAGGAGGAGGGGTTGGTTAGGGGGAGGAGGGAAGGGGGAGAGGGGAGATGGGGAGAGAGGGGGAGTGTGGAGCCATGGAAGGAAGGAAGGAGGGAGGGAGGATGGGCAAGGGAGTGGGGGAGAATGTATGTCAAAATAATGTGCCTCCAGGAAGCATTACATAAGGCTATTAAGCTGTCACTGTCTAAAAAAAACGGTGCTCCGAGGGATACAACCTTTGTTTGTGACAGCGGAAAATCCATTTTTCATGTTTGCTTCATTGTGAGCCAGTGGAGGGAGCGGCGGCGGCAGCCTGGTATTCAAGAGGAGATTGGACACTTTCTGATCGCCCGCGTCTCACTCAGGGCCCCGTGAAAGGGATCCGCGCGGGCTTTCTATGGGGATACTTCACTCGGGGCCGCCACGGAAATCAACAACGTATCCGTCGCACGCAGACAGACGCCGCCGCGTGCGAGCACGCAGACGATTTAATTGTGACAAACAGCAGCAGCTTGGACACGCCCCGTGATAATAAACGACAGCGCTAACACATCATAACACAGGGTCTTCATTTTTCGTAGGAAAATGATCTATTCATTTCGTTAAAAATAAAATAAAAGAAGACTGACTGGATTAATAATAAACTGCCAGTCCTATTTACCGCAGTGGCAGATTTGTATGGAACTTTCTAATGCGGCATTTTTACACCAGGGTGGCCTGGGTGATTTGGTAATGACGATGCTTCAGGTGGTGGGCTGTGTATCCTGCCATTATGATGCTGACAGAGTGTAGGTTTATCGTGCGAGTGGAGCCTCCCTCAGCTGCCACTATCCATTTAGCTCTCTCTCTTTTTTTTTCTCCAATTCCCTGCAAACCACCTCCCCTTGATTCAAAACGCCAGCATTCGGGACCATTTCTGCCACTGGAAATAGACAAGCTACTGCCGCGATTCCATTCTCATTCAAAACCACCTTATCCTGTCTAACAAAGACGCATACATCACTATATATATATATATATATTACTATATATATATATATATATATATATATATACAGTTTATAGCAACAGAAGACAGTGAATGGGTTTTGGTGGGTGTGGTGATTCATAAAAGAAAAAGCAACTCTCCAAAGACCACATCATGGGTGCACAACCAACACAATCTGTCCTCTCTTTTGTGCACGGTTCACGCTGCTTGCACCGAATGAATGCAGGCGGCGCCTCGTGAATCACACCAGTGCACAGCATACAGCCCTCACTGTCTGTGGAGAGAGAGAGGACTAGAGAACAGCCCAGAGCATATTTGGAGAGTGGCAGCCATCAATCTCTAAGTACGCCTGCAGGGGTGAAAGTGGAAAGGAAGGAAGGAGAGCTTCTTCTCCTTCCGGACCACCGTAGTCGGTCCCTCCGACGCCCGTCCGGCTAACGGGAGGTTATTGTTGTTATGTGTGCCGGGTGTCTGACCGACGTCATTTGTTCCCCCCCCCCCCCCCTCTAAATATTTAGTGTGCTTTTCGTGTGTGTTTGTCCTTGTGGAAAAAAGAGAGAATCCGGAATCTGCTCGCTCTAAGACCGCCGACCAACCATAGTATCAGGTCACCGTTTGCTTTGCCAAGAGGTATTTGTCAGAGCGTGTGTGTGAAGCGTGTATGTGTGTTGGTTTTGTGTCTTTGTTTAATAAACAATATGTACCCCTTAGCCCCTTTAGTCTGTGTTGGCAAGGATACAAGTGATCTCTTGCCTCTTGTAATCTCAATTTCCGCTCACTATTCCCTGTCACGGTGAACCCTTGGCATTTGGCCGGCTTTAATGATTGGCCCGATGGTCTCCAACCAATGGCCTCCCTGCCACCAATTCATGACCCGTCAACCCCAATCCTGCCACCAATCCAACAGGCACGCAACACACACACACAGGACAAATGTCCCGGTGTCAAAGTCAATCCAGACAGGCGTCTGGACAGCCCCTCCTTCCCTTCTCATAAAAGCGGCATCTCATTTATCTGGCGACTGGTGACGACAGGCGCTCTTCGGTTTAATACTTTTTTCTGGCACCGGCTTTCTCACAACAACCAACAAATGATACACATCCATAACATCCCTACATAGATACTGTATGTTTGGAATACTAATTCTCCCGTTGAGGATGTGTCGATTATTTCACATGAAAAAAAAGCATATTGTGTATTTATGTTTATTTGTTTGTTTATGTTTATTTATATTAGGCGGGCAGTAGTAGCTCAGTCTGTTGGGACTTGGGGCTTGGGAACCGGAAGGTCCCCGGTTCCAGTTCCCTGAAACCCTTGAGCAAGGCACCAGACCCCTACACTGCTCCCCGGGCGCTGCATAGACACACACAATAGCTGCCCAATGCTCCTAATTCTAGGATGGGTTAAATGCAGAGAAACACATTTCCCGGTACATGTACTGTGTGTGTACACGTACCAATAAAGAGGATTCATCCTCTTATTGGTACATGTACTGTGTGTGTGTACACGTACCGATAAAGAGGATTCAACCCTCCAGATTTAGATTAGATTACATCGTGTCTCGAGTTTGGGGTCCGGAAAAGACAGATTTCACAAAATGATGCTATCACGACAACCTCGGGTAGATATTTCATAACGATATTCGACGTTATTCCAAACGGCGTCAATGTATTGACAGATGAATAAACAGCGAAGGCGAGGAACCCGGCCAGATCCGCCGTCCGACGGCAAACCCCTCAAAGCCTCCCTTTGTTTAGGAATGATTCCGGCCTATTTATTTTTTTTCTCCACTGGTGAGGAGAATAAATGACGGTAATCTCGGCCTCACTGTATTCAGCTTGTCCGTTTTTCGCATGGAGGAAAACAAAACCAGCATTCAGACGTTCATTGACAGACTCAAGGTTGAAACCCCGTGGAAGGACGAGGCCTTTTGTGAATGCTGTATGCCGCTGTAACTGCCTCTTTGAAGCTCACAAAGGGGTAAAATGAAATATACACACACACACACACACACACACACACACGTATACATATATTTCTATACTAAAATATAATATGAGTTGAATAACACTTTCCATAAACCCCCATAAACAAGTGTAACTTCATTTCACATAGAGAAAACGGAATGTGATTATAATGAAACCTTCTTACCGTCGCCTCACGACAAAACAAAAATAAGCGCGGCAATTAAAACGGAAAACGTTCTCCGCGGGAAACGACGTGTTTTGTGCCGTTTCACCCGAACCTCCGACCGCCATCGCCTGCCGACAGCGACGCTGGAGGCAGATCACGAGAAAGGAAAAAAAAAAAGGCGGGGTGGGGGGATGAGGGGGGATGGGGGGTGGGTGGGGATGACGACGACTCACCGATCATGTGGATGCTGATCCTCCCCGGTCGGGTTCCATGCTGCGGCTGGATGGTGTCGTAGAAGGTGCCCTGGCCCAGCTGCACAGCAGTCACACTGACCCAGAGACACAGGCAGAGCAGCCAGGACATGACAGGTCCCATCTGCTGAGGTGAGGGCCGGCAGAGGTGGAGTCAATAACAAACAGATCACGTTGCCCCGACCTCACACACAAGCACACACACACACACACACACACACACCGCATGCACACAAGCGCGTGCACACACACACACACACACACACACACACACACACACACACACACACACACACACACACACACACACACACACACACACACACACACACACACACACCCCCCCACCGGCATGCACACAAGCGTGCGCACACACACACACACACACCCACCCACCCACCGGCGTGCACACAAGCAGACACACACACACACACACACACACATGTACGCACGCACCCACCTGCGTGCACACAAGCACACACATGTGCACACACACTCACACTCTCTCTCTCTCATTCTTCAGGCTATACTTCAGCCTAGACATTGGTGCCGTTCCTGGTATACAGTAAAACACACACACACACACACACACACACACACACACACAGTACTAAAAAAAACCCCACAGAAACAGTCAGAAAAACAAAACAACCCATGAAAGTGTTTGACACGTTTGTATGGCAGGAAGGCGCCACTCACACACCCATGCTGGGGGTCTGTGAGCCCCCCTTCACGCTTTTCATTAGCACGATTAACCATGTGAGCATTAGTGCTGCTCATCCTCACCCATATATATATATATATATATATACATACACATACATACATTTGAAGTTATCCCTCAGGGAGATCTTTTTTTTTTTCTATCTATGCAGCAGAGATTTCCTCTGACAGTCTGACTCCCCACGCCCCCCCCCGCCACCCTCCTCCTCTCCTCACCACCACCACCTCCCCCCCCCACCCTCCTCCTCTCCTCACCACCACCACCTCCTCCCCCCACCCTCCTCTCCTCACCACCACCACCTCCCCCCCCCAGCCTCCTCCTCTCCTCACCACCACCACCTCCCCCCCCCCCCACCCTCCTCCTCTCACCACCACCACCTCCCCCCCCCCCACCCTCCTCCTCTCCTCACCACCACCCCCCCCCTCCCCTCCCTCCCTTCTCCCCAAACCCTCAGTTTCGATGCCTTAAAACCCAAATTAAAGCTTAAGATCAGATTTCACAGGGAGCTAGCTGTCTGTCGCGGCTCATGGCGTCACTGTGGGAATAATGTGGTAGTGACACAGCAGTAATGGGGACAGGGGGGGGGGGGGGGGGGGGGGGGGGGAGAGAGAGAGAGAGAGAGAGAGAGAGAGAGAGAGAGAGAGAGAGAGAGAGAGAGAGAGAGAGAGAGAGAGAGAGAGAGAGAGAGAGAGAGAGAGAGAGAGAGAGAGAGAGAGAGAGAGACCAGTGACGGTGACATGCCCATTAGATAATCACATTCACACCAGAACAAAAAAATAAATAGGGACATAAGGAACAATGGAAACAGCCGGGCGGGCTTCACACTTCAGAATAGAAATTTGATATTTAATAGACCAATTTAGACCAAACTATCGGTGCTATTTTTTTTTTCTATGGTTGCAATGAGTTCGACGGGGAAAATAACTTGCGGTGCCTTGCCAATGGGCAGCCGATTGATTCAGCTTCAGAGTCTTTTTTTTATATATATATATATATATATATATCTATATTTCTTTCTTTCTTTGTATTCAGTGCAGTCTGGGGCACTCTGGGGATGGGACTAGAACAGCATGAAGATGAAGATGAAGATGAAGATGTGTTGTTGGTAATGCATCCTCTCTGAACCGTAATTAAGTGTCCCTCCAACTGCAGAGATGTGGATGAAAATGAAGGTAAACGCCGTAATCTATTCGAAGGGGGGGGGTTTTAATTAACCCCCATGACGTTGATGAGTTTTTCGGCGACACTTTTTAACTTGTGTTGAATACTAAATAATGTAATGAATAATAACCCAGAAGCTTGTGTGAATGCATTATATATATATATATATAATGCATATAATATATAATGTATATATATATATATAGAGAGCATATATCTGTTGTTGAATTAAAAAAACATTATCCTAGCTACCGGTCAGATCAGATGGAACATTTCAGTACAGTTTACAACAAACCATTCATTCATTCATTCATTCACTCAGAACACATGCATGTGCAGAAGAGTTGACATGTTGCCAAAACAGGTGTACATCTTTCCGAGTCCAAACCCCCCCCCCCCCAAAAAACAAAACACATTTCATCACACACACACACACACACACACGCACACACGCACGCACATTCACGCACGCCCGCGATATCAAGTAAAGTCTTACCTGAGAATCCCAAGCATGCGTTTACAAATATCTCAACAGAGTGCCGTAAATCCACCCATGTCTCTCTCTTCTGTCCGCGTCTCTCCCTTAACTCGGCACATCTGTGGTGTGGAAGAAGAGGGGGAAACTCCGCTGACGGTCTCTCCCTCTCTCTCCCTCTCTCTCTCTCTCTCTCTCCCTCTCCCTCCCTCTCTCTCCCTCTCTCTCTCTCTCTCTCTCCCCCACCCCCCACCCCAACCCCGCTCTGATAACAACCGCCACAAATGACACCCAGAGAACCGAGAGAAGAAGAAGAAGAAGAAGCAGAAGCAGAAAAAGATGAAGAGATTTACACCACTTTCAATTATACCTTTTGAAATATCACCGGCGGTGATCTCTCCCCCCACACCCCCCCCCCCCCCTTTCCCTTCAGGAGCTGCTGTCACTGACACAGAAATGATTTGTGCCTCCTTCTCTATGCGTGTGCGTGTGTGCGTGCGTGCGTGCGTGCGTACAGGCGTGTGCGCTGCGCTTTCCTTAATTAACTGTAGTGGAATCTGTGCTCGCCGCGCGGTCCGCACGCTTCCATTCAGAGTCTCCAGCGTCTGAGCGTAGTGGATGTGTGTGTGTGTGTGTGTGTGTGTGTGTGTGTGTGTGTGTGTGTGTGTGTGTGTGTGTGTGTGTCCTAGAGCCAGCCTGCTTTTCTACATTGCATTACACGGCGCAGGGCGAAAGTCCTCCTGATCATTAAGCTTCATGGCAGAAAATGCAAAGCAGCCCTATGATTTGCACGGTGAGCACAACGACCTAGCAGTGGGGACGAAATATACGCCTACAGTCATTCATATATATATATATATATATATATATATATATATATATATATATATATATATATATATATATATATAAATAAAGGCCTATATCTTTTATAGAAAGTAAGGAAAAAAACGATGAATGAATGTATATATAAATATAATATATATTGTATATTCAGAATTTCTTCCTTACTTTCCTTTGATTTGACAGAGATGTGTGTTTCCTTCATTGAAT
>CM051013.1:5459214-5461714 GCA_027704905.1 Muraenolepis orangiensis | reverse complement strand
TTGCCTTCTGGCTCACAGCCTCTACATTTTATTCTCGTGACTATCTCTGTCTCTCTTGAGATTTGGCAGAGTGAAGAAGAAAAAAACCCAAAATAAATGCACTCTCGCATGGCATCCAGGTAACTGAGGAAGGGGGGGGTAGGGTAGGGGAGGGGAGGAAACAGCGTTTTAGAAAAGGCACGTTTTCCCCCTTGCCTGAAAGAATGTAATTGTCTGTGTGAGCCGTCGGGTAAGCTAAGTGCACCGGTTGTCCTAATTACGCTCGAATGCAAATCGTGAGCATGTGCCCTTCTTTTGTGTGCGCCATCTTGAACACTGGGGGGGGAGAAAGAACTCAGATTGTGGTTTTACTTTAATTGTGTGCTTACATTTATCTACAATATATATATATTATATATATATACATTAATGATGCATACCATGTAACGGCCCAAATGCTGCTGGTCACTCATATATATATATATATATATATATATATATATACGAGACATATATATATATATACACAGCATGACACGTACGTGACATGGGAGCTACCGAGACCGAGATTACCGAGATTAAAAATACATGTGGCTCGTGCCATGGCGACTGTATCCTTTTCAAGCCAAAGTGTACGTCGGCTGGAATTAAATCACAACAAAGTGTTTGGAGTGTTTACCATCCTCAATCTCATCCTCAAAGATAAACACTGAGGCAAACATGTGTCTCACATCAAGGCGTCACGATCACTATCCTGTACGTGCGCACAAACACACACACACACACACAAGCACGCACGCACACACACACACACAAGCACGCACGCACACCAACACACAAAAGCACACACACACACACACACACAAGTATGCACGCACACTAACACACTAACACACTAACACACAAGCACGCATGGGCACACACACACACACGCAAGCACACACACAAAAACACACACACAAGCATGCACACAAACACACAAGAATGCACACACACACACACACACACACACACACACATACGTCTGTGTACATAAATGCTTTTTCGTCTCTGCCTCTGAGTGTCAAATTGAATGCAAGATTCGCCTTGATAGTTATTCGTCTGTGTAATGACGACAGCACTGTGGGGAAAAAAAAGCCATTTAATACCATATAATCAAGCCTCCCCTTTAAAACCAAGCTCAGAACCAGCGTGGAGGGGGGGGGAATATGTGATTTGTGCCCGCCGTCTTACCATAAAATTGGCTGTTGGTGCAAACGCAGTGAAGGTGCGGTTTATGTGAGAGGAAATCAATTAGCTCTCTTCGGTGTCATTTGTCAGGGTGATGCACATCTGGGTGGAGGCGGCCGGGGGCGTCGGTCTGTTCTCCGGCGCCGCCGAGACTCGGGATTATAAGGACGAAGCTTCCATTTAAAATCCCTTCCCTTTTGGCCCGCACGGGTGGATGATCTCATAGCACCGTTGGTACGTGCGTGCGGAAAAAAAAAAAAAGCATTTAGCAGCGCCCTGACAATATATGTGTCATTTGTAATCTAGTGCCGTGGCAGGCTTTCTAGAAACCGATTTGGAACAGATTTCCAGAAACACTTGAACCCCGCCCCGGCGAGTCTGCTGTGGGGGGGGCTGACTGCGTGTGACAGCGGAGACAGCGGAGGCTGAAGGCGTGCAGACGTGGTTTCGGGATGTGGTATTTTTAAGTTGGTAGTCGTTATCTGGTCAGACATGGACCAAAGGCCACTAAAAAGCAGTCAAACCATGACTTAATCCGTTTCCCCCCACCCCCCCCCCCCCCCCCACACTTGTATTTTTGTCCCACTGTGTGGCATGAAGAGTTATCTCACAGAAGGATTTCACAGAATCCGTTTGTAGTAACAGACTAACAGGAATTCCGAAAAACACGGGGGTGTAAATTGACGAGTTACACATGCACCTACTTTGTTTTTTGCCATACATTTAAAGGCTATTCGAAGGAGATCCTCATCGGTTTTCCAAACGTTCTTCTCATATCACCCCGCACCGACATAACAGGGGGAGAAATGACGGGGTGTGTAAAAACCACAACTGTACCTTTCTGAGCCCTGTGAAGAGCGGAGGAGGCTGCATATCAAGTCGGCCCGGGCTGAAGTACCTGCTGTGAGCGGCTCCTGCGAGGAGCCCAAAAGCTTCTTTTTTTTTGTTCACCCAGCCAATGGAAGACTTGAGTCAGCTTTACGACTGCGAAGGAGCAGAGGGTGGCCTTTATTTCTCACCGAGAAGAATCATTATTATTGCCCCTGCAAATTCACAGCTTTTGCTTCTTGAGAGAACCTACGAGCGGAGTGCCTGTCATTTCTCTTACCCGGCTTATGCATTATTAATAAGTCGAAGGTCCCCGTCATCCACTGTACTCTGCTGTGCTACTGCCATGCATCATCAGTGGGAACAACAGCACAGACGTGCGCGGGGTTTGTGTGGTTTCTGCTGTGTGCCGTGATGCGGGCTTTAGATGAACTCTCAATTATGTAGCCCTATCATCGTTCCG
>CM051013.1:5424214-5454214 GCA_027704905.1 Muraenolepis orangiensis | reverse complement strand
TGTGTCGGGGGGGGGGGGGGGGGGGGGGAGTCTATCGAGAGGCACTTTAAAAGGCATCACATAATGAACACTTTATTATCCACGGCTGGGGCCGTGTAATCTATGTGTATCTATAGGACTCCACGTCCTCTGACCGAACGCCACTTCTCACGCCGCCACCACCACCACAGGAAAGTAAATCACACACCTTCATTCAGCCGGGCCTTAGTGAGCGCCGCCGTCACACTCAACAACCTCATCATGTTGCTTCGACACTCGGCAGACGCTGCCCTTGAAACGCACGGGGGAGTGGAAGAGAAAGAGAAAGAGATAGAGAGAGAGAGAGAGAGAGAGAGAGAGAGAGAGAGAGAGAGAGAGAGAGAGGGAGGAAAATAAAGCAACCTCTTAGGACATCGATTTGCTCCGGCTATTGTGATGCTGACTCGAGTTCGGCGATTCAAGGCGGGCTAATGAAGCACGGCCTGCACGCGCGTCGTCGCTATAACTAAGATGTGGCGTCCATTATTATCCACCCCCTCCAAAAGAGAGGGAAAAAAAAAAAGGAGAGAAAAAACATTCTTGATTAAATCAAGACATTTGTGAGTGGACGTTGACAGCGCCGCGGCGAGCCCCTTCGCACGCCATTAGCATTCACTCTGCATCGTCCCCCCGTATCCCGGCCTCATGGTGCGTTTAATGACTCCGCCGGCCATCGACAGAAACGTACGCAGGACAGCCGATGGAAATATAATCCCCAGTATTACAAGTCCTCTGATATGTAATTACACAGATGTTAGGGCTGAGACGGCTCCTGCCATCCCGTCGCCTCGGCCCTCCTTTCTGGTTCTGAGGCGCGGACAAGCCGACACGCCTGGCTCGTTCTTATAATTATTAATTTTCTTCTCCTCCTCCTCCTCCTCCTCCTCCTCCTCCTCCTCCTCCTCCTCCTCATCCTCCTCCTCTCCTCCTTTTCTTTCGTGGCCGGTCCCTGTGTGTCACACTCTCAAGTCAGAGCTGTGGCCTGGGGGAGTCCATCCCTAAAGACATGACACCGGCTGTCTTGTGTGACTGCAAATAGGCAGCGTGCGGCTAGCCCGGGTCCCGACGACGTGAGCCCTCCAGATTTAGACCGAGGAATGTAAAAGCTGAAAGTCCCGCGACGGCGGCCGCAGGCGGCCGGCAGCGGCGGCGGCCGCAGGGCGCTCCGGCAGCGGCGGTGGCGGCGAAGCCACTACTCAAAGTCAAGCTGGCGACTCGGTTTGCCTTGCCCTGACAGACCTTCAGGTCTGACAGGTGTAACACAACTGTGTGTGTGTGTGTGTGTGTGTGTGTGTGTGTGTGTGTGTGTGTGCGTGTGTGTGTCTGTGTGTGTGTGTGTGTGTGACGTCTACCCTGAACAGTGTATGACACAGCTAGATAGATGTATAGAGAATTTGACTTTTTTTTCCTTGTCTCATCCTTTATTGTTAAACAACGTGACATATTTCATGTGGTAGCCTTCAGTTTGATATCCATCCGTCCACCCATCCATCTATAGATGGATGGGTGGACGGATTGACTTACAGACAGACAGAAAGAGAGATGTAGTGAACAGCATAAGGAAGGATATATATTCCCTCTTGCATTACATGCTTTGTGCCGCCCAGTGTCTGCAGTCACACCGGCTTCCCCGGATAAAAGAGGAGAAACAATGGCTTTAATTCGCTTGTCACAAGAGTCCAACAAGCAGTGTTACAACAAGAGAAAAGCCAATTGTTTCCACAAAGGTCTAAATGTCATTTGAGTGACAGATTATGAGCCCATTGGTCGGGGACTGACCAGTATGCTTAGAATCGCTCCCTCGGCGCTCGTGAATTGGGGTAAATGTGAGTCGGGGGTGATAACTCTGTGACAAGACGCAACACACGTTCTCAATTCGGCGGGAAAAAACAAAGTTGCATCACTGTAAATGATGGGCGGCGGTAATCTCATTAGGTCCTTAATGTTGCCTTACTTCTCAATTTTCCTTAATAAGTGTGTACATGTCCTAATTAAGTGGTTGGGGGATTCTGTGGTTTGTTCTTTGTTCTTGTATGGGTATAAAAACGCAGCTCCGGCCGTCTGTGTGGATCCGTTTCCATTACACAAGAGAGACAATCAATCTTCAAGACAAGTGTCTTTGATATTGACCCAATGTTACTAGTCGGAGCAGAACTGCAACGAGGGCCGGGAGATATGGCCGGAATCGTCCATCCCGATATAGGCTATTTAACATCTCGACAGCGATATATATCACAATATAGCATGGGTTTCGGGTAATTCAATAAATAAATAGTCTGTATGTAGTCTCACTCTGTATGAAATACAGCTTACTTTTGTATACTCTTGTGTGAATTCAATATATGATGAATTAAAAGTATTTAGTACTTCGAACTTTAGTACACATAATAGTCTGATAAGTTCAGAAACTGTCATTACTCTACTGTAATGCAGCCTTTGAAACCAGGAGAAGACAACACAACCATACGCCATATCACGACATTACGCCGTCCAAAATCAAAGACGATATCCAGCCCCATGTCACGATATAGATACAATATCAATATATTGCCCAGCCCCAACTGCAACATTTATATTAGACATAGACATAGATAGGATAAGGCGGATAGCGCACATTGGATTGCTGCTTATCCACGTGAAACGGGGCTACCCCCCAAGAGCATCTCGGCATAAGGGTTTTGTTGTTTTCCAACTTAACTGGGAACTAGGTTCCTATTTTCTTTTCTTTTTCTTTTTCCACAAAACGCAGTTTAGGGACGTGTCATCGGGGCGTAGCTCCACTCACAGACGAGCACGGCCTCCTTTACCCCTACCTCTGTGTTGCTAAGTTGTTGGAGGATGTCTCCTCCAAATGGATAATTGATGTCATCTGCCCTCTAGGGATGCGCCAAGGTAAAGCAAGCGCCCCCCACACACACACACACACACACACACACACACACACACACACACACACACACACACACACACACACACACACACACACACACACACACACACACACACACACACACACACACACACACACACACACACACACACACACCCTCAGCGGCCTCCTTCTCATCTCGTATCATAGGCCTCCACACACGCACACTGCTCCTCAATTCAGACCCTTCAGAGCTGAGTACTTATTTCAGTACTCCCCCTCCCCCCTCCTCCTCCTCTCCAACACACCACACGCCCCCCCCGGTTAAAAAAAACATCAACAAACAAACCCAAACGCATCCTTAATTACACCCACAAGTCGATAGCGGTCCCCCTTCTTATTGTGTGTCAAATGTAGCTCATTAACATAGCGCTCACGGTTAATCTTGTGTATCGCGGAGACAGACGGGGCAATCAAGAGGAAAACACCACGAGGGGCTCCGGCGCTCTTCACTCCAGAGAGAGAGAGAGAGAGAGAGAGAGAGAGAGAGAGAGAGAGAGAGAGAGAGAGGAGAGGGTGATTGAGTCCTTGAAGGCTCCCTGGATAGACTGCCGCGGTAATTTATCCGCCCGTCTGCTGCAACATATTAACGTTGCATCCGTGTACAGCTAACGCTACCATATAGACATACAAACATACACACACACACACACACACACACATACAATACATACACCCGTGCTTTAGACGTCCTTCTCCGTCTGTCCGGAGGCTACCAGCTACCCCGGGATGGGGGGTTGGGGGGGGGGGGGCGAGAGAGAGAGGGGGGGGAGGGGGGGAAGGGGAGAGAGAGAGGGGGGGGGAGGGGGGAGAGAGAGAGCGAGAAGGGGGACGTGGGTTGACGGCCTTAGCAGCTCGGTAACCGATACTCAAGGGGTGGGTGGGGGGTGGCCTATACCCTGTACTGTACACTCCTCGCCCTCCGTCGGAGCGTCGCAAGCAGAGAGATTAGTGCCACTGCCGCGTGTAAAGACGATTAGCGAAGAAGATTATTAACAAACACGTTGGAGACGCCACAGTAAACCACCACCACCACCACCACCACCACCACCACCAGCTACTTTTCCCGGCATCCCCACTGTGTAATTAAAACATTAAAAAGTTGATGTCAAAATAAATAAAGATTTTTGGTTTGTAACTGATGCGAGTGCCACAGTAGCGCTGGTTCAACGGTGTCCATGTTTACATAACAAGTTATAAACAGTGCCCACACATGGCGAGGCTAGGAGGAAGAGGGGGGTGGGGGGTGGGGGGGCTGGGGTGGATGGGAGGGGGTTCTGGAGCCATTTAAATTGGTTCAGGCCGAGTTTGGGAAATGTTGCACTCCCCTCACACTCCGGCTTATGAAAACGTCTTAGTACCTAAGGAATTACAATTGGTATTCATTCGTGGATGTAATGCAAACCATATATTGGACCCGGCTGGCAGGGCATTCTTTTGCAATGAAAAAAAACCACACAATTAAATGGATTTTTTTTTACATTGTGTGTGTGTGTGTGTGTGTGTGTGCTTTGTTTCCCAATATGGTTTTTTTTTTTTATATGAAAATGCTAAAAGTAATGTCATACAAGTGTATGGAGCAGGCCGTTATGTTTTTAGGGGCCTTGGTCCACGGTGCAGTGTTGCCCGGACTCAATCTGCTCAGGGTCTCAATTAACGTCAGATAAACTGGCATCAGCCACAGTGCAGCGTGGTGATTATGTACAAGCTGTTCAGTAAGTAGTTGATACACAGATTATGAGAACCAGCATTTTTTAATTAGGGGGCCTTCGCTTTCGCCGTTCGAGGGTACAGCATAAAGCTACTCACGCGTGCCGTTAATACGCGCCCTGACTTGATGTTTTTGGGGGCTGGTGTTTGACAATACCAGCTTTTTTAATTAAATCGGATAATTACAGTCTCAAAGTCTGGTTAAAATGGAATCAGAACGTTACTCCCACCGAGTTTGTACTGAACTCGGCTGTTGTTTGTCTCATTCTCATTCATTCATTTTGATTGTGTTATCACAGATTATAATGAACGCAATAAATTCTCGCAAAAGTAATTTTCATGTCCTCTGGAATATTTGCCTCACGGGGCCCTAATGAGGATGGAGCGGTTGAACGTGTATTCATAATAACAGCATTGATCCAAGCCTTTATGGTGACTACTTCACAACCTCCAGGCTCAGCCACTATGGACCAAAATCAAATCAGAACATTTTTGAAAAGGAGCTCTGCGGCAAAACTATTATTATTATTATTAATAATGAGTAGTAGTAGTCGTAGTAGTAATAGTATTGTTACACAATAATGAAAAATTATAAGTCGTTTATTATTAACACGCAAATTAATATTTCAAACACCACCTTCTTGCCATTGTAACCTTCCTCCAGTGTTTGGGGTCAAATTTGTACGATGAACAACTTTTCCTAAATGGTAAATATTGTGTTCTTTGGCTATATTGTGTTATATCTGATTGCCTCAAGACCCTGTTTCCTCCACACTGCGCATTTGAACACAAACACATGAATTGCTGATCACCACTTTCACATAATTAGTCAACTTCTGTCACAGCTGTGGGTCTAAAATGACCGCCATAGGAAATTAAATAATACTATATTAACTTATTTAATAAGGGGGGGGGGGGGGGGAGGGGTGAGCATAAGGATCACTGGACAAAATAAGTGGTTGTAAACAGCCTAGCCTACATTCATTATCTATTTACATCACGGGACTCGAACGCAAGTCTTTAGTGCCATCTTGTGGTGAAAGAAATAGTTACATATTGCATTTTCATGCATGTCATTTGTTTTTTCCATCACATCCATGTTTACTATTAATTAAAAATAAATAACGATGAAGAGATACACACTAGGCAGGGGAGTGGGGGTGGGCTGTCCCACATCCACAAAGGAAGGTATGTACTAGTTTGTAAAACTTTTTTTTTAATAACTTATGACAAACTTCACGCAGCTCAACATACCGTATATAAACAACCAAGTTTTTCCCTTTTTCCATCCGAAAGATTCAGATTCATTATTTATTCGGTGTCCCCACAGAGGAAATGTGTTTTCACAGTTGGCACACACACACACACACACACACACACACACACACGCACACACACACACACACACACACACACCACACACACACACACACACACACACACACACACACACCACACACACACACACACACAAACAAATAACAACGACGAAACAGACAAGAAGAACCATGATGTATCATTTAGTGTGTTGGGGGGCGATCGTGGCCCAGGGCAAGCTCTCTCCAGAGAAGCGTAGCCACATATATATATACACACATACATACACATGATAGATGACAAACTATAGGGAGTCGTTTGGGTGTCATCACTTAAAAAGTGACTGTCCAGTCAGTGTACCCAGGGCTACTACTGACTAAAACGCTGAATTTATGTTGTGTTTAGTTTATCCGCTCTATGCCAGTGTTGTTGTTAAAGCTGTGTTTATCCGCACACAGTTCATGTACTACAATACATAGTAAGCCTACTATAATTATTCGGCATCCTGTATCACCCTTGGGGGTAAGCCTATGTTGAACTTAATGTATACAAATAAAATAACTTTTAAGTAGAAATGTAATCAATATGGTCTTTGAGAAGCTATTTCGCTTGCATGGCATGGCATGCCGAGAGAGAGAGATAGAGAGAGAGAAATGCAGCAGAGTGAATGACAACGGATGGATGTATGAGTTATAGTTATTGTATTTGGGAGGCTTTCAAGAAGATACTGATGCATTTGGTCAATACAAAAGGCTGGTCCCTAGAATGAAAAGCCATGTATATCCCAATGTGTGCAATTGTGTGTTGTTTTGAAACGATGCACAGTGGATAGGCAGATTGATTGACGCGAATGTTTCTATTATTATTATTATAATTGTGGTTATTGATTCTGTATGGTGGTGGAGCAGTGGAGCGTGTGGCGGTATACGGGGAAACACGTCGTTGGGTAAACTTTAAACGACAGAGGAGACGAAAAAGAACAAGTGGTGTCGTTACACAACACAACCGAAAAGAACAGCAGTCGTTACCGAACCTCCATGTTGTTACCGAGAGCATTACGTTGGTACACCACACACACACACGAGAAGCTTGCGCGATTGTTGAATTAACCGAAGGTTTACGTAAGTTAGTTTAAGTGTTTAGGTTTTATTTTACCCTAAATAACACTTGCGTTGCCACTGAATTACATACATTCTGTAATGGACTTCGTGGTTTAGGGGTTTTAACCGCCGAGTGCCGGTGGACGGAGCGGTTGTTTAGATATGCTTCCCACCGTGCGGATGTCCTCCTTGCCGTGGTCCCTGGTCGTCCGAGGAGGAGGAGGAGGTCTTACCGGGCCCGTCTACAGGAGGTCGGTTGCCGGTGTGACTCCATCCCTCTCCCTCTCCCCCCGGGGTCAGCCGTACCGGACCTTCTCCACGCAACCTGGAAGTGTCCGGGTAAGAAAATGCTATATTACGTCACAGTCATTTAGCAGCAGACGCTTTTCTGCCCAAAGCAACTGACAATACGTCCATTTACCATACACTAGGTAGGCAAGGGACATGCATGTCCTTCCTAACAAGCCCCCCGAGAGCAGAACCAGTGCTCGGGTGAAAGTACAATAAGTTGGCTCACAATAACAATACAGCTAACAATGATACAAAAGACACGTACCCACTAACAACACAACTTGTGTCTACAGTAGTTAGCATCGACGACATGCTGTTCATTGTGTCTGCCACTTAATAACTAACTGACTTAACGTTATGCAGTGTTCAATAACGACGTGTATTAAAACTAAATGTAATGACGCATTACAGGTGATGTACGACGGACTGTGTCCCATTTGTGTGACCGAGATAAGGCTCCTCCGGTATTACCAGAGAAACAAACCAGAAAAAGTCACATTTGTGGACATCTCCCTGGCTGGTTATGATGGCGGAAGGCACTACGGAGTCAGTTACCAAGAGGCCATGGAGGAGATGCACGTGGTCGATGAGAGGGGCCAGGTAACTAACGACCCTATTATAGGAGTGGCCTACGGAAGCCCGGAGAGGCCATGCAATGATATTATTTTTCATTATTTAATCATATTTATATATATATATATACCTATTAGTATGCTCATATCCCATTTAATACCCAGTAGACTTTTAACCTGTAAATTAAACTGTAAATGATATTACCATGCAATGACAATCAATTTGAATCTAATCTAATAATTGTCATCTCATGTTACGTGGTGTCTTGGTTGTGCAGGCCAACTAATCAGATTTTAAATCTATGTTTGCGGTAACGTCCTGTGCTCTCCGCCAGGTACACCGGGGGGTCCCAGCCTTCTCGGTCATGTACAGGGCCGTGGGCCTGGGCTGGTTGGGACGTTTCATGATGTGTGGCCCCGTGAGGCCCTTGATGGACAAGGGCTACGCCGTCTTCGCCAGAAACCGCCTGAAGTGGACCGGACGTGGAAGCGAGTGCCGTACAGAAAGCTGTGCGAAGAAAAGCCGATGAAGAACAGTTTTTTAGGATGGCAGTTGGCTTGTGATGGGATTGATTCCTCAACTGCTGAGCACCTCTGCCCCTAGATGTCCTTGGAGGTTGGACAACAAGCTTCCGTGTTGCATTGGAACGCTAATAGCAAAGTGAATGGGGTTTATGAAGGAAGAAATTATTTAAGCACAAGGACAACAATTTAACCGCCGATGTTGAATACATTGTGGCATTGCCAAGGCTATCTATTAAAGATGTAATCCACCACATCAAATCACCAATCTTTTTATGGTTTGTGCAATAAAATTGGCAGTGAAGCCTAAACACGGGGGACAATATGTTTCTTGTCATGTGTGGCCGTGCTGGATGGAAGCCAGACCCAGGGACTAAAGCCAGTGTTGTTTATCAGCCAGTCACCGGTAGCTGATTGGACAGGGTGTACAACCTACGCATGCCGGGTGTACCGTGCAAATCACGTACACAGTAGATCTGGTGCATAAGTCACACAGTGCAGTGGGGCATACCCACTGTTGTTGTTATGGGTCTGGTTGACTTGAAACTCCACCGATGAGATTTATGAAATGGGATTGCCGGTCATAGATGGCTCCTTGGAGGCACTGCAGTATAACTGGATTCATACAGAGAATCAAACATTGTTTCCAAGACCACTCAAGTGTTGTTCTTCCAGCCTTCTGGCCTGGCATGTAACCTTCATGGGAGAGAGACTGTGTGCGTGTCCTCTTACGTCAGCTCTGGAGACCCTGAAGTTGTTGTCTTCCCTAATTTTAGCCTCGTGCTGCCTGTGTCCTGTATAGCCAGCCGTGACGGAACATGATCTAAAGCTGCTGTAGTCTTGCACGCCATTGGTCAGCCAGCACGGCAGAGGCATCCACCCCCTAAGCCAGCTCGGCCAATTAGATTACAGCCCCTGGAAGGATATGTATAGACATTAAATAGCAAAACACTGTGGTGTCAACACAGTAGCCTAAAGGCTACTTTAGGCTTGTTTACCGGACATCAAAACAGAGCAAACTGGCTAACTGGAAGAATGTCTGAACTGCTAAGAGGCAACAGTTGCACTAAAATAAGGTATGTACTGGGCTTTAAGTTGACATACATTTGATTCCCATACTGAAGTATCTGTGAGGCACCATAGGCCAAAGATGACCTTGATGATATGAATGTGACACTGGTTAATGTACAATTTCTGCAACCTTTCCATTGTTACACTAAGCATTTATTATGCATTATAGTTATGAACTTTAAACAGAATTTCTCCAAAAACAACAAACATACACACATAATACTCAGGGCTGAGGTACTGGACCGCTTATGTTGTTTCAGATGGTTTGGAATTCAGATGGCTCTTTTTCAGTGTTTTGCAGTCCATACAACAAATTAACCAATATTCAACCTTGACTATACTTACCTTTTGCTGGTAGAACATGAGCAAGCTCCCATTGCTTTACCCTAGCTGGGAGTTGTAGTCCTTACTAACTGGAAGTGTGCTACATGCTGTCATGTCATGACATAAATGATATTCCACTTTATGTTTTATTGATAACTTTTTACTTCTGCACATTTTGAATTCATTAAATTTGTGCTTTACACATATGTTTTATTTGACTATTCTCTAAACTGTATTTCTTAATACGATACAATTGTTTTATGTCTATACAGGGTGCCAGAGGATTGTGCCGGCATGGCTTGAATACACTAGGACTATTTCTCAACACTTTCCACGTATCCGGTTAAATCGAGAGATGGAGCGCTACCTTTGTGCCAAGCTCTTCAGTGCGGGCACGCTACGATCGTACCGCAAGCTGTGGTTCCTCATCAGCTTCCTCAGAGGCCTTCCCCGCTACACCAGGCCACCTCTCTGCCCCCCTCTGCCCCTCAGTCGCAATCCAACCCAGTGTCGAAGCGTCACGCGCAGGACTATCCTCAGAAATGCAAAGATCAACGATGGCCACGCGCTGCTCTCTACCTCCGACCGTCTGCCCGGGTCTAGCGTCTGGGAGGTGAGATACGTCCAGGTCGTCGGCTTCTGCTCATCCTCCAGCAGAAGAGACTTTAAGGCCGGCCCCCCCATCGGAATCATACAGGAGCCTCCGGCGGGGTTTCAATTGAATTCCCTGGGAGCTCGTCTCGGTCACTCTTTTAATAGACTGTCAAGACACATCAACGTTTATTTCAAGCAGAAAGACACGTCTCCCGTCCCTCTGGCGGAGAATGACGGGTTTGAGTCGGCGGCTCCAGAATGTGTGAGCAGGTTACGTAAACGTAATCAAAGTCAGAAGGCGTTCAGAGAGCGGGTTGTTTTCCGGGAAAAGGGCACAGCGCAGGAATTAAAATGCGAAGATACGTCTGAAATTCAACCCGAAGGAGGAGCATTGTCTCCAGAACATTCTGGGGTGCAATTATTTCACGCAAGCTCTCTGGCCACAAGGTTCGGAGAGAGCTACGCTTATGTTGCCAATCACATCAACGCCTTCGTCTCCAGGAGCAGTGCAAGAGATTTACAAATTCCGGATGACTCGGAATTGAATGTGCACTCCAGGAGGCAAAGAAGGAGAAGGGCACAAGCAGAAGAGAAGCCTAGTGGGGGATCAGATGCTGAGCCAGCAGACAGTTCAGCTAAAGGCAACACCTCCAGCAACGTAGCAGAGGCCTACCTCCTGTTTGCGAGCCACATCAACAGATATTTCGGTGCCAAAGTAGAAGTGAATACTTCTAAAGATCAATTCCCGGGGGGGGACAAACCCGGGCGGACCGTAGACAGCTATCAAAAGGAGCCCTCAGAGCAATCGACCTCGACAACTCAAATCAACTCATCACAAGCGACGCATCAGGAAAAACACACTAAAAGCGAGGGGCTTTTCCACTCCAGCAGCAACACGACCAGTTTTGGGGAGAGCTACTTGCAAATGGCGAACCACGTCAATGAGTATTTCAATGGCCCCGTTGCTGTAGAAGAAGAAGAAGAAGACGACGGAGACGGTTCCTTAAGTTACCTAAGGGCGCTTGAATCCCAAGTGTACGCGCACCAGCAGACACCGAAGGCGGTGTCCTTCGCGGACTGCCTCCGTCACCCCACGAGCGCCATCCCCAGCCTGCTGGGTGGCTACCTCAGAGCCATTCCTTGGGCTCAGAGCAGTCCCTCCACACAGACCACAGCATCACCTCGGGCGGCCTTTAGGAAGAAGGCGAGTGGAACAAATCTTTGAACCAAATTCCTCAGCTAATCATAATTCCAGCTAAATGTCCAAGCATGTCCTTACCTTCGACATTCTATACATGCAACAAGTGTTCCGGGTTTCCAGTTGGACCGCAATGCATGCTGCGGTGGCGGGTCTGGAAACGTTTTCACCCCAAAAAATACCTCTAGAAGGGCCGCCAGATTTTTTCCTCATCTATTTGTGTTTATGTTTTATTTGGCTTGTTTTTGAATAGTATATCGACTTGAAGAGCTGTGCTTTTTTTATCGGTTAGTCTACCATGACCTCCTTGCTTATGAAAAGGCTGTAAAAGAGTTTTGTCGCAAGCAAGACTAAATTGATTGAATGAATGAATGAATGCAACTGTGTACACATATTTATCTTGGACAGTATGGTTTCTATTGTTTTTCTTTTTATATAAATAAGGACATCAAAATACAAAATAACTTACCCAGCAACACAAGTGCAATAAGCACTGATTATTTCACCAGTTTTATTAACAACACAGATCCAAGACGAACGGCTGCTAGAGTTGGTGCTCACTTTTCTAGGCCCACCGCCCCAGGATATCCGATCACCAACAGTAAACCTGGAACTCTTGATGCATGTATACAAACAAACCCCCTTCCCAAACTTACATGGCAAGCAGGACCAGCTGTGTTGTGGATGTTTTGCTGTATTATGTTAAAATTTGTAATTACTAAAACTTACCAGGCTGCGCTAAGTAGGAACGAGGCTGAGGAGATGACATACACGTGGATCGGTCATCTAGACCAACGCTTGGCTTCGGAGGATTTGAGAACCTGCATCGAGGCCCTCAACAAACACCTGGTCTGCTACCCATCATGCAAAGCGCTCATGTGGCAGGTAGGATATACCTGAAGATGATGAGACAATTTCAAATTAGAAAAAGTAGGCCGGACAAATAAAGAATGTCTTTCCCCAGGAAAAGACGGCGGTTAAAATGTTGAAACAGCGACGCACTCATAGCGGTAACCAGGATGTCCTGGACGCCATCAGGGAAACCTTGGCTCTGATTGGCTACGTGGACCCAGTTAAAGGGCGTGGCATAAGGGTGCTCTCTATTGATGGTGGTGGTACAAGGTAAACTACATGTTCTACTAAATGTGTGTGTGTGTGTGTGTGTGTGGGTGTGTGTGTGTGTGCGTGCGTCAGGGTTTCCGCTACGATTTTTTCTTGCCGGTCAAGTGTCCGGACAGATTCTAAACTTACCGGTCATGTTTCAAAAACAGTTTATATTACAAACGCAACTATAATGTACACCTAGATTGACGAAAGAATGACAAAGACCTCAAATAAATTGGACTATTTAATGAACAACAAAACGAACAAGAACGATTGAGCAAAACCGCAAAAATCTAGGCTATTTCAAAACACCTGTAACATCTGTAGTCCGTTTTAACATAGGCTACATGGCATCACATTTACCCTGTAGGCTACCAGGCAACTTTTTGCTTTCTCCTCTGCTGCCGAGCTGAAATCAAAGGTGTCTAATGTGTCTTTGCAGCTTGCAATACGCATAAGTCTTATCACTCTCTCCTCCTGACGACGCCGCAGTGATGTTTTCAAACCATTCTGCAGGAAGAAGCCCCTCTCTGCTGGTCGCTTGACACGGGCAGAACACAGGCCATTCGGGGTGGGAGGGGGCAGTAATAAAGCTGTCAAAACTCAAATGTCCAGGATCTAAGTTTTGTATGAGCATTATTACCGGACATGGCGTGCGTGTGTGTGTGTGTGTGTGTGTGTGTGTGTGTGTGTGTGTGTGTGTGTGTGTGTGTGTGTGTGTGTGTGTGTGTGTGTGTGTGTGTGTGTGTGTGTGTGTGTGTGTGTGTGTGTGTGTGTGTGTGTGTGTGTGTGTGTGTGTGTGTGTGCTTGTCGGGCTGTCTGTTAGCTAGCTCGCCTGCGGGGCTTACTGGTGGCTGATTACAACACGTTCTGCCCTCCTCAGAGGTTTGGTGCCCCTGCAGGTGTTGAAGCTGCTGGAGGCAGAGACGGGACGACCTGTCCACCAGCTCTTCGATTACATCTGTGGAGTAAGCACAGGTGTGTGTGTGTGTGTGTGTGTGTGTGTGTGTGTGTGTGTGTGTGTGTGTGTGTGGTGTGTGTGTGTGTGTGTGTGTGTGTGTGTGTGTGTGTGTGTGTGTGTGTGTGTGTGTGTGCGCGTGTGCGTGTGTGTGTGTCACAACGTTACGGAGTAGGAGGAGGAGGAGGAGGAGGAAGAGACTCAATATTCAGCTGCCAACAAAAACAAAAAAGATGGATGTACACCATCTAAATGTAACCCTCCCCCTCTGGCTCCTTCTCTGTCCCACGGCTACAACGACAGGCGCCGTTCTGGCCTTCATGCTCGGCCTGGCCCGCTTCTCCTTGGAGGAGTGCGAGGACATGTACCGGCGCTTCGGCTCCGACGTGTTCCGCCAGAACCCCCTGGTGGGCACGGTGAAGATGGGCTGGAGCCACTCGTACTACAACACGGAGACCTGGGAGAAGATACTGCGGTAGCCGCGAGGACTGGCTGTTAAGGCTAATGTGTAGGGAGCCACATTTTGCCGCAATACATGATTTTGTATCCCTTTTGTCGGTTTTGGTTTCTTTCAGAGAAAAGATGGGCGATGAAGTACTCATCAGGACGTCCCGAGATGAGTTAACTCCCAAGGTAAAAAAGGACGAAGGCAAAACAATGGTTAAATTTAATTTATTAGGACTAGAAGAGCTGATATCACAGGGCGGTGGCAGTAGCTTAGGGGGTAGAGGGGGTTATCCGGTCAACCGGAAGGTCGCTGGTTCCATCCCCCTAGACACTCATGTGTTCGAGGTGTCCCTGAGTAAGACACCCTAACTCCAACATCCACCGACAAGCTGCCTGTCGACTTGCATGGCTGATGCCGCAGTCGGTGTATGAATGTGTGAATGGCTACAGTTTACAGTTTGCTGTATATAACTCTAGTTCCCGTGTATCCCGGGGCGGCAGGGTAGCTCAGTCTGTTGGGACTTGACTTGGCTTGGGGACCGGAAGGTCGCCGGTTCAAGTCCCCGAAACACCCGGGCACTGCCGAGGTGCCCTTGAGCACCAGGCACCAGACCCTTACACTGCTCCCCCGGGGCAGCTGTATATACAATAGCTGCCCACTGCTCCTAATACTACGATGGGTTAAATGCAGAGAAACCAATTACACTGTGTTTTACACTGTGTGACCGATAAACAGGACTCAATCCTCCAGATTTAGATTTAGATGATTGGGAATGTCCCCAGGCGTATATTTAACGGTCGGTATCATCAACACCCCAGGTGTCCGCGGTCAGCGCCGTGGTGAACTGGGGCAACAGTCCCAAGGCGTTTGTGTTCCGTAACTACAACCACACGCCGGGCTCCCTCAGCCGCTATGCGGGCAGCTCCGTCTACCCGCTGTGGCAGGCGGTGCGGGCCTCGTCGGCCGCCCCGGGCTACTTCGAGGAGTTCCTGCTGCAGAGCGACATCCATCAGGTAAGCGGAGGTGACGCTAATCACGTACTCGCTTATAAGTGTTGCACTGTTAAGCACGCTAGTTGTTTCCCGGCTCGGCTTCGGCTATTACACTTTTACATTACATTACATTGCAGTCGTTGAGCAGACGCTTTTTGTCCAAAGCGACTGACGATAGTGCATTCAATATAAACATATGGTAGGCAAGGGAACAACTAGTCAACCGAAGTCATAAGTGCATTTCCTTCCTACCGAGCCTCCAAGAGCAGAACCAGTGCTCAGCTAAAAAGTACAATAAGTTGGCTAACAATAGAGCTAACTTTGCGAACAGTGTTGTTGTTTGTTAAGATGTTTTCACAACACAAGTAAAGGTAAAGCATCCATTGAAAAACAAACGTACTGTCCGTCCGTGGCCGCAGGACGGAGGGATAATCCTCAACAACCCGTGCGCGTTGGCGGTGCACGAGAGCCGCCTGCTGTGGCCCCAGCAGCCCTTCCAGTGCGTGCTGTCCCTGGGCACGGGCCGCTACGACCACGCCAAGAGGGGCCCCGCCGCCACCTCCACCAGCCTGAGGGCCAAGATCAGCAGCCTCATCTGCAGCGCCACCGACACGGAGGGCGTCCACACCCTGCTGGACGACCTGCTGGCCCCCGACGTGTACTTCCGCTTCAACCCCATGCTGAGCGCCGAGGTCTCCCTGGACGAGAGCCGGCCGGAGGCCCTGGACCGGCTGCTGAGGGACACCCACGTGTACCTGGACAGGAACCGCCTGAAGCTGGCCAGGCTGTGTCTGGTGCTGGGAGCGGAGAGGTCGGCCGCGGGCCACACCCGGGACTGGGTCTGCCAGAGGGCCTGGGAGATGAGGCAGAGATGGGCATGAGATGTGATGAAGTGTGTTGAATTTAATGGGGGGGGTAAATGCACACACACACAACCGCACACGCACACACACAGTGTCATTTTTGTATATTTTTTGCCCGCAAAGCCCGCACAGAGAAGAGCTTGACGTGAATGTAAAACAAATTAAAAAGCAACTTTGGGTGAACATTTCTGTACAGTTGAATTTTAATGAAATGACCTTTGACCTTGTCCATGTGACACTTTAACATAACACCCACACTTATGTTCTTGTGAATGGGATGACTTAAAACTGTACTGTATGTTGACATTGTCTCTTCATGATCTCAACTGTGAGACGATAGTGTCTCACTCTGATGGAAGTATAATGTACACAATGTATGTAATATATTAGTCGCTAGTGAAATGTATTGTAATAAATATTTATTTTGAAAATATTACATACAGAACATGCGTATTATTGGTCATGGATGCAAGCCATCCTTATAACATCTCTTGAACGTCACATTATTAATCACATCATTATATAATTATTATATAAATATAATTTTACATATTAGATTAGATTAGATTCAAATGTATTGTCAAGTACAGTACAGCGAAAATAATTTGGCATCTAATCAGAGTGCAAATAAAAGTGCATGGTAATATATAATGTACCGTTGTTAAATCATATTTAAAAACAACAAAAAAATTACTTCTAAAGACCGGTATAAAATAACATGTAGACTAGGTATGGGATATGTGTGTTTATATAGGTATATATAAATACAGGTAAGTATACAGGTATAAACAGGTCGTGAGCAGGGGTATGCAGTTGTATCAACAAGATAAATATATATATATATAATAATGTATATACAGCAGGTAGTTATAGCAACAGTTAAAGATTAATGAACATAGGAGAGATAGGAGATATGACTTGACTGTTAACATTCACTAATCCACCAGTGTGTTATTCACCCGGGTCTATACGCATGGAAGATTTCACCCATTTAGTAGCAGTAAATCCTATGTAGCATTAACCCAGTAGCCACTTGATTGTGAAGGGGTTAAATTCTCCATACATCTGCTCCCTCTCCGTCTACAATGGACAGGCTTTGTGTCTCAGACAGAAAGGCCTTGTGTGAGAGAGAGCTGTGGTTGTGCCAGCCAGAGCGAAGACACAAGGTCAGTGGCTATCAGCCACCCACCCACACACACACGCGTGAGCGTGCGCACGCAGACACACACACACACACACACACACACGCACACACACACACACACACACACACACACACACACACACACCTTAAGTCCATTGACAAATAACCACAGTGATAAACACGACATACTTTATTTTCATTAAGCTTAGCAATGATTACAGAAATTGGTGGGATTGAATGCCAGGTCTAATTAACATATATATTATTATTTATTTTCTTTTATTTAGTAATATATATGTAGTTTAATCTTACTGTAGCATCACAATGGAGATGACGTTATGCTAACGTGTGGATTTCACAAAGGATTTATTCTGTGAGAAACTATGGAGGCTGCGGCTAGCAGCTCGTGTGACCAGACCAGTGTGATGACAGTGCTGACGTCACACACACACACACACGCACACACGCACACACGGGTGTGTGTGTGTGTGTGTGTGTGTGTGTGTGTGTGTGTGTGTGTGGTGGTGGGGGGGGGGGGCGCTCTGTCCCTTCCTCCCCTTCTCGTTTCACCTGCTCTGACGTGACAGAGTTAACATCGCAGCAGACAGTAGCGCTGTGAGGAGATACACAGAGGAACCCAACCACCTGACAATGATGATGATGAAGCATGGATCTGTGCTTCACTTAACCATGTGAGTTGGGCCTTCAGGAGCTCCAGCCGAGGATGAGGAGGAGGTGGTCGAGGGGCCGAGGAAACGTTTGAAGGTAAGGGCTCTTGAACTGCCAGCACTGTTGTCATTGTTTGTATCGTGAAGCACGTACAGTACTTTGTACTCCTACAAAGTAGGTCAAATGTGTTGTATTTTGTAGCACCTTAACAAAGTTCAAATGTTCTATGGCAACAATAAATACAGTAGATAGACATTTCAATGGTTTAAATGAAAAACACACCACAGGTCACGCTTTCGTGACACGAATGCTTTGCGGTATGGACAAAGTGGTTGGATGGTGTGGCATCATTGGTCATCTATATATTAGTTGGTTTTTACCATTTGCGGAGATTATTGGCACGTATCAAGGGACATACACACGTTCTTATACTGAAGCCTCACTGAACTCAATGCCTGTCAAACATTGTTAAAGGGTACAGAGTAATAATGAGTTGATATTGCCTCATCTATAACCGAAAAAACATCTGTGTGTTCTGAGGTTAGTCCAGTGGTTCCCAACCTTGGGGTCGGGACCCTGTTTGGGGTCACCTGATATGCATATGGAGCCACAGGAGACTGCTGACCTATTTACATTTTTACAAAGGTCTCAGACTTTCTGTATATACAAACTGATTGTCTGATGATTCACAGCCAACTACTACCTATCATTAAGTGTTTAGTAGAGCCATGGGATTATAAACTACTTCTTATCACTTAGTGTGTCGTTGAGTGATGTGTTCCTTCACCGGGACATTGATATTACTGGTTAATGTTGATTGGGTGAAAACAATTTGTGTGGAAGCAGATGGAGAAAAGTTCAACATCAGTTCTTGTCAACTTGGGGTCACAAACATTTTCAGAGCTAGAAATGGAGTTGTAGAGTGCGTGTGGTTGGTGGCTGGTTTAAGCAGCCACCAACCACGCACACTCGAGAAAGAGAGCTCTAGCATGTACCATCTGCTCTGTTCACCATTATTCAAACTCTTGCAATAAACCAGATTCCTCATCACCCTGTGTCCTTGTCTTCGGGAGGAGCCCGCAAGCAGCCTGGCAGGTGGCAGTGTCTAACCCAGTGGTTGTGAACCACTGGGTTAGACTGTAGTTGCCTCAGGTAATGTTATGCTAATATGTAGTGTGTCTACATTCTATCGTCACTAAGACCAATAGCACAGTATTACTTGCAATGTCACCACGTCATTGTAGTCACCCTATACACTATGTATGGAATAAACTGTTTAGTTCACACAGTACATACACAGTATCTAGAATACCCTGAGGACCATACAGGTTTATCATTGTGGACACAAGCATAGGAACTTCCATCCTAGGCCTTGAGATTTATTGGATATATCCGGTCTACCAAAAACGCAATTTCCGTTTTCTTCCTTCCTTTTATGAGCTGTGTACGTCAGTCGGCGGTCCCCGGGGCACGGGGGACAACAACAATAGCTTTGAGTTGATTTAGAATCCATCTCCAATCTCTCCACATTATTTTATAACTTCACTTTGTCTTCGTCTGTCAAAACGGAATTCCTGCCGGACCTTTCCTCCGCACCCGCCCACCCACCGGACGAATATCGTTCCATCAGATCAGAGGTTCCGCCCTCTCTCTCTCTCTCTCTCTCTCTCTCTCTCTCTCTCTCTCTCTCTCTCTCTCTCTCTCTCTCTCCCTCTCTCTCTCTCTCTCTGGCCAGTACATGCACATTCCAGACATCTCACTCTGTCTGGTACATTTGGTCCAGTGCAGGTTCTCTCCGAGAGGTGGTCTCTGATAAGTGTATAAGTGTTATGTCTGTTCTTCCTCTGTGACGTGGACACACATGTGTGGTGTTGTGAGAGGGGAGAGAGCGACCACACGGGCATAGAGAGCCTCTTGTGGTCACTGAGCCGGGGGCCGTGTGTGCTTTCGTCCAAGCGTGCCTCTCGACCCGGTGGCACAATATGGTGGTTGGCACGGATCCCTGCCCTGAGTAAGGCTTGGCGCGGTGGTGCACACCATACCCGTTGGCTTTTGTTGTCATGTGTGAGTGACAGACTCCAGTACTCCAGTGTTCCGTCATAGAGACGGAGCAGGAGGGGCTGGGCAGAGGGGAGAGGCTCTGTGCCTCAGATGAGCGAGAGCGTCCAACGCACTTGAGTTGTGTTTACGTTTTTTTTGTGTCTGAGCTGACACAGGGAGGCTATATGTGTTTAACTGTTTACGTCACTCTGGGCTCTGAGAGAAGGTTGTGAGTTGTCTGAGTACGTTGGCCGGTCAGTGGTAGGGAATAGTAGTTCAAAGTGGATAGTTCAAATGAATACATTGTGCTTTCTGATAAAGTTGGGTTTAATGTGTGTGTGTGTGCGTGTTTGTGTAGCCCAGTTAAAAGGTCCATAGTTTATTTTCCATGGGGTATGGGTGCCCGTGTGGATGCCTGGCTGCCTACATAGGTCAGAACTGTGGACAGAGACAGATTGTTTGCCTTGACGGCAACACCTCCTGGGTCTTCCTGGAGACAAGATAACCTTATTCTCTCCTCCAGGGAGCTCAGCTCACAGCTGAATGCCAATGCCATTTTGAGAGAGAGAAAAATATGAGGCAAGGGGGAAACAAGCAAGGCAATATGTTAAAGTATCACAGTAATTGAGGTGTCTAAGGATGAAAAAACATTTATTTATGAACGTTGTGGGTTAAAGACATTAAAGACATTTTTACATTTTTATAAACCAGGCCCAATGTTCTTATGAGACCTGAGATGGAAGGCAGACAAATATGTCTTTCATCAGGGTCCAGGTTCTCACGAGCCAACAATAATGCCCACACAGTTTTGCTGGGCCAAAGTGCGTCTGTCGGGTGAGACAAAATATCACATTTCCCCACACTGGAGGAGTGGTTCAAACAACTTCCATTGATATCTTCAACTTGCCTCTGCAGCAAACCTTCCCAGATTCATTCATCTCTCTGTATCAACGTATCAACAATGACAATACTTGAACAGCTTAAAATCTTCTCTTGTAAGAAGTCCAATTGGTTTTGCGTTTGCATAGTCCCTGATATTGCCCTGTTTGTTGGTGGCACAGCATGGTCGACGGAGACCAACGGGAGGCTGGACGTGTCCAGCACTGAGAGAGTGATGGTGTAGGTGGTTCCTCCTGCGGTGTCTCATTCATTATTCATCATGGGACTGGTGGGCTGGAGTGCTGCTACTGAGTAAAAGTCAGACAAGAACCTCCTTTCTTGGGGCCAGTCCGCTCTCCTGGGCTCCTCAACTGACCCCCCCCCCCCCGCCGTTATGAACCACAGAGAAATTAAACGGTACACGACGGTACAAACTTAGGGATAGTTTCTCCCGATGGACATTTGCTGAAATTGCCAATGGACTACAGAAGACTGCACTGGGATGGGGAGTATGGGTTTCTGACTGGAGAGGCAGGTAGGCTACTTGTTCCAGTTCTCCAGCGGTGAAGGCTAATAGTTTGACGTAGGGCATTGTTATCGGGATGTGGACGTTACGATGCGGATAACGTGGTTTGTTAGGCTCCATTGGTGGCGTCCACTTGAGGAATCTGTAAACAAACACTTTAACGAATGCTGCTGTGCTACACTGTGTCTTTGTCTGGGCTGTCGATGTCAACATAAATCCCGGCGATTCTCCTTCCAGACCACATTAGACTTTATATCGGCATCGCTGCTGTCTGAGCATTAAGGATGAAGCACTTGATTGTCAGCTTATATTTATAATGCCGTTTGTATGCAGAGAGGTTAAGGTTGGACAAGGACATAATTGGACACGGTAGACTTTACCACTTGTTCTCGTTCCTCGCTTGCTTCTACTCGCGGCTGTGTTGTGTGTACAGGGAGAGGGGAAAAAAAACCACCACAATTAAAACACAAAAGAACCACTGTTTGAGTCTGATGGTGTCATGCAAGTAGGGGGGGGGGCAGGAACATTGGCAGGAACATTGCATTGTATGCGTTCAGAATACATGTTAATCAGTGTTTCAACAGCATTTATTGTCATCATTCAATTTATTGTTATTATAATTACCATTATTATTATTATTATTATTAGGAATTGTTATCTCACCTCTGTGACTAGGTGAGGAGTAACGCTACTGGCGGACTCCATGCGGTATAAAGATGGGGACACTGGTTCCAGCAGCGCTACTGCTGCTAGCGTGGCACACCGCATGTGCCTTGGACATCCCACTGGAGAGTGAGTCCCTCACGCCACACACCGCCATTTGTGTGCCAAATTTTCCGGTCAAATATTCCGGCTTACGTTTGTTTTCCCCTGCCTCCCTGCAGTCAGACAGCCGCCGACCATCATAAAGCAGTCGCCGAAGGACCACATCGTCGACCCCAAGGACACCATGGTCATCGAATGTGAGGCCAAAGGAAACCCTCAGCCCATGTGAGTGTAATGGAAGCCAGCCGGTGGCACTGCGCAGTGAAGTAAACCTCACTTCCCGACACCGAAAATAAGACGTTCTAGCAATGAAACTAGAGAGCATGTGGGTTAAAGCTTCTCACGTTAGAGCGTCTGCCTCACTCATCCCAGGGGGGGCTTGTGAGTTTGAACCCAGTGTGGGATGCTCATTGTTACATATAACATACACCTGCCGCTCTGAAGGTTTGACAGCCTCTCTCTCTCTCTCTCTCCATGGCGACAAACACATTGAAGAATTGTCCTGTTTCGCTGTCCTGGCCCCAAAGTGGTAGAATTAACTTCCCACGGATGTTAGGACTGCAGAGTCACTGTCCATCTTCTGCCGCATGGCTGAACACTCACCCGGGTCCGGGTCACTACCCGGATCCTTCCTCCTAGCACACCCTCTTATCACTTTTTACGAGCGTATTAGCGTCTTTCTAAGTAGATTGTTTGCGTGTTAGTTAGATATTGTTCTATTGTTTGCCAAGTTATTGTACTTTAACGGAAACTAATTGTACTTTTACCTGAGCACCGGTTCAGTTCTTGGAGACTTGTTCGGAATGAATTGCACTTTTGACTTCTGGTGACGAGTTGTTCTCGTACCTACCTATTACTTACTATTGTAAGTCGCTTTAGACAAAAGTGTCTGCAAAACGACTGTAATGTAATGTAATGTAATGTAAAAGAACATGGTGTCTCGTGTCTTGTATTGTTCTTCCCCCCCCCCCGGTTTCCTTTTAGGTTCTCGTGGCGGCGCAACGGGAAGTATTTCAACGTGGCGCGCGACCCCCAGACGTCCATGAGGCGGCGCTCCGGGACGCTGGACATCTACTCCTGGAAGGATCCGGAGGAGTACGAGGCAGAGTACCAGTGCATCGCCTCCAACGAACACGGCTCCGCGTATTCCAACAAGATCATGCTGCGCCTCTCCAGTGAGCCGAGTCTTGTTGAACGCTCAGACCTGCTTAAGGTCGGATACGGTCGGTGTCGCTACGGAAAAAAATTAAATAAAGGTATTTTCCTCCTGTGTGTTTGTGTTTGTGTCTCAGGGCCGCCACTGTGGCCAAACGAGATCTTGGAGCCGGTGGTGGTCAGCGTTGGCCTCCCTCTGGTCCTCAGCTGCGACCCTCCGCGCGGGCCGCCCAAGCCCGAGACCTACTGGATGTCCAGCTGTAAGTGCCTCTCGCTTCGCAGACGAACCCCATCGTGAAACACACGCCCATAAACAACCAACACAAAGCCACACGCAGAGACAAAGCACACCCACCCGGCCGGCGCCGACCTCACAGAGTCGGATGTGTTGCGTTTTTTTAATACGATGCGCATCACCGCCCGGTGGGCCGTAACCTTTACGAGGAGCTTAACAAGGCCTTGTTTTATCACGGCAGGCTCGTACGCCAGGCCCTTCTCCTGGCCCATCCAGACGGCCTTCCCCACCATGCAGCCCGTGCGGCAGGACCGCAGGGTGTCCACCGGGGTCAACGGGGACCTGTACTTCTCCAATGTTCTGGTGAACGACTCCCACACCGACTACTGCTGCAACGCCCGGCTGCCTCACAGAAACAGCATCCAGCAGAAGAGGCCTGTGGTTGTCAAGGTGATCACCAGTGAGTCAAAACAAATCTGCCTCCATACACTCTTCACTAATTGCCCCCCAATTGTTCTGATTCCCGGAAAACAAACGATTATATAACGATTGTCTTTTTCTATATATGTATGAACAGAGTTGTTGTTTTTTCACTACTACTTATAATAATAACATGTATGATTAAAACACTGGTGTGTGTGTGTGTGTGTGTGTGTGTATGTTCTAATATGGTGTCTTTAATTAATTATTATTTGATTTCAGACAACCTCTAACGACCCATGACCCACACCCTCTCCCCCCAATCACCCAATAAACGTTGTGGTGAGTCTGGGCTCTCTTCACATCGCCGCTTTCCTTTTGCTTTCCAGGGCCATCCTGTCGCTAATCAATAACACACTAGCTTATCGCTAATTAATGTGCTTAGCAGTACTCACGTTCGATTGTGGTTCAGAGTAGTCTCGAAGACTCATCAGGTGCAATGCGGTACGTTGTGTGTGTGTGTGTGTGTGTGTGTGTGTCCTGTTCCACAGCTCGTACGGTGTCCGAGGCTGCCCCCACCTGGCTGTCCCCCACCAGGTCCTCTAGCTCCATCCTGGTCCTGCAGGGGGAGGAGCTTCTCCTGGAGTGTATCGCAGCCGGAGTGTGAGTAAAGTAGAGGAGACAATCGGTGATTCATTGACTGGCTGTTCCCCACCACCACCACCACCACCACCAGCAGCAGCACCAGCACCACCTTGTCTGTCGTGCTTCATGGCCAGTATTAGGTGGTGTTGACACTGGTGCTATACAGAGGTGTGCTGGTGAATAAGACAAAAACAGAATAACTCTTGTTCTTATGGTTTTTGCAGGAGTTCGTAGCATGCATCCTTTTTATCGGTTTGAATAAGTGTAGGTTTTTAACCTGTGACCCTCGTAACCCTCATGGCTACTCCAGAAGTGTCCAAAAACCCCTTTGGTGTCAGGTTTGGGGTCGCTTTGGACAAAAGCGTCTGCTAATGACTGTAATGTAATGTAATGTAAGGTAAGGTAATGTAATGTAATGTAATGTAATGTAATGTAATGTAAGGTAATGTAATGTAATAAATCACTGGACGTTTGTGTTTCACCACAGGCCGACGCCTCACATAACCTGGACCAAAGACGGAGAGAGGCTGATGGTGAAACCCGGCATGAGAATAAAGAACTTCAACAAGATGATTCACATCTCCAAGGCCTCCTTCGAGGACATCGGAGAGTACGTCTGCGCGGCCGCCAATAAGATCGGCTACACTCAGCGTACGATAACCGTCCAAGTCAAAGGTCAGAGGCATAAACGGAAGAAAAATAATAACGTTGTTGTGTTGTTGTATTTTTTCCAATGAATTGTGTCAGTACTAGTTCCCGCCTTTTTCGTTGTTGTATTTGGCAGCTTCTCCATTTTGGTTGGAGAAGCCAGTTGATCTGGTGCTGGCCCCTGAGGAAAATGGACAACTGGTGTGCCAGTCGGACGGGATTCCCCGGCCCACCATTCGCTGGTTCCTCAACGGCGAGTCGCTGGAAAGTACGTTGGGGTGACATGGGAACACGCGGCGATGCGAAGTCACGAGAGCTTAGAGAGTTGGGGAGTGCTGTCAGAGGAGGGCTTGCCGTGGAGCTCTGTGTAACTGTGCTACAGAGCCATAGACGCTAAAGGGCTATTAACGAGACATGACCTTACTGAATGATTAATAAGATGCTACTGAAGTTAGACGCTCGTGCCCTATCTATTAAGCCAGGGACTGTATTCAGTTTGACAGTGTTGTTTATCTTTTTTGTGTGTGTGTGTGTGTGTGTGTGTGTGTGTGTGTGTGTGTGTGTGTGTGTGTCTGTGTCTGTGTCTTCTCCAGCTGCCATTGCCCATCCCAGCAGGCACATGTCCGGGGACACGCTAAGCTTCCTCGGCGTGACGATGGAAAACACGGGCGTCTATCAGTGCAATGCCTCCAATCCCTTTGGTTACCTACTGGCCAATGCCTTTGTCAATGTGCTACGTAAGTTTACCATCCTGAGTGCCTGAGTGCCGTCTTATGCGCACACCCAGTCTACTGGTAACTACGAGTGTGTGTGTGTGTTTGTGGGGGGGGGGGGGGGGTGGTCCTCGCTGTACAGACCATAACGTATGCTCCTCACGTGTCCATAGACGCAACCCCTCGGATAATCCCACCCCGGGAAGACCACCTCAAGGTGATAGAGGGAAGCCAGACCTTCCTTGAATGCCGATATTTCGGTTCTCCGGTGCCTGACTTGCGATGGTAAGAACATCCTATTTACTTTAACGCAAGTCGGGGTTTTCCGTGTATAAAAAATGGATGTTACTCATTTTGTTTTGGGGTTTTTCCGTTCACAAAGGTCAAAGTACGGACAGGGCAATCTGGAAGGGAACCGTTTTCAGACCCACAGTAATGGAACCTTGGAGATCAAGCAGATCCACATGGAAGACTCCGGAACGTACGTGTGTGTCGTAAGCAACATCGCGGGCCGGGATGAGAGCCAGATCCGAGTAGAAGTGAAAGGTGAATATTAATCCCACCAAATTTCGGTAACACTACAGGTATCACATACATTAGTGAATTAGTACCTAAGTTACCCATGAATTACCCGTGAATTAACAACAAGTTAATCCAGAAATAAGCATTAACAGTTAATCAATGGTCTAGTAATACATTATTTACTAATGGTGTTCATGTTTTATAATGGTGTTCTTGTTAATTAAGGTAATATTTAGGTTAGGGTTTCCATATGGAGATATTCTTCTGAATATAAGTTGTTAAAGTTAAAGTTAAATATCTTGCCTATATATAATATTTTATACATATATATATATATGTATATATGTATATATATGTATATATACATATATATATATATTACCTCCAGCATGATTGGTCGAAACGTTATATATGAATCTAAACCCTAACCCTGTGAACAAGCCGGTTGGAACACACCAACACCAATTGTCCACATTGTTTTCAGAACCCACGCTGTTCGTGAGCAAACCGCAGAACTTGAAGGTCATGCGGGGCAGCGACGTCACCTTCGAGTGTGGCGTGAGGTCGGACGCCTCCACCCCGGTCACCACCACCTGGTTGAAAAACAAACGCCCCCTCGCGCTGAACTGGAGGTGAGCCTCGTAACACAAAACATCCCGTCAGTGTGAACATAAGGGCTGTGTCCCTACTCCCTCTCTAGGGAGGTCAGTGTAGGACACTATATAGTGAGCTCATCGGCAAAATGGAAAAAAACCAACACTATCGGACACTACTCGAGTCTCCGTTTAATGACGTCATTGCTGTCGCATAATTAAAAGTGCCAGATCTACTGTACTTCGGTTGATGCCGCTTGTCTGTCAGTGCAATGCTTGGTATATATCTATATATATATCGGTTGTATACTTCTTTTCACAGTGCATTGTGGGATACGATGCGCTTTTTATATATATATATACACACACACACATATAATTCTCACAATACTATATTTGGTATAAAATATAGTATATCTTAATTATTTGAGCATGGTGGTAACATATCGGCGGAAGGTCACTAAACTAATTCAAACCGTACCATATCCGCAGGATCTTCCTCCAAGAATCCAACCTGGTCATCACAACCGTGAACAGCGCGGACGACGGCGAATACACCTGCGTCATCGCGACCGAGATGGACGAGAAGTCGGCCTCCGCCCGCCTCATGGTGTTGGGTACGCCATGTTTTCGCAAATACGGAAGAAAAAAAAACACGCACGTCTGAACTTCAAGTGTCACGCGCGTTTTAACCTCACGCCTGTTCTCGTCGCAGACCGGCCCAACCCTCCGACCAACCTCCAGTTATCGGATCCGCACGAGCGCAGCGTCCGGCTCACCTGGGTCCCGGGAGACAACAACCACAGTCCCATTACAGGTCATTGTCCTTAAGGTGGCCTCCCTGCACCGCCTGGAACGCCCGTGACGTGGCAGTGAAAGTCCAACACCCCCCCCCCCTTATCTTCAGTCCTCGTTAGCACCACCCAGAGGCAACACTGCCTCAATGAAATGAGACAGATCCGTTCATGGGGAGAATTAGTACATATGGATTATGGATGGACCTTAAATGCTCCATCTCTACCGAGGGGGTTAACTTATTGATATTTAACAGAATGCAACATGCTCACTAATCAGGAGTGACTTTAACGATGAGATAACCCAATGATCCACCCGATCCCAGTGTTTCTTCTTGTGAAATCCCCCCCCTCAGAGTACCTGGTGCAGTACGACGATGACGACTGGCTGCCCGGCAAGTGGAGGAACCTGACCACGTATCCCGGCAACCTGAACTCCGTCATCCTGCAGCTGGCGCCGTACACCTACTACGAGTTTCGGGTCATCGCCGTCAACGACATCGGGCCGAGCCGGCCCAGCCGCGTGTCTGCCCGCCTGCAGACCGGCGGTGCACGTGAGTTTTTATTTGTTAAACACGCAGAGGGGAGCACAAGCGGAGGTTATGCGTGGAGTGTGTGTGTGTGCGTGGTTGGTGGCTGGTCTGATCATCAGACCGATGAGAGTCTGGGACTGCTGGGTGAGGCTTACATCCTATTTAACCACTGTACATTGTACATTACTATGGACTTTAATGTAACATTTGCACACTGGTTAGATGCCAAATTGAATCTAATCTAATCGAATCTAAACCAGCCACAACCACTACTCACACTTGAGAGGAGCGTGAGTGTGTACCATCTGCTCTGCTGCCTTAACAACTACAAACTGCAATAAACCTGTTTCCTCATCCCCCTGTGTCCTTGTCATCGGGAGGAGCCCTAAAGAAGCCATTTTAACGGCGCCGCCTGGCAGCGGCGTCTGCTGCAACATGTCTTCAGACCTCATCTGCGTTGTTTGTGTTTGTCCCTCAGCCCCGGACGTCATTCCCAGAAATATCCGGGGAGTGGGCACCTGGAGAAACAACATGGAGATCAGCTGGGAGGTCTGGAATAACCTCCGGATGACTTAAACACTCAAAATTCTTCAAATTCTAATTTGAATCAACGCTCGTCGCTGTTTATCTCAATTTATCCCCCCCCCTCCCCAACCCACACCCCCCCACCCTTTGTTGTGATGTCGTCACGACGTCAGCCGTTGACGTACAGGGAGTGGAACGGGCCCCACTTGAAATACCTGGTGTGGTGGAAACGGAAGGACTCCCGGGAGGAATGGAAGAACGCCACGACCAAGTGGCTGAGGTACTACATCTACGACGCAGACACCTTCACGCCCTACGAGATCAAGGTCCAGGCGGCCAACGACTTCGGCCTGGGGCCCGAGTCCTCCGTTGTCATCGGCTACTCCGGAGAGGGCCGTGAGTATGGCGCTCTCGTTGGCACCTACCCATCGATATTCCCACATTCAGACCACCGATACACATGGAAACAATTCGATTTACCTCTGGATATCGTAGACGGATTGTCTGTTAGCAAGATCACTCAAAAAGCGATGTATGGAATTGGACAATGCATTGTGGTTAGATAACTTATGGGCACAGGAAGGAACAGTTGATTAGATTTCGGCGCACATCCAGATCCAGTCCAGGGGACTATTCCGCGTGGCGGAGGTATGCGCTCTGCGGAGGGCCCTCTAGTTACATCCAGTTTCTTAGGGGGGCCACAAACATGCAGCATTTTATTTCATTGTGCGATGTTTGTTGCGTGGCTAGAATTTACGAGGGAAGTGACGAATAATACGACGTGACAAAATAAAGGTACGGCATGGTCTGCATTCCACCACTCCCCAGATCCTGTCACCCCGCCCCTGAACCTGCGGGTGTCTGACATCGAGAGCACCCAGGTGACCGTGCACTGGGACCCTGTGGCAAGCAACACCATAATGGGGGCACTCAAGGAGTACAAGGCGAGTCTACCATGTAAACATGTCCCGTATGGTGCAGTGGGCCCCCACAAACACCGATGACGATGAATGATATCGAGGCGCACTAGCCTCTGAGATCCTAACCGAATGATGAAATGTTTATGCTTTGTATGACGAGATTTCTTACCGTTGACTTAAAACAGCGGCAAATTCCTCAGATAAACAAATGGATGCAGCAACGTCCCTCCCTGTGCTGTATTGTACTGAGTGAGTTGACTCCT
>CM051013.1:5389214-5419214 GCA_027704905.1 Muraenolepis orangiensis | reverse complement strand
TCCACCGTGGGAGAGAGAGAGAGAGAGAGAGAGGAGAGAGAGAGAGAGAGAGAGAGAGAGAGAGAGAGAGAGAGAGAGAGAGAGAGAGAGAGAGAGAGAGAGAGAGAGAGAGAGAGAGAGAGAGAGAGAGAGAGAGAGAGAGAGAGAGAGAGAGAGAGAGAGAGAGAGAGAGAGAGAGAGCACTCGCTGTGGGGGTGGTGGTGGTCGTGCTCGGTTGGCGGTAACTGGGGGACGATAAGAGACGCACGGAGCGCACAGAGTTCCTCTCATCTTTATCAACCGTGCACTTTGCTCGAATGGACCTATTTGTTGTGGTTGCCCGGAGCAGGTTGTAAAGCGGTCAGAACTTCGGCCGAAAGACTCCCAAGACTGATACAATGAAAATCCACAGGAGGATTCAAAAGGGAGTTGGGTGTCTTCTGCAAAGCGTCACACTGTATTTGTGTGTGTGTGTGTGTGTGTGTGTGTGTGTGTGTGTGTGTGTGTGTGTGTGTGTGTGTGTGTGTGTGTGTGTGTGTGTGTGTGTGTGTGTGTGTGTGTGTGTGTGTGTGTGTGTGTGTGTGTGTGTGCGTGTTTATTTCTTGCGTGTGTGTGTGCTTATGAGTTGTGTTTTGACTGTTTCATGTGCAAAAATCTTCCATCTCCCACCCTCCCTTATCTTCCTGCATTATAACATGTTTTCTTGGGTATTTTTTCAATCGACGTCAGTCTGTATGGATAACACGAAGCCTCTTAACGCTCCTCCGTAACCCACATTAAGAGAACACAGAGATTTGGCTGGCCGTTTTTTGACATGTTCTGTTATGTTCACATGTGTGCATGTTAAACATGTACAGGTTTAAGGATAAGCATATCTATACTTGTATACAATTGGAAGAAACAACAAGGTTTCAAGCCAGTGAAGTGAATCAGTCTTGTGAATAGGTCCCATCTTTAAACCCATCTGTTAACACACACACACACACACACACACACACACATTACATTTTACATTTTACATTTAGGGCATTTGGCAGACGCTTTTATCCAAAGCGACTTACAAGGTGTACATTAGTTGAAGCAGACACACTTTGGACACACACACTATGTTTAACTTTGTCCCTGTTGTGCCATAACAGAGATGAAGCTTATGGAGTTCTAAGCGATTATTTATATTTGAACTTTGACATGTGATGTTCCAAGATGTTCCCAATGACGTTTCCAGGGACAGTACTAATCTTTCATTCGCCGCAAGTTTTATTGACTTATTATTTCAACTTTGATTGCACAGGGGGTGAAAGCAGAAGATTCTCCATACTCCCTACTGTCCATAAAACTATCATAAAACGCAGAAGATTTGTTTAGTTGGCTTTTGTATTGGTATTTCATGTAAGTCCTATATGGTAGAAAACTTTGCAACTTTTATTTTGCATAAAATATGTGCTTTGTTTGACTTGTAACACGATCCATGTTTTGCAACGACAGTAACTGAAGTACAAGTAAACCAATAAACATTCCACTGAAAATATTGATCTGATGTGATCCAATCAAGTATTCATATTTCCCGGCCTTCTGACTGTAACCAAACGTTGCTAGCTGTCTATTCAAGTAGAGCCACTTACTTGTTCAATCAAGCTATTGATGTATTCATATATATTTTAAGAAAGATAAGAAAGAAAAAATATATATTATATATAAAGTTGTAAACCTAAGCAAGGTTAACATTCAGAACACACAACGATTTCGAGAGAAAAGACCAAAAAAAAGGTATTTTTCTTTATAGCGACAAACCTGAAAAACAACGTTAAACCAATGCGTTAAACCACCACAAAAAAATTATTGTCAGATGTAAAATGTTGATGTAAAACTGGCAATATTTACAGAATCAGAATCGTAAAATCATCTCAGAAATGAATCAGGAACACTTTCAAAATCCAGGAACCTGAGGCCTTTTATTATTTTTCAGGGATCCCAAGACCATAAACTACACTTTAATTTAACTTAAATGAAACGATGTGTAGTACTTGCCATACAAAAGACATATTTTGAACCCATGCATCAAATGTATAATATCTATCCTTATCTCTCCTTATCATTATGCCTTTTATTAGTGTAACTGTTATATATTTACATACCTCACTCCTTGTCAGTCATTATCAAGATTAATCAGATAGGGGTAATCAGTAATTTATTGCGTCTAAAAGTGGTCTTACTTCACTGACCTCGTAAACTCACATCTTGTACTGCATGGCCCGTGTCCTCAAAGAGGAGCTCTGCCTTTGACCTTTGACCCTCACGCCGGTCTATAAGTAAGGACCACCCCATCAGAAGCAGAGGCTGGTCTCTCTCGCTTGCCACCGGTGAGTATTTATTCTTGGTTGTCTCTGTGTGAAGATTCCACCCATCCATCCATCTTCTCCCACTTATCCGTAATCGGGTCACGGATTTAAAAAATAATAATAATACATTTTGGATGATTTGATTCACACAGAATTGTCTTCACTGCAGGCGGTCACCATAACGACTCCACCATAAACAGCCATGGCCAAGCTAGCAGTCCTGTCTGGTAAATTGATCCTATGTTTTTGCTTTTTTTAACACCCGTTTTGAAATAGGCCTACAATCCAAAAAACATATTCTCTTCTTTTGTTTTTGTTGTTTTAGGATTGGTTCTTTTAATGTCTCTACAAATGGGTATGTCTCCAATTTACTACTGTTTATTTCAAAATGTTGCCATATGTAAATCATACCCATTCATTCAATCATAAATAAAACACAAATATTATATAAGATAAGATAAGAAAAAAATATATATAATCTATTACACAATATATACAATCATATGTGTGCTTCCTTTCCAACAGTATCGTCCACCAAACTGGTTTGCTACTTCACCAACTGGTCCCAGTACCGGCCGGCTGTGGGGAAGTTCCTGCCTGCTAACGTGGACCCCCACCTGTGCACACACCTGATCTACGCCTTCTCCATGATCGACCAGGCCAACGAGCTGGTCACGTACGAATGGAACGACGAAGTTCTGTACAAGTCCTTCAATGACCTCAAACACAGGTACGGTAATTGTTTAGTTAAAAAAAATAAAATAAAAAGCGAGGTTAACATTCAGAACACGCGATTCTGAAAGGATTTTGAGAGAAAAGACGAAAAAAATGTATATTTCGCTTTTTTTTTTTTGGTTTGTTAACGTTTACAGAATCGCAATATTTACAGAATCAAAATCGTAAAATCATATCGGCACTCGAACATCGTGCGATCCCTGCCGATTCCCGTCCCTTTGAATTGAATTGGGTTTGAATTCAATTGTCGTAGGTTTAAATTCAGAGTATAAGAGATATCGGACCATGGGATGGAGTGTCTCGTATACTCTCACATGTAATGTGTAGTCGAGCCTATGTTACCATTGCGACAAATATTATATATATATTATATTATATATATTATTATATATTTATTGTCATTGATGTAGTATTACAGTATTAAAGAGCATCTCCTCATATTCATTCCACAGCAACCCCAACCTGAAGACATTATTAGCTGTTGGTGGGTGGAATTTTGGAAGCGAACGGTAAGTGAAAAGTGAAAATAATAATAATATAAATAAGAAATTTGAAGGATGCTTGATGATGATGAATTACTACTATATGCCACAGCCCCTGTTCTGCCCTCTTCACACATGCCCTGTTGTACTACCTACGTACTGTACTGTATTCATAATGCTGCTGCACTACTGCAGCAGCATTACTGAACTACTGAAATGCTTTAAATGCTTTTTGCACACTATAACACATGCACATCACCCATCAATCACTTTATTGTTCTTTTTTTAATGTTCATTTAATTTTTTTTTATTGCGTATAGTATTTATATAGTATTGTTTTCGGATTTCGTACTGCGGGAGGGAACGGGGAGTCAGCATTCCGATGCTCTTGTGTTGCAAATGGCCAATCAAATTCTTTGAACCTTGAATCTTGAACTTGTTTCCGATAGGTTCAGCATCATGGTTTCCACCCCTGCCAACCGCCAAACGTTTATCCAGTCTTCCGTCCGTCTCTTGAGACAATTTGGTTTCGACGGGTTGGACCTGGACTGGGAGTACCCCGGCTCGCGGGGGGGCAGCCCGCCCCAGGACAAGCTGCGGTTCACCCTGCTCTGCCAGGTCAGCGCCGCAAACACATGTGACTGCACTACTGTGTTGTTATTATTCCTATTCTTATTCTTAAATCTGGAGGATTGAATCCTCTTTATTGGTCACACACACACACACACACACACACACACACACACACACACACACACACACACACACACACACACACACACACACACACACACACACACACACACACACACACACACACACACACACACACACACACAGTGAAATTTGTGTTTCAGGTGTTTCAGGGACTTGAACTGGCGACCCTCCGGTTCCCAAGCCAAGTCCCAAAAGAAAAAGCTATACTGCTGCCCTCTTACTCTTATTCTTATAATTATTAAAAAATAGTAGTAGTAGTGGTAGTAGTAGTAGTAGTATTACAACTATGGATATGATTATTCTTATAAAAATGGAATTATATCTAAATTAGATATAATTTATTTTATCAAAAAATCCAATTATAAATCAATTAAATTAATTATCCCAATTGATTTGAAACTAACAATTTGTTCTTGGGTTCAGGAGTTGCGTGCCGCTTTTGAGAAGGAGGCAGCGGAGACCAGTAGGCCAAGGCTGCTGGTCACCGCCGCAGTGGCTGCTGGGAAGGGAACCATCGACGCCGGTTACCAGATTTCCCAGCTGTCGCAGTGAGTCTTCAAAAAGTACGCTCCTTTTAAAAAATATCCCGATATTATCTCAGATTGGTTTCAAGCTGGCGGGTATGCGTTTGTTGCGTTCCAGTGCTCTCGATTTCATCAACGTGATGACGTACGACTTCCACGGAGCGTGGGCCTCGTCCACGGGTCACCACAGTCCACTGTACAGGAGTTCCTCTGACCAGGACTATGTACAAATGTTCTACAATGTGGTGAGTATACGGCCCCTCACGGCCCCTCACCGTGGATAAGTCAAGTCAATTGTATTTGTATAGCCCTTAATCACAGTTACAGTCTCAAAGGGCTTCTCAGGCCACATGTTTACAACACCCCCCAAACCCTAGCCCCCCTAAGGGTGAGAAAAAACTCCCTTAATTATGGAGGAAGAAATCTTGAGAAGGAACACAGAGTGGAAGGGGATCCCTCCTTCCAGGGATGGTTCAGGAGTGCAATGGGTGCCATAAGTGACTTATAGTAATGTACATAGTGAAGTACAAAGAAAATAGGGGTAGGCTAGTGCTGGCTAACGGGTCTATTAAGCTGCAATGAGAGCTGAAGTGCACGCACGTTTTGGACTAAAGCGTCTGCTATAACGACTGTAATGTAACCTAATGGCGGTGTGTGCAGGATTATGCCATGACGTACTGGAGGGACCAAGGAGCGGCGGTGGAAAAGCTCCTGCTCGGTATCCCCACCTACGGGCGAACCTTCCGCACGTCCTCCCCGGCTAACGGAGTGGGAGCTCCGGCCAGCGGAGCTGCCCAGGCTGGGCCCTACACCCGGGAAGCAGGGTTCTGGGCCTACTATGAGGTACCGCTTCAGACGGCCCGCTCCAAGCCCGGATGCCTCATCAGAATCAGAATGCCCCTATTATTGTCATTGTACAAGTTCAACAAAAGTGTCACGTCATCAACATGCCCCTTTTGTGGTTTTCTTGGTATGCCAGATTTGCCAGTTCCTTCCCGGAGCCCAACTCCATTGGATCGATGATCAAATGGTGCCGTATGCCACCAAAGGAGATGTGTGGGTTGGATTTGACAACATGCAGAGCATTGAAGCCAAGGTAAAGCATGTGTTGTGTAGCGGAACAACGTATAAACAACAAGCTCCAAACCATTAACACTGTTACAGTATATAAGAAACGGGCCATTTTGTCGTTTTTTTAACATTTATTTTGTAGTTTTTACACATAGAAAAACTTTATAGAATGTTTTATTTATTATTATTCCACAGGTGCAGTATCTCAAAGCCAACAAGTTTGCAGGAGCATTCATATGGGCTCTGGATCTAGATGATTTTTCTGGATCGTTCTGCAATCAGGGGAACTACCCTCTCATTAGTCACACCCGCTCTCTCCTGCATTCAGGTAAACACCACCCCCCCCCAGCCGTCCCCCCTTCACCTTCAATAAGTCAATCACAGATCAATTCAAAGCATCCCCAATCAGGACTCAACTTTTGTTCGTTTTTTCCTCCCTCTCCCACTGCAGCACAACCAGGCGTTACCACGACGACTTCGATGCCAGATACAACCGGGGTACCTACCCTCGTCACTCACAGCGATACCACGGTGGTTACGATGCCGGTTACCACCGAGGTTACGATGCCGGTTACCACCGAGGTTACGATGCCGGTTACCACCGAGGTTACGATGCCGGTTACCACCGAGGTTACTACGCCGGTTACCACCGAGGTTACTACGCCGGTTACCACCGAGGTTACTACCGTGGTCACTCACAGCGATAGCACGCCCACCACCGTAGGTACCAATTTCACCACCACGACCGCTGCTCCCGTCACCGCTACCACGACGACTGCTGCGGCCGGTGGCGAGTTCTGCGCGGGGAAGCCAAACGGACTCTACCGGAACGAACGGGACGCCCGCTCCTTCTATCAGTGCTCCCACGGCTACACCCACGTGCAAACGTGTCCCGCCGAGTTGGTGTACGACGACCGTTGCAAATGCTGCAATTGGCCTTAAGTCAATTGACGTCGATCACGTCGGTCATTTGGCTGAAACTCGCTGCTTCGTGTGCTATTGTTGTTGTTTTTTACGTGTGTTTTACATGCAACTACTTACCTGATACAAGATACAAGATTTTTATTGGCCATTTGTAACAAGTACATAGGAATGCTTACTCCCCCATTCCCTCCCGCAGTATACATCTCAAAAACAACACCATAAGAATATAAATATATACAATAAAATAAACCAAAAAAAGAGCAGCAAAGTGACTTAAATGATATGACACGTGAAATTGTGAGTTTCAAATGTAAAAATGACGTTTAAAACTATTTGAAATATTGTCTTTGTTGGTGATTGGTGAGTTCTGTGTATTTTGCCACTCAAATGTTTTTTTTAAAGAGGGCAAATATTTAAGCCGTTATTAATTTCACAATTAAACAATATACCAGTACATTTATCAAAAAAAAGATTATTGAAAAATCTAGATTTAAAGTAACTTTTTTCTTTGAGTTGTAATAATAATAATAATAATACATTTTATTTGTATTGCACTTTACATTTGAAACAAACCTCAAAGTGCTACAGTACATAATAAAAAAAAAGATAAAGAAAACCATTTGCAAGAATCAAAATGTATAAACAGGTTAAAAAACAAGTTTAAAAACACGTTTTAAAAAGGAGAGGCAGGGTTATTAAAACCGGCTTAAAAAGCTAACCAAATGCTTTGTTAAAATGGTAGCACTGAACCAACCACCAAGACACAGTTGTGTCCCAAATCCCTCCCTGCTCCCTACATAGCGCACTACATAGCGCAGTCCCCATGTTGGAGCGCTGTTAAGTAAGAATTGAATGTATCCCACAATGCACCATTAACGTAGTGCGCGCCGACGGTCACTGCCCAAACACATATGGACCATCGTGCATTGCGCTAAAAGACTAATGGCATATTATTAGATAGATAGATATGAATTCATTTTATACATTTGGGTACAATTATATGTATTTATCAAAAAAGACATGTCAGTTATTAGTTGGTTAGTAATATTATTATCTATAATATTATTAACAGCAGTGACGTCATTAATGGTGAAATTGTTTTTCACCAAACCGAAATTGTTTTTTTTCATTTTGCCGATGAGCTCACTTTACAGTTGCCCCTACATCGAACTCCCCATGTAGGAAGTAGGGAGTAGGAAGTAGGGAGTAGGAAGTAGGGAGTAGGAAGTAGGGAGTAGGAAGTAGGGAGCAGGGAGCGATTTCATACACAATCTCACGCAGGCAGATGTCCACACTTGGTTGGGTTTACCTGATTACCTCTTGATGCCCCACCCAGCAGCAGCCCCACCCAGCAGCAGCAGCCCCAGACTCTAACCAGTCTTGACTCAGAGGCCAGGTGAGGCTGCTTAAACCAAGCCCCGCGCACGCACACACACACGCACGCACACACGCACGCACGCGCACACACACACACACACACACACACAGCAAAGGCAGTAGCTTATACTGCTCCGCTTGCACTTAAATAATACATTGAAGGGGACACAGTAGCCAAACAAGCAAGCAAACACCTGGAGAGACACTAGGACTTGTCTTCTACCACCTTCCACACTAACAAGGAGGCAAACAGGTGTGTCTGGGTGAGCTGTATGTTTTACAGACCATGGACCGGGATCTTTCCTCCATCATTCTCTCTTGGCCTTACCTGAAATCACACCTGCCTGGTAGGCGTCTTTAAAGATAGAATAAAAAAATAAAAGAATAAAGTAAAGAAAAAATTTAAATTTATTTAAATTTTTTTTTTAAAAAGGTGATCAATAAAATGAATAAGCAGTACAGTAAGTATAAGATGTACTTAGGTGAGAGGTGAGTGTTCAGCCTGCGGCGGAAGATGGCCAGTGACTCTGCAGTCCTGACATCCGTGGGGAGTTCATTCCGCCACTTTGGGGCCACAGGACAGAGAAGAGCCGTGACCGCGTAGAACGGCCGCAAGGGCCCCAAAGGGCCCCAAAGCGATGGGGCAAGCAAACGCCCTGAAGTAGCAGAGCGAGAGCAGAGTCGAATGAATGTAAAAAGTTTCCAACGCTTTTTCCTCTACTTTGATTACATAACTATTGAACACACCGACCAGCATGTACTTACTGTACATGTGTTAATCATGTTCTTAATACGTGTGTTCCGTTTCAGATGAACAGTGTGTTATGTAGGCGTTAACACATGTGTAGCAGTGTTTTTCTATTGTACAAAATATGCCTTTTTAGCAACAACGGAACACGGATTGGTCCCCCCTCCAGTTAGTGATTGGTGTTATATTTATTTTGTCTCCACCACAATAAGTGAATTCTTTCTACCACTTATTTTGTATGTTGAATGTGTCCCCAACACCATGAACAATCTACATTTACTAGCAGGTAGCACTTTTCCTCAAATAGATAATACAATTAAATGGGTTTGGTCTTCAAAGACCTTTTACCATTGAACTGACAGCCTACATATTTGTTTAAAGGCATTTACCCTAGGCAGTGTAGGGCCGTTCAGAAATGGCAATCACACCATTTACATAATACAATGTAGGCCAACATGGGTTCATTTGTCTGATGACATTACACTGAACCAGTGCTCAGGTACTCAAGTACAATAAGTTGGCAAACAATAGAACAATATCTAACTAACTAATACGCAAACAATCTACTAAGTAAGGCGCTAGTACGCTAGTAAAGCTGGTAAAAAGCGATAATAGGACGTGCAAGGAGGAAGGATCCGGTAGTGTTTCCTGAAGAGGTGAGTGTTCAGCCTGCGGTGGAAGATGGCCAGTGACTCGGCAGTCCTGACATCCGTGGGGAGTTCATTCCACCAATTTGGGGCCAGGACAGAGAAGAGCCGTGACGGCGTAGATCGGCCCCAAAGGGCCCCTAAGCGATGGGGCAAGCAGATGCCCCGAAGTAGCAGAGCGTAGCAGAGCTGATATTCATCAGACCAGAGTCTAATGAATATCAAAAGTTCCCAACGCTTTTCCTCTACTTTGATGACATAACTATTGAACACACCGACCAACTAACCAGGAAACCAGGACTTTTCATTGTTTTGATCAATTAAGTGTCTTCTGCTAGGTTCCAGTACAGACCTGGTGCTGGGGAGTGTACACCTTCTGACCCAAAGATATTTCCCCTTGAAAGAAAACGGCCGTGTGGTGAGATGAACGAGTTGTTCCACCCCCCCCCCCCATCTCCCCCTCCCCTCCAAGGTACTTTGACTTCATCGACGTAATGACCCGTGACGCTCATAGGAGCGTGGAGAGAGCAAAGCGGCACATCACAGCCCCGCTGTGCAAGGGGCCACTTGAGACAGGAGAACTCTTAATAGAAAGTAGAATACAGCGAGGAGCCAGAGGACCAGAGACTGCCCACAGTACATCCCCTGCACTGTGATGCAGGTTTCCATCCCAAGTCATCTCATTGCTCAAGTCTCTTTACATACATATACCTGTATGTTGTGACATACGTACACAAATATAAAGATTACAATAAATACATATCAATATTTGTGTAAGCAGTGCCAACCATTACTCTAATGAGTTTCAAAAACAACATATAGACATTTTGGTTGCTTGCTCACCACTCTCAACTAATTTAAATATTTCTCTAAAGCCTTGTTTTTCTCTTACAGGACTTTGCAGTGAAAGTCTGTGAAAGTGTTCCCCCCCCCCCCCGCAGGCAAACTGAGTTTGGGTCTGGCTACTTAGGGCCGAACCGTTCACCCAGTCATCTGAACTCAGTCAGGCCGGAGCCTCAACCAGCTGCTGCAGGCAAGAGAGACACAAGAGAGGCTGGGTTCTGGCCCGTACTACGACGTACACTCGAGTGAATAGGATGTGTCAAACCAGGACATTAAAAGCATTTCCTGTTAAATAAATAGCGCCTTTAACAACAACATTTTAGATGAAAGGGATGAGATGAAGGAGATGAGTGTGCTGGATATGACGACCACAAGGACAGCTTTGGAAGCAAAGCAGTCATCCGCTAAATCTATCCCGTGACCACAATCTATCTATTCAGTCAGATCTCACCCTTCTTCCTTCAAAACCTACTCAAGATTCAACATTCCAGATTTTGGAAGTACAATGGAACGCTTACACCCCAATCCCTCCCGCAGTATGAATTTCCTACAATTTAAACACTATATACTATTCCATGTACTAAACTTCTACTATAAAACACTATACTATACGGACACAAGCTCCAGACCCCACCACAAGGGCACCTACTATACGGCTAGATGACTATTTCTGTTCCGGATAAACCGGGTTAAGCCCGATGCCCCGGGTTCATTTGACAGTTGTGGTTACCTGGGTTCAGAACTGCCCTCGGGGGCTCGGCCTTCTGAGACGGTTGGAAATGAATGAAAAAAGAACAAAAATCCTACCCAGCATTCTGTACCAAAGTAGACCTACTAACTGGTTAAGGTAATTAGGTGATTGATACACAAGTACACCGTGTCTACAACTGTTTAAACATTAAGAAACCAAAGACTTCAAAACAGAACTTGATTTCATTGTTTTATTCATTCTCTTGCCATAGCAGTCTATTAACAAATTATCAGTATGGCTTCATATCAAATTTAGAAATACATAATGATACATAATGTACGTCTCTAAGTCAGCATCAAGGGTATGGAATGACTCACATTTCTGTGTAAACAATTGTACTCTTTATTAGAGGTTGCAAAAAGACACTTTTTTATTAGGTCGATTCAGAAACAGATTTCCCTGTTTTTATTTTAATGGTTCAACACCACCGAGTGTGACATCATTTGGTCTCATATTGCACACGGCATTTAAAAGGCACTTTGCCTCAAAATTAAATAGTCATAACCAGTGTATTAGTGTCACGCCTCGCACTCATCTACCACAGCAGGGCTGTATTTTAATACAGTAATTGTACCGCAAAATTGACAGACATAACCCCAGTGGTATTCTGTGCGCGCGTTCCGTCTTGAAGGAATACAGTTCTCGTAACAAACGAACAAACAATGTCCGTTAGAACTCATGAACCCCGCTGTGACTTTCAGGTAGCGTCCTAACATCACAGTTCTGAATCAAAGTGGAGTAGAATCCTACCATGTCCTCATAGTTCTTTTTAGAAATTCTCTCATTGATGCCGTGAATCCTGGAAGGGGGGGGGGGGGGGGAGAGGGGGGGAGAGGTTTGTTTATGTCATTGCAGGTTTTTAATTTCGATAGTACATTTTCAATGCTTCGGCAGGTCACGTCACGTGAGGGTTAGGGGCTTGTCCTTACCTCTGAGCATCGCCTGGTTTAGCCCAGATCGGGGCGAAGCGGTAAACACCGGTGGTCAGATCTTTGTAGTGACGACTGTCCGTGTTGGCCATACAGACGCCTGTGAAGCGCATGGCAGAAACACAAGACACAGCAAGACATAGTATTGCAACAATTACATTGGTAATACACTGGCCGTTTTCAGGCTATTTCACTTTGGTTCTGCTAAGTCTAGTTTGACAGACTTTGGACGCTTAATTGCTTATCTTATGTGGCCAGTATATGGATATTATATCGATATCGTGATAGGAGACTAGATGTGTCTTGGTTCCACCTGTTGTTCTCTGGCTATCATTTTTTTGCAGCTGCCTCGTTTTATGAGAAGCCCTCCTTTTCAGCGAACCAAAAATTGTTCTTTAAGAAGATGCATGAATTTCTTCTTACCCGGTGCAACCGTTAGCTGGGGGAACACATCCAGTATGCTCTTCTTGAGGATCTGAAAGCCAAATGAGGTTTCACTGTAGGAGCTGACGGGCAGGGGGTCAAAACCCTCCACCAGGTCCATCCTCACCCGCTGGTCCCCCACGGTCCACTCCATCAGGTCCATAACCTAGCCAATGAAATGACGATCAACTTAGCATATGAAATGCTTTAATGTGTGGAGGACAATATGAGAACATCCGGGACACTCCAAATCAAACTTTATTGATCGCCGTGTGAGGCACACAGGACAGGAACTCAAAAACATCACATGACTGACCTCTCGCACTGAATGAGCCGAATGGATCCGGAGATTAACATAGGCTTCGGCAACAGATGGGAGAATGTTGTACTGGCAGGTGGAAAGAAAACGCAACTGTGGTTAGGATCTCCAGTGAATTCTCACCGAGGGAACGCCACTGTTTGTCATGTCTCTGGGTCTACCTTCACCCCGCCATTGAACATGGTGACAGCGGTGGTGGTCCTGGTAATAGCGTTGGTCTCTGGTTTTAACGCCAAGAATCTGCATATGTAAAACTTGAGTTATTGAGTGTTGTGCAAACGTCAGCATTGGGTATCCACGATTCAATACAGTCAGACTTTGTGCATCAGTCAATCCTCACAGTAAATTCAGAGCTAAATCCCAGATCAAATGTGTGCTAAAGGGTCTTTGAGCAGGTTATCTCTCAGTGATTGTGATGTTATGTTAAATGTTTGTTGTTCATGTATTGTGTCTTGATATGTTGTCTATGTTGATGTTACACATGGAGCTACTGTGATGCAAGTCATATTTTAGACATGATCTGACCAATAAAGTATTATGGTATGGTATCGCCCCTGAAGCGAGACGGGCAGCTCCAGCCACTGAACCACATTACCTTCCAACGATCGGTGCAAAGAGCCACAGGTTTGATGCCATGAACCGTAACGGGAAATTGAACTGAAAAAGAAGTACGTGTTCAGCAAACATATCCGTGCAAGGGGGTTCAAAAGCATATTAATGACTGTGTGTGTGTGTGTGTGTGTGTGGTTGGTGGCTGGTTTAAGCCTTGATTACCAATGACCCATAGGTGTGCAGCCTCACCAGCCATAGAGTAATCAGTCTAACTCAGGCCAGATGAGGCTGCTTAAACCAGCCAAACACACACACACACACACACACACACACACACACACACACACACACACACACACACACACACACACACACACACACACACCACACACACACACACACACACACACACACACACACACACACACACACACACACACACACACACACACACACACACACACACACACACACACACACACACACACACACACACACACACACACACGGGAAAAACCTCAGAGCGTGTTTTTCTATTGCTCAGGAGTCTGTCTGGTACACCAGAGAGGTTGCAAAGACTAGCAAACTCACCTTATGTGCCAAGTGTTCGAAGGTGCCACGCTCAGGGCCCTGGCCGAACAACATCGGCATGGGGTTGTCCTCAAGCCTGGGGGAAAACACCGGGGTTAAAAAAGGCTTTGTAGCGGCCGTGTGACGTGTCCAACCCGAATGAACGCGACACAAGAGGGAATTGTGAAAAAGCAAACACGCGTGTTCAAGGAGCCTTAGGCCCCGTACCTCTTGACCGCTGCAGCCAGGATACCAATGCTGCTCTCTCTCGGAGGCATTGAGGAGTGACCCGGGGCTGTGATCACACTTAGCTTCACAGTGGCCATTCCCTTCTCAGTGACCCCTATTCTGCAACACAACACACATGCCAGAGGCACCCAAAAGAAACATCAGCAGCGTCACCCATGCATGCATGCATGCATGCATGCATGCGCTTGTACACGTTGTTCTTCTGAAGTGCATTCAGAGAGGGAGCCTTTTGAAGCTCACAGACGTGTGTGTGTGTGTGTGTGTGTGTGTGTGTGTGTGTGTGTGTGTGTGTGTGTGTGTGTGTGTGTGTGTGTGTGTGTGTGTGTGTGTGTGTGTGTGTGTGTGTGTGTGTCTTACAGAGCGGCTGGTCCATCCAGACCCTTCAGGACCCCGTCTACCACCAGTAGTCCCTCGTCCAGGAGGAAGGACAGCTGGACGTGGCGCTGCTCCAGCAGGCGAGCCACGTTCATGGCCCCGTTGAACCCAGACACCTGTCAGCACACAGCGGTACGACACGATAGAGATGGGCAAAAAAAGACTTATATTTATATACTGTATATATATATTTATACAGTATATATATATATATTTATACAGTATATATATATTTATTTCTATATATTTCTATATATATATATATATATATATATAATTTATTTAACATATTTTATTTTTAAATTTTAAAAGTGTAAGCGATGATGAAGATACTTCTTCGTCGTGGCCGAGGCCGATGTAGAAGCCTCTCCGTGGTGCGTAGCCTCTCAGGAGCAGGTACTCCAGAGCCTGGAGGATCCCCTGTGGCCAACAAACACACAGTTAGTCCCCGTTACAATATGCCCACGTCTCTCCCGAGACAATTTAGTGACAGTTGTCATTTAGCCAGACGTTCGACCTTAAAAAAAAAAAGGATAACAACAAATCAGCGTCTCACCATGACACACTCCTTGTTGTCGAGGGTTCCTCTGCCGTAGATGAAGTCGTCTATTTCTTTCGCGGAAAACGGAGGCGCCTCCCAGCCATCCGACTCCGAGGCAGGCACCACGTCGATGTGGGCCAGCAGCATGTAGGGCAGCAGGTCAGGCTGGGAGCCCTGCACCCAGAACAGGTGGCTGTACTCGGCCACCACCTCATGTTGGACCAGGCTTGAAGCGAACACGGTGGGGAAAGCTGAACCAAAAGAGATGAAAAACAAAAACAAAAAGAGACTATTAAAAGGTAAAAGTTAAAAACAGGCCTCATATAGCCTCCAGGACTAATTGACAAATTGATACGACTTTTGTATGTTGTTCTCTGTCCTGTTACCGAATGTCAAATCTGAGGACGATCCGTCCCCTATATGTTCTGTCTTTGTTGCCCCAAGAGAGTAGAGCGGCAGTAGCTCAGAACCGGAAGGTCGCCGGTTCAAGTCCCCAAAACACCTGGGCACTGCTGAGGTGCCCTTGAGACCAGGCACCAGACCCCTACAATGCTCCCCTGGGCGCTGTACATACAATAGCTGCCCTCTGCTCCTAATACTAGGATGGTTTAAATGCACATTTCACTGTGTGTGTGTACATGTATGTGACCAATCGAGAGGATTCAATCCTTAGATTTAGAGAGAGGGTTACTTTGTTTTGAATCACTGTTGGTCTGAGACAACCTTGAGATTAGGGACTTGTGAAGTCATTGTCCTCCTATGTTGAGTTGTCTTGGTTTGTTTTGTATACAACGTGTTTGTCTGTTGCTTTTGTGTCAAACCCTGCACAGGGTACGGTATATTTTTGATTAGTTATTCACACCGGAGCAAGGGGACAGGTAAGCAGCCCATGGGTTACTGTGTCACCTGTCAAGTACATTAAGTTAGGAGCCGGTGCCGCCCCATGCATTTACTCAGCTTTTCATAAAGGCAATTTACATTGTTTTAATTATTGCTATTCTTTGGACCCGTTTCTCAGTTCCCTTGTGTTTCTCCTGTGGTGGATTTATTCAACAATACAACACATGTATTATTACTTTCAGTTCGTTGTTTGGTCATTGTCTGTGTCCTCCCCTAGACACCTGTCCGCCAGCAGGGTCGTAACAAGCCACACTGACTAATAAGACTATTTAATAATACACTTTTAAACGTACCTTTTCGTAACAAACTGCTGAATTCACGGAGCGCAGTGGTGTTGAGGTCGGTCGGGGAGTAGGAGACGGTAGGGATCCGAATCGCCTCTGTTGTTACATACAATACGGGAACTGTCAGCAACATGACCTTATAAAACCTATAGTATTATGTTACATGGGCTTTACATGACCCTGACAAACTAATGACGTTTTTTTGGAAACAATGGAAAACCCAAACATCACCTTTAAAACGAGTTAACATCTCTTCTCTCTGACGCTGGCTGAGGTCTAACCCGATATGGTTGGTTTCTTCCCAGTGAGCGAGTTGAAGTCCAACGTTGACGTTGAGTGAAAGTGTCCTCAGAAGGGCTACAGTGAAGAGCGATAGAAGAACGCATAATACGGCCAGAAATATATATTTGAGATAACGGAATACCTTGGACTTCTTGGGTCCAGCACCTGCCATGCTGCGTTTAGATAGAAAATACGTCTGCTCCACACACACACACACACACACACCCCCGCAGGTTGTTGTCCTACGGTGGCCGACAAGGACCGAAACCTAACTACAGGTTCGCTTAAGAAGACACTTCGTACTGCAGACGCAGTGGTTCTCAAGTGGGGGTGGGGGGGGTACTTGAAAATGTAAAATGTGAAGTGTACTGAATACTAAAAGTTACGATGGGTGAATGACCACCTCCACAATAGACACATGATGGGACTAAGGGAGGCGACATACTAACTGGGCTTAACAGAATGACCAACGAGGGGAGGAACACCAAACCACAGTTCATCACCACGGTTCATGAAATGGACCGAATCAAGCAGCCACACTTAGTAGTGGTAGTCAAACCCAGCTGCTGTCCTGTGTGACTTACTTCAGCCTCGGCAGAGGTCAACTCAAATAAATATAATTATGTTATACGAAACCATAGCTATGTGTTATCTGAACTGGATTGTGTATGTGCATTTTGTATGTTGAAATTCATTTAAATACCTATGCATTTCCAATTTCCCACAAAAACATACTGAACACAAGTCTTTATGCAAAACATCCTTTATTGATACATGAACATGAATACAACACACTTAAAAAAGGCACCATTAGCAGATTTGTGAATGACATGGACCTCACATTTACGTTTAGATTTTATAAATACACTTCAGGGACATGTCGATGAGATATTCAATAACTATCCATCTTTCAAACCATGCCTCTGGATACATCTGTGACAAAAGTTACGTCACAAGATATACCAATGTGAAACTAGACTTAGTGATTGCTCCCACAGACACATTAACAGAATCAAGTCGTTTTAAAAATTGTAAGTGACATTTCCCCGGTCACAGAATTGTCCGTGGTGGCACAGCTTAGCTTTGGGGACAGTAAAAAAAACAAAAACATTAAACCACCGTCTTTGCTGTAAACCGTAGCTCGGTGGGGGATGGGCGTAGACCAAAAACCTCCTTTCTATCCGGAGAGCGAGTCCTGCGCGGCCCGGTCCAGGGGGTCGGCCGGACCCGGCTCGCTCTCCGTCGTCCTCATCACCATCGTCATCGCCTCGCTCGCACCGTCCAGGAGGGGCAGTAGCGGGTTGTAGGGGTTCTCCTCCATACAGGCGTACACGAGGTACAGCAGACCGGCCATGGCCAGGAACACCACCATCTGGATGTAGACTGGTACCAGGCGGCGCTCCACCCCCTGGCGCTCCAGGGTCAGCGGGCTGGCGGGCGGGAGGTCCGGGTACTTGTACTGGACGGGTCTGCCGGCTGCTCCCTTGATGGGCCTCCGACAGGTTACGCTGCAGCACAAGACAGCCCGTGTATAGAATGATGCGTCACATATCACCTACAGTACATACAAGTCAAGTCAAGTCTATACAAGTATAAGCAATGAGTGAAAATCCTATGTGCAATACCCGACGACAGACAAGTTATAAAAAACTGAATAGAATAAAAAAAGAAGTAAAAAGTAAAACAGTATAAAAATACAGTGAGGTCATGGGTTCATGCCACCTTTTCACCGGTGTTGAATGCAACTGCTGCACAGGATTACTCTTCAAGCTTCCTAAGTTATTGAGTGCTTAAGTAAATAAAAAGTGCTACACATTTTTATTTGACCGACCGTGACTTAAAAGTTGGCGAGTTCACTTTAGTCCCTATAAAAATGTGATCTTGCCGATATGCCTAAAAGCTGTATTGAGTTAGGAGGCTTTTTTTTATTGAATGACTTCCCAAGTAATTAAATTACACAAGTGCTTTTTCAACACAATTAACGATAAATGTATCAACAAAAATGATTGCCATGTACCAAGACAACAATTCTTGCCAGAATGTTTGCAGGGGAAAAGAACAGAAAAATAAATTTTCATAAGTTGCATCGTACTTACGCAACACCAGTGGGCATCAGTCCTGTCTTTGGATAAAACCTGGTTGGACCATCAGCTACATGCTCCTAGGGAAGCAAGAACACACATTTTTATTTATTTTTACTCCAGAGACCATAGGGGAAAGAGTCGGACATCTATTAGGAGGTCACCAGTGTCCCACAGAGATGGAAAGGCAGAGGCAGTGAAGCAGAAAGGTGATGGACATGTCCATGCTCCGAGTTCATAAACCACACACAAAGAAAACAAACCGGTAAGAGAAAACACCTCGAGTTCAAGAGTCCTGCAGAAAATAAGAATTAGACATGCAATCACATTATATACACATACATTTCAGTTGTGAAGTAGACAAATAAAATAAACCACCATATAGATCAGTGACCTACAGAAACGGGTTACCCATTACCTACTCAATGAACAAGGAGGCACGTGGACTTTACTCGGAACAAGAAGTGGACAGACAAAGGAGACATAACAAAACAGTGCATGTGCCTTGGTTGACTGCTTGTAAGAAGAGGCATTAGGGGTGTAGAAGAAAAATTCATTCTTGGGGGTCTGCAGTTCGAACTCTGGCAAGTCCGGCTGAGAAATGAAAACAAACAAATAGTAGCATCACATGTGACGCACCATCATAAAGTTATTGCGGCGGTTGTGTCCGCCCTCTCCACCCGGTGCACTCAAATAAGCGGCAAAGTGAAGAATTGGCCAATACACCAGTCGTCACCACCACCACCACCACCACCACCGGACAGCAGTGCTTCCCTACCAGGGGTACGCAAGCTGGTTCCAGGTGGGTACTTTAGATTTAGCTTTAATGTTAGGAAAGCAAAATATTGACAATATGAAACAAAATATTTGTATTATCCGTTGATTTTGTTAAATATATCGCTGTAGGGACAAGATTGGGAAGCACTGGGGAGGGGGGGGGTGGTGTGTGTGTGTGTGTGTGTGTGTGTTCTATTCAGTTTTTTTATAACTGCTGTCTGTCGTCAGGTATTGCACATAAGATTTTCACTCATTGCTTATACTTGTGCAAACTGTGAAGTGACAATAAACTTAACTTGAACGTGAGTGTGAGTGTGCAACTGACCGGAGCGAGTCGAGACCTATCGCCCTGCCCTTCGCTCTTGCTCCACCTCTCCCCATCTGTCGCAGGGCTCGACGAGAGGCGACTCTTGTCCCTCTCCATCTGTTGTTTTAGTTAAATAACGCAATTCATATAAACTTAGGCATGATGACGGTCATCATCACCATGATTTGCATTATTGTTTATCTTTTATAAAGATAAGCCCTGCTTTGATATTTATCATGTACAGGTTTATATATAATTTAATCTGAAGCTGTACTCATCAGCTACCCATAAGGAAATAGAATGGAACGGTGGTAGCACGGCATTTAGCCTTAAATGTGAACAATGGCAGGGGTCAACGTAACGTAACTTCCCTCCTCAACCATCTGCGTGATGCTGAAGTCCTGGGAGCGGGACAAGGCGGAGCTTTTGCTCTTCAGCGACACGGAGGATGTGGACAGAACCTGCGGGAGCTGGCCAAACACGCATCACACGTTAAACAGGCATACAGGAGTCTTTGACAGTAGGTTTCACAGAGAGGGAGAAGGAGGCTGCCGTTTACCGCCGGGTCTAATCCTGTAGGCTCGTCTAAAGAGACCGCCGCACTAAGCCCAGAGGGAAGGTGGGAGCCGCGGGGCTGACTGGCCGGCTCCAACGGTGACTTTACCGCATTCCTCACATTCCGCACGGAACTCGGTTCCCATGGTCCAGGAGCTCGGGCACGCTAGGTGAATGACCACACACACACACAAAATCTCGAATCTTGGAACTGAATTAAGTGTAAAATAATTGTTCATTGGGAGGATCAGAGTTGATTTCAGAATGGTTTACCAATCTTGGCGAGGGTAAAAAGCAGCGTTGGTAAAAGTAAGCCTCGTTTTGATAAAGCGACCCCTGTGGAATGTTGAACACACACATTGAGAGCAAAACCACCACCTAATACGACCCCACACACACGTCATACATAGCCTACTACTGGAATGAACGGTTTCAAATTGACTTTACATTTATTCCTCCACTTGGGGGCGCTAGAGGCAGAAACATATTTAAGAGCTGGTGATGGGAACAGATGAGAAGAAAGAGACACACTGAAAGAACAAAAGTCACCTGTTTGTCCCCTTCAGGAGCCTGTTCCAAATGGGAAATGGCTTCTTGTCTCGAGTCACCTGAATCTGTATGGGCCATAGAACCATAACACAACATAACTATACAATGACAAATAAATACAACACTTAACGACGCCAAGATGGATAAGTGGAGAAGATCTAAAATCTCATCGTAAAAATGTAGCCTTACCCGACTCTTCCTTCTGCACCTCCTTGTCCCCCTCATCAACGTCATCCTCCTCCTCCTCTTCTTCCTCCTCGCTGTCAGAGTATGTGTTGGCATCCCCCTTGCCGTTCAGGGCGGTCTCCTCCGGCCCGTAGCTGTGAAGCAGCTTCGCCAGTCGGCGCTCATACAAAGCCCTGGTAGAGGCTGGTGGAGAACAGCCGGAGAACAGAAGAAAAAGATAAATATTTGCCTGTTTTACGTCGGTTGGTTGGTTGGTTTGGGTTCTTGAAATAAGCATTTGAAACTGGCAGGTGTGGAAATCTCCCACTGCTATGGAACGGTTATATTAGATGCATTAACCACTACGAATGTAATATACATTTCAAAATGTATATTTTATGCGCGCGCGTGTGTTAAAAGAGAACCTTTGCTGTATAGACAGATGCTTAATGCCAAATAAGTTTAGACCTATACAATGTGACCAATTAGATCATATTTACCGTAATGGAAAAATCTGTGCGCATTACAATTTCAAATAAGAATAAAAGTTTATTGTAAGCCTATGACCGATAAAGTCAGTCACCAACGCACCAACAATGGGACCAGCCTTGACTCCATGCTTGAGCAGCGTGGCCTTGAGCTCGTCATTAGTCAATCCAATGATGTCCCGCATTTCCACACCTGATGATGGCGGCTCCTCCTCCTTCTCCTTCTCCCGCGTGTCTTCCTGGTGGCACAAAACAACAACAACCACGTCCATAATATTTCACCAGGTGACCAATGCTACAGCTGGCAAGACGGCGTGAATGCAACAGCTAGTGCGGTCAGATCAGCAACACGATCACTAACACGAACGCTCTCTTTTTAAATTTAAACTAAACATTCGAATTTCCCAAAGCAAGGAAAATAGACGGCACTTACCCTCAGTGCGTTAACACTACGCTTTAAATGAATGACTGAACAGGTGTAGTCATACACAACCCCCCCCAAGCGGGCAGCACTGCAACCTCTCCTCGAATGCAAATAGATACGCACACTACTAATACGGTTTGTGGGTCACGACCAGTCAATGAAACCATGGGAGAGCAGACCAGAGTCGGACGGAGGGGACCCAGTATGGGTCCCCTCCGTCCGCAGCTGCCGACGTAGCAGAGTATCAATTCCACCAAGGTATTCACAGCAGCTGAAACGGTTGACTTTGATAGTGTGCTGCAAAGCCAAGTGAGTGCCGTCGAGGAAACCTTGTGATACCGGTACAAAAATATTTTCATATACACAGTATATACATTTTCCTACATTTAATATGAAATGTCCTTTCCAGACTCTGCATGGCATTGGAGGTATACAGTGACCGCAGTCACGTAGGCAAGGCCTTTCCATGCGGTTAGGTTATCCAATCATTGCATTATATTGCATTGATAGAACTGCTCCTACTATACATTTATATTTATCCTGCTTTCAATAACTGATCACTACCTCTTAAATACTCCCTTACCTGTATATATATACACACCTATTAGTATGCTCATATCCCATTTAATACCCAGTAGTCTTTTAACCTGTACATTTAAACTGTAAATTATACTACCATGCACTTTACTGCGACACTTGCACTCTGGTTAGATGCTCAATTGTTTTCGCTGTACTGTACTTGTCAAGTACAGTACAGTATGACAATACATTTGAATCTAATCTAATCTCAAAAATTACCAGATATATTGCGGTAGAGAAAATACAAAGTAGCCATAGAACAGACAGAACTGGACTGACACGCACAGGCCCTAAAAAGGTCAATTCAAACAAGTTAAATAAGTTAATGCCAAACACACACAACTCACAAAGACTTGGTCCTCTTCGTCACTCGAGAAATCGGCGGCATGTCTCGGGTCAATGTGCTTCAAATGCAAGTCCACGTACACCGCCTTCCTGCTACTGTCACACGGCAACACGACACTATGGGCCACCAAGTCCGACCTGAGCCTGGACTTGGACAGCCGAGTGGGGTCCTCCTCGAACACCGGCATGCCGGCAATAGTACCGACAGACCGAGTGGAGGCTGCCCTGGGGTGGGTGGTGTTCAGCTACCCTGGGGTGGGTGGTGTTCAGCTACCCTGGGGTGGGTGGTGTTCAGCTACCTTGGGGTGGGTGGTGTTCAGCTACCCTGGGGTGGGTGGTGTTCAGCTACCCTGACACACTGGTCCTCGGTGAAATGTAGACGCACTGGTTGAGTAACACTGAGAATATCATTGCATTTGCAGCATGCCCAGGGTCATACACACAACAGGTGGTACTCCTGCCTTGATTGACAGGCATGACCACACACACACACACACACACACACACACACAGCTGTGGTCGCTAAAAAAAAAAGTTTGACTTCGTGCTTCGCACTGAAAGCGCCGAGCTTTGCTAGCTAACAAACTACTACAAACGGTACTATGTGTGGACTAGCCGTCTTATTTGGACGTAAAAAAAACAACAACATTGGAATATAACTCATATTAATATTATACATAGCAATATTCACTATTTGATAATAGCGTAAAACAAACCAACGACTTAAGGTGGTAATATAGCCGGTGTGTCGTCGTTACCGTGGAGCGACTCGGAGGTCTGCGAGCCGATCAACTGTCGGCGCGTGGCGGAGCGCCGAAGAAGTACTGCGGCGTCATTGATCGATGCTGCGCCATCTAGTGGACAAGAAAATAATCAGAATCAGAAGCAGAACGCCTTTTTTTGTCATTCATTCACTGTACAAGAACAACGAAATTGTCTCGCAATCCCCACGACAAGCTTACAAATTGATAAAAAAAAATAATGATTTAAATGAAAAAAATAAGCTAAACAAAATCCCATAAAAAACCGTATATACGCTGAACTCTGAATACTATCAATTAAACACATTGGACGTATTGACATTTGAGAAGCACTAATTAGTAATTGAGCTTGCGTCTAACTGTAGAACTTGGGTTACACCTGAATGAGTCATTTCAATGAAAAACTTGTTTTACGATGACAGCCGGCTTTTTTTTATAGTGCAAAGGCCCCTTTTGTGGAATTTCAATTATACCCATCAAATCACCCCTGATGCTAAATATGTCTACTTCATGACTTAATCTTTCGCAATAACCCCTCTTTATTGCTTTAATTTCCTTAATTTCCTATCACCGCTGTTGAACAAAAGCCATTATATCCAGTAATTAACATTTACTTGTCCTTTAACCAATAAAGTGCCAGCTGCCTCATTTTCCTAGTTGCTTAATGTCATGGTATTTGCACCAAACTCCCAGGGGACCTCAGAATGGGAGTTAATTAATGCCAAAGATGTGAATGATGTTGTCCCCAACGTCTCTTGTAGCTTCAACTTACTAATTAAAAAAATAAGATTATGTGGCATGGTTTAACAACTAGCGGCTAAAGTGATCACTAAGTAGTGCGCGTCGTTTTTACAAACAACGGTCGCATGTTATTCACAACCAAGAAAACAATTAAACACATCATGAGTAAATATATAACACAACAACAGTGAACACATTAAAAGTGACATGATGAACGGCGAACAGTGAACACATATTAGGATGTTGAAATGACACGGGGGGTTTTCGGGCCTCTCAGCTTTCGGTCCCATGGAGTCCCATTTCTACTACCCAGGGTCCCAGGGCTTAGAACAGTCACCCCTTGTTTCAGACGTGAAAGGCCCGGGCAGCTATAGGTTTACAGGGTCCAGGCCCGGCTGGGGACATGCAGGCTTCAAAGCTCTGAGCGGACTTTGTGTTGGAGGCACGTAGGAGGTACGAGTAGGAGTCAGAAATGATTCACTTTTAATTGGGTTAACCATGCAGTGTGCGAGGGCACCATTGTCATCTGAAATAAGTCATATAAATAAATACCGCCCATGCTTAAGTTATTTATATTTGAACAGCAATGCAAGGTGATCAATACACATATCAATGTATTGATGATTAGAGATGAACATTTGAACCACAAACCCTTTTGCTGTTTGAGTTCAGGTAAAGAAAATTCCAATACATACAGCTTTTTTATTTCAGCCAAGCAGTTGTACAGGATCATTCATATGTTTCTGTTTTAATCTCCAGTCTTCAAAAACCCAAATTATTATTTGCAAATGATGGAACAGGCAGTCCTCTCCTCTGGGATGGGATAGGCCTACTACTCTCCTGAGGATGTGGGACACGTCTGCTTCCCAGAGTTTGGACAGCAGCCATTTTAAAATAGCCTGAATAGCCGCGTTCGACTCCATCGGTCCAATTGCACCTAGTTAACTTACCGACAAAAACCTTTGCAGGAACCATTTAAGAACAGGCGGGATAAAGCCTATATTCACCCCCCCCCCCCCCCTCTCCTCCAACCCCCAAACATCCTTCCCACACTTCTACTTATGAATCACATCCCAGACTGTTCTCAGCAGCTTTTCCTTTACGTTGAAAGGTATGTGTGTGTAATGGCCGTGGTACTATACAATAGACACTATGGGCTCATTGTACTGTTGAAGAGGACCTTCTACGTTACACATCATCGTGTGCCTCATGAGATTAATGTCATTAATATTACACCGTCATACTTTCTCTGGCCTTTGGCCTCACTACAGCTACTGCACTGTTCCGCACTGTATTCACGATGCTGCGGCACTACTGGCACTTTAAATGCTATTTTGCACAATTCATGCTCAAAACATGTACATATCATCCATCAGTCACTTTATTGTTCTTTTTATATTCATTTTTATTGTGTATAGTATTTTTTATAGTATTGTTTTAGAAATTCATACTGTGGGAGGGAGTAGGGCTAGTAAGCATTATGTTGTACTTGTTGCAAATGGCCAGTAAAAATCGTGTATCTTGTATCTAACTTGTATCTTGTATTATTCTTGGTGACTCTCACGGTGGACTGTAGTGAGATTAAAAAAACATCAGAAACAAATGAGAATGAGAAGTAGTGTTTGAGAAGAGAAGAAGAAGAAGAAGAAGAAGAAGAAGAAGACGAAGGTCGGCGCGATTCAAAATCGTGAGGAGAGCAAAGTCTTGGTGGACGGTCCCCAGAGCGCCCAATGGCTTTGAACCCTACGTGATCGTCGAGAACACAAGTCACATAGGAATAGAAAGCCATAGGACGCCCGTGTGGTGGTTTAGAGACTAGAGTGACACATTGAACACCCGTTCTTCTTTTCTTGAAAGGAGTTTTAGAAAGTATGCAGTTCTCCACCCCCCCCTCCTCCCTCCCCTTCCTCCTCTTCCTCCTCCTCCCCCTAAGTGAGTTGAAACAGAATAGAGAAAGCAGCAGGTTGCAGACTTTGCTAGCGATGCAAAATTATTCATATCTGCATAAATAATGAATCATAGACGGCAGCGGCGTTTCGTGGCAGGAATGGAAGCATGTGAGATCGTTGGGTCTCGTTTGTTCAAGGTGAAATCCAAAGTTTTATTATTCACAGTATACAGAGACATAACAATGCTGACTTTGACTGGAAAAGCACAATTCCTGAACAATCACCGACGTTTACAAAATGGTCTCTGCTCCAGAAACGCAATGTACAATACTTTCAAACACGTATACCTCTACCAATCAATATACATATAATGTGCATGAGGGGCGGCAGTAACTCAATCGGTTGGGACTTGCCTTGGGAACCGGAAGGTCGCCGGTTAAAGTCCCCCCGAAACACCAGGGCACTGCCGAGGTGCCCTTGAGCAAGGCACCAGACCCTTACACTGCTCCTTGGGTGCTGTATATACAATAGCTGCCCCCTGCTCCGTCTACAAGGATGGGATACATGCAGAGAAACGAATTGTGTGTGTGTGTGTGTGTGTGTGTGTGTGTGTGTGTGTGTGTGTGTGTGTGTGTGTGTGTGTGTGTGTGTGACCCATGAAGAGGATTCAATCCTCCAGATGTAGGTTTAGATTTAGATGATCTATTTCCGTTTTCAAATCTCAGCCTTGGCATCTGCCTTCCTGTTATTCTTCTTGTGCTATCGTGGTATTAATAGGACTTTAGTATCGCAATATTTTAAGATTTTGGGAAAGCAAAAGAAGAAATATGTTTATTCACATTCCAATGCTGCTATTTACAACGGATTGATAAATAGTGGGAGCTGAAAGTCTCCACTCATTTGAGTCACTGGACACAGGGAGCTCTCTGTCGTCCCCATCGCCTCACCCACACGTCTGTTCATATCACAGTTACCGTGATTAAACCAAAAGGGAGGAGTGAGAGCAAAAAGGGGAAGAGAGAGAGAGAGAGAGAGAGAGAGAGAGAGAGAGAGAGAGAGAGAGAGAGAGAGAGAGAGAGAGATAGCTGCGGGCAGGAAGGAACCAAGCTACTATTGAATACAGAGGAGGTATTTGTTGACACTGTATCGAGTGCAAAGCCGAGGTATTTGAGCTGAGAGGGGCCAGGTATTTGTCAGTCACTCTTTCTTGTGCTTTCGCTGTCTCAAGCTCCAACAACAAAAGCCCCATTGAAGCAGCCCTCTCCTCTCTCTCTCTCTCTCTCTCTCTCTCTCTCTCTCTCTCCTCTCCCTCTCCTCTCTCTCTCCTCTCTCTCTCTCCTCTCCTCTCTCTCTCCCTCTCTCCTCTCTCTCTCTCTCTCTCTCTCTCTCTCCTCTCTCTCTCTCTCCTCTCCTCTCTCTCCCTCTCTCCTCTCGCTCTCCCTCTCTCCTCTCTCTCTCTCCCTCTCTCTCCTCTCTCTCTCTCCTCTCCTCTCTCTCTCCCTCTCCTCTCTCTCTCTCTCTCTCTCTCTCTCTCTCTCCTCTCTCTCCTCTCTCTCTCTCCTCCCTCTCCCTCTCGCTCTCCCCCTCCCTCTTGCCTCTCTCCTCCTCCCCCCTCTCTCCTCTCCCTCTCCCTCTCCTCTCCTCTCTCTCTCTCTCCCCCCTCTCTCTCTCTCTCCCTCTCAGCTCTCTCTCCTCTCCTCTCCTCTCTCTCTCTCTCTCTCTCTCCTCTGAGCAACCCCTCTCCTCTACAGGGCACCGTCCACTAACCGTCCACTATACTGAAGACCCTGAAGTATTTTTCCTCATCCTTTCATCCACCTGCTTTCAGGCGGGCGCACCACAACTTACGAGTTGTAAACGTGTCAGTGTGAGGGGTAAAGCGTTCCGTATGTAGTAGAACATAACGGCATTATATACAGTCCGAGGTGTCTAAAAGACGCCCGGTCAAACAGAGTCTAATATAGTTCTAGAGTGAGAGATTAGTTTGAGAAATCCTTGATTTTCTCTCACAGGGCTTCACGCATATCCAATGCAGTACACTATGGCGACCTCTCTCCAGTATAGATGCCATATATACAGGGCTTTTGCTTGATAAGCCCGCCCTGTGGCAGAGCTCAGGGGGGGGACCACGTCCCTCTCATGCATGTCTCAGCATAAATTAGCCAGGCCCCCAGTGTCAGACACTGGCCAGACAAGAAGGTGAATCTCAGCCACCGGGAGGATTAAGTCTAATCCCAAACATCCTCCATGTTCTCCCTGCTCCACCGGGGCCGCCCGTTTGACCAATCCACACTCGGCCAGATGTTCCTGTGCTTGGGGGGATTTGAAATAGGTCCATCTTTGGTATGTTCAAACGGCAGTTTAGTAGAGACTCGATCTCTGTCTCTCTGTCTCTGTCTCTGTCCCTCTGTCTATCTGTCTGTCTGTCTGTCTGTCTGTCTGTCTGTCTGTCTGTCTGTCTGTCTGTCTCTCTCTCTCTCTCTCTCGTCTGTCTCTCTCTCTCTCTCTCTCTCTCTCTCTCTCTCTCTCTCTCTCTCTCTCTCTCTCTCGCTCGCTCGCTCGCTCGCTCTCTCTCTGTGAAACAGAGACACCTTGCAGACAATGAGCCTGGAGATGCTATGGAGGTGAAGCTAAGGTGTCTTTTATCAGTTGCAACAACACATCAAAAGGACACAAATATCCCAGAGTTTGACATGACCGTCTGGGTTTTAGATGACGACATGAAAAAAACATTTGTTTCAGAAAGGCACCTCATCTTCTAATCAATGTCAGTGTTGATCCATTCAGCATCGACCACAATGAACTAGGGGGGTTTTCAGACTAGACAAGCCCAGCACACCGTAAGAGCACTGCATACCACACACACACATGAATGCAGCATAAAAGCCACAACAACAACAACAACAACACCACCACCACAGAACAACACCACCACAGAGAGAGAACCAAGGGCTATTTTTGACCAGCGGGCACTCCACCACACATCACATTTGAGAAATGACCACAGTGGCATGCAGTAAAGGGCAGCAAAGATCCACAACGCTTCATCAATGTGACACTTACCTCAGATTTTCCCCCTCCTGTGTGCCTCACCACCGGAGCGACTATGGCAACCCCTCAGCCCGATACTGTAGAGAGAGAGAGAGAGAGAGAGAGAGAGAGAGAGAGAGAGAGAGAGAGAGAGAGAGAGAGAGAGAGAGAGAGAGAGAGAGAGAGAGAGAGAGAGAGAGAGAGAGAGAATGGGTAGCAAGGAGGGGGGGGAGGAGTTACTACGCTTGAGAGAGAGAGAGAGAGAGAGACAGACAGAGGGAGTAAAAAGCAGAATGAAAATAGAGAAAGTGAGCAGGAGCGAGAGTGAGAATAAGAGTGCTGAGAACAGTAGAGGTGCACAGAGAGAGTGAAAGCCACAGAGAGAGAGAGAGAGAGAGAGAGAGAGAGAGAGAGAGAGAGAGAGAGAGAGAGAGAGAGAGAGAGAGAGAGAGAGAGAGAGAGAGAGAGAGAGAGTAAACAAAGTGGATCTGTGGCTCACAAGACTCAAACCATGAATCTGATAAATAAAAAAAAAGCTCCAAGGCAAAAAAAACAAAAACCACCAAAAAAAACCTGAGCCGGAACGCCGGGGAAAACCTGGGACCCAAAGCTCCCTCCCTCCCTCCCTCCCTCCCTCCCTCCCCCTCCCTCCCTCCCTCCCTCCCTCCTCCTCCTCCTCCTTCACACAGGAAAACCTAAGGAAAAATAACACTGGAGGGGGGGGGACGGGGGGGGACGGGGGGGGGAA
>CM051013.1:5296714-5384214 GCA_027704905.1 Muraenolepis orangiensis | reverse complement strand
CTCAAGTGGTGAAGATTGGGAGCAACATCTCATCCACTCTGGTCCTCAACACCGGAGCACCCCAAGGCTGCTGCCTCAGTCCCCAGCTGTACTCGCTGTACACACATGACTGTACTGCCACGCACAGCAATAATCGGATTATGAAGTTTGCAGACGACACCACAGTCATCGGCTTGATACGAGCGACGAGTACAGAGATGAGGTGGTCCGGCTGACGCGATGGTGCAAGGACAACAGCCTCGCACTGAATGTCAGCAAGACTAAGGAGCTCATCGTGGACTTCAGGAGCCACCGGGGCACCCACTCCACCATCAGCCTGGACGGGACACCGGTGGAAGTCGTCAGCTGTTTCCATTTCCTAGGGCTACAGATTTCCGACGACCTGGCGTGGACCTGCAACACGGAGGTCATGCTGAAAAAGGCACACCAGCGCCTCTATGCCCTGCGGTGCCTCAGGAAAAGCGGAATAGGCCAACGGTGGCTAGTGAACTTCTACTGTGGCAGCGTAGAGAGCAGCCTTCCGCGTGCAGCACTGTGTGGAAACACCACTGCACGGGACAAGAAAGCCATCCAGAGGGTCGCACTTTAAAATGCTTTAAATGCTTTTTGCATAATATAACACATGTACATATCACCCATCAATTACTTTATTGTTCTTTTTAATGTTCATTTTTTATTTTATTGTGTATAATATTTTTATAGTACTGTTCTAGAATGTCATACTGCAGGAGGGAATGGGGAGTAGGCATTTAATTGAACTTAAATTTGGCCTTGTGGAACCCCAGTAGTCAGCCTTGGGTCTGACTCCTGGTAGGAGTGTCAACAATTAACAAGGCACTTGGCCTAGCTTGGGGAAAACTACCTCCAATGGGCCACGACACAAACACCTGACCACTTAGCAGACAACAATAGGCAAATGATTAAGTACTTGAAGCTGTCTAAGTACAGCTAGTAGCAATTTGATAAGCAAAATACTCCAAATACTCAGACTATTCCAGATGAGTCAGGAAGTTTAAAGTCCCTCCAGCAGTTGAACACATACTTGTCACAGTTTGCAATTCTGCCTCATCTCTTCCAACCAGCACTCGCCCGGATAGCCACGCCCCCTTGTTCATTCTCATGGCTATTTAAGCCTGCCCCGCACACTCACACTCCGCTGGTTTATCACACACACACTGATTCTCGGGAAGCCTCACGTTAAGTATCACGTCTTATGTTCTGTTTTTTCGACCATCGCCTGGAAAACAACCTCGTTTTTGCCTTGCCCTGTCTGTACTTTTGCTATCATTAGATTAGATTAGATTCTAATGTATTGTCATTGCACAGCACAAGTACAGTACAGCGAGTGCAAATGTTGCAGTAAAGTGCATGGTAATATAGTATAATTTACAGGTTAAAAGACAGTCTAGGTATTAAATGGGATATGAGCAGCATAATAATAGGTACATGTATATACAGGTAGGTGATAGTTTAACAGGTAGTGATCAGGGGTATGCTATTATTGAAAGCAGGATACAAATATATAGATCTAAATGTATATACAAGTGAGCATATAGAAATGTATGGCATATATAAATGTAAATGTATATACAGGAGTAGGAGCAGTTCTATCAACATATTTCAATATATATGTCAGGTACAGTAACCAGGTATCTTAGTAATACATGTGTAAAGTACAGAGAGGTGGGGAGTTGTGATACAGTTTGTTTTTACAGTTTGTTTTTTCTTTTGTTTACAGTTAGTCAGAGACATTGGTGGTGATTATTTTAGGTGTTGAGCAGAGGTGTGGGGCAGGGGGGGGGGCAGGGGGGGGGGGGGGGGGGGGGGGGGGGCAGCAGAGGTGCAGCAGCAGGGGTTGGGCAGCAGGGGGGGCTGTCTTCGTGGTGCAGAGTTCAGGGAGATGACAGCTGAGGGGAAGAAGCTGTTCCTAAGCCTGCTTGACTTGGAGCAGAGGTTTCTATAGCGCCTCCCGGAGGGGAGGAGGGTAAACAGTCCATGGTTGGGGTGAGAGGGGTCTTCCACTATTTTGTGTGCCTTCCTCAGACACCGTTTGTGGTGGGTAGTGTTTATTGCAGGGAGGAGTAGTCCAACGATGCATTGGGCGGTTTTCACCACCCTCTGCAGTGCTTTCCGGTCGGAAACAGTGCAGTTGCCGTACCACACTGATGCAGTTGGTGAGGATGCTTTCAATAGGACACCGGTAAAAGTTCACCAGAATCTGAGGTGACAGGTGGGCTTTCCTCAGTCTCTTCAGGAAGAAGACACGCTGGTGAGCCTTCTTTACCAGTGAGGCAGTATTGAGGGACCAGGAGAGGTCCTCGGAGATGTGGACCCCCAGGAATTTGAAGCTGGAGACACGCTCAACCTCTGCTTAAAGCACCATTAAAGCACCTGTCTGTCCCTGGCTTCTGTCCCTCTGCTTTTGGGTCCCACCTTCACCCAGGCGTGACAATACTGAAGTGAAACTCTGCCTGGACTGCCTCTGTACCTAGTCCTGCTTGCCCCTCCCAGACAATTAACAAGGCCTAGTTTGGGTGAAATTGCCTTAAAAAAACAGAGGAAACTGAAATGCATATTTGAATATATTTATATGTATATATTCTGTACAGTTGCTGTTGGAATTGCAAAATCAATCTTTATATTAAAATAGTTTTTTCTTTACATTCACTTTAATCCAAAGTGATTTACAGGGCTGAGGCTTCGAACAACTGAAGCATACTTATTAATATTGGAGTAACAAGAGCCATTTGAAGTGCGACACAAGCAAGTGTCTTCTTCTTTATTAGTGGCACAGTCAAGCGCATAACGGTATATCACCATTTACCCATAACCTTTGTGCCAACGTGCCTTCATTGAAAAATACAATTTCTTTGAATGTTGCACACGTCAACTAACCTGCAATCTATTGGCACTTGCAAAAGGAGACATTTAAATGAGCATTCATGACAGAGTACACTATAACCACAGCCGTATTTCTGAATGCCTAAATGCTTCTTGTTTCATTGATGGATTCAGTTTCCCCCCAAAGAGACTTCCCGACTTTCACGATTGAAAAAAAGAAGAAAATACTGTTGATATTTAAGCAAATCCCTTAAAGATAATGTTGGTTGACAATTAGCTGGACAATAAGTGACTTCATGTTGCTACATCTCAGGGACAGGAAGTGGATGTTAATGAATGCCTTTTTGTACAAACATAACGCATACATGTTTCTCTGGGTTTATTTTCTTAACGATATCTCTGGCCTTGCGAGAGGAGATGCTGGCAAATCAGTGACACAGCTGAAGCCTCGCCGGCCATGCCATCGGGACAAATGTTTGACTTCACCGGTGGTTCCCATTTAGTTCTTAAAACAACTATGTTAAAAAACGAACTATACAATTATTAAGAAATAGTTTAGTAAATCCGCGACCAACTATGGAATCTCTGACATTTGAAGCCAAAAAAACAGACACCTTGAATAAAGGGAAAAGGATGTTTCAATATAAATAGATCAAATTCTATTCTGAAGTGAGTCACTGATGTCTGAAGTTCAACCTTCCGGAAGCGAAGTTGGCACACAAGAGGTAGAGTTCTGCTCTCATCCCTTCAATGATTCAGGAGGTCAGGTAACCCATCATCTGATTCATCATAGGATACAACATTGACGGAAACGTGTGGTTTTAGATGAATGAGCTTCCCTTCACAGGGATATCCCGGCCTGTCTATTGTTGCCTGTTTAAACAGGCAGCAATAGACAGTAGGCAGCAATACTTGCTTACTCCCCATTCCCTCCCGCAGTATACATTTCTAGAACACATTACTATAAAAAAATACTATACACAATAAAAATGTGACTGAAGGATGATATGTATGCATATGTATATGTATGTGTAGAATTGTGCAAAGAGCATTTAAAAGCATTTAAAAGTACCAGTTGCGCAGCAGCATCATGAATACAGTGCAGTACAGTGCAGAACAGTCCAGCAAAGGATGTATAGGGCCTTCATGATTTCAGATAACGAGAAAAAGAGAACAGGAAAGGTTTATCGTCCGTTTTTAATTCTGTGTTGCTTAGAATTGGATCCTGTCCATTTCTAACACCTTTGTCATCACACATCATTCCAACTATAGAATTAACATATTTATACCAACTACTTTGACATTTTGACAAGCGATGCGCTTAACACAGTGGCACGCATGTGTCTATATTTTCTCGGATAACATTGCACATCGCAGAACGCTGATCTGCCAGAGCAAATCATTGACCCAATTGAAGCAGCTGTATTTTTGTAAGAAGTCTTCACTTCACCTATTAACCCGGGAGACAGAGCCAGAACACCTCTCCTCAGTTAGGCAAATCAGAGGGGAGGAGGGAACTACAACCCAAGATATCAAAGATGCACAGCAGCACACCACAGTGCTGGAATCCTCTGTCGCCTGTGCAGTGTCTTCATTCATGCTTGACACATTGAGAAAGTGACACATCTCTTTTGTCGCACTGAGACTTACCGAGCACTCTTGAAGTACTCTTGAGAAAAAAATCATAACAGTATTAATAGCAGGGCGACTAGTAAGATGTTTGTGGAAGAGCGGATTGTAAACCTTTTTAAGCATAATGCCCATAAGACCTTGACCTACTGGAGTGTGTTCTTCAGCTTTGGCCTCTGCATTGCCTTCCTGGGACCCACCATATTAGACCTGCAATGCCAGACCCACTCCACGTTGGACGAGATCACCTGGGTGTTCTTCGCCCAGCAGTTTTGCCTGCTGATCGGAAGCTCTATCGCGGGCGTGTTCAGAAAGACGTGAGTAGTACTGCAGGTGGACCACCCCCCCACCCCCCCAAAACCACTCTTTATGGTAAATGAAGACACTGTACGACCGGAAGCAGAGCCTGTCCTTCTGGTCGCTCTGGTATCCGTTCACTGACTTGTGCACCTGGCCACTTTCCCTTTGAGACACACTTTTAAAAATCCAACATTTTTAGTTTGCTTTGTTTGTTTTCCCGTTCGTCTTTGTGTTCAAAGGTTGCGCAGGGCCCTGGCGGCTCTGTTTGTGTCCGCCCTAATCATCTCGCTGATATTCGCTATCATCCCGTTGTGCAATAACGTGCTGCTGCTGGCCATCGCCATGGCGGTGTCCGGCTTCGCCATGGGCATCATCGACACCATCGCCAACATCCAGCTGGTGACCATCTTCCAGAAGGACTCGGCCGTCTTCCTGCAGGTGATGCGGACCCACACAGTCTCACACGCACACCCACAACATTTTAACTATTATTATTATAATTATGATTTCTTTTTTATATTTTAAACCCTTGAGTTAACCCAAAAACGACAAGGAGCAAGGTTCCAGCGGAATGAGCTGAATCAGCAATGAGTGAACTAGGAGTTACGTCATCCATCCGTGTTTTAATGGATTTTTTGTTCGTTTTGTTTATTTTTCTATCATGTCACGTGTCTATATAAATAGACACGTGACATGATAGAAAAAGACATAAAAGCGCTATATCGATCAAATGTATTATTATATTATTGTATGTTTTACATATGTATTCTGATTATTACAAGTAGTTGTATTATAAGTATTATTATTATCATCATCATTAACAACCTCTGCTATATACTCATACACATCCTTCTGCAGGCGCTCCACTTCTTCATCGGCTTCGGCGCCCTGGTGAGCCCGCTGATAGCGGACCCCTTCCTGTCGGAGAGCGGCTGTAATAACCACACGGCCAACGGCACCACCGAGGTCATGCACCACTTCAGGGCCATGCTGAGGAACAGCCCCATCCCGACTCACAACGCCACCCACGGTGGACTACAGGCGGAGGAGTCCAGGGTGCACTACGCCTTCTGGATCATGGCCGTCATCAACGTAAGACATCACAGCGGTGATGATGCGCGTGCATGTGGCGTGTAGGATTTACGAGAGATGGACGTAAAAGAATGGGCTTCTCCTGGGAAACATATAACACGTAGCGGTCAGTAATAACGAATAACAAATAATGAAAATGAGAAATATCTAATTATAAGAAGAAGAAAAATAATAAGAATAAGAATAAGAATTATTATTATAATAATAATAATAATAATAATAATAACAATAATAATAAGAATATTAATCATAATAATAATAATAACAATAATAAAACGTTATTTACTTTATTCGTATAGCACCTTTTTATACAAGAATTGCAGCCCAAAGTGCTTCCAATTAGTCAAAACAAATCACTACACACGTTGGCCGTATTAAGATGAGTAGACATGTGTATCATTCATTTGGTGTGTCTTGTGTGTGTGTATGAACACACCCTGTATGGCTGGCTAAATTGTGACGCCGTGCTACAATAACACGTTTTTATCCCGTGGTGCGCCCCCCCCCCCCCCAGCTGCCTGTGCCCCTCGCCGTCCTGTTCCTCATGTACCGGGAGAAGCTGATTCCCTGCTGCCCCAACAGCAGCCCTGCTCTTCTGGACGGAGATGAACTGGCCATGGAGAACCAGCAGGGGGCGGCAGACACAGAGACACACGAGGCTGGAGGTGAGGGCCCCACATAATAGAACGGTGGCGATTGAGAAATTCAGGGCTTTTTGCCAGAAATCATTAGGGAGGCAGAAAGGCTTAGTTAAGGTCCACACAACGCAGGTTAGGTTTAGGCAACACAACTACGTTGGTTAGGTTTAGGCAACACAACTACTTTGGTTAGGTTTAGGCAACACAACTACGTTGGTTAGGTTTAGGCAACAACACTTCTCCCGTGTAACTAACCAAATAACTGATTGACTACCAAGAAGTGCTATAGGCAATGGATCTCCATGCAAAAGTTAAAAGCATAGCTGGAGAGCAGATCTATCTATCAATGATTACATCAACATGCTTCACGGCCAAATAGACACCTGCTAAGATGATGAATAACGAAAAATATAAATATTGTTATTGTGTAAATTATTATAGTATACATATTATTCATATGTTAATATTGAATATAAGTAGTTATTCTAGTATTATTATTATTATTTTTTTATTATTATTTTTTTAAATATATTTTAATGACAATGCGCCATCCATTGTGTGCGTTGGGTGGTTTGTTATATTATAACGTTTGTGTTCTGTCGAAAGGTCACGGCAATATCTTTAGCTGCTGTCAGAACGATAACCTCCGCGGGCTGCCCCTATCCTTCTTCATGGTTCATGTCCTGGGTGGCTTGGTGCTGTTCATGACTGATGGCATTGTGGTGAGTTAGTGGCACAGGTGATACTTTAACATCGCAGCGCGCAAAGTTCTGTTCTGTTCTGTTCAGCTGATGATAGTACAGCGGGGCATTATTACAACACGCCCTCGCAAGTTTAAGATGAATCTAACTCGATGTCTATAACTCAAGTAATAGACATCGAGTATCTAAAACGATGCAGTTTGAATTTACTGGTCGGCGTGAAGGAAACTCCACACGATGGACACTAAATGTTGTTGTATTTGTCATTTTAACCTGTGCAATGGAGGGGGTATCAATAAATAAGAACGGTTGTTGACATCTCAGAATGGCAGAGCGTAATGTTGTAGTATAGCATTATGCTGTGCTGCTGGTTTGCCCCGTACGCTACATAAATCCATAGTATCACGACAATCAATAACGTTAACCTCCCCTAATGTACCGTTAACCTTCATTCGCAATACTATACGTCATTATTATATCGCAATCATGCCATAGTCCGATGTACTGTGACTTTCATATCATGGCGATGATGCCATTTCAAATCTATTTATATTTTGACACGGCCATCGACACAATCCTGGTTCTGTGTTTGCAGGGGGCCTACGCGGGCTTCGTGTACACGTACGCTGTGCAGTCGCCCATGCATCTGCCCAACAAAACGGCGGGCTACCTGGCCAGCGTCTTCTGGGCCACCATCACCTTGGGACGCCTGCTGTCCATCCCGCTCTCCTACCGCTTCCAGCCCATGAGGCTGCTCATTTTCAACCTGGTAATGCTGCATCTGCACAACTGCACCACGACCACTGAGTCAATGAATGGTCCGATAAGGTAGTTGCCAAACCCCTTTTTTAGGGGTTCAGCCGTACATCCGACCCCATTAATTTAGGTCTGCATCTGCATCTTCCCCCACACACATGTTTTAGCCCAATCAACATATCCTGATACCAACGTCCCAGTGAACACAGGGATACAGATCATGCCACACTAGTTTAGTAGACTAGTTTAGTTGTAGTTAGTTTACTCGTGGGTATGAATCATTACATTTACATTTACATTTACATTTAGGGCATTTGGCAGACGCTTTTATCCAAAGCGACTTACAAGGTGTAAGTCGCTAGTCGTAAGTCATTAGCCGGTCCATTCTTGGTAGGGGCCTCCTCAATCATTTTTTGTCGGAAATGCATCATCAAATATCTAGAAGTCCAGACGACCCCACTTAGGGTCCCGACCTCAAGGTGGGAGAAACTCTCGTCCTCCTAACACAGTATTCAGAATTAAGTTAATCTTTGATCTCTCTCTCTCTCTCTCTCTCTCTCTCTCTCTCTCTCTCTCTCTCTCTCTCTCTCTCTCTCTCTCTCTCTCTCTCTCTCTCTCTCTCTCTCTCTCTCTCTCTCTCTCTCTCTCTCTCTCTCTCTCTCTCTCTCCTCCCAGGTGGGCGTCATCGTGACAGTGATGATGCTGCTCATCTTCAACAACAATAGCATCTTCCTGTTTGTGGGGACCGGTCTGTGCGGTCTCTTCCTCAGCAGTGTGTTTCCTTGTATGCTCGCCTACACCGAAGACATTCTGGACTACCAAGGTACAACCCAAGGCTGAGTTCCTTTTTTTAACATTATAATTTGATAAAAAATTTAAATAAGGAGCATAAAGTGTGTAACAAACAACAAAGACACAAACAATAAGTTGTTCTTCTCCTGCTTTCAGGATGTGCAACGTCGGTCTTGGTTACCAGCGCCGGGATGGGAGAGATGGTGATGCAGGTGTTGGTTGGCACGGTAACGCTTGACTATTTACTTATACATAGCACACAGTTCGTAGTATATGCATTGAAAAAAGCAGGTATACGGTACATAGATAAGGTGCATAGGTGTGTGCATTGAAACGGCTGTGTCCCGTCTACGCCCTGCATCCCACAGATCATGCAGGCGAAGGGCACCTATAGTTTCCTGCTGTGTGGGATGGTCGCCGGATGCATGGGGTTCATCTTCTTCATCGCTCTGCTGTTCTTCCACCGAATGCACAGGAACTACCTCACAGGTACGCGCTGCCCCACCGCTCACGGGTGCATCGGTGGTCATATTGTATAACTCGACCCTATTTCCCCCCCCCCCCCCCCATCATCGATCAATATATATATTTAGTTTGTTTTGATTGTTTCAGGAACGGCTAAAAAGAGTGCCATGGTCGAGGAGTCGGCCGCCGAGCAGAACGGAGCCGCCGGAGCAGAACAGAAAGTAGCGGATCAGAAAGAAGCAGAGAGCAGTTGGGGGGCAGCTGGCTGAGAGTTATTCTGCAGGCCGGGGCGCTGAAGGACCACATGGGATCGCACCGTGGTGTGTGTTTCGTCTCGTCATTTAGGGCCGTAATCGACGAAAAAAAGAAATTGTTGTTCTCGGAAATGTCAACGCACTCCCCGCTCCATATATGATCTGTAATGTTGAGATTCTATGAAGTGTTATGCTTTTCGTTTGTAACGGAAAGTCTCTTGCTATTGTTTTGTTTGAATTAATGACGATTTAGATATATTGTGAAGAAATTGCATTCAACAGAGAAGACAAATGTTCATCGGAGAAGACAAATGTTTCAACACTATGGCTTTATTTTTTTAAATAGCATTTTCTGTATGTGAGAAATGTTCTATACAAAAAAACAATTGTGTTTAGATTATGACCTACTTTTATATAGACGTCGTATGACTCAGCATGCACCGAGTCCGAGTCCGAGCCTATAAAGCACAAAACATATGTTTAGAATTGAAATACGTAGCCTACTACTTTTGGTGGATATCGGCTACCGTAAATAATCTGATATATGCAGGAAGAAAGTTTGAAGCTGTACTGTTTTTGTTGTATTCTGATTTAAGGAGGAAAGACGTGTTCTATACTCACACACACACACCATAAGAATAATGTTCAGTCAACTGTTAGTATTTGATAAATGGACTGCCTTTTTTATATAGTGCTTTTATCCAAAAGCACTATATAAAAGTCATGCCTCACATTCACACATTCAACCAGCGATGGCAGAGTCAGCCATGCCAGGAGACAGCCAGCACATCAGGAGCAGTTGGGGTGTCTAGCTCAAGGACAGTCCAACAGTTTTTGGAAGGAGGAGCGGGGGAATCGAACCAGCCACCTTTCACTCGACATCCTGAGCTCCTGCTGCACCATATTTCAGTTTCTTTGTTAATGGTTATTGAAAATACACTTTTTGCATCTACAGTATACCATGATTCATTATTGTACTTCTGTGTACACACACACACGTCAATTAGACTACAAATGCAAAATATTTTGGAATGGCTATTTATTTGCTTCTGGACTAAATATAGGGTTCAAGGGGGAAGGTCTCTGAATTGTACATACAGTTGCAAGAAAAAGTATGTGAACCCTTTGGAATTACCTGGATGTCTGCATAAATTAGTCATAAAATGTGTTCTGATCTTCATCTAAGTCACAACAATAGACAGTCTGCTAATAACTAATACCACACAATTTATATGTTTTCATGTTTTTATTGAACTCACAGTGCAGGGTGGAAACAGTATGTGAACCCCTATGCTAATGACTTCTCCAAGAGCTAATTGGAGTCAGGAGTCAGCCAACCTGGAATCCAATCAATGAGACCAGATTGGAGGTGTTGGTTAAAGCTGCCCTGCCCTATAAAAAAACACCAGTTTTGAGTTTGCTATTCTCAAGAAGCATTGCCTGATGTGAACCATGCCTCGCACAAAAGAGCTCTCAGAAGACCTAAGATTAAGAATTGTTGACATGCATAAAGCTGGAAAGGGTTACAAAAGTATCTCTAAAAGCCTTGATGTTCATCAGTCCACGGTAAGACAAATGGAGAAAGTTCAGCACTGTTGCTACTCTCCCTAGGAGTGGCCGTCCTGTAAAGAGCAAGAGCACAGCGCAGAATGCTCAATGAGGTGAAGAAGAATCCTAGAGTGTCAGCTAAAGACTTACAAAAATCTCTGGCACATGCTAACATCTCTGTTGACAAATCTACAATACATAAAACACTGAACAAGAATGGAGTTCATGGGAGGACACCACGGAAGAAGCCACTGCTGTCCAAAAAAACCATTGCTGCACAAGTTTGCAAAAGAGCACCTGGATGTTCTACAGCACTACTGGCAAACTATTCTGTGGACAGATGAAACCAAAGTTGAGTTGTTTGGAAGGAACACACAACAAAAGGCACAGCACACCAACATCACAACCTCATCCCAACTGTGAAGTATGGTGGAGTTAGACAGTTGTAGTGGTGTCATCGTTCTAACTATTCACAAGTCACAGTTGGACTCAAACACACACAGTTAGATGGTTTAGTGGTGTCATCGTTATAACTAATTCACAAGTCACAGTTGGACTCAAACACACACAGTTAGATGGTTTTAGTGGTGTCATCGTTCTAACTAATTCACAAGTCATAGTTGGACTCATACACACACACACACACACACACACACACACACACACACACTAACAAGCAGGGGCCCTCTACTTTCCTGGTCAACGTGGGGCCCAGTGGGCCTGGTCATCTTCTTGTCAGGGTAGCGGACGGAGTGCGGGATGTGATAGACTTTGAAGTGGCTGACCCCGCCCACAAGGGGGACGGGCGGACCCTCGGGGGCCTGGAAGTTATCCATGTATTCCGATTTCCATTGGCGACTGGAGGGGACGAAGAGAGAGCGAGAGAGATGCAGAAAAAGCAGAGAGAGAGAGAGGTGTTTAAATTGAGAAGGGAAAGAAGGATGGAGAAGGAAGGATGTGGTTTACATTAAGAAGGGAGGGGAGGCATTTAAGTCAACCAGTGTGTGTGTGTGTGTGTGTGTGTGTGTGTGTGTGTGTGTGTGTGTGTGTCGGAGGCAAGACAGAATATCTTCCCCACCCGTTCACCCAGTCCGGAACCTTCTCCTCCAGACACTCCAGGAACCCATATATAGAACAGGTAGTAGGAACCCATATATAGAACAGGTAGTAGGAACCCAGATATAGGACAGGTAGTAGGAACCCAGATATAGGATAGGTAGTATGAACCCAGATATAGGACAGGTAGTAGGAACTCATATATAGAACAGGTAGTAGGAACCCAGATATAGGACAGGTAGTAGGAACTCAGATATAGGACAGGTAGTAGGAACCCAGATATAGGACAGGTAGTAGGAACCCAGATATAGGACAGGTAGTAGGAACCCATATATAGAACAGGTAGTAGGAACCCAGATTTAGGACAGGTAATAGGAACCCAGATATAGTACAGGTAGTAGGAACCCAGATATAGAACAGGTAGTAAGAACCCAGATATAGGACAGGTAGTAGGAACCCAGATATAGAACAGGTAGTATGAACCCAGATATAGGACATGTAGTAGGAACCCATATATAGAACAGGTAGTAGGAACCTAGATATAGGACAGGTAGTAGGAACCCAGATATAGAACAGGTAGTAGGAACCCAGATATAGGACAGGTAGTAGGAAACCATATATAGAACAGGTAGTAGGAACCTAGATATAGGACAGGTAGTAGGAACCCAGATATAGAACAGGTAGTAGGAACCCAGATATAGAACAGGTAGTAGGAAACCATATATAGAGCAGGTAGTAGGAACCTAGATATAGGACAGGTAGTAGGAACCCATATATAGAACAGGTAGTAGGAACCCAGATATAGAACAGGTAGTAGGAACCCAGATATAGAACAGGTAGTAGGAACCCAGATATAGAACAGGTAGTAGGAACCCAGATATAGGACAGGTAGTAGGAACCCATATTTCATTCTTTCGACTCGGACGTCCCGCCCAAAGTCACAGCTGGATTATCTCCGACCACGATTACACGCAAGCGTCGCAGGAAGAAGCGAAGGAAGCGAGCCAGTCAGCCGGCGTGCCAGTCAGCCGGCGTGCCAGTCAGCCGGCGTGCCAGTCAGCCGGCGTGCCAGTCAGCCGGCGTGCTAGTCGATCCGATTGCCCCCCACTACCCACCATTCTACTGGCCCTCCTGGATATATACAACCAGCGGTGCGTGGCCAAGGCCAAACGCATCATAAAAGACAATAACCACCCCAGCCATGAACTGTATTCACTTTTACCGTCAGGCAGGCGATTCCGCAGTATCAAGTGCCATACAAATAGACTAAGAGATAGCTTCCACAGTCAGGCCATCAGGCTGTTGAACAAGGGCGTATAGCATATAACAATGTATATTTTATTACATTGATTTATATATACGTATTGCTCTTTTTCTGTGCCGATATATTGCATTTTATAAATTGCATTTTTATTTTATATTTTTAACTTTAAACTACACAGTTTTGTACTTTTTTAAAATATATATATACACATATATATATATATATATACATATATATATATATATATATATACATATATATATACATATACATACATACATACATATACATACATATATATACATACACATATATATATATATATATATATATATATATATATATATATATATATATATGTATATATACATATACATATATATATACATATACATATATATATACATATACATATATACACACATATATATATATACATATATACACACACACACATTTTGTGAGTTTTGAATAATGAACAAAGCAGATGGTGCATGCTAGAGCTCTTCCTCCAGTGTGTGTGTTGGAGGCTGGTTTAACCTGTGGGCCTTGAATAACAACGACCCACAGGTGTGCAGCCTCAGCCAATCAGTCCAACTCAGGCTAGGTGAGGCTGCTTAAACCAGCCACCAAGCACACATAAACCAAAAAAGTTGTATTGTGATTTAAGTGATATACTATATATTGCTGAAGGTTCTTACCAAGCTGTGCATGGAACAGCAGTGCCAGAGCTGTGCAATTAGGCACATTGTTAACCCAAAGAAAGACAAGAAATAAGAATTGTATGTATGTATATATATATGTATCAACAACTCTTGGTGGTCAAGTCAAGTCAAGTCAATTTTATTTGTATAGCCCTTAATCACAGTTATAGTCTCAAAGGGCTTCACATGCCACATGTTTACAACACCCCCCAAACCCTAGCCCCCCTAAGGGCAAGAAAAAACTCCCTTAATTACGTAGGAAGAAATCTTGAGAAGGAACACAGAGTAGAAGGGGATCCCTCCTTCCAGGGATGGTTCAGGAGTGCAATGGGTGCCATAAGTGACTTATAGTAATGTACAAAGTACAAAGATAATAATAATAATATACATATAATATACACAATATACAAATATTAAAATGAGAAGATGATTTGTGTGGTGCTGGCCGGTATCCTTCAGGTGGGGATCACAACAGCACACTGGAAAACAGAAGCAGACTGCGGTGGTCAGCTTTATCATAATATGAGATGAATTATAGCCACTATATAGGATAGTGAATTTACCCGCCACAAGCAGCAGTTTGCCCATGATTGCCTCGTATAAGTCGCGCCAGTGGCTGCCCAACATTTAAAGGTTTGTATTTGGATGTGTGGGGGGGGGGGTTAAGCAGCCTCACCTGGCCTGAGTTGCAGTGATTACTCTATGGCTGGTGAGGCTGCACACCTGTGGGTCCTTGTTAATCAAGGCCCACAGGTTAAACCAGCCACCACCACACACACACACTTAGATTAGATTAGATTGGATTCAAATGTATTGTCATTGCACAGCAAAAGTACAGTACAGCGAAAATATATATAATCATAATCTAACCAGAGTGCAAATGTTGCAGTAAAGTGTATGGTAATATATATGAATAATATGTAAAAACAGTCTTCTAAAAAAAACGACTCCTAAAAACGTATAGAGTAGGTATGAGATATGTGCAGAATTATATATAAAAGTATAAACAAGTAGTGAGCAGGGGTATGCAGTTGTATCAACAAGATAAATATATATAAATGTATGTACTGTGTGTAGTTATATCAACAGCTGAAGATTATTATATACGGTAAGCACAGTAAAAATGTACATGACTGTGTAAACAATAAATCTGTAAACTATAGGTAGAGGTATAGGGAGTTATGATAGAGCGCAAGGCCGTTGAGAGAAGAGCTCCAGCGTGGACCATCTGCTCTGTGCACAATGATTCAAACTCTAGCAATAAACCGGATTCCTCAGCCTGTGTCCTTGTGTTCGGGAGGAGCCCTCGAGTAGCGTCGTCTGCTACGGCTTCATTCGCTGAAGAATAGGTCACAAAGGACTAGCAAGCAGGCTCATTTATGTATCTGTTATCTTTTAGTAAGTAAATCACTTCACTCAAATGATTAGATTGATAGATAGAGGTTGTGGAATGACTTTCTTTCAGTTCTTTGTGTGTTTGTGGAGTGTGGATGTGTGTGTGGTTGGTGGCTGGTTTAAGCAGCTTCACCGCAGCTTGTGTGTCCCGTGCCCCAGACTCTAATCAGTCTGAATGTGAGCACTGTGAGTAATTAAACTCAATATAAGTCACTTATTGTGTGTTTCTTTCTTTCAAATACAACCTCTTCCATATATTCCATTGATATTCTCAACTCTATGTTGTTAAAGTGTCATTTAAATGTCACTTTACACAACCGTGTTTAGAATGTGGAAACAACAACAACAACAATATGTTTATGACCTTGTGTTTTGGATCAACCGCTGACAAGGATAGGGCTATGCATCAAACTGTGTAATTCTATTTTTGAGATAAAGTAGAGGCATTATTAGCAGTGGATGTATATACAAGTCATTTTATTTTTTGCGGTCGTGTGCTGGAGCAGCAGGTTGAGGGCGGTGGACACCAACAGAATCAATCAAATCATCAGGAAGGCGGGCTCTGTCCCGGGGGTGGAACTTGATTGGTTGGTGGTGGTGTCAGAGAGGAGGATGCTGCGCTAGCTGCGGAGCATCATGGACAGTGACTCTCAGCCTCTCCACCACGTGCTGTCCTCCATACAGGAGCAGCTTCAGCAACAGACTTGTTAGCACCGAGATGCGCTACGGATCACCACAGGAAGTCCTTTCTCCCGGTGGCTATTAGACTTTTCAATGGATCCACCTCAGGTGGTAAGAGGGACAGAAGAGGCACAGTGACCTGAGGTCCTCTCTCTCTCTCTCTCTCTCTCTCTCTCTCTCTCTCTCTCTCTCTCTCTCTCTCTCTCTCTCTCTCTCTCTCTCTCTCCACTGTGTTTTTATTGACTTGTTTTTACTTGATGAACATTACACTTTATTATCTGTAATACACCTCATTCCATCTTATTTTTCATCTTATTTGTATCTTATTATTTTTATTTCGAAATTTCCTCTATGTTGTATGTATGGCGACTGTTTCACAATAATTTCCCTTGGGATACATAAAGTCAATCTAATCTAATCTAATCTAATCATATACATGCCAAACACAAATTTGAAATAACAAGCTACACATCTGTCTGGATGGACACATGACCACGTGCGTGAAGGAATCAAACAACAAATAATAACATTCAAAAACATGAAATAATCTAATTCAATCAATTAAATGATATACAGTGCATATACGTGTATATACAAGTTGTGCACACAGCGTGACCCCAAGTCGTAAATGTCGGTATATGGCGCCACCTGGTGCAACTGATCTAACCTGGATGCGAAATAGCCTTTCTCCAGCCATATGTTTCCTGTCAACTTATGATGGACGAGGCATGTTTGACTCTTAAATGTAGAGCAGCATTCTGACGAATATTACATTATATTCGTAGGTAGCACAGCTCAATTTAAAACAAAATAAAATGGTGATACGTGTTTGTTTGTTTTTAACTTTAAGAGCGATGGAGAGCAGCAACTCTCCACTCACTGTTATACTGTTTATACTGCAACTATGTAAATATGTGCATTTGTGTAATTTTATTAGTTTTTAGTTCTTGTAATTTTGCTTTTTCTTGGGGGGTTATTTTGAGCCCATCTTTGGAGCTGCCCATAACCTTTTTGCTGTACATTGTACACTGTACCGTACCCTGTGAGTGACAAATAGACCAAAATGTGATCTGAATCTGATGAGAAAAGTATAGGCAGGAAAGTGCTGCTGCTGCTGCTGCTGAGCGGAGAGGAGCAGGGTGACGTCACTAAGGGTGAAGTCACTACGGCTGACGTCACTACGTGGAAGCTGAGCCCCTCAGTGAAGCAGCAGCAGCAGCAGCAGCTCCTCCTGTCAACGCCCGGCTAACACACACACACACACACTCACACACACACACACACCGGACCGTGGTATGACGTTCACTCTATCTTATCTTATACGGTCTAATACATCGCCTGTCTTTCTATTTTAATTCTAGAAATTGTTCATCGTGTTTCTTGTTGGATTCGGGTTAAAACCACCGTAAAATGTCCAAGATGTTAGCTGGCTAAGGTGTGGGTGGGGAGGGGTGGGGGGCTTCACCGCTAGCTAGCTAGCTTGTTAGCTGACCAGGATGGTTTCCTCTTATGGTGGTGGTTGTTGTTGTTGTTGTTGTTGATTAAGACGATGATTGATTTAACTCAACAACTACGACCACCCTTCCACGTCAATTCCACTGTAACAGTGATGTGAGGGGGGGGGGGGGCTAGCGGGTGTGTCCAACTTTTAGCTCTGTTCTATGTAACTACAATACTGTCCTGTTGGACTATAACTGGACTGTTCTATGTAACTACAATACTGTCCTGTTGGACTATAACTGGACTGTTCTATGTAACTACAATACTGTCCTGTTGGACTATAACTGGACTGTTCTATGTAACTACAATACTGTCCTGTTGGACTATAACTGGACTGTTCTATGTAACTACAATACTGTCCTGTTGGACTATAACTGCACTGTTCTATGTAACTACAATACTGTCCTGTTGGACTATAACTGGACTGTTCTGTGTTACTACAATACTGTCCTGTTGGACTATAACTGGACTATTCTATGTAACTACAATACTGTCCTGTTGGACTATAACTGGACTGTTCTATGTAACTACAATACTGTCCTGTTGGACTATAACTGGACTGTTCTATGTAACTACAATACTGTCCTGTTGGACTATAACTGGACTGTTCTGTGTAACTACAATACTGTCTTGTTGGACTGTTCTATGTAACTACAATACTGTCCTGTTGGACTATAACTGGACTGTTCTATGTAACTACAATACTGTATTGTGTAAATACTACATTATTTAGTTACATGGTGCATCCCACCGCACCTCTGTATGTATATGCATTTCTAATTTGCACTTCTGTACGGGCCACCGCAATATGTATATATATATGTATACAAATATTTTAATCTGTTTTATTCGGTTTAGTTTGTTGGAGTGTTGTGAGGATTGCTAGACAATCAATCTTGTTGTACTTGTACCGTTGTACAAGGACAATAAGGCCATTCTGATTCTGATGTGACTTGACCGTACTGGTGGTGACCCGTCTGCCGTCTCACCAGGTGTCGCAGGTCGAGTCAAAGCAGCAGAGATGCAGACCATCAAGTGTGTTGTTGTCGGGGACGGAGCGGTGGGAAAAACCTGTCTCTTGATCTCATACACCACCAACAAATTCCCCTCTGAATACGTGCCGACAGTAAGTACATCCAATAAGTTGCATCACACTGCACCTTTTGTATGTGTACACATTTCTAATTTGCACTACTGTATATAGGGCCACTGCAATATGTGTATATACATTTATATATACCATTTTTTTTTTATGGCCATGTAGTTACATTTTTCATACATCATTTATATTTTCCAATTTGTTTGTAAGGGTGTCATGAGGACTGCGAGACAATTTCGTTGTACTTGTACAATGACAATGAAGGCACTCTGATTCTTATACGACATCATCATCTTCATTGTCAGCGGGTGATGCTCAACGTTGGGCACGCTAGAATAGTGAGTAGAATGCCTTTATTGTCATTGCACAAGTACAACAGGAATTGTGTTGGAATCCTCGCCGTGCACTCTTTCACCCAACAGCAGTTGTGTGTAAAAAAAATATAAATATAAATAATTTAAAAACCAAAACATGTAAAGAAACTATTCCAAGTAATAATAAAACAAGTAAATACTTTATTAGTAAGGATAGTTAACAGTTGGCTGTGACCTAGAACAGTCAGATTAATAATGGCATGTCATGGTATGTAATGGCACGCAGAGAGAGAGAAGCATTTACATAAAGGGCCTCCATTCTTGCCCAACAGGTTTTTGACAACTATGCAGTTACGGTGATGATCGGGGGTGAGCCGTACACCCTGGGTTTGTTTGACACGGCAGGTAACCACCCGGCACGCTTCTTACTGTGGATAAACGTATTCACCCAAGCTGGGATGTTTCTCCCGGTGTGACACGGTGTATATGACACTGTTTCATTTGCTCCCACCCAGGTCAAGAGGATTACGACCGGCTGAGGCCCCTGAGCTACCCCCAGACGGACGTCTTCCTAGTCTGTTTCTCCGTGGTTTCGCCCTCTTCGTTTGAAAACGTCAAAGAGAAAGTGAGTACATACGCAAGTTTGCCAAACGCCGAAAGAAAACGATGTTTCTAAAACGTAATAATAATTTAAAAACACGATATTTCCCCTGCTTTATTAAGACATTAAGAAATGTTAGACTATTTAACGTTGTCGTTATCGTTCAAATGGTTAGCGCTGAAATGATTATGTAAAAAAAAAACGGTGTACTAAATATGTTCGATTCCGCCTAAGGGACATGCTCAATTGAGTGCCAGCGTTGATAGACGTGTAGAAAAAAAATCGAATAAAAATAACACCCTGATAAAACTATTAAAGTAATCATTTATCTAAATTGCATCCATCTTTTTATATAAAGATGAATGAATTGTGCTGATGATCCACCAGGTGGGAAGATATTGTCTTTGGAAAAGATTTGAGTGAAGTCATGAAAGCATGAAAACGGTGCTCATCGAAGTAAACACCAGTTAGTCCTGGAGCATTCAATCTGTTATCTGCCATATAAGTATATAATATCAAGATAAGATTAATAACTACCTCCGCCATGAGATGGCGGAGGTATGTTTTTCGCTTCTGTTTGTTTGTCTTGTTTGGTAGATAACTCAAAAAGTTAATGTCCGGAATTGGACAAAACTTGATGGTTAGATTACCAAGGGACAGTGATTCGATTCTAGTGTAGGATATTTTTCTTCAGCATTGGGAGATAGGGAAAAACAAATCACATTGTGTAATATTTCACAGAGTTACTAACATATTTGCATACAACTTGGTGAGGGTTTAGGTGGAATGCCAATTACGATTTTTAAGAACATTAGGGAATTATCTGGATAGGAATCCGGACCCCCTGCAGATCCGGATCCAGGATTTGGGATCCGGATCCAGGATTTGGGATCCGGATCCAGGATTTGGGATCCGGATCCAGGATTTAGGATCCGGATCCAGGATTTGGGATCCGGATCTGCGTGGAAAATAAGGTTAAATAATCACATGGGCCGGATGAAATGGTGAACAACTGTTGTTTTTGGATGGATTGTTTAGCCTCGTTGGAAACACTGTGTCGTGAGTTTGAGTGCGGCGGTGTGAAAGGCGGTTTCCCCTTGTCTCACAGTGGGTCCCGGAGATAACCCACCACTGTCCCAAGACGCCCTTCCTGCTGGTGGGCACTCAGATTGACCTGCGGGATGACCCGTCCACTGTGGAGAAGCTTGCCAAGAACAAGCAGAAGCCCATCACCCCTGAGACGGCGGAGAAGCTGGCCCGAGACCTCAAGGCCGTCAAATACGTGGAGTGTTCGGCCCTCACTCAGGTAACGCATGTCGACAGAGTCATGGGCTGTGTCTGAAATACTTCACTATTCCCTACTCTCTCTCTAGGGAGTTCAATGTAGAGGACTATATAGTGAAATCCTTCCCTCATTCCCTACTTCCTCTCTACAGAGTTCAATGTAGAGGACTATATAGTGAAATCCTTCCCTACTCCCTCTCTAGGTAGTTCAATCTAGAGGACTATATAGTGAAATCCTTCCCTCATTCCCTACTTCCTCTCTACAGAGTTCAATGTAGTGGACTATATAGTGAAATCCTTCCCTCATTCCCTACTCCCTCTCTAGTAGTTCAATGAAGAGGACTATATAGTGAAATCCTTCCCTCATTCCCTACTCCCTCTCTAGTAGTTCAATGTAGAGGACTATATAGTGAAATCCTTCCCTCATTGCCTACTCCCTCTCTAGGTAGTTCAATGTAGAGGACTATATAGTGAAATCCTTCCCTCTTTCCCTACTCCCTCTCTAGTAGTTCAATGTAGAGGACTATATAGTGAAATCCTTCCCTCATTGCCTACTCCCTCTCTAGTAATTCAATGTAGAGGACTATATAGTGAAATCCTTCCCTCATTGCCTACTCCCTCTCTAGTAGTTCAATGTAGAGGACTATATAGTGAAATCCTTCCCTCATTGCCTACTCCCTCTCTAGTAGTTCAATGTAGAGGACTATATAGTGAAATCCTTCCCTCATTGCCTACTCCCTCTCTAGGTAGTTCAATGTAGAGGACTATATAGTGAAATCCTTCCCTCTTTCCCTACTCCCTCTCTAGTAGTTCAATGTAGAGGACTATATAGTGAAATCCTTCCCTCATTGCCTACTCCCTCTCTAGTAATTCAATGTAGAGGACTATATAGTGAAATCCTTCCCTCATTGCCTACTCCCTCTCTAGTAATTCAATGTAGAGGACTATATAGTGAAATCCTTCCCTCATTGCCTACTCCCTCTCTAGTAGTTCAATGTAGAGGACTATATAGTGAAATCCTTCACTATTCCCTACTCCCTACTCCCTCTCTAGTAGTTCAATGTAGAGGACTATATAGTGAAATCCTTCCCTACTCCCTACTCCCTCTCTAGTAGTTCAATGTAGAGGACTATATAGTGAAATCCTTCCCTCATTCCCTACTCCCTCTCTAGTAGTTCAATGTAGTGGACTATATAGTGAAATCCCTCCCTCATTCCCTTGGTGAGTGATTTCGGACACAGCCACAGTGTGTGTGGGGTGTGTGTTTTGTTGGCATGGCTAATATGTGCTGTGATGTCCATTAGTTAGTTCTAAAAACAAACCCTTTCTAACCTTTTTGCTTACTAACATGACTTCATCTAACCCTGGGGGGTGGCCTCCCACCCACTCTCTCTCTGTCTGTCTGTCTCCCTCTCTCTGTCTGTCTGTCTGTCTGTCTCTCTCGTGCTCTCTCCCCCCTCTGTATCTCTTCGTAGCGAGGATTGAAGAACGTGTTTGACGAGGCTATCCTAGCTGCTCTAGAGCCCCCCGAAACTCAAAGAAAGAGAAAGTGCTGTCTTTTCTGATGTCTTCCGTCCTGAGTTTGCCTCTGGATGGTCTGCTGCTAGTTCATTGTATAACAAAATGTGTATTTGCCACAACAACAAAAACCCCACAATGCTCTTTCGACCCCCGCCCAACCCTCCCCACTGCCTGTTCCTGTCTTGCTTTGTTTTGGATCGGCTTCTTCTGACTTCTATTCTTCCCTAGCTCGTTAAAAGGTGCCAATCTTTCTTTTTGGCTTTTACCCTGTGTTTTTAACATCATGTGCGTGTGACATTATATGTTATGTTGACATTTTGTCCTACTGGAAGTGTTCTGCTACTGTATTGAAACCCTTAAGTTAAGTAAGCATCATGGAAACAACAAGTACCGTCTATTTAATTTAATTTGTTCTACATTTAACGTGTTTATTTTCTACTTCATCTGCTCTTGTCTTTACTAATACTATTTATTTGTGAGAGGTGGGGAGGGGGAGTTGTGTGGAATTTAAATAAAGTTACATTTGATTGCCCTGTTTCGGGTGTAGTCATGTGTTTCAATAATAAATATCGATGTTGCCAAACGTTGTCCATTTGATCAGTATAGCCATGTGTTTTGAAAACTCCCGTGTTCTACTTCCACAGAAAGGCTTAAAGAATGTGTTCGATGAGGCCATACTGGCCGCTCTGGAACCACCGGAGCTTAAGAAAAGACGTAGATGTATGCTACTGTGAAATATCTCCTAGACTCTTACCACCGCCTGGCTTTTAAACCCAAAATTAAAAATCTTGAAAGAAATGTATTAATATGCACCCCCCCCCTATCTGTCCCCTGTGTTGGGGACTTTATTATTCCATATTAGACTTAATTTGTAATTTTAAGATGCAGAATTGTGAGATCTAAGAGTTTTGTGATCCAAACACTGGAGAGTTTTTTTTTTTACTAAGTTTAGTGTGGTTCAACATACGATAACACTCACGGAGACCCACTGTTATGTAACACTTTGTAACACGCCGTCACTGAATCGAAACCACACGTAAGTTGACAGTTTACCTTACCACTGACCGAGGAAGCTCAATGCACACCTCATGCAACGCCTAAGGTGTAAGGTTGCACGTCTCTCTACTTCCATACTCATAATAACCTATCATATCCTCCTCGACGCCCTCTTCACCTCGTCGCGTTCTAGTTCCCACCGCCACCAGTCATCCCAATTTCCCATCGTCATCGTGTTGTCATTATGAATGCTGAACGTCCCGATACTAGAAAAGCCATCGTTTAAACGGTGGAAACTAAAGTGGAGCAACACACACGTCAGAGCAATATTAGCATTGCTAAATGTCTAAAATATGAATGATTTGAAAGTGTACACATAAGTAATTAAGTCTACTTCATGTTTAATTGTTTTGTGGCATGGCCCCCGATATCCAGTTGACAAAGTGGAATTAAGGGGCAATTGGTTACTTACCTGTTAAACTAACGTTTAGCACATGTCTTTATGTTTTATGTTGTTTTGATGTGGTGTTCAATTCCGTTCACCAGAATTGATCAATTCCTTTATAACACTAAGTAAAATATATGATTGATAGCATTATTCCTTCATGAAGCTTTAAACGAAAGAAAGTAACGAAAATAAAAAACATGCCTTGCTGTAAATATGTTTGATTTTTATTATTGTATCTCAACGACTACTGTATTCTGCTTGTGAACCACTTACCCCAATAAAACCAGTATTATTTCAAAACCCCATTACGGTGTGTGGTGTCGGGCTACGTAAACGTTGTTGCTTATGTTAATGACCATCCAAAATAGGTTGTATTTACAGGGTATCGGTTGAAAACAAATGTGATGCCTAAACGCTGACGCAAAAAAAAACGGTTGTCAAGATCACATTTTTGCAGAACTGACAAATAAAACAATTCAATTTAGAGTTGTTTATTGATATATAACATTAGCGCCAAGCATAGCAGGAACATATACCAAGATACACTTGATAATCCAATTGGAGGAATTTGGTGAAGGGTACAGTGCTTTTTAAATGAAAAATGAAAATGACAATGAAACCAGTTGTTTTAGAAAGTCTAAATCACGGCTAGACTTGTAGTGTATATTAATCAGATGTAATTGCATCGTTAAATGCTCGTGTATTAACAAATGACAAATGACACAGCTTTGGATTGTTAACTTGCAACTGACACAATTATGTTTTTCCTAGAAATTTTTTATTTCCTAAAAATAATGATCTTTTCTGTGAAATTTCGCTGAAATTAGGCCCATATAAAGTGCGTCATGCTTATATACCATATATATATATATACTTTCGATAGGCAAGGTTTTAAAGGTCATACGCCCTCTGATGGACATATCTCAACACAGCTGTCCGTGACTCGAACCCCATACCATCCTTTCCAGTACTGGTTGTCTTGACCGCCATGGATAAAACGAACGTATCGCACCCCTGGTCCGTAGTTCTTAAAGACGTGGGTCATCTGAAACGTAAGACGTTATATTGTTGTTAATGTTCTGGTTTCTTAGCTCGGATCAGCTTATCTGTGGACACACCGGCGTGTGTCACAATATCATCATATAATCACAATATGAGTCCACTTAAATACAATACACAATAATGTTGAGTTATTGTAAACCCACACAAAACATCCGATGTAAGGTGCTTCAGGAAAGCACATTTTACTTACTACAATTAGTTTTAAGGGTAAAATAACCAAACAAAGAAGAGAAGATTCCGCCTGGCTTTTGTCAGGAAGTAAAACATTTTCCAGTCTTTCAGTACCAGGGCCTCGTCGCTGGGCTGGTACCCTTCTCGCCGGCACCGCTCCCTCCACAGAGACTCGCTGAGAGACTTGCGGCTAACAAGGTTTTGCTCAATCGTTCTTGTTTGTTTTGTTGTTCATTAAATAGTCAAATTTATTTGAGGTCTTTGTCATTCTTTCGTCAATCTAGGTGTACATTATAGTTGCGTTTGTAATATAGACTGTTTTTGAAACATGACCGGTAAGCTTCGAATTTGTCCGGTAAAATAAAATCTGTCCGGACACTTGACTGTCAAGAAAAAATCCTAGCGGAAACCCTGATATATATGTATATATATATATGTCTATATATACCGAATCGCGATCGCGAACATTGTGAAGTCCAACGGGGGGGGGGGGGGGGGGGGGGTATGTCACGATCGCGAACATCGCGAAGTCCAACAATCGCGATCGCGAACATTGTGTGTGGCTTTTTTTCAATGATGATACTGTCGTGAATCTGTGGGAATCAGAATTCCTTTATTTGTCACTCACGTTATTATTAACAATAATAATAATAATACAAATGATAAAAAATAAATTAATAATAATAATAATAAAATAAAAAATAAATAAACCTCATGGGTCACATCAAGAGGATTCTGAAATCATCTCGCGGGACCCCGAGGGGGGGTCGCGAGATGATTTCCCCCACTTTGGGAACCCCTGCTGTAGACTGCAGTCACTTTTTGCCTTATCTCATTTAGGCAGATTAGATTGTCGCAGCCAATTTCCAAGTGTACCATAGTTGGTAAAGCAGAGTCCATGTAGTGAAGTAACAGCCCATCATCTTCGCCTTCGCCATTTTGACGTAAAAACATACGTAGAAACAACGTAGCACTACGCTAGATCCACTCTCGCTCCAGCCAGTATACCTTCTAGCTCCCTATTGAGCTGTGGGGACATCTGAAAGAATACGCCCATTGGCTACAAATCACTATATGATTGGTTGATCAAATTGTCAATCCAAATGTACGCTCTCATTCAGTCTGAGGGCCAAAGTCATCGGGAATACTTTGGTTAAAGGATATTCTTCCCAGCAACCTAGAAAAATATCTGCTTGGTTGCATTGTTTTTCCAACACAAAACCACTCAAATGCGTAGTGCATGGACCGACAAAGACAAACAAATCAACTTAACTGTAATATAACAGATCAACAACTCAGATACCATTTATTCATTTTATTTAAATTTGATTAAATTGTATTACATTTTATTAATACAATTAATTCGATTTTTTTGTTTCATCTGAGAGTTCCAGGGTCTTCTCTGAATACCTTGAAGGCCCTAACGCTTCACCACTGGTATATATATATATATATAACACACATAATCCACCCTCCACAATAGTAGGAAGTGGGCGTCTGGAAGAAATTAGTGTAATGTACACTAGTGGATTATGTGTGTTGTATATACATATATATATATATATATATATATATACTGACATGTTTTTCCTAGAAATATTTTTTTTCCTAAACATAATGATCTTTTCGGTGAAAATGATACCTGAAATTAGGCCTAGACACGATCCAACAAGGCACTAAGGCAGGTCTTATTATTTAGCATATTAAGTGCGTCATGCTTATATACCGTATATATATATATATATATATATATTTATAGTGTCGATAGGCAAGGTTTAAAAGGTCATATGCCCTCTGATGGACATATCTCAACACAGCTGTCCGTGACTCGAACCCCAAACCATCCTTTGCATTTCTGGTTGTCTTGACCGCCATGGACAAAATGAACGTATCGCACCCCTGGTCCGTAGTTCTTAAAGACGTGGGTCATCTGAAACGTAAGACGTTATATTGTTGTTAATGTTCTGGTTTCTTAGCTCGGATCAGCTTATCTGTGGACACACCGGCGTGGTGGTCGGGTACCTTGTTCCAGTCATTCCACTGCTCAAAGCAAACTTTCTCAGGAGCAAAAACGTGAAGAACTTTCTTATTTTTGTTCTGCAACTCCACGCGGAATTTATATTCGCTGGAACAGCCCAATCGAGGGGCGTACCTTATACACACACACACACACACACATTTTCAAATGATATAGAACATTTCACAGAAACTACACAAGTAAAATGCAGTTCAATGGGATAGTAATTTTGAAAAAAAGTGCATGAATACTCCAAATAAGTTTGTTCATATTTACACACACACACACACACACACACACACACACACACACACACACACACACACACACACACACACACACACACATTACTTTAAAAAAGGTTCTCAGTACTGACATTTAACTACCCATAAAGACAACAACAACCACCACACACACTAAACTCGAAATTGAAATATGGCTTTCTTACCAATCGGTCACCGTGATGTGTGGCTTGACCTCATCCATGAGATAGTCGTTGTATCCCTCTTTCCTCAGGTCAACTAGCTGGGACTTACTACATGGACTGGGGAGATGGAGATATACTAGTTCAACACAGAGATAGATGTTGTGAGTGTCTTTCCAGCATGTTTGCTGCACACTGCGTTACTCACCCATAGGAGGTGACAAAGTTCTTTGTTGTCCCCTCGTTCGGGTGGGTTGTCATCACATTCTCTACCCTCCACCCATCTCCCATGTTGGACACTATGTTCCAATGTCTGAGGCCCTCTGTTAGGGAACAAGTGGAGGTTCTGAGCATTTGCAGCACGGTGGCAAAGCAAAATGATACTAATAATGTACAAGGCTTGACAAAGGGAAGGGCTGGACAATAGGGCTGAAATGAAAACCACGATGAAATCAGGATATGGCCATATCACAGTGACACATGACATTGATCGCATTGAACTGAATTTTAATGTGTATAGTATTTTTATAGTATTGTTTTAGAAATTCAAACTGCGAGAGGGAATGGGGAGTAAGCATTCATAAGTGATATATGATACCATCATATAATCACAATATGAGTCCACTTAAATACAATACACAATAATGTTGAGTTATTGTCCAGCCCTAGGCGAGGTTTACAGCTAATATTCCAATCTACACAAAACATCTGATGTAAGGTGCTTCAGGAAAGCACATTTTACTTACTACAATTAGTTTTAAGGGTAAAATAACCAAACAAAGGCAAGCAGTGTGGTTATATGGGGGTGGGGGGGTCTCACCATCTGCCCTTGGGTTCTTGAGAAGATTCCGCCTGGCTTTTGTCAGGAAGTAAAACATTTTCCAGTCTTTCAGTACCAGGGCCTCGTCGCTGGGCTGGTACCCTTCTCGCCGGCACCGCTCCCTCCACAGAGACTCGCTGTCGGCCAAGGCTCTCCATTCACGACACACCCGCCGGCCCACGAGCACCACCTGGTGGGCGGGGAGGTGCACGAAGATCTCCTGCAGGAGCTCCGGGGGCAGACTCATGGCTCTCACCGCTTTAGAACCCAAAATGAGGGCAATAACAACAGTACATACTGGCACTTTAAAATGCTTTTTAAATGCTTTTTGCACAACACAACACATGCATGCATCATCCATCACTCACTTTATTGTTATCTTTTTACATATATACATATATATATGTATATACATATATATATATCTATATACATATATATATGTATATATATGTATATATGTATATATATATATATATATGTATATATGTATATACATATATATATATATATATATACATATATACGTATATGTGTATATGTCAGTGGTGAAGCGTCAGGGCCTTCAAGGTATTCAGAGAAGACCCTGGAACTCTCAGATGAAACCAAAACAATCGAATTAATTGTATTAATGAAGTAATACAATTTAATAAACTGTAATACAATTTAATAAAATTACTAAATGGTGGTATCGGTGTTGTTATCTGTTATATTACAGTTACGTTGATTTGTTTGTCCTTCTCGGTCCATGCACTACGCATTTGAGTGGTTTTGTGTTGGAAAAACAATTCAACCAATCAGATATTTTTCTGCGTTGCTGGGAAGAATATCCTTCAACCAAAGTATTCCCGATGACTTTGGCCCTCAGACTGAATGAGAGCGTACGTTTGGATTGACAATTTAATCAACCAATCATATCGTGATTTGTAGCCAATGGGCGTATTCTTTCAGATTTCACCACAGCTCAATAGGGAGCTAGAAGGTATATATTTTCAGGCTAGCAACTGGGAAAGATCCCCGTGGCTAACGGGCTCTACTAGCCACAAGAGGCTCTACTGCTGGGAGTGTTGCTATTTGGGACCGACCAGAGGGCAGGGAATTGGAAAGGCAACTTATTTTGGATCTGAAAAGCAGTGATCAGCTTTATGACCTGATGGTGGTCGGACCATCCAGAAGGACAGGAGAATGGATTTGGATTTTAAGTGAACATCATTGGTGAGTGAGACTCATTTGTCTTTGCTGGTTTTGTCTCAGTGTTGCGTCTCGTTGAGCTGTTTGTTGCATTTAGTTTCCACACACTTGTTGACTGATTAGTTAATGGCTGTCTTCAGTTTGTTAAGTATTGTTGTGCATTTGAATTGAGAGTTTTGACTTGATCTTTCTTTGCATCGCTTAACGGGAAAAGACAACGTAACTAAGAGTTACAAACCCGCGATCAATAATCACCTAATTTGCATATGTCTTGTCATTAGCACTTTCACCTTTTCACTTTCATTTTGACAGGTGAAAGTGCTAATGACAAGACATATGCCAAAGACATTTGGTGATTATTGATCGCTATTTTGGAACTTAAAGTTACGTTAAGCCTTTTCACGTGAAGCGTGTTAGACCGTCCCTTTAACCCAGGGGTGTCAAACTCAAATACCCAGTGGGCCAAAATGTGGGCCAAATACCCAGCGGGCCAACATTGAACAAATTAACCTTTTAATATGGACCCAAACAAGTTTTGCTTTATCATTGAATATGGAACAAGCATCGCTTATTACATACAATATATCATTGAATAGTGGAGACATGCAAAATCGAATTTCAAATGAAAAAACACATCAATGGCATTCATTTATTAAATAAATAAAATTGAAATAAAAATCGTATGCCTCTTTTCTATTTGCAGCCTTCTGATTTAAATACCAAAATAAACTTTTTCCACTGGCTAATCATTTTACAAATAAAATGATAATAAATAAATCAACCATTCAAGCCCATGCCTTGTAGCAAGAAAAAGTGCACAAAGAAAACGTTAATTATTGCACACTGATCTAATCTGATGTGCCCAAGCCAGATACCTGGCATCTCTTCTTGGATGCTAGTTCATCAATGTCTGGGCTCAGGATTACTAAGCAGTTCAAACCAGTGACGTCGCTAGGCTGTTTTATTCGGGGCTAAAGCCCCGGATGTTTTGTAATTAGATTATTCAAGATTCAAGATAACTTTATTTATCCCGAGGGAAATTAAGGTGCAACAGTTGAAACAGGGGGAATAAATGCACGCAAAAACATAATAATAATATATATATAATAATATATAATAATATAGTATATAAGATATACATATATATATATGTATATATGTATATACATATATATATATATATATACATATATGTATATATATATGTATATATGCATTTAGTCAATCAAACTCAAAATCAACTTCTCGTTTTTGTTGGTTGTACTCACATAAATCGTAGCTTTTATCGAACTTTTACTTGCAGATTGCAGTCTTGTCAAGTCTTGAATTATTCACAAGAATGACAGTGGATGTGAACAATTTAAGTAAGCTACAAAATAAAAAAGAGTCCAATTCTATAGATGTAGCGGCTGGTGCAGCATCGTAGAGTGGCTCAGGGGCGGCTATGAATGCCGTCACTGAATCGAAACCCCGATAACTTTGTGCGAGGAAGCTACAACCGCAGGTGTTCATGCAATATTCCTCTGAGGAAGCTACAACTTATTACTTATTACTTATAAGTGTACATAGAAGTAATTAAGTCTACTTCATGTTTAATTGTTTTGTGGCATGGCCCCCCGATATCCAGTTGACAAAGTGGAATTAAGGGGCAATTGGTTACTTACCTCAGACCCGGCGGCAGACATCCATCTCTGTTTTTTTCCATCTCAAATTGATTTACCAGGGCGGGCCCCCAGGCCCCACCCCCACCCCCCCCCCCCCCCCCCCCCCCATAGAGGAACAAAAATAACGCAACTTCAGCCCCATGGATGGACAGCTACACGCAAACAAGCAGAACCAGCAAACAGCTGACTCATATGAGTCATTTAAAACCTTTAATTACATTACAGAACAAAGCTGAGAATGTTGCATAATGTACTACCTAAGAACAAACCATGTGTTGAGTCAAGGCTGTTAACATTTAAAGATGTAATAGAATATCAGACGGCTTTAGTTATGCAGCAAAAAACAGAAAACTGCCAGAAAATATACAAATACAATATGCAAATGTTACTTAATTTCAGAGGATGAGCGAGGAAATGACATGTTAAGCATCAGTTTGCACGTGCTACTTTAAAGCAGAGGTGTGTCTCTTGGCGTAAAGAAGTGGAATTCAATAAATGAACAAATAACAAATATATTGGCCAACATAAAGTGAAAAAACACACTGAAAAAGACCCAATATTTAGTTGACATTAAAGCTGTTACCGTCATACAGTGTACTAGGAAAAGCATATTATGCTCTGTCTCTGCGGGCGCCATTTTAACTACAAGTTCAACAATGGCGAGCGTGAGCACTACCCCAAGACTCAACCCGGTCCCTAACTCGGTGAAATCTCTCATTCAAGAGCCGTTTGAGAGAAGAAGTTTGGTGGACAAACTTAAGGTGAAAGATCTGGGCCCAGATCAACCTGATATTGTTATCAAACAGCATCAGGCAGCTAGTGACAAAGGGAAGACCTATATGCGAGGCTTCTCTCGTAGCTGGTACACCAGAAAGGCCTGGCTAGCTGGATGCACTCATGCTAATGCCTTATTTTGCTTTCCTTGCTTGCTTTTTAAAACAACGGGGGGGACAGATGTAACATGGACAACAACTGGAGTGAGGGATATGAAGCACCTGTCTGAGAAAGTGAGGAAGCATGAGAACATAAGGGCACACATGGACAATGCTATGAAGCTAGCCACGCTATGCAGAGTGAACATTGCTACGCAGCTGGACGACGGCCACAGGATTGCCGTGAGGACGCACAATGAGGAGGTGGACAAAAACACATCCTGTCTAAAAGAATAGACTGTGTGAAGTTCTGTGGTGCCTTTGAGCTGGCCTTGCGTGGCCATGATGAAAGTGATGGACAGAAGGGCGTCATTTCAATACAAAAGGGCTTAGCCTCCATGGTGATGATTGTTTGCTGTACACGATGTACTCAGGGTGGGGTCTAATGAAGCTGGAGCCCACGTTTCCCAGAGGAATGGAACCTCCTCAGCAACCTGTCTTTACACTCATTCTTGCATTTTTTTGTCAGGTCCTTCTCGAAACCAAGTTGGATTAAATTAGCTTTCCCAGTGTGAGACGTGCTTCTTCGGTGCTCACTGAAAACGTTTTTCAGTGTGGAAAAAGTTCTCACATAAAGCTGTCGAAGCTCCAAAGGGAAGTGAAACCTTAAATGCGGTGAGAACACTTGGCATTGCCTCAAGCGTCGTGTGGAGATGACCAAGTATGTTTTTCAATGTCCGTCTGGTGGAGGAGAAGGTAGGAGAGATGCTCCTGGTGTCCTGGTGGAGGAGAAGGTAGAGGAGATGCTCCTGGTGGAGGAGAAGGTAGAGGAGATGCTCCTGGTGGAGGAGAAGGTAGAGGAGATGGCGCTGGGGGACACGTCAAGTTGCCAGCATCTGGTGCTGAGTTGCCACAATCCTTGTGTGAGCTCTTATTGTTGGTGAACCACTTCCTAATATCCATTGTTGCCGATACATATAAACTGACAGGTTGCTGTGACGTGTCTCACTTAAAAAAAAAACACACACGACTCAACCCCGCGAAAAACCAGTATCGCGAGATTCATTCAGAATTTCATAGCAAAATAAAAAAATGATATTATACTAATTTCAACATAGTTTAATACAAAAATTAATGGTATGATAAAGCCCTACAAATAAAAACAATAAACATAATAATAAAAAAATAAAAAATATATTTTTATATACCGTAATACGTTTTTTTAATCCCTGATTTCTCATGGGCGGGCCCAAATCCTGGATGGGCGGGCCTGGCCCCATGGGGCCCGCCCATGACGCCGGGCCTTACTTACCTGTTGAAACTTTAAACACAGTGGTGGCTGGCCCATAGGGGGCGATGGGGCGCCGCCCCCCCTAAACCACAGCACAAACATTATTATTAATAATAAAAATAATAATAATAATAAAAAATATATAAATTGTCAATATGTGTGTGTTTAAAATATGGAATGCACCCAGAAATATGTGTAAAATATGATTTTTAAATAATTTGCGCAACATAATATGCTTTTCCTAGTACACATATGCCTAGTACACTGTATGACGATGACCAATTGCTGATTCAAGATATAAATGAGTGACATAAAATGTAGCCAATCAGCGTCCTCCAAACGTCTTCGGGGGGCTGTTTCAGAACAGCCCCTCCAGCATCGTCATACAGTGTACTAGGAAAAGCATATTATGCTCTGTCTCTGCGGGCGCCATTTTAACTACAACAAGTTCAACAATGGCGAGCGTGAGCACTACCCCAAGACTCAACCCGGTCCCTAACTCGGTGAAATCTCTCATTCAAGAGCCGTTTGAGAGAAGAAGTTTGGTGGACAAACTTAAGGTGAAAGATCTGGGCCCAGATCAACCTGATATTGTTATCAAACAGCATCAGGCAGCTAGTGACAAAGGGAAGACCTATATGCAAGGCTTCTCTCGTAGCTGGTACACCAGAAAGGCCTGGCTAGCTGGATGCACTCATGCTAATGCCTTATTTTGCTTTCCTTGCTTGCTTTTTAAAACAACGGGGGGGACAGATGTAACATGGACAACAACTGGAGTGAGGGATATGAAGCACCTGTCTGAGAAAGTGAGGAAGCATGAGAACACCAGGGCACACATGGACAATGCTATGAAGCTAGCCACGCTATGCAGAGTGAACATTGCTACGCAGCTGGACGACGGCCACAGGATTGCCGTGAGGAAGCACAATGAGGAGGTGGACAAAAACACATCCTGTCTAAAAGAATAGACTGTGTGAAGTTCTGTGGTGCCTTTGAGCTGGCCTTGCGTGGCCATGATGAAAGTGATGGACAGAAGGGCGTCATTTCAATACAAAAAGTAATTGTATATAATGTAATTAACAATATGTAATTGTAAATAAAAAAAAATGGTATAGCCCCCCCCCCGGTGGAAAATGCACTAGCCGCCACTGGTTTAACACATGTCTGTATGTTTGATGTTGTTTTGATGTGGTGTTCAATTCCGTTCACCAGAATTGATCAATTCCTTTATAACACTAAGTAAAATATATGATTGATAGCATTATTCCTTCATGAAGCTTTAAACGAAAGAAAGTAACGAAAATAAAAAACATGCCTTGCTGTAAATATGTTTGATTTTTATTATTGTATCTCAACGACTACTGTATTCTGCTTGTGAACCACTTACCCCAATAAAACCAGTATTATTTCAAAACCCCATTACGGTGTGTGGTGTCGGGCTACGTAAACGTTGTTGCTTATGTTAATGACCATCCAAAATAGGTTGTATTTACAGGGTATCGGTTGAAAACAAATGTGATGCCTAAACGCTGACGCAAAAAAAAACGGTTGTCAAGATCACATTTTTGCAGAACTGACAAATAAAACAATTCAATTTAGAGTTGTTTATTGATATATAACATTAGCGCCAAGCATAGCAGGAACATATACCAAGATACACTTGGTAATCCAATTGGAGGAATTTGGTGAAGGGTACAGTGCTTTTTAAAATGAAAAATGAAAATGACAATGAAACCAGTTGTTTTAGAAAGTCTAAATCACGGCTAGACTTGTAGTGTATATTAATCAGATGTAATTGCATCGTTAAATGCTCGTGTATTAACAAATGACAAATGACACAGCTTTGGATTGTTAACTTGCAACTGACACAATTATGTTTTTCCTAGAAATTTTTTATTTCCTAAAAATAATGATCTTTTCTGTGAAATTTCGCTGAAATTAGGCCCATATAAAGTGCGTCATGCTTATATACCATATATATATATATACTTTCGATAGGCAAGGTTTTAAAGGTCATACGCCCTCTGATGGACATATCTCAACACAGCTGTCCGTGACTCGAACCCCATACCATCCTTTCCAGTACTGGTTGTCTTGACCGCCATGGATAAAACGAACGTATCGCACCCCTGGTCCGTAGTTCTTAAAGACGTGGGTCATCTGAAACGTAAGACGTTATATTGTTGTTAATGTTCTGGTTTCTTAGCTCGGATCAGCTTATCTGTGGACACACCGGCGTGGTGGTCGGGTACCTTGTTCCAGTTCTGATCGTTCCACTGCTCAAAGCAAACTTTCTCAGGAGCAAAAACATGAAGAACTTTCTTCTTTTTGTTCTGCAACTCCACGCGGAATTTATATTCGCTGGCACAGTCAAATCGAGGGGCGTACCTTATACACACACACACACACACACACACACACACACACACACACACACACACACACACACACACACACACACACACACACACACACACACACACACACACACACACACACACACACACACACACACACACACACACACATTTTAAAATGATATAGACAATTTCACAGAAACTACACAAGTAAAATGCAGTTCAATGGGATAGTAATTTTGAAAAAAGTGCATGAGTACTCCAAATAAGCTTGCACACACACACACACACACACACACACACACACACACACACACACACACACACACACACACACACACACACACACACACACACACACACACACACACACACACACAACTTTAAAAAGGTGCTCAGTACTGACATTGAACTAACCATAAAAACAACAACAACCACCACACCCACCAAACTCCAAATTGAAATAAGGCTTTCTTACCAATCGGTCACCCTGATGTGTGGCTTGACCTTATCCATGAGATAGTCGTTGTATCCCTCTTTCCTCAGGTCAACCAGCAGGGACTTACTACATGGACTGGGGAGATGGAGATATACTAGTTTAACACAGAGATAGATGTTGTGAGTGTCTTTCCAACATGTGTTTGCTGCACACTGCGGTACTCACCCATAGGAGGTGACAAAGTTCTTTGTTGTCTCCTCGTTCGGGTGGGTTTTCATCACATTCTCTACCCTCCACCCATCTCCCATTTTGGACACTATGTTCCAATGTCTGAGGCCCTCTGTTAGGGAACAAGTGGAGGTTCTGAGCATTTGCGGCACGGTGGCAAAGCAAAATGATACTAATAATGTACAAGGCTTGACAAAGGGTAGGGCTGGACAATAGGGCTGAAATGAAAACCACGATAAAATCAGGATATGGCCATATCACAGTGACACATGACATTGATCGCATTGAACTGCATTTGAATGTGTATAGTATTTTTATAGTATTGTTTTAGAAATTCAAACTGCGAGAGGGAATGGGGAGTAAGCATTCATAAGTGATATATGATACCATCATATAATCACAATATGAGTCCACTTAAATACAATACACAATAATGTTGAGTTATTGTCCAGCCCTAGGCGAGGTTTACAGCTAATTTTCCAATCTACACAAAACATCTGATGTAAGGTGCTTCAGGAAAGCACATTTTACTTACAATTTGATTTAAGGGTAAAATAACCAAACAATGGCAAGCAGTGTGGTTATATGGGGGGGGGGTCTCACCATCTGCCCTTGGGTTCTTGAGAAGATTCCGCCTGGCTTTTGTCAGGAAGTAAAACATTTTCCAGTCTTTCAGTACCAGGGCCTCGTCGCTGGGCTGGTACCCTTCTCGCCGGCACCGCTCCCTCCACAGAGACTCGCTGTCGGCCAAGGCTCTCCATTCACGACACACCCGCCGGCCCACGAGCACCACCTGGTGGGCGGGGAGGTGCACGAAGATCTCCTGCAGGAGCTCCGGCGGCAGACTCATTCCACCTGAAGACTGCCAGCGGGACAACGCACCCAAAATGAGGGCGTACCTCAGCGTTATGCTGTTGTCTACTTCAACAAATGTACTCCTTGTAAGTCGCTTTGGATAAAAGCGTCTGCCAAATGTCCTAAATGTAAATGTAAATGGTTCTAAAGAAGATGCAGTTAGTCAATCAAAGAAAAACAAAGCACTCCTCGTTTTTGTTGGTTGTACTCACATATCAATCGCAGCTTTTATCGAACTTTCACTTTCGGATTGCAGACTTATCAGGAGGAGGGCGTGATAGGGGGCGTGGCTATCCGGACGAGGGCTGGGAAACGGTGACATGATTACGGGATGTGATAAGGGGGCGTGGCTATCCGGACGAGGGCTGGGAAACGGTGACATGATTACGGGATGTGATAAGGGGGCGTGGCTATCCGGACGAGGGATGGGGAAACGGTGACATGATTACAGGATGTGATAGGGGGCGTGGCTATCCGGACGAGGGATGTTGAAACGGTGACATGAATGCGGGACGTGATAAGGGGGCGTGGCTATCCGGACGAGGGATGGGGAAACGGTGACATGAATGCGGGACGTGTTAAGGGGGCGTGGCTATCCGGACGAGGGATGTTGAAACGGTGACATGATTGCGGGACGTGATAAGGGGGCGTGGCTACCTGGACGAGTGCTGTGAACGCGAGGAGGCAGAACTGCCAACCCTGACAGCACCCAGTGCTCATTGTAGTCTCATGTAGTATCACCTCCAATTGACGTACATATTTCATATGCCTTTTGTAAACTACAACGATTTTTCCCTATGATTAGTATCGATGCTTCCAAAAGGTCACCAGACTGCTGGTAAGAGTGACAGTTAGTAGCCCACTGCCGAATCCTACCAGCAATTGGCCAGTGTTACTGTCAACCACTGACTAAAATACACTAAAATACTCCAAAAACAATACTAAGAAAGTGCGGACATAAACAAGTAAGTTTATGTGGCTTTTAAACCCTAAATTAAAAATCTTGAAAGAAATGTGTTAATATGCAACCCCCCCCCCCCCACCCTATCTGTCCCCTGTGGACTTTATTATTCCATATTGATTTATTTTGTAATTTTAAGATGCATAATTGTGAGATATACGAGTTTTGTGATCCTAACACTGGACAGTTATTTTTTTTTACTAAGTTTAGTGTGGTTCAACATACGATAACAGGTCTCTCACGGAGACCCACTGTTATGTAGCACTTGTGGCGTTGACTCGGAGCCGTCACTGAAACCACACGATGTAAATTGACAGCTCAATTCACACCTCATGCAAAGCCTAAGGTGTAAGGTGTGTCTCTCTGTACTTTCCATACTCATAATAACCTATCATATCCTCCTCGACGCCCTCTTCACCTCGTCGCGTTCTAGTTTCCACCGCCACCAGTCATCCCAATTTCCCATCGTCATCGTGTTGTCATTATGAATGCTGAACGTCCCGATACTAGAAAAGCCATCGTTTAAATGGTGGAAACTAAAGTGGAGCAACACACACACACGTGAAAGCAATATTAGCATTGCTAAATGTCTAAAATATGAATTATTTGAAAGTGTACACATAAGTAATTAAGTCTACGTCATGTTTAATTGTTTTGTGGCATGGCCCCCCGATATCCAGTTGACAAAGTGGAATTAAGGGGCAATTGGTTACCTGTTAAACTAACGTTTAACACATGTCTGTATGTTTTATGTTGTTTTGATGTGGTGTTCAATTCCGTTCACCAGAATTGATCAATTCCTTTATAGCACTAAATAAAATATATGATTGATAGCATTATTCCTTCATGAAGCTTTAAACGAAAAAAAGTGAACAAAATAAAAAACATGCCTTGCTGTAAATATGTATATATATATATATATTATATATATATGTATATTTAGCATATAACAATGTATATTTTATGACATTGATTTATATATACATATTGCTCTTTTCTGTGCCGATATTTTGCATTTTATAAATTGCATTTTTCTTTTAATTTGTATTTTTCTTTTTTAACTTTATTACTTTATGACTACTGTATTCTGCTTGTGAACCACTTACCCCAATCAAATCAGTGTAGTTCCCTCGAAGCACAGGCAGACACAAGTGGCTTTCTCATAACGGGTTTATTCCTCTCCGAATCCACCGTGAAAACTACACATAAACAAACAGTATAAATGACAAACATAGTATCATGTTAGACACACAATAACATTCACAGCATGTGAGATGACTTTAGAAGAGTAATACACGTAAAATAAATACAAACACAACAACATACCTCGTTGGCTGCATGCTCTGAAAACAGAGGGAAGTATTCTTCAGTCCTACAACTTTATAAGAAAACACTTAAACTAACGGAGCTGTAAAAGTATCCGTGCATCTGTTTCTGTTTCTGTTTCTGTTTCTGTTTCTGTCTGTCTGTCTGTCTGTCTGTCTGTCTGTCTGTCTGTCTGTCTGTCTGTCTGTCTGTCTGTCTGTCTCTCTCTCTCTCTCTCTCTCTGGGGGGGGGGGCTTCACGATGTTCGCTATCGCGACATCCCCCCCCCCCCCCCGGACGGTGATAGTGGGGGGGTCGCCACCATGGACAAAATGAACGTATTGCACCCCTGGTCCGTAGTTCTTAAAGACGTGGGTCATCTGAAACGTAAGACGTTATATTGTTGTTCATGTTCTGGTTTCTTAGCTCGGATATATATATATATATATACCTGCTTGTTTAAATCACTCACCAAACTCACCTGTTCAGAGCTGCTTTGAATGTGTTTTGGTGTTATTGTTAACTCGTTGTTTCCTCTTAAATGTGTTTATGTATCCATGTACCAAATAAAGTCTAAAAGAATAGACTGTGTGAAGTTCTGTGGTGCCTTTGAGCTGGCCTTGCGTGGCCATGATGAAAGTGATGGACAGAAGGGCGACATTTCAATACAAAAAGTAATTGTATATAATGTAATTAACAATATGTAATTGTAAATAAAAAAAATTGTATAGCCCCCCCTGGTGAAAAATGCACCAGCCGCCACTGGATTTAAGTGAGTTAGATCTGTTTCACATCAGCGAATTTGATTCCTGAGAGAAGGAGTGGCAAATAGGAACCAGACACCAGCTGCTGGTCCCAGAATCCCCTGAACGTGGACCGCTTCATGAAGAAGAAAGGCAGGAGAGAAGGTCGCTCTGGACTTTGTCTCCTAAACATCACTAACAGGAGGCTTAGTGCGAAGGTTGATTATAGGCATAGGGTAACGCTTATGATATCAGACAAGTCACATATACAGACAAGGCTTCAGAACCAGGTAAGTGGGGCTTTGTAGTGTAAAGTGTAAAACGAGCCATCTATTACTACATATTTAAGTTTGACTTTCAATAAAAAACGGGTTCCAAAAATCTCTGGCAAACCAGTTTGTATAATTAAAGAAGAGATTTGCATTTAAATATAATTATTATTATTTAATTATAATTATTATTGTAATTATGACAATAATAATAATACCACGATGTGTATGTGTTGGGCCCATGGTTTTGCATTACCATTGTTTATATGTTGAATCATCCAAACTTTATGGTTGATCACGTTATTGGTGTCAAACTGAAACTGAAACAATGTGAAAAGCAAAGGAACAACAACAGATCAGCACTCCCCCTGGTGTTCAAAGAGTGTACTGCTGTATGATGATTTGATATTGTTATAAAATAAGATATTGTTGATTTCAAAAGTTATGTGTAGCCTTTGTGTTTTAAATGATGGACTTAATCGTTTATAAGTGTCTATGAATAGTCTAATTAAATGGTAGGTGAATTATTGTTCTTTGGTCTATTGTTCACACATTGATGTGTGTCAAACTAAAGCGATGGGTGGAGTGAACAATAAAAGTTAAGCAAAGACATCTCTAGTGAGGAGTAGATTAAACATGATTCACCCTCACCTTTAGTTTCAGAAACAAGCACACCTGGTAATTAGGTAAGATACGACGTAGATTGAGATCTAGAATCCAGATCTAAAAGGTGATTTGGACTAATATAAGTGCTTATTTTGAAAACCTCATTATAATATTTAACCCTTTGTGGTTTTCGTTGTGGCTTATTCCATTTTTTAAAGGAAACCGGGCAGTATGGGGTCATGCATGGTGAGTCTGTCCTAAGTGTTCAATGCTATTTGCATTGCTTCACTATAGTTTACTATATGCATGCCTTACTATAGGTTCTTACTAAAAGAGTCCATCTGCTATTGTTGAATCTGAATCAACAGGGCCATCAAGAGGACCCACAGCCTGGGGACCTGATAGAAATCAATCGTGGTCTCTTCGCGCATTAGGCTGTATACGTTGGATATAAGAAGGTTGTTCACCTGGTAGTCAACAGTAAGTAGACCTGACACCAGATACAAACCCAACTAGGCCTACTGACATCATCTCATGTTTTTATCAGGGCCTTCAAGAATTATTTATTTATATATATATATATATAAATCAGATTTAAGGCCTACGAAATAAATAAATATATCGATTTATTAAATCGATATATTTATTTATTTCGTAGTCCTTCTTGGATGTGATTATCGATCTTAAACGTAATACAATTATAACCCCAGGTTTAATGCATTAGAAAAAGTTGTAAAAAATACAATAAACCTTGAAATGGATAGCTAATGGGTACGAGAGAGATACTAGATATTGTATTGGCCAGTTGTAACAAGTACATAGGAATGCTTACTCCCCATTCCCTCCACAGTATACATGTTGTTATGACCCTGGCCTAGGGGGACCAGGGAACATAGCAAAAAGACAGGGGAGATGCAGTTTAACAATAAATTAGTGTTTATTAAATAATCAAAAGTAACTAAACAAACCAGGGATAAACAGATGAGGTGTGGAAATCAGTAAAGTCAGTAGTGTAATGGGTGTATGCGTGAGTGGATTGTGTGTAGTGTGTAGTGTGTGTGCAAAAGTCAGATGAGCTGGAGCAGAGCCAGAGAGGACTGGGGAGACAGGCTTCTATAGGGCTGGAGCAGAGCTAGAGAGGACTGGGGAGACAGGCTTCTATAGGGCTGGAGCAGAGCGAGAGAGGACTGGGGAGACAGGCTTCTATAGGGCTGGAGCAGAGATAGAGAGGACTGGGGAGACAGGCTTCTATAGGGCTGGAGCAGAGCGAGAGAGGACTGGGGAGACAGGCTTCTATAGGGCTGGAGCAGAGCCAGAGAGGACTGGGGAGACAGGCTTCTATAGGGCTGGAGCAGAGCCAGAGAGGACTGGGGAGACAGGCTTCTATAGGGCTGGAGCACCCGGGCCCAGGTGCACGCCAATTAGGCTGATCGCCATCAGCTCACTGCTCCCCAAGTCCTAGAAACCAATGAGAGATAATTGAACACAAAGCAAATGCAAACCATATACCCTAAGAGTGACATAACATACTATACAGGGAACAACCGTCACAATCTCCTTTAAAACACCACACAAATATAAATAATATATACAATAAAATAAACAAAAAGAGAGCAGCAAAGTGACTTAAATGATATGTACATGTGTTGAATGTACTTTTACGTGTACGTTTTTGTTGGGATATGCCTCCCCCTCCTGTGTCTTCATTTAAATAATAAAGGTCCAGGTGATACAAGAGGCTCTGTGAAGAGGGAGAAACTGAAAGATGTTAAAGATTACAAGTGGAAGATCAACAATTTGCTGGATGGCAAGAAGAAACCTCGGGCAGCCTCCCTCATCGTGGCAGAGGCCCTGGAGCAGGTCGGCACCGAGCACCAGTACGATGTCAAGAACAACAACTGCGAACACTTTGTTACGCGGCTGCGCTACGGCATCGGTGAATCTCCACAGGATAAGGCAAGGATAAGGCATCCTCACATTTATTGAAATGCCACTCTAAACCTTGCTTTGTTGTGCAAACCAATAGAGAGTTAAAGATCAGGAGATGGCAACATGCAGTGAAGTACAATTAGGAGTAATGGTGTTAAAACCTTAGTAGTCATATACTTGACTTGGAAATAGGCATGTGTTCAGCATCACTTTCACAGCTTTATTGCAATTTTTGACAATGATATATCTTTTACAGGTTTGTGATACCATCCTTATGCACACCAAGGAGCGGTTCTCCTTCACCCAGCACCTCATCAGCGCAACACTGTTGCATGGAGAGATGTTCCCACAACACAGCGAGAAGTTCCCTGAAGCAGCACTTGAAACGACATTGCAGGCGTACCCCATGTTGAACAAGGCCAAGCTAAAAACGGAACTGTCGCTCATATATGACAACAGCGAGTTCAAGGCTTGCAGTGGTGCAGTGTCGCTGTACTAGTTTTTCATGGAGAACAACCTTCAGAGCACATTCACAGAGACTGTCAGTCTTCTCAGGATCCTCATCACCACACCCATGACAACAGCTGAATCTGAGAGGTGCTTCTCAACTTTGAAGAGGATCAAGACCTTCCTGAGAAACACTGTCACAGGATCGCCTCAATGCTCTGGCTATGCTCTCCATGGAGAAGAAACTTGTCAGGGACATTCCTGACTTTAATAATAAGGTCATTGAGAGGTTTGCCACCCAGAAGGAGAGAAGAGCAAAATTCCTATACAAATAAAAAACCGGCATATTTTATGCAAAATAACAGACGGTCAAGTTTTGTGGGTTTTTTGAGTTGGCTTTGCCTTTCATGATGAAAGTGATGGACAGAAGGGCGACATTTCAATACAAAAAGTAATTGTATATAATTACATACAATTACTTTTTGTATTGTATATGTAATACCTCAAATAAATGTGACTATTTAATGAACAACAAAACGAACAAGAACGATTGAGCAAAACCGTTAGAAATCGAGGCTATTTCAAAACACCTGTAACATCTGTAGTGTCACAAATGGGATTGGTCGGTGGGACCCAGAACGCAGACCAAGACAGTGGAGCTATAACATAAAGCTTTGTTTCAAACACAACACAAGAGTGATCAGGGACAGTCCAGGGGTCTGGGAACCGGGAGGTCGATCCGCGGAGTACCGGCAGGTAGTAGACCGGCGAGTAGTCCGGGACGGGGGAGGAGTCTGGGTACCGGGAGGTCGGAGTAGCGACATGTACCAGACAGGTAATTATAATGACGGGGAGCTCGTATAGACCAGAGTACCGCGAGACAGGCGGGTGACGCGGGGTAGGCTGGTTCTGGATCTCCGGGACATCAACGTGGCGATTCCGTCCAGAATGTCCGCCGTAACGTGAACAACGTATGACGTGCAGTACGACCTAACACCGGGGTAACGGATAGCCAGGGTATATATACCCCAGGTGAGGGGATTAGCAATCAGCCACGCAATTGCCGACAGGTGTGTGCGTCGCCAGCGCACGTGGCTTGGCCACGCCCCCTGTTCAGTGACGTTGCCTGACGTCATGAGAGCTGCGGCAGCTGATTGGTCACTTCAAACTCAAATGTCCAGGATCTAAGTTTAGTATGAGCATTATTACCGGACAATTTGACCGGCAGGTTTTTAAATGACCGGTTTTTTATAATTTTTACCCGCTAAAAACCGGTAAATACCGGCTAACGGAAACCCTGATATATATATATACATATCTATTTACATATATGTATATATATATATATACATATCTATTTACATATATGTATATATATATATACATATATGTTTATATGTACATATATGTATATATACATATATGTATATGGGGCATTCTACCGAATTAGTTCAAAGTGCGGTCCCACAACAAGAAAAACTATTTAACAAAACAATTAAGTATTCAGACATAGATATTTACTAAGAATATGTTATGGTCTATTTAAACCCAAGGCATTAAATTAGATAGTGATAAGCTAAATATATACAAAAGCATCATTTATAGGGTACTTTCTATTGGGAAGTAGCTGTCACAAACCCTGACATCTAAATTTCAATTTCTGTAAATAACACTTAAAACATTTTTTAGATTTTGTTCAATGGTGTATTTACAAAGATCTTTATGATTAAGTTTAAACAGAAGTTGGAAGATTTAGATTTATTTTTAAAAACTATACTCAAAAAATCATGTCCCCAGTTGTCATGTCACTACCGAAACACAAGAGTTTTAGTCCATTGGCTGAGCCTGGTTTTTAGCCACACCCCTGCATTTTTGACCAGGCAGTGACACTGCATCCCTGTCCCTCATGGCTGAATGGTAAGTAGCTAAATCCCATACTTTTGATATAAATCTCTTCCAAAATCTGAAAATCGGCGTGTAACCTTAAGAATTGTCACTACCGAACACATATTCTCTTCAATTAAGTAAACCTTTTGGGGTTTTATGCAAAGTATTATGTTTTTATGTGTGTACACCACTTCAAAGACGTGTATGCTAGCCATGTGCTAGCCATGTGCTTGCTAGCATTCTTTAGTTATGCTCAGTTAGCTAGAATTGTCACTACCAAAACAGTCACTACCGAAACATATGGTAAAGTTTCGGTAGTGACATGATCATTTCGGTAGTGACAAAATGGAATGGTAAGTAGTTAAATCCCATCATTTTGAAATAAATGTGTTCTAAAGTCTGAAAATCAGTGTGTAACTTTAAGAATGGAACACATTTTCTTCAATAAAGAAAACTACCGAAACAGTGCAGTCACTACCGAAACAGTGCAGTCACTACCGAAACACTGGATGTTTTGTAAAAAATTACCGGTATATCGAGTTATCAACTAAAATGTTATCATACTGATTGGTTTAATGTATGTTCAATTTCATCAATCATCAACTCTGGAATCAATATGATCAGTATTATGCATTTTACAAAGAAAGATTGCATTTCGATTTTGATGAATTGTATAAATTTAACTTTGAAATTTGGTAAAAATTTCATTTTTATTGATTTAATTGTGAAAACCTTCAAGAAATATTTGTAAAAATACTCTTTAGAGAAGGGAAGGAAACACAATCTTAACAGGTTAATATAATACTTTTTTACTATAGTGTATTACTATGTTTCGGTAGTGACAATTTTTGGGAGAGGAAAAACATTCCAACAGTCTTAAAATACAATATAAAAATGTACGGCTCTTTTACTAGATATGTGTACTTTAGATATGGTGCAATATATATATACGGACAAAGTTAGACTTTGAACCAATTCGGTAGAATGGCCCATATATGTATATATACACCTTACCACTGACCGAGGAAGCTACAACCTCATGCAGGGTTCATGCAACGCCTGCGTTGTAAGGCTGCACGTCTCTAAAATATGAATTATTTGAAAGTGTACACATAAGTAATTAAGTCTACGTCATGTTTAATTGTTTTGTGGCATGGCCCCCCGATATCCAGTTGACAAAGTGGAATTAAGGGGCAATTGGTTACTTACCTGTTAAACTAACGTTTAGCACATGTCTGTATGTTTTATGTTGTTTTGATATAGTGTTCAATTCCGTTCACCAGAATTGATCAATTCCTTTATAACACTAAGTAAAATATATGATTGATAGCATTATTCCTTCATGAAGCTTTAAACGAAAGAAAGTAACGAAAATAAAAAAACATGCCTTGCTGTAAATATGTTGTTTATTATTTTTCAACGACTACTGTATTCTGCTTGTGAACCACTTACCCCAATAAAACCAGTATTATTTCAAAACCCCATTACGGTGTGTGGTGTCGGGCTACGTAAACGTTGTTGCTTATGTTAATGACCATCCAAAATAGGCTGACGCAAAAAAAACGGTTGTCAGGATCACATTTTTGCAGAACTGACAAATAAAACAATTCAATTTAGTTGTTTATTGATATATAACATTAGCGCCACGCATTGCACATAGAACATATACCAAGAAACCCTCCAATGGGAGGGATTTGGTGAAGGGTACAGTGATGAAAATGAAAATGACAATGAAACCAGTTGTTTTAGAAAGTCTAAATCACGGCTAGACTTGTGTATATTAATCAGATGTAATTGCAACCTTAAATGCTTGTGTATTAACAAATGACAACTGACAGCTTTGGATTGTTAACTTGCAACTGACCCAATTATGTTTTTCCTAGAAAAATTTAATTTCCTAAAAATAATGATCTTTTCGGAGAAATTTCGCTGAAATTAGGCCTAGACACGATCCAACAAGGCAGGTCTTATTATTTAGCATATAAAGTGCGTCATGCTTATGTACCGTATATATATATATATATATATATTCTTTCGATAGGCAAGGTTTTAAAGGTCATACGCCCTCTGATGGACATATCTCAACACAGCTGTCCGTGACTCGAACCCCATACCATCCTTTCCAGAACTGCTTGTCTTGACCGCCATGGACAAAATTAACGTATTGCACCCCTGGTCCGTAGTTCTTAAAGACGTGGGTCATCTGAAACGTAAGACATTATATTGTTGTTAATGTTCTGGTTTCTTAGCTCGGATCAGCTTATCTGTGGACACACCGGCGTGGTGGTCGGGTACCTTGTTCCAGTTCTGATCGTTCCACTGCTCAAAGCGAACTTTCTCAGGAGCAAAAACGTGAAGAACTTTCTTATTTTTGTTCTGCAACTCCACGCGGAATTCATATTCGCTGGCACAGTCAAATCGAGGGGCGTACCTTGTATACACACACACACACACACGCACACGCACACGCACACACGCGTTACTTTAAAAAAGGTGCTCAGTACTGACATTGAACTAACCAATAAAAACAACAACAACACCACACCCACTAAACTCCAAATTGAAATAAGGCTTTCTTACCAATCGGTCACCCTGATGTGTGGCTTGACCTTATCCATGAGATAGTTGTTGTATCCCTCTTTCCTCAGGTCAACCAGCAGGGACTTACTACATGGACTGGGGAGATGGAGATATACTAGTTCAACACAGAGATAGATGTTGTGAGTGTCTTTCCAGCATGTGTTTGCTGCACACTGCGTTACTCACCCATAGGAGGTGACAAAGTTCTTTGTTGTCCCCTCGTTCGGGTGGGTTTTCATCACATTCTCTACCCTCCACCCATCTCCCATGTTGGACACTATGTTCCAATGTCTGAGGCCCTCTGTTAGGGAACAAGTGGAGGTTCTGAGCATTTGCAGCACGGTGGCAAAGCAAAATGATACTAATAATGTACAAGGCTTGACAAAGGGTAGGGCTGGACAATAGGGCTGAAATGAAAACCACGATAAAATCAGGATATGGCCATATCACAGTGACACATGACATTGATCGCATTGAACTGCATTTTAATGTGTATAGTATTTTTATAGTATTGTTTTAGAAATTCAAACTGCGAGAGGGAATGGGGAGTAAGCATTCATAAGTGACATATGATATCATCATATAATCACAATATGAGTCCACTTAAATGCAATACACAATAATGTTGAGTTATTGTCCAGCCCTAGTCGAGGTTTACAGCTAATATTCCAATCTACACAAAACATCTGATGTAAGGTGCTTCAGGAAAGCACATTTTACTTACAATTTGTTTTAAGGGTAAAATAACCAAACAAAGGCAAGCAGTGTGGTTATATGGGGGGGGGGGGGTCTCACCATCTGCCCTTGGGTTCTTGAGAAGATTCCGCCTGGCTTTTGTCAGGAAGTAAAACATTTTCCAGTCTTTCAGTACCAGGGCCTCGTCGCTGGGCTGGTACCCTTCTCGCCGGCACCGCTCCCTCCACAGAGACTCGCTGTCGGCCAAGGCTCTCCATTCACGACACACCCGCCGGCCCACGAGCACCACCTGGTGGGCGGGGAGGTGCACGAAGATCTCCTGCAGGAGCTCCGGCGGCAGACTCATTCCACCTGAAGACTGCCAGCGGGACAATGGGCCTTATTCACCTAGCCACCATCTTGGCTCTCACCGCTTTAGAACCCAAAATGAGGGCAATAACAACAGTACATACTGGCACTTTAAAATGCTTTTTAAATGCTTTTTGCACAACACAACACATGCATCATCCATCACTCACTTTGTTATTTTGTATTGTGTCCAGTATTGTTATAGTATAGTTTTGTATAGTATAGGTATAGTACATAGTATGGCATATAGTGTTCAATTGTACAACATTCATACTGTGGGAGGGAATGTGGAGTAAGCATTCCATTGTACTTGCATATGGCAAATAGAAATCTTGAATCTTGAACATAATCATCAAATTAGACCATGCTCTGGTACTACTCAAAACTCCTGCAGTAAAGCGCTCAACAACAACACAGATGATGTTAATGAAACATGGCCTGCCAGACAACTACAGTATAGTTATGTTAGGCCATTTGGATAAAACGAAATTATAAATACAAACTAAAATGTTTGTATTAACACACAATGTTATTTACACAATTGTTTTGCTGTTCCCTGTGTGTTTGCTTAAGGTTCTGAAGGTTTGATTTTGTATCTATACAGATCCAGTTATAATGACGATTAACACTTTATTAATAATAAGTGTTTGCCTTGTAACCACACTAATGATCGCCACTGTATTCAGCCATTCAGTGTTGCAAAAACAATAGTAGGAAGTGGGCGTCTGGAAGAAATGAGTGTTTGCATGTACACTAGTGGATTGTTGTTCCCCATATGTAAAACGTAGAACGGAACGCCTATACTGCCCATTCACTCACGCATTATGAATTATTCACAAGCATGACAGTGGATGTGAAACTTCACAATACAAGTAAGATAAGATAAGTAGAAGCGTCCAAAAGGTCACCAGACTAAGGGGGCTTTCACACTAGCCATTCGGGGTCGAATCCGAGCACGATCGCACCAAAATAAGTGTGATGAGAACGCTTCCCCCCCCCCCCCCCCGTCACCGGGGACGCTGATTCGCTCCAAGCCGGTTGGACCGCTTGAAAAGGTGGTTTCGGGTGCGCGCCAGCGTCCCCGGCGACGGGGCGGGGCGGGGCGTGGTGTGCAAGCTAACCGTACCAAAACACGGAAGAGGCTTGCTGTATCAACTTGCTGATTGGCGATCGCAAAAACCAACTAGGTGCGTACGTCACCTGCTGTATCGGAGTGTTGCTCTCCTCAATTGTGCCTGGGAGCGAACCAAGACTGTAGTGTGTACACAGGCCGGGGGGGAGCACCCGTTCCTAATGAGAAGACGCCCTAAGTGGCTGGTAAGAGTGACAGTTAGTAGCCCACTGCCGAATCCTACCAGCAATTGACCAGTGTTTACTGTCAACCACTGACTAAAATACTCTATACTACTAAAAATCTAAGAAAGTGCGGACATAAACAAGTAAAACTGCGGAAGCTCGTAGAGACGCGCAGTGTGCAGATTCGTTTGTTTCGTTTCGTTTCGATACATAGTCGAGACTGTGATACACACACGCACTACCATGGAATCACTCTTCCGCGTACTTACACGAGTTGCGCTCCGAGACCAACCCAACCAGTGAGGTTTAAACATCTCTCAGGGTCATGTGCATAGGCGCCATGCCTTAATAATCCCTCTTCATGATCCCCTGTGTGAGACAACTAAAAACCCAGACTTCCTTGTTGTTGTTGCAGAGCAGTGCATGCTGGGAAATGTACGCACTTTGAACCTGATGAAGTGAGACTGAAGAGATATTTTTTTATATATATATTGCATGCATTATACATGATTATACAGGACTTGGTTGCACGTAGGATGTGCAGGGTGCATGCATGAACTTAAATTCATATTTTCATGTTTCTAATAAGGGCTTTCTTTCCCAAAGCTCTCCTGGAACCGTTTATCCTTCGCACTTACAATTGTTAAGTGTTTCCTTTCATCCAGAGACCATCGCTCTTTACTTTGGTCTACTTGTTTATATGTAACGTAAAATAAATACATTGTGTAATTTGTGCTAATTAACAATGTGGGTATTATGCAATGACTAAAACACAACGTGGGTCTGGGACTTTTGATTATAGTCAAATTCACAAGGAACTATTTGCCGTTCAGCTTCTTGTAACACGGTTTCCCACACACCGTTAAGATATGCTCCTAAGAAGCCTTTCCTCTGAATAAACACATTATAAAGGACTTTAATTACACCAAAATGGAGCCACTTGAAAACAACATTTTTTAATGTCTTGTTTTCAAATGCTTTTATTGGATGACTCTAGACAACACACTTTCCAACTGCACTTAACTCACAATAAAGGTTGGTGTACTTTTAATACATAGACTTTTGGATTTTTTTTGGGAGGGGAGCAGACGGGAAATGATGTAGTCTTTATCAAAAGAAAACAAAAACATCCCCTCTTTTTGTGTGGGACCTTTTAAATACTTACACACTGAAATATAACTTCAGACATACAGATTGTATACAGTCTATGGTTAAAGCACTGTTGTAATCTAACCTCTTACTCTTACACACACACACAGCGCGCACACACACACACGCACTCGAGGCCAGTGCGTCGACTCGATCAGCAAAGACAACATGAGATTCACTTATTATTATTTTTTTTAATACTATGGCAATATACAGATTTCAATCCGTGTCTTCAAATCACAGGCACTGCAGTGTCATGTCCAGTACAGTACAACACGACTTGATTGTACATAACGAGCCATACCGGAAGAGTACAGAGCAGCTTGTTCATTTTGGTGTTTAGTGTGTTTCCAGCGGGCCAGAACTCTCGTCTGTGGAGTAACAATCAAGGCAGGCTGGCTGGGACGGCCCCCCCCCCCCGAATCCTCTCCTCTGGATATTCAGACGGACAGTATACCAAAAAAAAAAAAATGAACGCACACTCTTAACTCGTAAGAAGGAGGAGTTCGATCCATGTTGTATGTTAAAAAATAGCCGGTTCGAATGACGCATCCTTGTTCCGAGGTCTTATGTGTCGCTGTCGATCCTGTGAGCTGTGAAATACAAATAAAATACAAGAATATCTGTGAATACGAGAGAATACGGTACAGCAGAATATCTAAAGCTGCTTCTGGTAGGATTTGACTTCTGCTCTCTCTTAAGAGAGAGAGCGAGAGCAAGACCCGAAACAAGCCTCCTTCCTCCCGCTCTGCTCCATTGAGAAGTGTTGCATTCACACCCATGATGGAGCTACACATGGACAGCAGTACATTGTGAGCGCAAGATGGATTCCTCATAGAATGACCCAGGAGCGGTCAAGATCTAAAATTGCCACAATTACAGAGACAGGCGAACCAGAACAGACATCCTCGCAGAGAGCGTTTCACTCACTAATGGCTGACAGATGGCTATGACGTTTCTAACAAATGACACCGGCAAATTACAGCTCTTAAAATCGGCCCGACCGCACCTTTTAAAAAAGACACGTTATTGCCGATAATTAATGATAATGTTTCGGAGGGAAACAATAAAAGGTGTCCAAGAGCTTGCTAATTTATATGTATTCATCTATTGTAAATAATGAAACTAAGCTCTTAAAAGTTATTTGATATATAATATTGAACCTGAGAGAAATGTAGCTCACAGTTCTGTGAAATAGCTAGAAGTACATTGCTCTCATGTTCAATATTGAAGTGCATTTCCCTCACTGGCACTGAAAAAAGGACTCCAGGACTGCATCATCTCAGCAGAGATCCCCAGCGGTGACTGCGGGTGTCGTCATGATGTCATCATCTACAACACCCCCCCCCCCTCCCCCAACACCCCCCACCACCACCACCACCACCACTAGCGGCGCAGTAAAAAACTACAAAAGTAAAAAGAGGCTTACATTGCTTTGGTATCCTGAGTGACTCGGTGTCCCCCGACAGGACCTGATGCATGACCCCCCGGAACTGGTAGAGCACTTTCAGGCACTTCTCCTCCCCCACGCAGGCGTCGTAGAAGCCCGGAAGCCCCGACTGGAGACAAGGAAGGCAATGCTGGGTCAGAGACGGCCGGCAGAAGCACACCGTAGCCTCACGTTTACCCAGGAACCCGGGAGAGAGGATATAGTCGGATATATTTGATATAGGTTTTATTTTTCGGGAAACTAAAATTCATTTTTTTATTTTTTGTTGTTTTTTTTTTTAAGCATGGAGAACAGGGGGAAAAGGTCAGTAGTAATGTGAATAATGGAGGTCGGGGCATGAATAGCTAATTTCCCCGTTAACCTAGCACATAGGAATATAAAGTACAGTATAGGAAGTCTGAACGCCTGTATTTTAATGCGGTCCTCGAGGCCTTTTTAAACGCCATTATCTCCAGGCGCAATTGTGTACTTTCCACAGTATAGTGTTTTAGAAAAGTCATTCTGTGAGAGTAAGCGTTCCGTTGTACTTGTTGCGTGAGGCGAATAAAAACCTTGAATCCCAAAAGATATACAGCATTAATATTGACATTTGTCACACCATCCATCCATACCTTTGGGGCCTCAGTGAGTATGAGCTTGGAGTCTTTCACCAGACACTGAAGAGGTACGGTCACGTCGATGACCTTTGCCCTTTCGTGTTTCTTACTGTTGTCCGTCACAAACTTGCCGTACCACGCGTTAAGGATGACTAGACCTGAAGAAGACAACCAAGGCGACGGTTACATAACAATCCGAATGCACGTGAAACTATATTCAAATATTAGGACATTAAGTGTGCATTAGGCAAGTGTGTGGTCTTGAATGACTACAGACCACAGCACCGGTACATGTAAACATCATTATAGAGACAGTGAACCAGGCTTTAGCGAACGTTTAGTGGCGGGAGAAATGCTTCTGAGGAATGGCCAGGCAGCAGGGTAGGGCCGTAACCCTAACATTTGAACAGTCATTATAATAAACACAAATAAAACAGGATATATATATATATATATATAGAGATAGAGATAGAGATAGAGATAGATAGATATATATACACAGACACGGGCTGCTGTAGGCAATATGAGAGTTGAGAGGAAAGAGAGCAAGATTTTTGAAAGTTAAGTCCCCCCCCCAAAACAAACCCCTCTCTCTCTCCCTTTCTCGCAAAGTGAGAAAGTATACCGTGATTGGTCAGAAAGTAGGCAGGAGTGGTCGAACAGCAACACCGTCTCATACAGCACAACTAGAAACCAGTGGTGGCTGGTGGTTGTAACCGTAGGGGAGGAAGGAAGGTGCGTCACTATCAATTTTGACAGTGTATTAGTGGGTCATTTAACGAGATAAGCCAAACAGAATTGAAACAAATGAGTTTGTAACTCGAAAGATTCAAGTCTGAAATATATCAAATATAGTTGTCTGGAATGCAGAATTAATGAATGACACAAGATAGATCCTTGCATGATGATAGCCCTCCCCCCAAAACTCTTGATTGGGTATTCGCCAGCGCAGTGAGCTCTGCTGATTGACCATCGGAGGACCTCGGCGGACCATCCTCCCTTAGGGCGGGGTCTAGCCAGAGAACACTCCTGTTAAAAACCAGGACTCACCGGCTGCTCGGGTCCGGCAGTTTTAAAATGGACTTCAATGGGGAGCTTGGTCCTCCGTCATTTTTAATTGCGGCAGGGGTCACTGCTAGTACTTTGACACAGGGACACGATTGTTGCGCCTTCGCGCAAGTGTTAAAATAGTATTATCAGTATTTTCACAGATAAATGTTAAATGAATGTTATTTATTCGTTTTTCTCTTAATTTTAGGACATTTCAGGGAGAATGGTCCTCCCTTTCCTTAATGGACGAGCCTCCACTGCTAGAAACAGACATTCTCACACGTCCCTCACTTATACCTGATGGATGGCAACGGCATATTTAACAAAGCATCTTTTAATAGGCCTACAATCAATTGCCTCACATATTAACCATGGGTTAAAGAAAACAATGATTACGAGAACTAATGCTTGGCGGGGAGACATAATTCATGTTGGATCTAATGAGATCTGCGAAAACATCGACGGGAGAACGCTGATGTGAATTTCCGTTGCTCTGTTAAACTGAACGGTGGCTCGTTTGTTCTCTTATACACAATGACACATCAGTCACATGTATTAAAAAAATAAAAAGAAGTGTAAAATCAAGGCAAACGCTTCTATATTATCTTCAATGATGTTGCGGTGGTCATAATGGGATGTGAATCCCGTGTGTGATCCATCAGGACGGAGTCCTCTCCCGCCTCCGCGGAGAACCGCCACTGCTTTGGTTCCCCGAAGACGCGTGGGCCCCATTATATGAATTAAGGTACATTACCACGGTCCCTCATTTAGTGCGGCGCCTATAGACATCACAGCGGGAACCCCTGATGAACTCATCGAGATGTACACCGAACGGTACATTGATCCCAGAGGAGGAGAGCCGGGAGTTTTAAAACAATCCTGATTCTTCCCCCCCCCCCCCCCCCCCTCACTCCCTCCCCTCCTCCTCCTCCTCCTCCTCCTCCTCCTCTGTACTTGGCGTGGGTTCTGTTGCGAAGAGTTCAATAAGAGTTTATAAGTTCAGAGACGGACTGTGAGTTCTGTGTACCGAGTACGGGCCGGAGGAGCGGAAGAGTCTGCAGTGAACTGAACAGACAGCCATGGGGGGGGGGTGGGGTGGATGGGGAGGAGGGGGGAGATATGAGAACCAGAAGGCAGTATTCAGTCCAAAAAACAACCTGGGACTGGGTTTCTGCTTGGTTTAACGTTTATCCGACGAGTTTAGTTAACGAGTCATTTACGCAGCTCTCACAAATGCATCACAACCTGGAGTGCCAGTGATTGAAATCACCAAGCAATTTAGCCAGAGACTTTTTTTTTTTTTTTTGGGTTGTTAACTGACAAGTTTGTTCAATTTAATCAGTACGCACCCAAGAATGAGAAAACACAATTAATGTCTAATTTGGACACCTGGGAAGCGCTGATGTTCATTAGCGGGAGAGCACTACATTAAAACCCAGATGAAGGTGCGGGTTTTGTCATTAGCGGTGACTTCAGCAAACTCCCACGATGTGCCGTTGCTTAAGGGCACCGTACAGCCGTCGTTACCATCACCGGCGGTGACAGACCGGTGGTGAGCCAATTACCACGTGTTGTATTAGGGGCAGACACACACGGGTGTCCAGCCTGAGAAACATGAAAAGCCATCATTTGCACTTGCCTGCAAAAGGTCAATAAGGAAAGGGGCAAACACACAGCAGGGTGCTTTGTCTATGCGACTGGGCAATGGCTTTGGTCCTACGCAGCTGAACAAATTCGAGAGTCCGCTATGAAGCGGTTCTGGTGGCAATTAGATATTACTTTAGCGAACCATAAACTGATTTGTCCATCAAAATGATGATGAATGATGGTACACATGCACCAACACACACAACCAACACATTCTTTCTCCTATCCTCCTCATCTTATCCTATTATCACTTTGAACACGTTACTTATTAGCTTCACTAGAGTCTTACCAAGTAGATTGTTTGCGTGTTAGTTAGTAAGATATTGTTCTATTGTTTGCTAACTTATTGTACTTATACCTAAGCACTGGTTCAGACTTGTTGGGAATGAATTGCACTTTTAATTTCTGGTGACGAGTTGTTCTCTTACCTACCTTTGTTGAACACACTATTGTAAGTCGCTTTGGACGAATGCGTCTGCTCATTAACTAATGTACTGTTACATATGTAGTGGGATTTCTAGTGGAATCAAATAAGGAAATACAAAACATGCTTACAAATATGTTATGGCATAAAAGCAATCTGACCACTCCACAGCCGAGGTATAGACCAGCCCTTACCCATCCTAGACTCCTCCGTTTCAATAATCCTGCGGACAGACTCCTGCATCAGCTGGACCTTGGGGGCCAGAGAGAGCGAGAGCGAAAGCGAGAGCGAGAGAGAGAGAGAGAGAGAGAGAGAGAGGAAAGGGGGTTTAGACTTCACTTGAATGTCACTGACTGTGTTCCTGGATTCTACCATGACCACTATACTCATTAAGGAGATGCTTTTATCCATGCTTGGATATGCCATTAAAGAAGGTAGGGGGGGTAGGCATCTTGCTCAACAACGCCTGCAGGTAGACCCTGCCGACGATATGCACAAAGTGAGACTGGACACTATTTGACATGCTCGTGCATACCACACTGAGTATACACAGCGGGGAGGAGAAGAACAAAACCAAACAACTTCTGCTAATTGCTGGACTCACAGAAGACTCTGCCTCCTGTCTCTTCCTGGCGATGTCAGTGGCAGAGTTCTCCCGCTGCTTCACCAAGTCCCTGTCAAGCAGAGAAATTAAAAATAACATCCCGCCCCTCTTGTTAGATCACAGCTGGGTGTCATTATGCCCAGCACCCTATTAAAACAAAAAGGAATACAAACAACAAACCCCCAGAGGAATCTCTTGGTGACAATATGGAATATTATTTGAATTGCTATTGTGACTCTGTGATAGGCTGAAATTAGAGGCACTCCAGTCCACAGCAGGGAACGGCTTTGATTGACTTTGTTTTGGTTATTCAATAGTTTTATAACAAAGAGAGGAGACGGAGAGAGGGAGAGGGGGAGAGAGGGAGAGGGGGGAGAGAGAGGAAGAGCGATTCAGATGAGGGGGGGGGGTGCCTTACTGTTCCTTCTGAGAATGCAGGTAGGGTTTGATGACCAGCCTCTGAATGGCGAGGTAGAAGACCAGTGGTCCGATGGTGGCGTAAAACACTGCGCTGGGCAGGAGCTGGTCCGTCAGGTGGATGGGGAAGAAGTACGTCTGGCTGGCTCTGTTCAGCCTGTGGGAAGAGACATATTAAACACAGTGAATCTAAATATTTTACTACTGATCCCATACGGGGACATTGGGGTATCATAGTTTGAGGGAGGACTGAACTAATGCACGGTCAAAGACAGGATGAGGTTCATATTCAACAGCATATCGGTATATTTAACATTCCTTTTTTTCTTTCTCCATATATAAAAAAAAAACTACACCAAAAAACAAAACCATACCATTGCTAACCTTCATTAGACAGAACACACCGTCAAGTTCGACGGTAACGACCATCACGAGGAGAGCTTACTTGAGCTTGAGGGACACACCGTGGGGGACCCCCACACTGACCGTGGCCCCCAGGACGCTGTGCCTGCTGATCTTCCTCTCCGCCCCGTACTCCACCATAGTCCCGAAGAAGCCACACCTGACCCACAGAAAAGCAGCTCAAACCTCCGTGCTTCACAGCGACCCTCTCGGGTTCATCTCAGACACGACAACGGATTTGGGAGGAGTGTCGAGGACTAACCGTTGTTAGGTCATTAACGATGTTCATTTACAGGCTTTACATCACAACCTGAGTCACACACAGCATCAAAGACACATGTACGAGAGTTCATGGAGAAGAAGATTGTCGTTGTTGTGGGAACGTACTTTATGGAGCCTTTGATTTTGGTCTGGTCTTCATCTTGGAACTTGTATTGATAGCTCGTCATCACAAAACAGTGAGGGATGCCAAGCTGAGAGAAAATAGAAAACAGAAACAATTATTCGAATGGCCGGAAAGCGATTGAACCACTGCTAGAATATGACCCAATCCTCCAACTTGAACTCATTTTGCGCATGAACCTCTTGTGGGTGTTAATATATAGAAACAACTGACCTGCAAGGCGAAGGTGAAATGGCTGGTTTTGGTATCTCGGACCACGCTGGTGTTCATGGAGGACTGGGTGCCCCAGCGCCACTGCAGGTAGCCCATGGTGTTCTTGTCCAGGTGACGGGCCAGCACCGTGGTGACCCCGGGCCGCACGCCGCGCGACGAGAACTGCAGGCCACACTGGGCGGTCGCGAAGCTGGCGGAGGGAAGACGCCGTTAGCTTTCAAAAGCTATGCTAGAGTACAACTAAGCCAGCTGTTGTTCCAATTATTTTGCTTCTACACGTACCAGCGCGGCGTCAGGTTTCTGAAGACTTTCATCCCGACGAGAGGTCCATGGGTGTCTCCAGCGCCGAATTCCAGCTGTGTACACACAAACAATCCTCAGACTTTAGATAGAAGAAAGCGTGGCTCGGGCAGGCGGATGAAGCACTTCCTGGATGGTGGAAGTGCGTAACCATTAGAATTAATTGCTGAACTTTACTTTGGTAATTTTATGGGTGTAGCTTTTTTGCGGTGCTTGGTCCGAGTGTCATCCATCACAACAAAGCTCCAATGACAGCCAGTCGTGTTGAATGAAAATTTGGGGGGGAAAAACTTGGCGATGGATCGACTGGATCGCTCGCACCTCGCCCGAACAGAACAACGACCCCAATTAATTTAATGAAATACTCATGACTGAGGGATTGAAAAATGCACCCCCCAATGTCGAATCCCTGAAGAGTAGAGCAATACATTAATTAAAGTCATAAAGCAATTGTCAAGTCGGGGGAGTTAACGTGAATGGCAGGGACATAAGCTTCACAAACTTTTTAACGACATTTTTTACATTCGCCAATAATGGCGATAAGTCAAGACGACACCCGAGAGCATGTGCTGACCTCTCCCCAGCCCTTGGCTGACGTGACTCTTCTCAAGGCCAAGTTGATGTTTCCCCCTCCGGTGCCATTTTGGGTTGACAAGGAGCCAGACAGAATGGCGGTGTCTGTTGTAGTAAGAGGTGCCTAAAAGGAATCAAAAGGAAAACACCCCGAACAAAAACACCAGTTACAAATTCCCCACATCAGACCACCACACAGGGCTACACACACACGTTCGCCGTAACCAACCAACACACAATCTGATCCGTTTGGCCACAAACCACTACCTCTATAGACTGGGATATGTGCATTTTGTTGATCTCCACTTGTGGAAAACCCCCGACGGCCGCATCCTCATAGTCCTCGTCGTATCGGTCAAAGAGGTCCGTGGCGTCCACGCCTACGCTGATCAACCCCTAAAAAGACAAAGCACCACAAAGCAGTAAGAAGATGAAGTTTAATGTGGCTCCTGTACATGGGAGAGATGGGGATAGGGCCTTTTCCCCCTGGTCTCACCTTTGGATTGGTCCTCTGCTGAAGCCTCCTCTCCTCACGCTCCTTATGGAGACGCTCGTACTCCTCACGGATCTCTGCAGGCGTTCTCTTCCTCTCCACCACCTGGAAATGTGGACATTGAGTACTCAGTGACACAAGTTTGATGTTAACCAACCGTTTAACTGCACACAAGTTTTCTCATTGTGTAGCGAGAGGTGTCCCCTCTGCAGTGCAGACGACGCTTACCTGCCATCCTTCAACGTCCAGTCCTCCCTTGCCATAGATATCGTAGATTGCCCTCGCCTGAGGGTCACTAAGTACTACAGATACAGATAACCAGTCAGTATATATTACTACTTAAAAAAGCAGTAGATGTACACAGAGCAGTGCCATAGGCGTGCACACTCACAAGCTGGCCTTACCTTCATAAGCTTGGTGTACAAGGTTAAAGAGCTGTTCGGCTTGTTGCTTCAGCTCAGGGTCCCGGTGCTTGTCTGGGTGGTAGATCATACATAGCCTTCTGTATGCTACTTTCAGCTCATCCTGTGTGGCCTGAAATCATGCCATTTAGCAAATGAGTAAACCGGTTAATATAACAGTTAAATGTTAGGGAGTTTAAACGCATTCAACCCTGCTCGATATATATAAGCTTGAGGCGGCATCATTTTATCCTGGTTTAGACAAGGAAATCCATGGGCATAGCCTTGAGTTCCAAGGGCCGTATGGAGGTAAACCTTAAAGCTTGTGTGGCCATGGAGCATACTAGTATATGGCACCATTTGTCATTGTCCCCGTTTGATATACATAGGGTTCAGACTCTAGGGAGACAACTTATTGTACATTTACCCGAGCACTGGTTCTGCTCTTGGAGGCTTGTTGGGAAGCAATTCTGACTTCTGGGGCCTAGTAGTTCTCTTTGCCTACCTACTGTATGTTCAACGACCTTATGGTAAGTCGCTTTGGACTAAATGGTCTGGTAAATGACTTATGTAATGTAGCACATATTACAGATTGTTGGTTCAAATGGGGTTCCCAAATGACACAGTAGCATAGTAGTCGAGCCGTGTGAGTAACGGAGACATGTGAACGGCACGGCGTCATGAGGGACTCGGTTTTGTTTTTTTAACTTTCACAAAAAAGTTCACGAACTCCACGGTGGCACTACACTTAAACTTGCACTTGTTTTATCCTTATGACCGTGGGTCGTAATTTAGAAAACTGAGAGTGAAAGCAGTGAGACGGAGGACGTTAAGCATATGCTGGCGTCCATGCCCAGAAAGTGTCAGTTAACGTGTGAAAGACAGACTGCCATTGTTTTAAAACGGCTCGAACTTACAGCAAAGTGCAGGCAGAATACTCAATTATAAAACGAAACACAAAAAAACAATACAACTAGTCTACAATGTAATGTAATGTATGCATGTGTTTGCCAAAGAAGATAAGGTTTGACACAGAGAGAGAGAGATAGAGAGAGCGAGAGAGAGAGACAGAAACACAGTTAACCTAAAGGGGGGAGAAAAAAAATCAATGTCGAGGGTCACGTCGAACGATAAGCTCAAACTTATGGCGTATGGAGCACATTTCGGACGCTAAACTTTCCCAGAAAAGGTTCACACATGCAAGAACAAACACATTTCGTCAGGGGTATTCGCGCACTCTACCTCTCGCCTGACGTTTAGCAGCGAATAGTAGTCATCGTTGTCAATCTCATCATCCTCCAAGGCGGACGCCATGTTTACTACCGGTAGTGGCTTCCTCGTATGGTCGGAGTGTTGACCTGGGCAGTTCTGTCGCCACCTTGTGGCGCGGAGGACCACCACAATGTAACGGGACTTATTATTATTATTTTTTTAAATTTATTTGACATGTAATGTATAATTTGTTGCGATTAAAAGTACATTCAATTGCAAATAAAAATGTAAGAATGTGTTATCATCGTGTGTAGGCATACGTCACCGGGAGCCTAATGGATCTAGAATATGTAGAAAGAGGGGATTTCCTACATTACTTCTTCAATTAAAAGTACTGAAAATAACTCCACCCCCCCCGCCCCCTGAAATCACTCGAGGGGGGGCTTTTTTTTATCGGTACGCCAACGATATGGCCCATATTAATTATATACAGCTACATTCATTGAGAATATGGCATACGACATATAACATTAAAAAAAACCTGCGTAAACAATTCGTTATGAGTAAAAAAAAAAGTCTAAACCCCCTTTCATTAGTTCATAAAAGTAAAGTTCACCTAGTGCGGCTAAAGGCATAATAGCATAATTAACGCCCTTGTTTATTTTTAATGAGCCCCTTCGCTCCTCGGTGAAGCGCCTACGTCACATGCGAGGACCTAGGAGCTGTTCATTCAGCACCACCGACCGACTCCCCTAACGCGCTCCTCGACACACACATGGCTGGCATGTTATTACCCCCCCCTCCCATGTGATCCCATGCCCCCCCCATGTGATCCCCATGCCCCCCCCCCCATGTGATCCCCATGCCCCCCCCCCCATGTTATTACCCCCCCCCATGTGATCCCCATGCCCCCCCCCCCCATGTGATCTCCATGCCCCCCCCCCATGTTATTACCCCCCCCCTGTGATCCCCATGCCCCCCCCCCCCTATGGCGCTCAAAACATGGAACAAAATGTACATTTGTAATGAAAAAAAAGAAAACCCTATAAAAAAACTTCTACAAGCATACTTCTACAATCACGTCTTTTTAAAATCGCTGGTTATGATAGTTATTCTAAGGATATTTGTGTCTAATGTATATATTATACATACTATATATACTATATATATATATATACTATTAGGCCTATACTGTTAGTCATATATATATATATTATGGTATAGCCTATATGTCTGATATACTCCAGTAGGCATATAGATTAGATAGATTAGATTAGATTAGAGTAGATTAGATTAGATTGACTTTATTTATCCAGAGGGAAATTGTTGTGCAACAGTCGCCATACATACAACATAGAGGACATTTCAAAATAAAAATAATAATATATAGTGAGTATATGTAGTATACACCAATATACTAGTATAAGTGTATAGATATTGAGGTGTATTGTATTCCGTTATGTTCCTAGTTTCAAACGAAGGTGTGATTTGATTTTCTCCATCACGCTGTCACAAAGTCCCATCTTCTCGAGCTGTCACTCAATCACCGCCAGCCAATGGCAAGTGCGCGTTTCGTATTCGGACTCGCCGCCGCTCCTCGAGGACCCTCCTCGTGCTGTGCTCGCCCCGTGCACGCGCGTGGTACCCGCGGTCGTGAGGAGGAGGACGATGTTGCGCGTGAAGGGGAAATGGCTGCCGAAAACAAGCCGGAAGGTAAGAGAAATATAATAATAATAATAGGGGGGGGGATTTTCAATTTAAAACACACACATTGCATTGGGCACTCTTGTGTGCCGCGGAACAGCTCCGAGTCGCGGGGGGAAACGAGCGAACATGGGCAGATAAGTGGAGGTTTTTTTTTTTTGTAGTCCGCTCCGCGACCGCTCCGGTATTTTTTTTCTTCCGTTACAAAAAAAGGACGTTACCTAGCCGGGGCTAATATTAGCTTGCGTTCTAGCTCCGGCTACTACAAGCCTCACACACACACACGGGGCTGGGACGACGACGACAACATGGTAATAATAATAATGGTCGTCAGGGTGGTCAAAGTAGACCGCGGTCGTCGCCGCCGCCGCCGACGTCGTGGTCGGCGGCACGGAATTAGAAGCGAGGAGCGAACCCCTCTCCATCTCTCTCTCTTTCTATCTCTCTCTCTCTCTCTATCTCTCTCTCTCACTATTGGGGGAGACCCCCCAACAACTAACTAACTACGGGACGAGTTAACAAACAAACCAACGGGACCTAAGTTAAATGACAACATGTCCGTCACCTCCGTCGAGGCAACTTCTTGTTGTTTTATTTAGTTCCACCACCCTCCCCTCCTCTCCTCCGTCAATGCGTTAATTATAGTTGTTTTTTTTTGGAAATAGGCTTTTGCCTTTTTAATAATAGGTTTTGTAAATGTACATAACCGCGCGTCGGGAAATAGACATGTTGTTGTTGTTATATATATATACTTGTAAGCGTGCATTGCATTTGTGTGTGTGTGTGTGTATATATTTCCGTTGAGACAGTTCGTCTGTTGGACGAAGTAGCGAACTAGACACTTAGTATAGGGACGTCTATCGGCGTTTTTGTTATTAAACTATTAATACGATTAATAAAACACCGATAGACGTGGGGCGCTACGAAACGAGCGGCGAGAGCTTCCGAGCCTCAGAGACGCTGCTTAACGCGCCTGGGATGGGATGGGATGGGATGCCTCCACACCACCAGGAGAGCGGCTCTGGGAGGAGGAGGAGTATGAGGAGGAGGAGGAGGAGGAGATGAGGATGGATGGATGGATGGAGTTGAATTTCCAACTCCTCCATCCTCCATCCTGGTCACATTACATTACACATTACTTTACTGGTTGGCAAACATTCCGATTTTTACCTTATTGGATTTGGCGACTCACTTGGAGCAAAAATGTATTCGGTGAAACCTAAGCAGTTCTAGCACATTCATTCTAACTATTGATATGGAAAGTGTAGATCATTTAGGACGAGAATAAATATGTATTATCGCAACAATTATCAACATTGACATTGTTTGGTGAACAAAACTTTCCGGGGGTAAAATGTCGAATCCCATAGAGTAGGGTCTAACGGGGGGGTTTGTGATGTTTTCCGTTTCACGCATCTATCTATCAATTATTGATACCGCGTCATTATGAAAACATTAATGTTTTCTCAAACCTTTGTACAAAACGGAGCCATTGCTATACTCCCATGTTTGGCTTTGTAATGTAGATCTTGGTGTTTCTTCAGATGGTACATGAAGAGATGTTAAAACGGAATTGTTAAATGTGAGGTCTGAAGTAGACTACACCGAATCCATTTTGTATCATGTCTGTCAATTTATTTAAACGTGTATAACTCTATTTTATCAGCCTTGTATGTGCTAACATATTCGAGCTGTGACCATACAATTATCGCAATGACCATTCATGAATCCAAAAAAAGAGTTCTGTAGAAAGAAAAAGTCTCAAAATAGATATGGCATTATATGAAACGTGGTCTTATACTATCAAACAAAGTAATGCACAGCGTCTAAAAACGGATGAAATAGGTAGCTGTGCATTATCTTAATATGTAAGGGAAACAAAATGTCTCTATTTTTCAAAAGAATGTTCGCTGGACGTGTAGTTTTAGGGCGTCAGTGGGCAAGCCCTTGAACAAACCGCCACTAGGGGGTGGTATTGAGCTTTAAAAGTTGGGTACTAAACACTTAATTTGTTTGCAGGATCTGTCTGTATGACAAAACATGAAGACATCTGGTTTCATGAAAGTAATGACTTTGCCGTGGCGTATAAGCCTGATGCATTCATCCATATTGCTGGACTTAACAAATACGCAAACACTTGCTCATGCTTCCACATGCTTCCTCATGCTTCCCATGCTTCCCCGGTGAAGCTCTCATTGAAACTACTGACTTGAAACTCCCACCGGTGAACAGGTTAAGCTATTTTTGGTGTTCCTCTGAGGTCGGTCAGTAAGGAGGAGGAGGGGTGGGAGGAGGAGGAGGAGGACGGGAGAAGCTTGTGTGTTCACATCCTCGCAATGATGTCACGCACAAACCAGGCCTGCGAATGTAGAGCGTGTTATGATGGATCCTTAGCAAGGAATCCAATCACAATTAGTATTGGTTACAGATGAGTATAGAATAGTGCGTTGGTAAGTAAAACTTAATTCCGCTGATAATAGTTAAGACAATTTCCCCCGTGGGCCCCGGAAGCCACATATAGATCCGAACAGCCTCTTAACCTTTTTTTGTCCTTGAGGTACGGGAGCCGCTCGAGCTGTACCGTGTACTGCAATCACTCTCTGTTGTTTGGCAGGTCTTATGATGGCCCATAACAAACCTGGGTCACTTCTTGTGTTAAACCCAGGGGGCATGACCCAGTCTCGCTTAGTGGTATAATGTTTACATCCTGGAGTACTTTTCTCCCGCCTAAATGATTGTCAGGGACTCCAGAGGACCCATTTTCTTGCCGCCACACTCGTAAAAAAAGCCGGCTGTGGAGTCGCTAGTGTAAGAACATAGACCTGCAGGGCATGGCGACGGCAGGTTTGATCCGTCTTACGCGGAGAGACTGCTTTGGATGAGGCCACTGTAGAGGCCAGGCTTTTCATGAGGCGTCGGGAGCCTTAACTTTTTTTTTTAGGACGAGACCTAAATTGGGGAATATTTAGCTCAGTGTGGAGACTCGCATCATTTGTAAACCTGCTAGGGCTTGCGTTATTTCGGGAGCCATTATAAACAGGATTTTGGTTTCAAATATACTCTCTCCTTAACTCGATTATTGGTTCTGTGAGCCTTTTACTAAACAGCTTTTCTTTTAAAAGAAGCAAATATAGAAAAACAAAAGCGGGTGAGGCTGGCGCACGTGTGAGAAGGTTGGCTACACATTACAACCTGGGCAACAAACAATCAGTTTCGCTGACAACATACACCAAAAACAAAAAAGGGACTTTTGTTTTTCTTGCTCTATCAATTCAGCTAATGCCGTTACCTCGCAACGCCTTTTTTCTTTTATTTACAAGTTATCGGAGTAGAAGAAGTTTTTTAAGATTGTATCATTTCATTCAAAGTTTTAAGGTGAAGCAGCAGCAAAACATCAAGTAAGCACACAGTCAGCCATTAACTCGCAAAAGTGCTTGCGCAGCAATGTTATAATAATAATAAAAAAACAATAAAAAAAAACGCTCTCCACTCTTTAGTCAAGAAGTAAAAAATGTAACCCCGGTTGCGCTCTCACTCACATGTCTCACTCCTCTGGTTTCATGTGGGATCCGGGCGGCAGATTCTTCTTTTGTCTGCCGCTAATTCAATTAGTGAGTTATGGATAGACGGGCCGCAGGTCCAGCCTGTGGTCGCTCAGACGTATCCCTCCTAATGCCTTGTCTCTAACAGACCCTTTCGGGCTGCCTCGCATGGCCTCCTGCCATTGATCCCATGGGTTCATCCACTGATGTGATGTGGAATGTTATTGACCCCTAATCAAATGGAGCCACAGCAGCATTTGAGCCTGATTGCGGGCCCTTTCGCCTGTCGATAGGGACCCCCTTCCCCCGACTGATGTGATAAATGCATGCCTCGAAAACAACTGACGACTTAATCACTCGGTGACTGGATGACTTAAAGTCTTTAAATTATAATAATAATGTTGCTGTTACTGTTATTATTGTTGTTGTTGTTCAATGTTGCTAGACTTTGGTGCCTCTCTCCGTGTGTTGTGTGTTTTGAATGCAGCTGTAATCTAAAGTGCTGTCCCCACCGCGTGCGGAGATGTCTGCACGGTGGAGGGCAGCAAGGCTTTCACAGGGACAAGGGTGGTGCTTCCTTTATGCTCAAAACTGTTCTCTGCTTCTCTTCTCTGCTCCCACTGAAGGATTGAAGAAAGTTCGAAATCCGGATCGAATGTACAGAACGGCGGTGTGTTATGCTGGCCATGGTCCACCTAAGAGCATCAGCGATGACACAGAGATGAACAGTAAGAGCTACTCATGTGCCCCGCACCGCTGCTCCAAGAGGCCACCGGCCGACCACTGTGTTATGACTTCATCTGTTTATCCATTAACCTTTTGATTCCATGCTCCTATTCACAAGCCTCTTCCTATCTACCACACGCGCACACACACACGCACGCACACACACACACACCCCATCCCATGCTCTCCACCCCCCCCTCCTCCTCCTCCTCTCCACCACCTCTCCCCAGGTGCTCCTCCTGCCAGAGAGAGAGAGAGAGCGAGAGAGAGCGAGAGAGAGAGAGAGCGAGAGAGAGAGAGAGAGAGAGAGAGAGAGAGAGAGAGTGCGTGCATGGCTCTGTTGATTGAAGTGTCTGCTTTACACGGGATCATGTCGTCAATAGCTGAAGTGTTGTCGTTAACTAAGAGTGATTGTTCCGGGTTGAGGCCGGGATCAGGACCTGACCAGACCCCTCACAGAGAATGGCAGCTTGTTGAGCCATCAATTATGGCCCATAAGTCGTCGCCTCCTCTTCGCCCTCCCCCCCCCCCCCCCCCCTTCACACACACCAATGTGCGTAAAGTTATAACCCATGGCAACAACGTGACTGACTAAAGTTTCAGAGAAACAGACCCCGTCTCATCACATTTCGTTATATGTCGTTGCCACCTCGTGTCTGTGCTCCATGAGAATTGGCGGGGTGCAGAGTACAAAGACGCCCCGTTGTCCTAGCTGGGATTTCTCTTGACTTCTGAAACCAACCAACTTCAATAGCGGTGGAATTATACACGCAGATACAAAAAAACAAGGAATATTTACCAGCAGCAAGCGGAGGAAGCCAAGAAAATATGGGCCGGAGTCTTAGAGTTGACATGAGGTTGGTTTTCTCCTGCTGTCCCCCCTGTAAATAAGTGGAGTGGTTCTGAGCAGAACGCACGCCGACGACTGTATGCATAATGAGCGCATCGCCTTCGGTCTCTCCACCGCTCGGCAACCGAGTTGATCTCAATGTCATGGTAACGGAGTCACTAATAGTCGTGTGTTGTGTGTATCGTTTCTAAGTGGAGAGTGTGAAGTCAGCCACCGCCCCCCCCCCCCCCCCCCTTGTTACACCTCTCGCTGGATGTCAGTCACTGACTGAGCTCCTCCATGCCAAAGCTGCGGTGTGTCCCAAAGATAATGTTGTGAGAGGAGTGCGGATTTAGCAGCAGGAGGGGGGGGGGGGGCGCTCGGTGCATGTGCAGATCAAGCAGACTGTGATAGAGACGCTAACTGGGGGGACATTGTTGATGGAGTTTCCCATTACCACTTCATGTGTGACGGCGGCGACTGACAATCGTTTTTGCCCAGTCCTGCTTCCCCTACACCCCCCCCCCCTCTCTGTGTTATTGCACGGTATTACAAAATGCTATCCCGGTGTCAGGCACCCCATTTAATATGTTGTGCCTCCAGGTTTTTTGGTTCACCAGTGCAATCCGGTGCTGCGTATATACAGCAGCTGAAACAGCCAGGTAAACCATTGATCTGCGTAATCATCTGAGTAATTGTTGGAGTAGTTATGATAAGGATAAAAGACTCCGGCGGAGCCCCTGAAGCTGTGTCCTTTCTCCAGTCGTGTGTGTGTGTGTGTGTGTGTGTGTGTGTGTGTGTGTGTGTGTTTGTGTGTTAGCCAAAGCAAGGGAAAAAGGGATGGAGTAATATATATAGAGAGAGAGAGAGAGTAAGATAACAGATGGAGAGAGAGAGAGAGAGAGAGAGAGGTAGAGGGATGGAGTGAGAGAGAGAGAGAGAGAGGGGGAGAAAGGGAGCGAGAGACCTCACCTCTGCTCTCCTTGAGATGGGATTTTCATGGATGGGTGAGCCCGGCGAGAGCTGGGAACACATAAAGAGTCATTTTCAGTTTGTTGTAGGCAGTTAACCGTGTATGCATGTTTGTTGAACTTCCAGTAATAGGCCTGGGCTTTTCTTTCCCTTCCTCTTTCAGCTGCTTGACTTGTTGACAGTCTGTCCGTGGCACACGGTTGGCCCAACCCCTAGTGGAAGCCCCCAGTGCTGTCCATAATATCCAGTGGCCACAGGGCAAACGTAAACATTAATAATATAAAATATGAAAACTGTAAACTGGAGAATGTGTGTGCGATAGATCGGTTCCATCCACATTACCGTTGCAGAGGATAAACTCAACATACGACAGTCATCGATTGCCCTCACATCCACCGTCTTTCGGTGCGGAAAGTCAAACACTCTAGAAGCCTCCGCGGGAAGCACAGGCTTGGGCTCTTTGTAGTTTTTTTTTTCCGTAACATAGCAACGCAATGGTGAACACTTTTTGGCTTGTGGGCGGCTGGAAATTTCACTCTACGTAAGAGTGTTGTGGAGCAGGCTACAGGCCAAATGATGAAGATAATTGGTTTCCCTGTTGTCTAGTAAAACATACTATTTTAAGTCCCTACACATTTGTCTCCCTATCTCCGTCATGAGCCGTGCGACGACACGGCAAGTAGCTCGTGGAGCTCTGACCAATTTCCTAAACTGCCAGCAAAATATGACAACGTTTAATTTGCTTTCCAGGCAATGCTTTCGTCTAATCAAATCTTCTAGGCTTAACAAAATGTGTTTCACTGCTACGGTTTGAATGACCACTTAGGACTCTTGTACCAATCGGAAAATGCAATCGAGATCTCTTAAACACAGACAAAAAATATAAGTAGTATCAAAAAAATGCAAGTCTATTCAGTATATGGATTCCCTGCTATTGTATACAGGCGGGAGAACATGTTCAGTCCAAGCTACATTAACTGCAGCCCCCGCACATTCAGAAACAGATTGAATGTTCCGATAGCATGTCATTAGTCAACCTTGGCCTTGGTCCCATTGGATATGGTTTGTTTTTATGTTTTTTATTAGAAAACATCTTAATAGCCATTCTTGCTCGTCCTTGGTGGCATGCCGTACTGCTAGTCTGGGAGGGAGGGAGTGAGGGTCGGTGCTGAAAGCTAGTCATCACTCTGTTGACTCAATATGATTGAGTCCTCTTGATATTCCATGAGAGATATTTCACTAAGCTGATTCTATCACATGCTGTTCATTGGTCTTATCTGGCTTCGGCCCTATATCTCTTTTTATTGTATTGCATGTTTATTTACATGATTGAATGGATTGATGTGTGTGTGTGTGTGTGTCTGCAGTGTAGATGACTCTCTCCCTAGGTTTGATTTGATTCTCTCGCTCTCTCTAGATATCACTACAATTGCACTGCAGCTCACAAGAACAATATTATAGTAATACCTACATTTGAGGGAATTTTGGATGATGTTTGTACTCAAACTGTACTTGAAATTGCACAGCCACCAGCCGCTTTAACTGGCGATTGGCTTGCAATTTCTGCTCAAAGTGGACACAGATTAGAACGAAAAACCGTCACTCCTGGAACACTCAGAGACAGAGACGGAAGAGGGGGGGGTTTTGCGTCGAGAGCTGGGTTATTGATTAAAGATTTGTTTTTGTCAGCCATTCCAGTCTCATGACCCTCACTCTCGTCTCCTGGGTGGGGCTGGACCACGCTAGCATGACAGATAACCTTAAATTCCTCCCAAGTGTTTACTTCACGACCGGGATCAGTGATAATCTCAGTGTCAAACACATACACACACACACACACACACACACACACACACACACACACACACACACACACACACACACACACACACACACACACACACACACACACACACACACACACACACACACACACACACACACACACACACACAGACCCACAGACAGACACACATACAGGCAGACAGACGCACACACACACACAGACGCACACACACACAGACGCACACACACACAGACGCACACACACACAGACACACACACACAGACACACACACACACACACACACACACACAGAGCCACAGACAGACACACATACAGGCAGACAGACGCACACACACACACACACACACACACACACACACACACACACACACGTACATATCCAAGAATCTATTTTATAAATACATTTTTTGCAGGTCTTCTATTGGCAATGTTGCTTTGGTAACAAAGCTGCTCTCTGTGTGTAGCCTTGTATATGTGGCCCCCTTCATCTAGATGGGGAGCATAATTGGCTCCAGTGAGGTCCAGCTCAGCTCAGCACATCCTCTCAGTGTAACAAGCTCTGTTTCAGCCTGTCTTGCACTTTGCTATTTTACAACCAACGAGTCGTTTCCGTTTGTTTTGTTTTCTTGGATAACGCACAAGTGGTCATTAAGGGCACTGTTTAGCCCCTAAATATTCTGCCTCGTCGGATCGCATGTGAAATCTAAAGAATGCAAGTTGGGTTGAGCGACTTTTAAGCTTTGAGCCGCTCCTAGCGCGGGAAAAGAATGTGTTTTTAAGCTCATTGATTAACGGGGGAACCGGTTTGCTTTAGGAGAAGCTTATCTATATGCTGTAAATCTATTCTGAATCTGGCATCGAAGCTACTCCCATGTGGGTTGATTTTAGCTGACGCACAAACTAAAAGTGGATCTCCATGCCACAGCAGACAGATCTTTTATTAGGGAGCTACAGTCTGCCTGGAGTCCGCTGTCAGAGCCCCCTTGCTCGCTCACATCTGTGGGAAGGGCTGACAACAGAATGAAGACAAAATATGTACCGATGAAATCCAAAGAGTGAACAAATAGCAGATCAGAGACAAGACAATTTTCTTTAATATTGTGTAATGCTGTGGACACGAAGCATAATTCAAAAAGCAGTACATGGCGACGCTTCCAATGCTCGAGGGGTGTTATTTGGAAAAGGTATTTTTTGTTTGTAGTGGTATAGTCCTTGACTTTCCACTTTAAAGTCCAAATTGGAGTAGACAAAAGGAACAGCATTTGGCGGACACCTCGGGTTCAGTAGCCATGCTATGAACATCTTGGAGTTTCTTTGAAGCAATTGGTCATATCTTAAGACTTAGTTGGCTGATAAGTGAATGACGTTTATATCTTATCAGCCAACATAGCCTTAGGTGTGACCCTTTTCTTCCAACGATGTTCAAAGCATGGCCAATGAACCTACTGTCACGGTTCCTACATTTCAAATGACACAAGTAGTAGTTTGTGGTCAGTGTGAATACATCAACTAACTAAGGAAGTAAATGATCTTCATTGATCTAGTGACTGCTCCTGATACTAGGATGGGTTGAATGCAGAGGAACACATGTCACTGTATGTGTGTGTGTGACCCATGAAGAGGATTCAATCGTCCAAATTTAGATTTAGTTACATTCTTCAGAGTTTCATATACAGTATCAGTGGCATGTACAATGCAAATAATATGCAAAGGCAATTTAGCAATACGGCTTTCATAGTCATATGGTCTTTCTTCCATATATATATATATATGCCCAAGCGCCTTGGGTGTCCAGAAAAGCGCTATATGAAGTTGAATGTATTATGATTATTATATTTCTCAAGATATGTATGTTTATAAATCTTTATAAATACCAACCACGACACTTTATAAAAAAAAACAAATAACCCAAAAGATGAATTTGCACACATGGGGAGATGTGCTCCGCTATCTTGTCATGGTGGCTCTGAGACCTTTCCCAGAGACCTCAAGTGGATACCAGAGGCTCTCTTATTCCTGGAGAACTCCTATCCAGGGAAATTAATATTATATCCAGACCCTTGTGTCTTCATAAGAATTAGCTGTAGGATTGGAAAAACAAGGAAATAAAAGACATGGATGCGTCCTATTGCTGCTAGTGTTACAATTGCAACGGCAGGCTTGCCACGGCTATCTTCGTTTTTTGTGTTGTCGTTTTTCGGCGAGCAGGCACATTTTTACCTCTTAGATGTTTCCATTAAGGTTCAGCTGACTATAAAGTGTGTGATGTGCATACGGTGCATAGTTCACCCTGGCCTGGCCTTGGTGATGTCATCCGAGGGCGCGTCACCGCGCATCGCTTGACGCCTGGCAGCGTGTCAGAGTCGTTGGCAGCCCTGCCGTCCATTGATCACAGGGGGAAGCGAGTCACCGGAGCTCACTTTGTGTGGAGTGAGGAATGGCCCACGTTTTCCACGCAGTCACTCTGGATTCCCCGTGTAAAACTGTGTTGAGCGCCGCGCCCTTACCCCCCCCCCCCCCAGTTGACTCTACAGATAAAACGACCCATGGTAGAAAGGGGCTCTGTATCAACAGTGCGTCGTGTGTTTGTTCACCGCTACTGTTCATTAATGCATCGACTTCCCGCCTGTCATTTGACAACTTGTTTTTTGCCGTTTTTCACGGCGCATCTCTGATCGTTGGGCTGCGGCGCGCGTTTCCCCCCAGATCTGACGGTGGTGACACCGCTTTGTTGGTTCCTGGTAGCAGATGCTGCATGGGATTTGTTAATTGGGCGCAGCAAATGATTACAGATACCTGTTCACGCTCATATAAAAAGGGGTTTACACAAGCAGAATCACAGGTACAGATGGATACAGCAAATGCTACAGCGCTACAAACCTATTCCCGGGCGTCCCTCTGGGAGCGATACGGAGAGCATTGCTCTCTGCAGCAGCAGCAGCAGCAGCCCCTGATGTTCCACCTCGCACATTACCATCGGCGGCTGCCGGCCAAGACGCTCTCTGAGGACCCACTGGATTCCTCTTCCCCCATGCCCATGTTGTCGATGCGGAGGCGAGCCTCGCTGGTCCGGCACCCTCCTGCTGTTGTGATGATTGCACACGGAGCAGTAGTGACCGTTTAATGTCCTCCCACAGCAAACTTCCCGGAGTTCTTTGTGCTTTGGCTCTCGAGGAGCGACGTGTCTCTCCTTTCTCTTCACATCCTCTGCGGAGATGTGTAGTCTAGGTGACGCTTTTCTGAAGCTTATTGCCATTCAGGCCGTCATATTCCCCCCCCCAGTGTTTGCTTTAGACCAACACGTGGCAGGCAGGAAGGGAGATCGGCGTGATAGATTATTTGTTTTGTGGTGTGCAGTGTGTAATAACTGTCAGTGTGCAACACCTTGTTGTTACATAGGAGGCCACAATGCAGCCAGTACCGCTGTACCGCTGAGTGATATCCGGCGGTAAAGGCTGTCCTTTGCCGTGTGCGATCTGGACGCTCATGTTAAACGGCCAGGAGGAATCCACATTCTTCTCCCGAGTAGTGTAGTTAAATTGTCATCACCTTTTGCAAAAGGTTCCCCCCCTTGTCATGTCACCGTGATTGTGCTAGCCAATTTCTTAGCCCCGTTTTTTACGCCGTTGAATGGATAAGTGGCACGGTGTGAATGTCCTCATCCTGCTTTCATCCGGCCAAACATTTTATTCATGATATTGTAAAAAAAAATCCATGTGTTGTTGTGCTCCTTCTCCATCTGATTCTGCATAATTGAATAGGCTAAAGATGACAATAAAAAAAAAAAATCGCGGTATATGTAATTGCTCATAACCGTGCATGATGTAACCACTGTAACCTTTTTTGTGTTTATGCTCCTGAGCTCTTTTGTAAAACATATGGGTCAGACAGTAATCACTTGTAGACGTGGGTGTGCTAATTGAATAATAACTCGCCCAATAGCCCAGCGATATCCAGCATGTTTCGGTGCACAAAACACCCACCGTGCACAAATGGGTGAGCTGCTGATGGTATAAATAGTCAACAGATACAATCTAGTTGTGGGTGGAATGATTCCCATTGAATTCCCCTCCCCTTTAACGGGGGACAGCGGCCCACATGGGTGTGTAGTGGCTGAGCACACCCACTGATGACCGATGAGGGCACACTATGGGGCATGTGCTAAATATGTTTGTTTTTGTGTTGTGTTGTGTGTGTGTGTGTGTGCACGTGTGTGTGTGTGTGTGTGTGTGTGTGTGTGTGTCTTGTTTCCCCCCGTCCCCGTCTTCTAGATGAACACGGACATTTGAAAATATACCTGCCCAAAAAGCTGCTTGAATGTCTACCAAAATGCTCCTCGCTGCCAAAGGAGAGACATCGCTGGAACACTAATGAGGTGAGGTCCTTTCTCCCACCACGTCCCTCTCTCCATCCATCACGTTACCCACGCAGCCTTCCGTGAGACACATTGATCTTTCCCGCTGTGGTTTCTTTTTTTCTCTTTTTTTCTTTCTCTCAGACAGACAGAATTCTAAGCAATGACAACATTCTCTTAGGGATATATATATATATATATATATATATATATATATATATATAGGGCTCATATCGTAGAGCTTTCCACGACCAGCACCTTATCCAAAGATTGCCAAGTATCCACTTAGCATTGGCATGGAGGTAGCGCATTAGCTCAGCCCCCGGCGTGCAACGTAGCCAAAAGTCGACATTGTCGTCGTGGACGCGGCCCACTGTGTTCTAGTGTAATTGCGTGCTATTAGTTCAGAATTCATTTAATATTTTGTTTTGTTTTGTTGACATTTCTGTCCAGATTTTTCGAAATGCATATATTAGGCAATCGTATTATGGGAATCATTTTTAAACCATTAGCAGGATTGTGGCCAGCTTGTCCTCTGATTTCTCTTTGGCTGATAATTGGATCCACCTGGATAGTTGACATTTGGCAATGTTAAACAGTTCTTGAACACAGACAGTCTATATATATATATATATATATATATATATATATATATATATATAGCATTCTAACTTGTTTTCTTCCTGCACACATACAATAGTACAGCTATGCAAAACCTTGGTACTCTTTAGTAATGTCTATCATGATGTTGTCACTCTGTTGATTTGTCCTTGTTAGCATTACAAGATCCTGACCTTAAGTTATTCAATATATTTCCCTTCGTGGGCTTTCAAACCCATAGGAAAATATAAAAAAATAAAAACTGAGTCATGAGGAATTGGTAATCACCAAGTAGTAATCACATTGGTAGTGATTAGACCATCCCCAATACACTACAAGTTCATTAAAGTTAGTTTTACTTAACGGTGGATATAAAAACCAATATGCTAAAACCAGCCATCCATTCTTTTGAATAACAAATTGTTACCATATAAAATTCAGCATAATGTGCAGTCATTTAGGTAAAAGGATAAACAAGGATGCTATGTGGATAAAGACTCAACGTTTGGCCCAGAACTATAGAATGTGACAAAATGTGACACACATCTGAGGAATTGCTCTTTAAATACCCTGCTGTTTTACATGGCTTTTGAAAGTATACACGTTACACAAGAAATGTAGAAATGAGCCAAGTGACTACGGACTTTAAGGCAGTAAGGAATACAGCATGTATACTGTATGTTTCCATCTGCCTCGTTGGAGCTCCCTCGCCCTAGACTGTAGTTATTAAAAAATGTAAAACGCCACTGTGTTTTTAATTGGCTGATGTTGTAACTTGGGCCCCGTTTGACCTGCATTGTGCTGCTAGCAGTCTTAATTAATTAACACAGTTTTGTAATTGATCGGAAAATATATAAGCCTAAGCACTTGTTTTGGGATAAATGCTGTCGAACCACAGCTGTTGGCGTGTCTCGTCATGTATAAAGGGACAAATAAATAGTCTCTGCAGAAGCGGCAGCGCTGGTTGGAAAAGCCCGGCGTTGGGTTGGCCCTATATAGAAGCCGGGGATTGATGGCTTGCTCAAATTCTTTTTCAAAATGGAGTGGAAGCGGCGTTGAAGTGTGTTTGTCGTTATGCATTCCAAGCGTGGATTCTGAGGTTGCGACGTAACCTTTCCTAAAATTTAGGACATTTCGTCTTATGCACACCATGCATACCAGTGTGTGTGTGTGTGTGTGTGTGTCTGTTCCTCATTGATGGCGGCCGGGCAGCCAGCGAGGGATCAGAGTGTCTCTTGTCGCCTCGATTGTGTGACTCTCAGTGAAAGTGACACCTCATCAATTGTGTGCATATTTCTGGATGCTGGTTTGGCATGCGTAATGCAATGTTGTTGTTCTTTCAACCTGTACAAGCAAAAGGATCTCAATAAAAAGCCAGGGCCACCGATGACTGGAACAGTATCGGGGAAAACAGCGTGACACATACTATATTCATTTTGTTCTTGCACCGTTTCCATTGAAAAGGATTCCACCGGCTATATACGTATATATTATAGAAATCCTTTTTTGTCTTTAAAACGAGACACCTATACCATTTAACCGCAGACGGAACCAAGAGTATTTCTGCCGCTCAACCATAGCCTTGTGAAGCTTTGACAATATTTTCTTCAATTCAGACGGAAGTTTTTGTCAGACTCATTCATGAAGAGATACACATTTAATTTCCCTCTAGGTGAAAAAGGTTAAGGCTACAACTTGCCTTTCAGAATCTTTAAGGAGTCGGGTTGGGGTTGCAGTTATGCCAGGGCAGTGAGGTGAATCGTATGCCAAACTATTCATTTCTATCTCATATTCTGGCTCCCCTGTGTACATTTATGAGGAGAAAGTGTACTGGAATACATTTCAAGCATTTACTGGAAAATTAGATAAACCAATCTGATCAAAATGCAAAGAGGCAGAAGGAAGGAATAGGCATGGCGTCACAGACTCCAGGAGCTGTCTGTGAGGTGGGGATATGCTATCAGCCTTTACATTTTCACCGGAAGATTAACAAGAAGCATGGCACTGCTTGACAATTTGCTTAGTAAACATGACTAAGTCTGAGAGAAAATTGAGGATTGTGTCAGGAAAAGTAGAAGAAAAACCGCGTCTCAAATTTAGTTAATGTGGTTTTTGTGGTAGGAATTTATGATATTTTTGGATTTTGAGGTGTATATTGAGTAGCAGTTACAAAACACCACAGTGTAAGAGCATAAATACCAATCTCCGATCTCAAAGTCTTCACCTGCTGTACCTTGTTTGTGTGAGTTGCTCCTGCAGCCTGCAGTGTCCTCCTGGCGTTTGAGAGATGAGCCAATAAGGAACAAATCCTTCCTAGATTCCTTCCAGGTTTGCAACCAACTGCTATTGTCTGCAGGCTGCTCTGGCTCGCTGACCTCTATTTTACCAGACATTTCTGTTGAGATTTAAATCTTTTTAAAGAAGGACACCTCACACGGGAGGGGCTTTAGGCTTACATTCTTTTCAAGATGAAATCCGCCTGATGTTTGGTTACCCTGGCATGAAAGATGCAGGGCTCCAGAGCCAATGTCTCTGACCAGTACTATTTCTGAGATATGTTTCTGCGCCGATACTTTACCTCAGAGCCGTGCCTTCGGACCTTCATTAAAATAACATGCAGGCTTTGCTCTTAAATTCCTCCCAAGAAGAAAAAAGCAACATTGTATATTAGCCACCTCCTTGCAGACATAAAACCATGAAATGCACCTGCTTACAATGGAAAGGTCTGATTTAAAGTCATTTTAAAGTAAATCCGGGGAACACCACATACGGAGAAGATTCATTGAGTCTTTCAGCCTTAAAAAGCCCAGACGGGGGGGGGTATATCTCGAAGGCCTGGCAAGCAGGGGACAAGAGTCCTAAGCTGAAGTGACACCCTCAGCCCTTAATGAACGGTACAGGACTCTGAGTACTACCGGCTCCCCCGCTGCTTAGAAGGACTCTTTCTGAACTTGCGCCGTACCAAAGGGAGACAAGAGAGCATCGGCTACGGCCTCCGTCGGCTCGCTACACATTTAATGCCGCTGTCGTGGGGAATAATCCGATCTGCCTCGCGCCGCTGCTGCCGCCGCCAGCGGTACAGCATGGGGCCCCACGTACAATATGCTGCCACTCAGGACTAAGCAGGAGTGTCTCGGAGCACGCTCTCTCTGTGGGTTTAGTCACAACAGACTCGGGAGTTACATGCAGTAGTGGTTAGAATGCACGTCTAATTCATTAAACTACGTGAGAGTGGAAGGAAGGGGAAATGACCGATGCCACTATCATGACATCACGGGACAATGAGACGCACGGGGCGTCTTCATCTCTGAAGTTGAACAACGTTTTTTTGTCACCCCCTTCTCATTCTGATGAGGTTCCACCGTCTGTTGACAGTATTATTTTTTGATTCCACGTGACGCACTGCTGTGAGAAACGGCTTCAATGAGACTATTGGACAATTTTATTAACAGAATTTGAACTCCGATTTTTGTAAATTGCAATGTTTGTAACGGAGCAATACACTCATGACTCACCCGCATTTAAGTGATGGCTAAAGTTCATCTGCGTTGAGATGAGTATTCTGCATGAATGAATTCAGGATTTCAAACGTCAGCGGAGGTTGCTGTAAGTCCCCTATTTGTATGACTTGTATTCGTGAGCTACTGCTCTCCCCAGCGCTCTTTGAGATGGGACCTTTGAAGGCTGGAGAATCCCCCTTAGAATATCTTGACCTCATTAGAACACTGCCGGGATTAGGGGCTCGCTCCTATGGATCAGGAAACCTCTTATTAGGTTGATTGGGCTGCCCTCGTCAAGGCACCAGGTGTTGTGTGACACATTTCCGTACATGTCTGCGACTGCACAAACACAACCGGTGTCAATGGGTTTTTTCGCCCCACGTCAGTGCTCTGAGAACTCACCTAATCGAATGCAAGGTCATGTCTGATTAAATGTTTATCTTCTTCCGGGCTCTTCGCCTGGCACTGGTCCTCTCTCTACGGAGTGTAATTAAAATGACTCCCTCCGATTGCAAATGTTTACAGAAGTGTTCATTAGATCCTCTCGGGGAATCAGTGAAAATTAAAGGTCATGTTTTTCTGTTGGTCTGTGTGATTGTCGTGTTTAAAAAAAAAAATGCTTTTAATCTTTTATCTTTACCCATATTTATTTTCAACTGGCCATGTGTAATGGTTCTGCATTAACGCGGGGCTTAACGTGAAGGTACAGTTAGCGCTCGGTTGTCCTGTGTGTAGGGAGTTCCTTTTATTTTTCTTTTTTTTCTTTTACATTTCCAATGAGAGATTAAGAGAAAAATAACATTTAAACCCCATGGGTGTTTATGTTCTTTTAACCAATGTTGGGATTTGATTTATATTAGCTTTTTATTAAACTGCTCCGTTATGGTTTAGAATAGATGGCTGAAGCCCAGCACAATTTATTCTGGCTGCTTAAAAAACACTTTTTCATCTATAGCGTTACAGCAAGACAGTAAACCTTCACTTTTTTTGTTATTATTCTTTTTTTTCTAAATGGTTTAATTGAAGGAGTTTATGTGGGGCGATGTTGTGCAATCACACCACAGCTCCGGCATCATGATATCCACTACGGTGCTTTTTTTTATCATTATATTTGGCTGGGGAAATTAGAAAATAGCAAGATAAAGAATTGGCTGAGTGTCTGTGGTTGGCTGGCCACATGCTATCTCCCTCCAAGTTTGATAGCTTTGCTGATTGCTAGTGTTGTTGCTCACTGTGAAGAGTCGATTGTATGGCTGTAATAGGAACCCACCAGTTGGGTCATTCAGGGGGTCCTGCACACTACAGGGACCTTTAGCTTTTTTTCCCTTGGATGTGCACATCAAGGCAGGGGGTCCCTCCGTATCAGTATGTCCTCCGTACGGAGACGGCGCTGACCTCTATAGTAGCAGATACAGGTCACTCCCCCTCCTGTGGGAAGGCTCTAAATTGAACCCAGCTTGCATCTTCGATTTCCTTCCAACAACTTTCGCTCCCTACTCTCGTTTCCCTCCTTCACTCTTATCTTCCGTCCCTCCGTTTTCTCTCATGTGTTCACTGAGCTGCAAAGCTATTCAGGTGTTGACGAATAGATGCCTTTTTTTATTTATTTTTTGTTGCACTAAATTGCTGGTTCAGGATTTTCTTGGTGCAGAACAGTTTGTAATGGACTTAAACTTTACTTACTAGATAAAGGATAGTAAGTTCTATATTTCTGTCACGGTTCGGTATTTTCCATGAACTTGAACTTTGCTCTTTGCTCTCTCTCTCGTTCTCCCTCTTGCTGTATTTTTTTATCAAATGTTATATTTACACTGACATTCTTTTGTTTATATATATATATATATATATGTACACTTTCCAGAGTTGGACTACTTAAAGGTGCAATGGGTCATCGAGAAGCAAAGAGATAAACAAATGTGTACACTGTATATGCAAAAATAGAATCTGGTATATGGTCAAAGTATTGGTTCAAAGGTGTGAACTCGCACAACTTACTTTGATTTACAGAAAGCCATTTTAAGAGGGGAGCACCGCCATGTTGAAATGACGTCATCCCTCTACAGAGAGCAGAGAGACTCCACCAAGCACATGGCACTGTTAAGCTCACACCGGTGGGCTCTCTGTGTACATCTCAATGACTTAGAACGCATTTAAGTACTTAATATAGCAGTTTGAAAAAAATAAATAAATATATATATATATATATATATACAAATCCCCTCCAAAACCATAACATTGAATTGAGCTTGGCCTTGACAAAAAAAGTTATATTTTTAAGGTGGTTTGAGATATTGTGTAATACTTTACCTATTATTATTATTATTATTATTATTATTATTTGCTTGGTTTAAATGTTGTATGCAGCAAGGTCAAACAATTGCCGGCCAGCAGAACTACAACACAGATAATTTCTGTTGTTGTCAAGAGAACATGAGAGAGCATGAGAGAGACCGGGAGGGAGGGAGGCATGGACTATTCCTCAGGGGAAACGTGTTCTTTTCTACTCCATCAAAAGGAACACATTTTCACACTACAAAATAGAACATGAAAAGGCAATGCGGCGGAGGTCGGAAGACACTACTTCATCTGGTTCCGGATGGAGGAGGCTGGGCTGAGGGAGAGTGGATGCTGTGCTGAGGTTACCAGGAAATCCCTTTGACGCTTTCCTTACAGCCACAGTTGGAGAGCCTGGTGTCGGGTAATCAGTGGAAGACTGCTTGGGCTCATTCTCTTGGTGGCGTTCCTTCCTGTGAGCCTCACTATGTTCCTATTTCTCACCATATCAGTCATTGCTTCCCTGCCTTTCTTGTGGCGTATTGGTCTTTGAGCTCCGAAGGTCCTTGAGGAGGACCCAGGAACAACGGCAGGAGTGGGTTCTCTCTGGGAGCGCTTGGAGGCCAGTCCATTGTGTTCCTCTTCTGTCTGATGGACAGCTTTGGGCCTGGCAGAGCCTCTGAAGCACGTCTATGCCAGGCTTTTGTCTGATTAAACCCTGTCTTGTTGTCGTAGGAAGGGTAGGAACTAGAACTGGGGCTAATATGGACCTTTTTTCGTGCACGCAGTATCTTGCATTTGTCCAGCCTTTTATTCCAAATATGTTTCTTAAAATCAAAGGGGTACTTAGACTGAGGGTTGCAGTTCCCTGAAGGTGGAGGCAGACCTCTGTCTAAATGAAGCTACACACAAGCTGTACACACATGTGTAGATCTTTCTCACCACATGCGTTGAGGGTTTATGACATTTGCAGACCAAGACCTTCAGAATTTGGACACGTGGCTGACTGTGCCGTCATATCCTTCTCTATGACACCTGGCAATTTTGTCAAAACACCTTGGGTGAATTTTGTCGGACTAACAAGGTGTTTGGTTCACAATGCATCCTTTTTGGCTTTCATGTTCTTTTGTAAAACAGACCCTTGTATTGGCCCAGTGAGGGGAAAGACAAGTAGAGCTCAAAAGTAGAGATGTATTCTATAATGTTAGCAGGCCACCTTATGCAGGTGCTACGACGATACATTTTCATGTCCCCTGAGGCAATTTTTGCACAATCCCAGCGTAACATTCTCTTCCATATTATTATTATAGTTTCCATGAGAAGCTTTTACAGGCTGCATGGCAGACACGGACCCCCTCCTCAATTGACAACAAAAGTAAAATTGACACCATGATAGATTGCTAATAGGAATTTTGTGCCACAGAAAATGACAAATGGGTAGACATTACTAACATTATTGTTTCATAGCTTTCCTTTCAGTGGCAGGGGAATTCAAAACATGGAAATATGCTGTGCATTACACCTAGACTTTCAGTGTGGAGTCTAGCATTTGGATACGTGCTATGATTACAATTAGGGCTGGCCCGAATACATAATTAGATTTTGGTCTCTTTTGGACTTGTTTATACATTGAAATAGCTGCTAAATATGTTAATTATTAAAACCCTTCTAAAACCATTACTAATCTCCGACCCCCCGAGCTCCACTATGTAAAACAAAATCCTAGAACCTTTAATAAATATTACTTATTATTGCAACCAGTTAGTTTAAAGTCTGTTTCTGTTAGTCTTGCCGATTCTCACACAGTGAACGTGCTATTGAAGGATTCCAATAGTGTTATAATATCTGTGTACAAAACTAAACCTGCTAAGAGAACCTATTCTTTTAGTGTTTGAATCCTGAATTGAGATTCAAAAAGGCCTACCTACCTAACACACTAATATTGAGGCTAAGCACTGGTTACACTTACAATTAAGGTAAACATTTATAACAGGGGTTCATAACATGGCTGGTCAGATCCTACCTCCTTGGTTGAAGCTGTATACAGATTGATATAGATTGGTGGGTGTTATGGTTAGTGTTTAGCTATATGTTTTTGGAGCAGCTCAGAGAGATCCTTGTCTCGTAGGTAACATGCTCTCTTGGATGCATGTCCTTGAGCCTTTGGGCGCTGGGGCTTCGTGTGAAATCCCCCTTTCTTTGAAATGTTTACACATCAATAAAACTGGCTCAATTTGGAAATAAGCTGACAAGGACATAATCACCCATCCCACAGGTCCTACGTCTGGGAGCTAACAGGTTCTTAAAACCTTTTGAGTGCTGGTAAAATTCTAAAGTTCTTTGTAGTGGGCTTGTGTTCTGAAGGTTGTTTTATGGAATGGGTCATTTATTCTGTTATTGTTCAATGATCCTCTCATCCGAGGTGTTGGGCTATTTCTGTGCTTTGTTGTGTTGCCTTCATGGCTAAGGCTGTTCTTGCCTTCAGGCAGAATCTCATACGTGCAGCCAATATATTATGTTTAATATAAGCCTGTATTATCTTAAATAGTTAAAGGGTTTAATGCATGTATATTGATTTGTGATACACCATGTAGCAGACTTTGGACACCGAGATGATGAATGGCAGCACAGTGGTGAAATTGGTTAGAATTTAAAGGTTTCATTTCATTACAACCTTACATTATTTTCCCAAAGAAGCCATCTCCTACCAGTTGTGCAAGATCTATGGGGCTTATTTTGAAGAGTTTTCCAGCAGGATGGCTAAGTTTTTAGAGCTGCTGCAAGGAGAACTGTTTACTAACGAGTACCAAGGAACGGCAAGAATGGAACAATCTGTATTCTGTTTTTTAGCGAGACATCAGATAGTTTGAAGGAATGGGAACCTGGGCAGGTGTTGGATGTATGCCATGCCCCTTGTTAGAGATTTTAAAAAACATCTAGAATGTTTAGAACTTTATTTTGTCGGGTACAGTGTGAAATATTGAAACCAGTTATATAGTGAGTTAAAGGTTTTTCTTATTTTGACATCCACCGTGTGCTGGCACTGTTTTGCAGGTTTGGAAGCTGTTTGCTTATAATGCTGTTTTGTGTGCTTTATAATGGTTTTCAAAATCATTGCATTTATACTTTATCCATATTGAGGTTTTTTTCCCTGCAGTACTTTAATATATTAAGCTGGTTTTAATCCCTGGTATCCCCATGCTTGTGAAGCACTGAACCTTAAACTATTTCAAATGCATGTACATTACAGATAGCCCAATGCGTCTGACACAGCACTCTGATTGCGATGTGCTGAGCTGTGACTTTTGAAACCGTGTCTGTGCAGTGACGTTAGTTCATATTGTATCGTCTCACCAAGAACAATAACACACTGTCATTTGCTTTGACGGTATTGTTTTGGAAAATTCGATATCTGTCTTATGTGCCATTCTAATAATAGCGCTCCTCGAGTGAAAACCCCAGGCTGTGGAACACAATGATTGTATACTAATATGTATTACTATTCATCATGCTATACTATCTAATTGCATGCTGTTTTAGTGCATTGGGTTTGTGTTGGTGGCTAACTTTAGAATCCAGCATCTTATGCTCTCCAGCATGAGCCAAAAGGTTGGAGGTGTCAACACAGTGTATTTCAGCAATTCATTATGGCGTTTCCTCAACCGTTTCTTCCTCCTAATTCCACAGCCTTCCTCCCCGTCTCCCACTCTGTCCTTTAGCAGCACCTTGAAGCACTATTGAAATTCCGCACTGCCTTTTAAAATCACTGTTGATGAGGCAACGTGAACCCACAGTGGCTCTGCTGTTCTCCCTCTCCGGGACATTTTTCAAAGTCATGTTTATATAATTAGCAAGAAGTCAAAGTGCTTTGACGGTATCCAACAATGAAAATGCTTAGCGGTCTGGTCTGGAATTGAAGCATGAATGCGTTGGCTGGATGCTAGTTGTCCCTTTTTTACAACACTAAATGCTGGTAACCGTTTTCTCTGCTCGCCCATTATTAGTCCTGGGTTTCTATTGGATGGGCCTAATGATGCTTGACAACCAGATGCACAATGTGAATAAATCCAAGTTGCGTGCTCAGAATGCCAGAGCAGTTGATGTAGGTATGTTCCTTGGTAATCCATATGGGCTACGCTGAGATGATGAAAGCAACCAGATCTAATCGGGAACAACACCTTTTCTTGATTAGAAATACTGACAAGCTTCCTTTAATGCTGTTCCTTCAATGCTGTTACTTTATACTTTATACTACTACGTAATTATATTTACACAGATACTATGTGCTCATACCAAGAACTCTCTGTTAACATTAACATTCTATGTCTCTGTATTACTGCACTGGATAGAAGTGATACGTATTTGTACTACAAATCAACCTCAAATGTAAATGCTTATTCATGATCATGAATATGTACTTTTGTTTTGTTTTGATGATCCAGTTTTGGTTGAACTTGTGGGTCTCTGGTAACATCAGACTCTACATTTTGGTGTGATGTAGGCCTAGATAGGGATGTGTTGTTTTGATTCATGTATAACGGGGTTGTGGAGGTTGGGAAAGGGGAATAATTGCAAAGCAGACGGACCAAACTCCTGAAGACAGGGGTTAGGGTTAGGGTTAACCCTAACAAACAAGTTTGTTTTGTGGCCACGTCTCCCTACTTGTGGACGGAGAGAAGAGTAGCACAAGCTAAATAAATAAATCATAAAGGTATGATTCATTGAAAGGCCTAGTTTAACAGAATAAAGGAGAGTGTAAGAAAGCACCTTTTTGTTATAAATAATTTCACAACAACATTACAACTATTTTCTGTTGTTATTGGAATACTCCTTTTGGATTTAGATGTTTGCACCGTATAGACAGTATCGGGTTTGGACCTTTCTTCAAGGGAGTACTTTCGAATATGAAGCGTTGCTGGGCTTTGGCAGGAGCAGGTATGAGGAGCAGTGCACATAAAGTTGGATATTTTCATTTTTTTCAGTTTTAATTAATTTGAACATTATTTGACTCACCCTTGTATTATCTTCCTATATATTAGTAGCTAGAGTAGTTGGAGGCTACTCGAGTACTTTTCACCCCAGTGCTGTGTGAAAACAAAAACATAGATTCTCGTTAAAACTGTATTGAGTTTCACATTTGGCTGTTGAGCTCTTTAGCTTTTTCTTATAAAAAGAAAGAGTTCCCCCTCCCGGGGAGAAAAAAGGCAAATCTGATCCTGATTTAAGTCTTTTCTTGCCTACTTTGCGGCTATCTTGAGAGATGATTTTCCTTCAGCACAAAGGCAGCCAGACACAAATCTTCATTAAATGTGGCTTGATAAACCATTAATCCACTTGAACACTGTTCTATTTCCCATTAATTCTCCTCCACCCACACAGTGCGTCCAATAGCGAGAGAACTCCCTCTTGAGCATTTGTTGACCAGAAACAATATTAATCCACTACCTCTGTTGTGGGGATGTACGCTGTGTTCCTCATGCAAGACATCAGACTTTTTTTTCTGTCTGTGTCTTTACCTCCA
>CM051013.1:5239214-5294214 GCA_027704905.1 Muraenolepis orangiensis | reverse complement strand
TAAAACTTCACATTCAAGACCTCAGATTGGCCGCTTTTCCCCCAAAAACAACCGTGGAGAGACTTTTGAGAGAGACTTTTGAATTAATTATTAGCCTCCAATAATAAACCCACATTTAAATACATTTTTCTGAAGATCAAACCTTTCATGTTCTAACTTTATCTAAATTGTGTTAAAAAAACAAAAGCTTAAAAGCTCTCTCATACTTACTGTGAAATGGCTTTGTTCTAATGTTAACGTTAACATTTATACCAGACTTCATACTGCCCACTTACAAGGCTACTTGTATAGCAAAGTGGTAGTATTATTATTATCTTAGACATCAATTAAGTTTCAACATGCGTATCAAAAACTGGATTAAATCAAACTAAGACTCGAGATTACATTGAATCCTGCCCTGCCTCGGGTCCACGATGTAACTATTGATACATGGGAAAATCTAAATCCAGTTAAAATCCACATTGAAGGCCTCGTCATTTTGCAGTGTGATGACACATGTCTGCAGTGTTGAGTATAATTCCAGGCAACTCATCAAGAACAAGCCGTATTTAACATTCAAAATGTATTCCCAAAATGTACGGCGAGCCACTGATGTCACGTCTTCTGTACTACTTTGTTATCCTTTCCACACGTTGCATCACACTGCATATAGCCAATTCCCACAAGTATATCGTTGATTGAAGTTAATATGATACGATTGAAGATGTCACGCTTTTCTGATAGATGTGGTCGAGTGTTTGGTGGAGAAAAAAAAAAAAGAAACCCTCCCCTCATTGCTGAATATTGGATTCATAATCGACCCACCTGAACCCTGCTTTCTCCCATGCCATGACCTACAAAAACCGAAGGCCCGGCCCCTCGTTGCGTAAGGCCGTACGTGTCCGCTGCCCGGCACGCTGCTGACATGAAGGCTTTTCCAGTGGGCGAGCAGCGGGGATACCAATATCATCCGGGTCGGTGCGATGGGGAAGCAGAGGGGAGGAGGAGGCTGATCGGACGCGGACGCTATAAATACCCCTGTCACGCTTATATCAAATGAGCCCGGTGCGCTAAAGAGCTGGCGTTAGCGCCCGGGGGTGTTTTTCACGCGCGTCTGCAAAGGTCCGTTGGTGGGGGGGTCGGGGGGGGGGGGGGGGTCCGGAAAGGTCAACGTTGCGCTCAATAGCACATTGATATGAGTGGGTTTGTGTATTGACGTTTATCATGATGGGTGTCGCAGATAAGAAGTATCATTAGAGTTGATTATCCAGTGCGTTATTGGACGAGGCTGTGAAATCGCCGCCCTCAACCGCCACTGTGGATTTATCTTACTCGGCCACGCCGCAGATGCCGGCGTGGAGGATTTATTTAGACGTAAGCAGAACTGTATATATAGAGAATATATTATATGGAGGATGTATTGTATGCATATCGACGCCATCAGAGCCCCTTGCACCTAAGCGTAAACACTGTGTATAGTATTTACTCTGTGTTGCAATCGAATGAATCCGTAAGCTATTCTTAAACATGCTAGTATTTTAGGACACTTTTTTTTTTTCTTCACTAGAAAATCCTCAAGGGTCTCTATAATGAGTACAGTTTTAGCGTTTTAGCGTAGCTGCATTTGATGCGTTTGATTCATTGTGAGGACCAAAAGAAAAAAAGAATTATTTCGGGCATTAAAAAAGAAAAAAAGAGAAAAATGCTCCCCAGAGTGTTAGGCAGCGGGATTCCCAGATTTAAAAAGGGAAAACCTTTCCTGTCCCCGGAAGTTTCCGGCGAGACGGCGATAACCCTGACACCGCATCCTCCCGAGTCAGTCAGTCAGCCGTGCCGTGTAGATACGGACGTGTCCCTGGCAGATCGGGAGGTAGATTTTCCCATCCACACCTCCTGTTGTGGCTGAGGCCTCCGGGGAACAGCCATGTAAATAATGAATGCCCGTGGGTGTGAAACATGCACAGATAACCTTCAAGACGGGCGCGGATCAGTGCCTTCACATTAGCTGATAGGATTAAGGGTAAAATGTACAGAAACTTCTTCATAAGGAAAAACGAACCCCCAACCACCGCAGGTTGGGCGGGTTACATGTTTGCTTAGTGTACGGCTGCTAAGGGCTAGTGAAGGCAATGGTAAGGCAGTCAACAATTTGATTTGCTGTCTTCAGCCCATATTTTTTAATGAGCAGTTAAAAAAATAAAAATAAAAATAAATCCCAAATCCCAAAGATTGCGGCAAATAAATTAAGTTTTTTTTTTTAAACAAAATGTTATGTTTTGACTTAACCTTTCTGATGATTGATAACACTTTGAATATTTCCAGAGAGGGCTTGATGACTTATTTTATTCCACAGTGGGTTATATGTAATCAGCTGGCCAACAAGCCCTCGCTTAAATGCCATTGCAGGGCTGCGGAAGACCGCGATACGTCTCGCCCGGTCGATGCTTACCGCTCTCAATATCCAAATAAACAAAAGTCATTAGCGGGCACAATGTGACTCTTCTGCCTCCAAGACGCATGAGGAGAGCCATTCATCCAGCCTGTGCTGGCGAGAAGAGAACACGTAGAGAACAAAACCGGTCCTCTCAAGTCCCATCTGTCAACACGGGGGGCCCCGATGCACAGCCCATAAGAGACTCCGCTCTTCTCCCCGTCTCTTGCTGTGCCTCAGAACACAAGAAGGAGAAGTCCCCACTCGCTTCTGTCATCTCCTCCGCACTGGACGCCCCGCTCTCCATCACTTTCTTGCTGCACACGAGAGCACAGGGCGTACGGCTCTGCGGTTTGGCTCCGAGGGAGCCGGTGTTAGTGCTGCGCTGGGTGAAAACCCTCCAAAAGAGACGGGAATGAGATGCACCGAAAAAGAAAAAAAGAAGAAATTGACCCTCTCGCTGGGAAACAAGGCGGCGTTGTTTTGGCTCTGGTGAATGGTCCGTTGGTCGTGATGATGTATCTGAGCATCAGGCTCCTCTCCTCTTCTTTTTTTCTATACTTTGTATATTGCGAGAGGGTTTTACACTAAAGTCATAATTTATAAAAAAAACAAAACAGCAATTAGCATAAACAGCTGTAACACAATGACCCCTATTCATCATCGCTATTGGGTTCTGCATGTTAAAAATGTGCGTTGGTCACTGGCTCTCCGTCTCTCTCACACTCACGTATCCCTTCCCCTCTGTCTCTCTCTCTGCCTACCTCTCTCTCTTTTCGCTTCTCTCTCTCTCTCTCATACACACAGTATCTCTTTCTTTGTGACATTTCTATTTATTTTTCACATTAGGATTTATCTCTGGAGATCTCTACACAACACAAACACCAGCTATTTTTACAGCGGAAACGGAACAGTGTGCGTTGATGTGTGTGTGGTCAGAGAATGAAGCGTGAAGGTCAGCGTGAACGGATGATGTCCATCTGCCTATGTTACTTATTACACCCCCCCAGCTAAATGTTTATGAAGAGAGGAATACAAATGAAGAGAGAGAGAGAGAGAGAGAGAGAGAGAGAGAGAGAGAGAGAGAGAGAGAGGAGAGAGAGAGAGAGAGAGAGAGAGAGAGAGAGAGAGAGAGAGAGAGAGAGAGAGAGAGGACAACTTCAGGCTGGTCCTGAAGGTTATTCAGACCCAAGATTAGACACGGGGAGAAAGTTTAATCGTAGCGCCGCCTCAGTAAGACGTACTAAAGGTCTAAACACAGAGAGAGAGAGAGAGAGAGCGAGAGCGAGAGACGTGAAATAATTGAAGCCTGCTAAGAAATGTGCATTTTTTATCCTGGTTGGGGAGGAGGGGCGAGTCAAGCCTTCTTTGTAGTATTTCTTCATGGCTGTATGTGAATGTGAGCGCGAGGTTTCACTGGCACATGTTTTGCTTATTGCTACCCTGGCATGGGAATGAGTAGTATTAGTAAGTATTACATCGAAAGCCAACCGAATACCGGTGGGTAAATTAGCCTGGTGCGATGTATAATGACACGATTTATTCCAGTAGCTCCGGTTCCATGATCAAGTAATGGTTTGATCTGTTGGCTCCGGCGTCATGTTTTCTAATTTACCCTCTATTAGCTTTCGTTATACCATTTTTCAGGAAGACAAAAAAAAAGGAAATACGATTATTTAGCTTGTTGAGCGAAACTAACAAGAGTGCGTTGATAAATCGTCTGGCTAAACATAGCAAGGAAGGAAGCCCTCACAGAGACGCCTGGGAAGGTGAAGATGAGTGATTGTTTTTGTGTTCATCTAGCCTTAATCGTTCTTGACACCCCCCCGGTGTCTCTACAAGGTGTCTTTGTCTTTGACTGTCCTGGCTGCCCTCAGCAGGAAACACAACCAAAGTCAAATTGAATCCAGAAAGGGTTTTTTTTTTTAAAGGGGAAGATAAGGGGGCCAGATATGCCTTAATCATCGTTTGCTCTTGATTAGAAAATCAATGGCCTTTGATGCCAGAGTGCATGTCTGCCGTTGGAGTTAAGAGTGTGACAATGACGGTGTGGGCTGGGAAATTGGCCTCTTAAAGGGCCGCTGTCTCTTTGTTGTTTAGATCCCCGGTCTTTAATGCAGTGAAAAGTCCCCTTCTATCACATAATGTCTGCCTGTCAAAGAAATTACTTTTTCCTTCGCTTCTGTGCGAAACTTTGTTAAAGAAATGCTTGGCTTAGCTCAGAAAGCTGCAGGAATTTCATAGTTTATAGAGACGACTTCCGAGTGTTTCCTTGATTTACGTAACAGATGAGAAATAAAGTTGTCACTCAAGTCTCGGTGGCGGTTTTTTTGAGACATGCCGAAGAGAGTCTTTGATGCCTTTCCAGGCATGGCTGTGTGAAACGTTTTTAAAGTCGTGTTTGCCAGGTTATACTGTTGATACAAAGCAGTAGATAAAGAACCCTGGCACCTGTGAACTTGTGTGTGTATATAAAATAAATGATAATTCCCACAACTCGGCTACAGTTACCCTGGTGTTTCAGTATATTTAATGAGCATTATCCAGCCTCATGTTACTATTCATATGGTCGGTGTCTGTATATTTCCACTTTCAATTATTAAGTCAAAACAATACCGCACCGCATGGAACTAACTATTAGACTTAGACCCTGCTTTAGCCAACATGTGTGTGTCACACACACGTGTCACACGTCACGCCTCCTTTCTCTTATTCACCGTAGCGGATTAAAGGCACACACACACACACACACACACACTTGCTCCGCCTCTCATCAATATGCAGACGATAATGAGTTTCCAGGTTTACCCGCCGTCTTCCCCCCCTCATTCTTCGTCTGCGTGCCATGCTATTGTACTTCCTGTGTTTTTACTAGCTCTGCATATCGATCCTGTTTTATCGCCACTGGCACACCCCCCTCCCTCCCCTCTCCCCCCCCCGGCACAATAAGCCTGCAGGAATATGGATGAGTTCTGGCGTCTGGGGGGGGGGGGGGGGTGTACTCTGCTGATTAATATGCCCAGTGTGAGGATATGATGGAAATTCACACTTATGTGCCTCGTGTGCACACAGATTTCTGTGCGGAGGCCACTTGTGTAATGTAATGAGGGTTATTCCGCAGGACGGAGGTGAGGAGATTCACTGCCATGTGAAAAGCCAGAAGTCACGCTAGTCAGAAGTCATGCTAGTCGCCTTGCTAGTCGCCTTGCTAGTCGCCTTGCAAACCCCCCCCGCCCCCCCCGTCATCCCTCCCCATCCCCAGTGCTCTGCTTGAAGCAGTGTGCATAATCTATTGATTGCGATTCAAATGTCGGACTGACAACCAATCAGTGTCATGGTATAAGAGATTGCTCTCTCCAGAATGAAAATGTCAGGCTCCGGCCCCCTGACCCCGTGGTTATTCCTGTATGAGCGAACATGTGTACATGTCTACCTGGGAGCCCCCGGTTCACTTCCTGGGTGACGTGAGCCAAGCCCATTGGACCCAATGAGGGGTAGAAGAGATTGGATTCCACCGGATTTCCACCGGTCGTCCCACTTCGAAGTAGCGCAATTATGTTTTTTGCGAGTTATTTGACACTCTAATAAAATAAAACGGGAAACAAAATAGCAGCAACGCAATTATTCTAGCCCTATTAGTTTGTGTCAGCCCTTATCAGGGGAGTCAATGTGTCTGTTAGTCCAGGGACACACGGGGAGAACACGCTTCCTCGGTCAGGGAGGGAAGTGGTCTGGAAGATTCCCACATTGTTCGCCGTTGGTTTGTTTTCCTTCGGTTATTGATGGGGGGGGGGGGGTTGAGGTGACATTCAGATAATGTCACCTTTCTCGGTGTGTTTTTTTTTCTCTTTTTTTGGTATGTATGTATGTATGAGGACCATCCGCGCTTCTCCTCCTTCCTAATGAGATTCCCTCTCCAGCTGTTCGAGACACGACCAAATAATAGGCCACCTCCAGCTCTATTTGACTTCCCTGGCTAAACGCAATCAATTCACACCGACGCCCGGCGTGCTCCCGAGCCCGGCCTCCGCACACCTTCATCACCACCGCTGCATTATTAAAGCGGAGACCCAGCAGTAAGGTTATAGTTGGGCGCGTCTGCGCAGAGGCACTGCTGGCGCACGCGCTGCCCTTGACGTGTTCCCGTTGGTTTTTGCCACTGAATAAAAGCATCATTTTAACAGAATTAAATAGCCATAACAACCGGCCCGGGCCACCGGTATCTGTCACACGGCGGTTGTTGAGAGTGAAGTATTGCGCCCGACCCTCCCCCGGGGAACAGCTCCATCAATCAAGGGCCAGAGGGTGGTGGGTGGGTGGGAGGGGGGATATTTCTTTCATTTCTACCTGTTACAGCCCTGCTTCTTTTTGCCCCCGTGGACGGGATTAGTGATTGAACACTAAAACACGACTCTGGCGCCGCCGCCATGTTCGCCACTCACGACGCCACAGATTGAAAAATGGGGTTTCCATACATCAGGGGGGGGGGGGGCCGGGAACCTTCTCTACGCCGCCGTGTCCAACACAAAGCCGTACCGCTCATACCGCCGCTCGGTGTGCGATACCTCGCATCCGCCCACCCGGTTAGTGTCGATGCCTCGCTATTAGGATGTAAGTGCACACAGTACGGCCATCACGAGACACAGTACATTATGAATATAGAAGCACTTGACGGTCTGCTTGCCGTTGAATGGTCAGCTCGGTGATTTCTTGCTTATTATCGCAGCCCTTTCTGAACACCGTTATCTTCAAGATAATTGCTTGGCGGTTTGCATGGTTGATGCTACGATGTTGCCGCATGCATTAGGACTGCGGGAGTTATGACTTGCGCTTATGGCACGGTAGCCTAGCATAAACCTATGTGGTGATGGTGGTTGTTGTCGTGGGAATATCTATTGGCACTCTCGTGTAATCCACGGAGCACACTGAGCTCACAGCATGGCAGTGTGTTCCACTGTGGCGGTCCCGCTGTGTGACGGTAATGATTGCAGGTGTGTACGGGAAGCCACTTGTTGGCTTGATGAGACACACACGCACACGCACGCACACACACACACACCACACACACACACACACACACACCACACACACACACACACACAACACACACCACACACACACACACACACACACACACACACACCAGATTCAAACTCGTATTTACACAGCACAACATTGTTTATTTTCTGAATGATGGGTCTGTCACACCTCCTGCAGTGTGGGCCTTCAAATTGCATATGTACTAATATTTTGTCAAAATATGGCGTGCACTCTACTACTGAACCGTATACGAATATTGACAAAGAAGAAGACACATTCACATGCAGATTGGTTTATTCATGTGGTGAATAAACCACAGTGACAAATTTAGATTGATTCAGTGACTTCTAACACAATGATGTTACTGTTTGTATAAATGTATGTGTTTAGATTATGTTCTATTCACAGATCTTTTCTTTTAACAGTACTGCCATTTTCATCCGAAGCAAAGCACTATACGACAGACCTTATACACAGACCTATATATATATATATATATATATATATATATATATATATATATATAGTTCCCCGGGGTCCATATATAGAACCGGAACAATCTCCATCGTTCCAAGTTACCAGGGTTACGACGGTAGTTCTCCAATCCTTTTAATTAGGATCTTATCGCATCTTAACACGTACACATTGCTATTTTAATCCATAGATATGCAGTATGAAATATGACTAGTGCTATTCCAAAGTGTGTTCCTCCTCCTCCTCCTCCTCCCTGGGCTTGGCGCACGTGTCCCGCCCGGGCACCTGTGTGGCCGGTGATAAGGCAGTTATAGCCATGACAAGGCCCTGTCTCCCTCCGCCCTGATTCCTCTATTGCCTCCCGTCTGCCTCTCTCTACCGCTTCCCAGGGCCAAAAACAATATGCTGTAAATTGCGCCACAGCGTCGTCGTGGCGAGGGGGGGGGGGGGGGGGGGGGGGGTTGATGCGCGGCCCGTGAACGTGATGTGATTGGGTATCGATTGACGCCACAACACTAAAATTGCCTGCCTCGTGACGGCCCCGGCCTACGACTGACAGCTTGGGTACAGGACGACGGGAGTGGCGTCGTGTGTGTGTGTGTGTGTGTGTGTGTGTGTGTGTGTGTGTGTGTGTGTGTGTGTGTGTGTGTGTGTGTGTGTGTGTGTGTGTGTGTGTGTGTGTGTGTGGTGTGTGTGTGTGTGTGTGTGTGTGTGTGTGTGTGTGTGTGTGTGTGTGTGAGAGGATGCCTTCTCTCTTCTCTACTCTGATCACCGACCTCTCACCAGGGCCAGCTCGGAGAGCAGAGACAGCCCCACCCCCACCCACCCACCACCTCCCCCCCCCCCCCCACCCCGCTGAGATGCGGGAGAACATCACAGCTTCATACTCGGCAATCTAATACACCACAGGAGCTGGGCTTTGCCCCCTTTTGTAGGGACTTTTCTATCCATTTACAAAAAGCATGTAAACGTCGTCTTCCCATTAAAATGCCAGTGATATTTGCACATAGACAGTTTTCTTTTTCTAATCTGTTGATGTTTTAACATTTGCAGCGTTAAGCAAAGATGGGGGGGGGGAAGCTTTACGCTGGCTCCTCAATTGAAAGTAGTAGTGACACAGTGCTGTCAATCTGCATATGATTAAAACATGCCCTGGATCCTGTTGGAGGATGAATAATGCAAAAGAAATTGCTTGTGTAATGAAGAAATGGAAAATAATCCCACCACAATTAACTCTCCCACATGCGGCCCATAACACAGTCATGCTCCGTCTACGAGGACATGATGTCCAGCTGGGGAAGATCTAAGACTGGAAAGACACCAGGGCTTTGGCAACATTATCCAGTTACTTGTTACGCGTGTGCATATCCACACCATTCAGTCCGTAAGGTAAACATTACACTTTGCTTTAGCTCTGAAATGAGAAACGGTGGGGTTGGTGCACCTTGGTGCTGGCTGTGGTACACGGAGACTTTATGAATATACGATGGATCATCACAACGGGGCTATATATAGCGTCGATAAGATGTGACGCCCGCTGTATCGCGTTGACTTTTTCGTTTAGTCTGCAATTACGGATGCACGGTGGTGAAATGCCCCCCTCTCTAACTACCAAGTCGCTCTCTGGCCCTCGGGGTAAAGTGCAAAATAAAATGCAGAACGACACCTGCCTGAGGTTGGTTAATCACGCCCTGATCCTCCCTTAAGTGGTACAGCTTAGTCATTCTTATACGCACACATTTGATAATGCCCCTGCATTACTCCTCCAATTCTCAATGTGATTCAGGCACTGCAAAGCCTATATATGTATGTGTGTGTGTGTGTGTGTGCATATATATATATATATATATATATATATATATATATATGATATATATATATATATAATGTGTATATATATATATTTATGGGGCGCCGACTAACGATTATTTTCATGGTCGATAAATCTAGCGAATATTTTCGGTGAATCAATTTATCATTGACACTAGAAAATGTCATAAATAATAGCGAATGCCGTCGCAAGTTCCCAGAGTCCAAAGTGATGTCTTAAACGTGCTTGTTTTTATCTGACAAGCAGCCAATAAAAACAAAAGTATTCATTTTATGATCCATGAAACCAAATATTGGACTTTCTGAAGTATCAAGCCGCAAATGGTATTTGGTGTTCGTACTTCATAAATTACCTAAACAATCGATTTATACAAATTTAGATTTGACTCATTTTCTATCGATCGACAGAATGTGTGTATATATATATATAATATATATATATATATATATATATATATATATACATAAAACGTGTATACATGTATATATAATGTGTATACATGTTTTTTTTGTACATTTTTGTTATGTTTGGCACATTTAAGTAGCATCTGACAGTTGCGCCGCACACCAGGTACGCCACACATTGAATCTGTGCCCGTTCCTCCTCCCCCCCCCCTTGGACACAGTGGGTGTCGTTGCTGGGAGCTGGCAAGCTTTTCCCACCCACCCAAACGCAAACAAAGCGTGATTTAAAGAAGAGCGAGGGCAGCTTACGGGGTGATGTATGTGTATTTTGTTTCAAATCCTAGAAGTATGATGAATGGTGGTCCAGAGCCCCCCGGAACGGTACCCTTGTGTGCCGTGGCGGGAAAGGCAAGGACGACGGAGTGTGCTGGGTTGAAATGAAAAGGGAAAAAAGGGGGCCTGGCTCCTTAATCAGAGGAAGTTAAAAGTGGTCTTGACAATATCTCTGTGCGGTGTCGCCACGTGATAAGCCCTGTCTCGGAGGGATCGGGGGGGGGAAAACGGGGCACAGGTGAGACATTATTCTGTTGGAAGAATATGAATTTATCGACTTGGTTCCAAATGACAAACATAAAACAAACAAAGTAGGCCACTTTGAGTGACAGGCACATGGGGCATTCGGTCCCTCGCCGCCAAAAACGAGACAATGTTTATGGAAAAAGCCTTCTGTGTTTATTGAACGCAGAGGTATTTTTTTTTTTTGAGGGGCGCATGTGGCGCACATGTAACTAGATTACGGCCGTGTTATTTCATTTGGTCCGTCTGTCTTTGTGTTTGTGTGTCTGTGTTTTTTTCGCCTGTGTATTTGCGTATCTGTGTATGACCGTATTTGTGTGTGTGTGTGTGGTGTGTGTGTGTGTGGTGTGTGTGTGTGTGGTGTGTGTGCTCTGTGTGTTTGTATTCCGCTGTAGTCTGTGGTCATTTGTTGTTGAAGCTATTAGTTTCCTCAAGCCGTCTGCTGCAGTCGCGCAATTAATTTGCCCGCACTCTCGTCCCCTCATTAGACTATATGCCTGGTCTGCATGCTGAGGGGGAATATTGACGTTGTCAACAAACACCGCTCATGGCCGCTGAACACACGGGCAGACACTTTTTACATATCAGGTGTCTGATGAAGGGGGGGGGGGGGTGGGGGAGCAGAATTCATGGGCTCATTCAAACCCCGGCCATGTAGCCATCACAGCCCCGGAATTGGAACAGATTTGGGCAACACTTTGCAAAGAGAGGAGAGAGTGAATGGCCATGGAGCTGCAGCTGACCCAGCCAATTTGATGCGTATGTTGCACAGAATTATTGACTAGCTCTTTAGTGTGTGGCTCCCCGAGGAGCAGGTAATTGTCTCTCTGTGTTTCTGTTTAAACTAACTCCATTTTGGCAGTGCACCGCCTCAAATCAACCATGGAAACCTCAGTGACGGAGAACATTCGGTATCCATACCGATCCATACCGATCCGAAAATGTCCACAGTGGTAAACGGCCCCATAATTGCTATTATCACACCCGTGTTGATTTCTTTGTAAGAAAATAAAGCAAAGTAAGAAAACAAACATTCGCTTGGCTGTTTGCTCTGATAGTAAAACCCTCACGTTTACCTCACTATAAATGTTTTTTTAAATACGCCAGTTCCAATTGGTGTCATCTATTAAACTTGTAGCACGGCTGTCCCTGGTGCTTTTTTTTTATTGGCAACGAATCACCCCCATCCCCAACCCCACCGTACGCACACATGTTTTTAAGTTGATATTAAAACCTGATTTGAAATAAGACATTTTCAATCTGTAGATGCAAAATATTTCGCTGCTTATCTTTTGATGACTTGCATCTAATTTGGAATTAGCATATCCCGGTGAAGTGTACAGTAATTTGTCTTTGATGATTGGTTCGTCTGTAATAGATGGGGGGATTGCCTGGTCTCCCTTCTGCCCTCTCGCTCTCTCTCTCTCTCTATCTCTCTGTGCTCTCTCTCTCTCTCTCTCTCTCTCTCTCTCTCTCTCTCTCTCTCTGTGCTCTCTCTCTCTCTCTCTCTCTCTCTGTGCTCTTCCCTCTGCTGGAGAATCACACGGCATCTTTGAAGTGTGCTTTGACCAGCAGTGCATTGAGAGAGCACTAATATTACCCTGACCTGAAATGAAAGGGATTAGGCATCGGAACCCCTGCTGCAAGAAAAGGCCATCTCGATGTACAGGAGACATCTTGTTTACTTTCTTTGTGGTTCTTTTTTCCTGTGCTCTATGTTGGCCCTAATCCTAAAATATATTCCAAGCCCTCAAAACATTTTCCCGAATGTTTACGGGAGAGGTGAGACACGGAGTCAGAGCATCTGTGTTCAGTGGGTTTGTGCATACCCATCCTCAGCCCACGTCCGTTCCCTCGCCTTATGTTCTCCAAAACATCTCTTTTGTACTATATGGCAAACATACACCAGAGAGAGACAGAGAGAGAGAGAGACAGAGAGAATAACAATAGATTGTGTAAGCCAGGGAGGGAGAAGACCATTCTAATTCCACAGCCAAGAGCCACATAGATTGCTTTTGTTTTATTGCGGCTAAAGGTGGCACGAGAACTTTGCAATTATTTGCACAATTAGTTGTAATTATGGTATAAGCATTTATCTTGCGCGCCCAAGAAGTTCCAGTGTGTATTCTTCAAGGGAGAATCGGAGGAATTAATATAGATTGTTTTCTCCAGAAAGTGCCGCTTGTTTGCTTGACGGCAATTAGCCGCTAATACCTGCGAGATCTCCCGCCCCGCTCAACCCCGTGCTGTGTTCAGTTCCACAATGATCAGACAATTAATGACGGGTGGAGAGCAGCGGCGTGACCGCAGTCTCTGCACCATCGCAGACGATCCGCTGTTCCGCGGTTATTATTATTTTCGATGTGTTTGTTGTCGTGTGTGTGTGTGTGTTGTGGTGTTGTTATTTTTTTGGGGGGGGGCCATTGTGAAACAAAAAACAATGATGTGAGGTTACATTTGTTTTTGCATGCATTATCTCTTCTTATGGTTGTGGAACTAATGGCGACACAGACACCACCGGCCCTTAGAAACCCACCATCACCCCCCCCCCCACCCCACCACCACAAACCCCCCCCCGGTTGCCTTCCCTGAGCTTCTTTGCATATGTCATCGTGCGACAACAAACCACAGTGGAGCATAGGTTGTTCTGAAAGGTTTCCCGGATAATTACCCAAACGGCTGAATTATAATAAAGCCATGTATCACTGTTTTGCAATTGTTTCGTCACGTTAATTAAATCTGTATTATAATATCCACGTATAATACATCATCTAATTGTGAGGAGTTTTGCGTCGCTAATCATCTATATTTTCAGGATATAGTAACGGAGCATGTTGAGTCGAGAGGGCTTGAGGGAGAGAGGATCACTTCTTGCTTCTGACCACATGAAGGTTACTTGACTCCCCTAATTGACAGGCAATGTGAAAGGGGACAATTGGACTGCAGTTACAAATAGCGATTACCGTCCCACAACTGTTGCATTTAAGATAAAGGTCTGTGAACGTGTCCCCGTTAAGCGGGACGCTGTGAAGATGTGCATTGCATTGTAATCATGTCTTTTTGCGTGTTGCAATTCACTTACATTCCAGGAACACACACATGCATACATTCATAAACCATAAAATGTCAGCATGGGTTTTTTCCATCACAACTCAACCACACCAGGTGAACCCAGTAGAGAGAATTGCATTGGGTTAACGCGCTCCTCTTTGACTTCCTAATCAGTGCCTTTTACATAACATGGAAACATAATTTAACGTCTTGTCTTTTGTTCTATGGTAATTTCCATTACGTTTGTATTATTGTTAATCTTTGATTCTCCCAGGACTACACCTAACCTTGATTTATGTTTGAAGTTAATGAAATATAAAATGCTCCTCTTGTTGTTCTGTTATTCTACTGTTGTTGTTGTTGTTGTTGATGATGTTTTTTGAGCCTCTGGGCTGACATGCCATTTGCTTTGAGCAACAACAACAACAAGAACCAAAAGACCAACGCATCTCCCCGTCTCACGGCTACCTTTGCGAACACAATTTGTGTTTTAATGTTGCTAAATTGTAACGAAAGCATTAACACATTAAACATGAGTAATGTGTCGACGGGGCTTTGGTGCCTAGCACCAAACTGTACCCTCATTTTCTTGAGAGGTTTTGAAATGAGCAAACACTTAATTTATGGCGCAGGTCCTGTTTAAAAGGATGCTAAAGAGATAGCGCCTATTTGCCTCACGCCTATTTGCTGTGGTCTAGCCGTGTCCTGGAGACAAGTCAACTCTGAAGGTTGCTTGGGTTTGTTTGTTTATTTCCTTCAATCACTCATCACTTAAGTGTTGTGATGAGCCATTAATATTTGAATGCCACTTATTGTGAATATGATCTGCAGCTTAAGAGTACTTACACATGTTCTTACTTCACTTCCTTGCTTTATATTTTTTTTCCAGAGACATCCATACAGGCGCCATAATGGTTTATATTGAACTTGACCCCAGATCCATGACCTCCTGCATAAGCTTGGTAATCATTTCACTTTTTATTTAATGCATTATGATTGGTTTTCTCCTTTTTTGCCATTTTGTGTCATAACCCTTTCCATGATCTAACACAGCCTGTATTTAGAGCTGTGTTTATATTTCTTTACCCTTCTCAAGTCTTCCCATTGTTTGCACCCTGCATTGTTTTTATTCCCATTGAAACGTTGGCATTTATTTATTTAGCATTTATTCATGTATGTTTATCTTATTATTTGTAATTTCTTTGTTCTGCTACTTCTGCCATCCCTGAGCCATATTCTTTACTCAAATGTTTTTTCATCCCGCTCATGGATAACCCATTCATCATATTTAAACAACATTTACAAATTCCCAATTACCAGGTTAAAATCCTTATTACTCGTGGATACGCTCTCTCTCTCTCTCTCCCCCTCCTCCCTCTCCCTCTCCCTCTCCCTCCCTCCCTCCCTCTCCCTCTCCCTCTCCCTCTCCCTCTCCCTCTCCCTCTCCCTCTCCCTCTCCCTCTCCCTCTCCCTCTTTAACTTTTTCTTTCTATTTTCCCATCCTCTTCAAAGTTATGTAAGCGCGTGGGTATTCTCTATATGTGCCCAAACACAAACAGAATATAGCGAGACAACGATTTGGGGGAGGGCTGGAAATGTACAATATTCTCTCCTCTCCTCTCCTCCCAGCAGCACATCCCACATGGTTCACGTCCCATCTTACAAAGGTTGCTCTCAAGGCTGTGGAAAAAAACAAAACCCCAATCAATGTTACTCATGGTTGTCGACACCATGCCGGCTTCCATGCTCTCTCCGGCGGACGATGATCAGTGAGCCTTGCTGGAGTTGATTCCGGGGAGCTTACGGGGAGTGGCGGGCCGGGGGTTAAACTTTGCGAGAGCTGGCAGTGTGAGGGAGAGGCGAGGCACAAGGTTGCCACCCAGAGCAGTAGACTTGCTTGTCTCAGCAGAGTAAACATCACCCCTCATCTGCACACAGTAATGACTAACAGAGCGGGACGTGCACAGAACACACTATGAGCGCCACTTCTCTCACCGCTGCCGCGTGGCGTTCTCCCACCCCTGCTCACCCAAACACAAAGATCACCTCCCGTATGCAAAATGTGTGGACACGGGTATTAACAAAGCCCTGTGTGCCCTGTCACCTCTGCTTTGTGTGTCTGGAGTGACAAGGTCACATTTCCAAGGGGGAAGATCCATTGTTTGCAGGTCCTCAGTCAATGGGGGGGACATTTCGAGAGGCAGGCAAAGTCAGTCCCCTGCACATTTCCTCCCCATCTAACACACGTATACAGACATATACACATGCACACACACGTATACACATGCGCACACTCTCACACACACACACACACACACACACACACACACACACACACACACACACACACACACACACACACACACACACACACACACACACACACACACACACACACACACACACACACACACACACACACACACACACACACACACATCTGTCAATTGTATCAGTGCTAGTACATCATAATGAAATAGGTAATAGCGAGTGTTCCTGGGTCCCGTTTGTGTGACGGATTCAGTTTTAATCGGCTGTCGTCTCTTACTTGGAACATTAAGGCTTTTAACTGGGGGGAGAGACAGCTAAAATAGCCTGACATTAACGTAACATGAAGCACATTAGGTGCACATAATACAAATCAATGCAAGTTAATGCAATAACAAACCAGCGATCCAATTATTGTCATAGTGCTAACAAATATGTTCCTAAATAACATCAGCACTGTTGTTGTTGCACAAAAACAACACTAGGTGTGCAATACTAAAACATCAGTCAATCAAATTAACTGGCTGGCCTATGCTGGCCAATCTGAAATGTACCCGTGAACGTGATGAATATTGCATTTTTATGCAAACCCTGTAGTTGTTGTAGTTGTTGTAGTGGGTGTAGTCGCCAAAACCTCCGTCCATAGCGTTGTTTCCAATTAGGGCTCCACTTCGCAGTGCTGCACACGCTGGTGTGTACAAAACACAGACAAATTTCACTTTAGTTGCACTTTATATATATATGCAGCGCTTTTTGGTGAGGCAACATTTTTTTTCATATGCAGCCCAACAAAAGGATCTTGAACTTTCCATTGTAGCAAGGGCACCGTTGTTTTACCCTGAGCCGGGTCGCATTGGACGAGGACGTTCGGAGAGAGACACGCCCAACTGGAGGTCAACCGTTGTTGATGTCCCGGCGTGCCACGCACAGTAGGGGACTTCGGCCCTCATGCCCTTGTATTTCCCCGTCAAATGCAAACATTGAATTCATTTAGATTGGGCAAAAGGCTCTGTGGCTGCACCACCTACGTACGTTCCCGTGCAGAGAGAGAGAGCGGCTGAGGACTGAGATGTGTAGGGCTTGAAGAGCCGGGAGAAGCTGCAGATGAGTGTTTGCCGTGCCTGGTGGTGATGTGAGAGAGAGAACAGAGGATTATTGTTAGCATACCCAGAAAAGTTCATGAAGGCCAATGATTCTTCAAAGCAAGCAAGGTTAAGATTTACACAATGTTCTGGCATCCGTTGATGCATGTCAGTGCGATCCAGTGCTGCTGGCGCAGATGACTTAAGATTGAGAGGAGTTGATGGTCCCCCCCCCAGAGCAATGATTCAACATCCGATAATGAAGAAATACTATTTTGGTTGAAGCCACAAGCCACACGAGCGCCGAGGAGAAGATGGCAGAAGCACAAGCATAGCTGCAAGAATACCGAAAGGCCAGAATCAAAAAACAAGGAGAATCAAACACCGGATGTGCCTCCAAAATGGTCTGTTTAATATATTGGCGTAGCAATTCCCAAGTGCATCGAGACATGAGAGTGTAGCATTCAAGTCCATGTAGCCCTTTACAGTTTGTTTAGCCTTCTTGTCTCCAATGGAGCATCTTGTGAAGGGTGCCTCTGACCCAGGCCGTTTTGTCCATTAAAAACCAGGCTGGCTGTTTGGCTGTTGGGTTGTATTTCATGTGGTCTCAGGCATGCGCAGGGCGGATACAGCGATTGCAGCTGGCAGTCCTTGTCCCTTGTTGACCTGTTTTGTTAACTCCACCGCTGTATTTCAGTGCCTGATTAGATGTCACTCAATTAAAAGCACATTTCTGTGGAGAGACAGAGAGAGAGAGAGAGAGAGAGAGAGAGAGAGAGAGAGAGAGAGAGAGAGAGAGAGAGAGAGAGAGAGAATGAGAGAGAGAGAGAGAGAGAGAGGAGAGAGAGAGAGAGAGAGAGAGAGAGAGAGAGAGGAGAGAGAGGAGAGAGAGAAAGAGAGAGGCGAGAGGCCTCCCTAGTTGCCATGGATGCCGAGCGAGTGGTAGTGGAAGCGCCTAATGTGTCTCCCGGAGCACCATAATGAAATATCTACGCTGCACCGGCAGAAATACACAGACAGCCCAAACTTTCACACCCAATCAATGAGAGCTGTGTGGCTGGGCTTTTCTTTCCCCTCCCTCCTTTTCATTGGAAAATTAAAAAGGATGTGTCTCGTAAGCCACAGAGGACTCCCGCGTGATCGTCAGGCAGTGAGAAACACCAGGATTAATAGATCTCCCCCTAATATGGCTCATAGCGCTGGTCCCCGAGCGGCCCGATCAGGTAAGGCCCAGCGAAGCAAAGATCATTTATAAGTTGTTCATTATTTTAGCTTCAGATTCCTCTGTCTGGCATTGATTTAATAAACACTGATGTATCTGCTTGTAGGAAAGAAGTGCCATTTTTCATTACCCACATTCGCTATCTTTGTTATCATAGTTATCTGTCGAGCACTGGCATTTCAGCAGGTATATATATATATACCCCCTCCATTCTCATGCGTGTGTTGGAATAAACACACAGGGAAATAAAGTGTAAATCTTGGCCCGGGAAGATAGTCCTTTTAATGTTTGCTGAATTATTCTTTGAAGGAAAATATTGTATTTTATCGGTCTGCCTCTGTGCCCGCTCATCCAGACATAGGTTTGTAAATGAACACTTTGTTTAATAAAGTTCCGCCAAACAGCTCTTATTATCCATGAAAGGACTCAACAACGTGTGACATCAACAGTGAGGTACAATAATTAATGATCTTTCAATGTGTTGCGATGATTAATGTATTTGTTTTTGCAATTTGATGGGCCCATAAACTGTGTGAAATAGACAATGAGCTCTGCGATTTCCCCCCCCCCCCCCCATTCCCTATGGTGAGGAGTAGGATGCAGCGACGCCAAGGCTGGCTGTAACAAAAGGCAGCTGATGAAAAACAAGGCGCAGCTCAAGACTATCTGTGTGTTATTAAGGTTAACCGCCAGTTAAAGTGTGTGTGCCCTTGACCTACCTTTTTATTTTTTTAGCTTGTGATTGGAGAGAAGCTTGTTGTTATTTGTTGTTGTTGTTTTGTGCTTTAAAAAAGATATATATATAGATATATATCTATATATATCTATATATATAGATATATATATCTTCTCAAGTGTTAAAAGCAGTTTGTGGTCGGATTAGGCGTTTGTTGCCGGCACATCAAATCAAGATGAAAATAAAATGGAATGATCAATTTGGCCTGCATTAATCCCTCCTCTTCAGCGGCATGCCATCGATTTTCTTGTTTGGCTTCCCCCCCGATAACAAGAATCGTTTAAAGGTCACAATTTTATGTCTGTCAAACAGAAAACAGCCGTAAAGCATCGAGAGCAGCCTTTGAGGCTTGGGGGTCGGTCTGAAAGATAGCCCGTCACCTCACGCCTCAGACGGCGCCTATAGAAGTCATAGACAAATGCGCTTTTTTTTTAAAAGCTATTGCAGTCCAGGAGGTGCATAACAAAAAAAAAGAATCCTCCGGAGGGTAGTTAGGCACATGGATACTCCTCTGTTGAAATGATATGTGTATCCCTTTAAGGTAATAATTATCACTGGTCCTTAATTTGAATATTCCCATCCAAGCATGCATTTTTAATTCAACAGAGGTTTGCAGACTTTGCAAAAACTCTGTGGTGATGCATTTACTTAAAATAGCTCGGCGCATGCAACCCTGACGGACATAGAAAAATATTACTAATGAGAGTGCAACGCCTGCTTTGAGCCCAGCCTCTGCTGACGTGACGTTCATCTCCAAGCGTTGTATCGGTGTCACCATCGACGGCGTGAGGGACACTTCCAATGAACCTATGACGGACGGCCTTATTGGCTGTGTAGCGGCTTTCCTTTCGTTTTTTTCCTCCCGGATGTTGGCGTTTTTCTGTATCTTTCTTTGTTTGTCTTTGTGTTTATTTATTTTTTGTTGCTTTGATTTCTTTCTTGTCTTGCTCTATCCCCCTGCCCCCAATTCCTACTCTTTTTCATTTTTTTTTTCTTCGTTCCTTTCTGTTATTCGGGTTGTAAATGTCAGTGTTGGGCCACTGCGCTAGATGGAACACATATGAATACAATAACTGTTCAGAGATCACAGTGAGATCAGCGGCTCTCCTGGCTTTCACAAACATCCAGCGCTGACCTTTCCTCGGCTCCGGCTCCGGGATACGGAGCCGTGCGCATGGCGGGGCCACCGCCTGGGGCACTTAGGATGCTCGGCGAGGAGACATCTCCGGGGAGATGCTGATCAAACAGAAAAGCGCACACTGTTATCAAAGCATCTGCACTACTGTTTGTACAGTTTTGTGTGAAAGCCAACGATTATGGTCCGACTTATTCGGTCTTTACTCAGTTCGAAAGTACTTAGTACGCACAAACAAAACCAAAAAAGAAAACCCTGTGATTAACACAAATGAATTTTTAAGAATGTGGGTGGTTTTATAGAAATAAGTTCAAGTTTTTGTTGCTTTTTGCACTTTACATAAGGAAATCATCATAAGCACAAGAACATCCAGTCCCTACTCCACAGGGAACAAAGAAATGAACCCGAAACTTTCCCTAAGAGTTCAAGGAAATCCTAGGTTTATATTGTTCGTTAGCAGCTGACAACACAACTGTCTCCCCTGTGTCCATTATGGCAGGGGTGTATTGGAGCCTTATGAATACTATATGAGGCGGAGTTGAGTGATGTGTGCTGTGCTCTGTTGGCTGACTGAGACAAGGCCTCGCTGGTGAGGGAAAGGGGAGTGAGGGGAGCCCACGGAGTCACAGGGAGAGGAGAGAAAGGAGCGGCAGGTCTCCTCGCCGGGGTCAATATAAAACCTCATTACTGGGGTGTCATAGAACATTTGTGCACTTTCTGCTCCATCTAGCAGCAATTTTGCCGGATAAGCACTGCTCTCGTTTGGCCCGTTTAAAGCATTTTCCCGAAAGCAAGGCCTGCCCACAGGAAGGCCGTGGTTTTTTTTTTTGCAGAGGAGAGGAGGCCCTGGCAGCCCTCTCCCCTTCCACATGTCTGTTTCGGCGTGTGGAACGGCGCCACGACATCATGGCGCCGTGTGTTGAGTATGTGCGTCCGTGTGTGTCTGGTATTAGCTTGACGGGAAGAGGAGGAGGGGGCGGGGAATGGGGGGGTACTTTCTACACATATAGACATTGCCTTGACTCCAAGTGTGAACCTGGCAATTAATCCTCTAATAACCTAGTTACCGTGCTGCTGCGCCGGCGCCCCTGTATATCAGTCTTAACTCCAGCAAGCAGCCTGACATCGCCGCTCCCCAACCGACCAAGCTGCCCTGGTTTAATTTACTCCTGTTCTTATGTTCCTCCTCCTCCTCAACGCCACAGACCTTCTCGGGGGGGGGGGGGGGGGGGGGGGGGGTGGGGGGGGGGAGGCGGAAAACAAGATTGTTTCTGCCGGTTCGTCTGGAAACTTCTGGCGAAGGGAGGGCGGGCGGGCAGCGGGCATGATGTAAGAATGTGTGCTTTTTTATTTAGTTGTTTGTTGTTTTCTCTCTCTCTCTCTCTCCTGCTGGGCAAAATGTAATCTTATAGAAGCAGAGTGACATGCTCGTATGCCTGCCTGCCCGCCCGCCCTCCTCCTCCTCCTGGCGTTGTATAGCTGCCCACCCGCTGAAGCGCTGGACCACTCCACGGCTTCGCTTTGTAATCACATCACTGAGACGGTTCACCACGCCACCATGCAACTGCATCGTGTGCAGAGAGTGGGGATGATCAGAAATAATCAGAGGGACAATTATATCATCTAAATGCTGTTACTTATATGGCAAATGCCACTAATCTAACACACACACACACATATGTATATATATATATATATATATATATACACATATATATCTATATGTATATTTATTTTTGATTCATTAAGATGTATTACATACACACTGAACACAACATCTCGAAAACAACGATTGTGAATAAATCATGATCGGATAAAAGTGATACATGCAGAAAATACTGGAAAGGTCAGTAAAAATCCTAACTCTAATTACTGGTGGCGAATTTGCCAGGAACACACTAATTAAACCACAGAAAAATCTCCACTCCCCCCACCACCACCACCACCTCCACCATAAGCCTGCATATTAATCATTGGGAAACCGGCAAGAGGGCTGGCTTATCTGTTGCCCTTTTTTATTTTCTGAATGTACTGTAAAACACAAACACATAAGCACACACACTCACTCTTTCCCTATCTCTTTCTTGCACACACAGACACAGACACACACACAGACGCACACAGACGCACACCTACACACACACACACACACACACACCTAGATACACCTAAACAAGCGTGCAATGAAGAAGCAATGGATTGCCCACCCAAGTGGTCTTAGTGGTGTGATGCAGTGAGGAGTAAGCGGAGCCACCAACCACCACTAGAGCTTCTGTCCAATTGAAACTACTGCCAGGGAGGTCTGAACAAAGGCCCTAACTGAGTGCAACTGTCTGATGCAGCCCCACATGCACCGTAGGTAAGGCTGCATCACACTGTTCCTCACCTGCTGTGTGTGTGTGTGTGTGTGTGTGTGTGGGTTGGACTGGCTCAGATCATGCTGTTTCCCACCAGTTGAGTGTCTGTGGGTGTCTATCTTGTTAGTGCCTGGATGGCTGCTGATGATCTGAGTGTTGCCCCTCACGACACTCCGTTGTGGGGAAGAATCCAAGATTCTAAACAGCATTAACCTGCCTACGGGTGGGATCACACGGAGCAGGCTCAAAGTGTGTTTACCTTGAGGCAAGATGGCCCTAATAGATATCTCCGTTGGCCACTTCCCTCTAAAAAATCGGATAATATTGTTTCGGAACAGTCCCTCTGACCTTGAGTGCAAAGAGTGACTGTCGACGTGGCTCGATAGCAGCAGCGTGGTCAGATTGCATTGTATACGTCTGTGTCCGTCCACGCCTTCACTCCTTTTCATTTTATTGCTTGGCTGCTCCTGACAGCCAGGCGTTGGAAAATGACTTGATTCCCCGGCAGCTAAACAGCTAACTGTACACAACCGGCGGCGCTGAATGATAAATGGCAAACGTGCTGGATCCATAGCCCTGGCTACTTTTCAGCCGCTTGTTCACATTCTCGCTAAAAGTGTTTTCCGCTAAGAGTGAAGCGAAAAGCACTGTTGGATATATCAATACTCTTGCTGAAAGAGTCCCTGCAATTTTTTATAGACCACACGACTATTTTTATTTTTATTTATTTATATATAGTGAACTGCCCTGTTGAATGTATTGATGCAATCAGGCTTGTTATTGCCGCTTAGGCACACAATTACGCCTTTTAATATTCATAGATCAGGACTAAAGTCGCAGACTTTCGCCCCGGCTGATGGGGCAAAAACCATCATTTTTTTTCCCTTTCTGTTAACGTTTTACGTTAACATAAACTCCCAAGGAGACTTATCGGAAGAGGTGTTTGTCTTTGCCCTTTTAAGAACAGAATGAAGCATTTTCTTTCTTCTTTTTTTTTTTTTTTTAACAAGCCGACCTTATGATGTACCGAAAAGTACCGAAAGCAGGTGTGTTTTTTCTTTTTTTTACTGTTTGTTTTTTTGCCGTAAGCTTTGTTTAAAAGAATTCCTGGTGCAAATGGTGTGTTATACTGCACCCAATGGCGTGGCCCATAAACCTGAGCCAGCCAGTGAATTAGTTTACACACAGCACTGTCTGGGTGTCTGAGAGAGAGAGAGAGAGAGAGAGAGAGAGAGAGAGAGAGAGAGAGAGAGAGAGGAGAGAGAGAGAGAGAGAGAGAGAGAGAGAGAGAGAGAGAGAGAGAGAGAGAGAGAGAGAGAGAGAGAGAGAGAGAGAGAGAGAGACGAGAGAGAGAGAGAGAGAGAGAGAGAGAGAGAGAGCGAGAGAGAGACCAACCTGTGCTGTGTTCTTCACATCCTATGGCCCTCCTGCTCCTTCAGCCCGCTGTAGGACCTGAGCCCCTGGGCGGAGGCCCCCCGTTGGACAGAGGCCCCTCCTGGCTGCACTCGCGTGCCGCTAAAGAAGTCGCATGGCCTTGCCTCCACAGTTAATCATAACGCCAACTCACTCTTGCCTGATTGTATTGGCGGCTTCGGGGATCTGCCATAATTGGATCCTTGTAAGTGGGCTGCAGGGGCTAAACAACCAGATTGCTGTTTGTTTATACCTTTTCATATATTAGTAACGTGCCGAGACTTCTCAAGCAGTCTGGGACTCGTCTCGCCGTGCGGCGCTCTAATTAGTCATTCATTCTTAACATACGCCTCGATTGTGGCCCTATTCGGGCTATTTGTGATTAACTCCACTTTAATTAGAGTCACTGATGCGGACGTCGTTGGCCCTGCATGGACGTGTAGTGGGCACCTTTCATATAACACCGGTGGACTGTGCGGGTTCCACGTGACACAGAGGTGCCCTTGGTAGATAGGCAACTTCGCCAAGTGTTTTGTCTGGGATTACAAATTACCTGGGACCTCCGGGAGCGGGTGAACAAAAGCAAAACGAGAAAACAATAAAGATATTAATGTTTATTACAACCGAATAAACACAGAGGAACAATTGAACAATCCCAGGTTCCCCGGTAAATCGCTGTGCTGCGCCGTGGACAACCGTTTTTTCCGTCCCGTACGGACGGTAATATTAGCTTTAAGACCTTGGCACTTAGATTATACAGCGTCCAACTTATCATCAGCCCTCACCTCTTTGAGACGCCTCCCAAGTCTCTGCCAGCGCAACTTAATCAACTGGGACCGCATATTTCTTTTATCAGTTCCTTTTCTGTAATTATTCACCCTGGATGGTGGACAGCCCACATGTCACCTTGGGGACGGTCCCTGTGTGTGTGTGTGTGTGTGGTGTGTGTGTGTGTGTGTGTGTGTGTGTGTGTGTGTGTGTGTGTGTGTGTGTGTGTGTGTGTGTGTGTGTGTGGTGTGTGTGTGTGTGTGTGTGTGTGTGTGTGTGTGTGTGTGTGTGTGTGTGTGTGCGTGCGTGCGCTCGACTTTTTCTTTTTGTGCAAGTGCGGGTGTGTCTGTGTGTGCGCGCGTCGCATTAAAATGTGCCTCAGAACGCAAGACGTCCAATTGCTATCGTGACAACGCCACCGAAAACTCCTCAAAGTGATCCAAAGGTTTTTTGTGTGTGTGTGTGTGTGGTAGGACCCCCTCATACCATAAGGCAGTAATTAAAAAGCGACAGCTTTGCCGATTAAGTCTCCAAAAGGGTTTGCAGGGGAACCGCACGCCGGGATGAGGGCATTAGTCACATGGGCCACACAGTTCCCCCTGCAGATAAAGCTCATTTTCTCTAGCAGTAGGGTGGAGGGAGCAGGAAAGCACAGCCCATTTGATTCTGGCCTCAGATGGGGCCCACAGGGGTAGCCGGCGCTTTATTTAAGGTCACTGGGAATAAATGGGATTGGGGGTGTTTCTGGCAGGTTGCGGTGGCCAGAGCGCAGACCGGGGGCCCTTCCACCCCACCTGCCCCCCGGCGCCCTCTCCATCTCGCCGCACGCCGGAGAGCACTGGTCTTTCCCTGCCTCTCTCTCTCTCTCTTCTCTCTCTCTCTCTCTCTCTCTCTCTCTCCTCCTCTCTCTCTCCTCTCTCTCTCTATCTCTCTCCTCTCTCCTCTCCTCTCTCTCTCTCTCTCCTCTCTCTCCTCTCTCTCCTCTCTCTCTCCCCCAACCACCCACCACCCACCCACCACCATCACCATCACCAGCAGAGCCCCGTCTGGAGCCCAGGCTAAATATCTCACAACTCTCCCGCCCGCCAATACAGTGTCAAAGATCCCAATGTCAGAGGCTAATAGCATGTTAAAATCCCCCTCAGGTGGTTCAAAAGGGCAAGTGAAGAAAAACAGATCCTGTTGAGGAAAAAAAAAAAGAAAGAAAGGTAATTCCATTTAGCTCATTAATGGGGAAAAAAAAACCCCCACAGGGAGGCTCTGTCAGGAATGTCACCCACTGGGGCTACGTGACGCACAGGCTGTCCAAAAAACCCTGGGTGCACTGCATCACATGGTCCTCTCGGAGGAGAGGGGATGGGGGAGTAGAAGGGAGGGGGTGGGGGGGGAGGGACAGTCATAAAGCCCGCTGCAGCCTTTCAGGGGAATGAGTTGCCTTCACAGTTTTACGGGATTCTCCCAGGTGCAGGCGACGCAACGCTGCCGAGATGGATACGGCTGCCATTTAAGCTTTATATCAGCGGCCCTGCTTTTGAGGAAACACGGGGAGGGACGGACCGGCGTCCCCCCACAGCGTGACTCAAAGTGAGAGTGATCGGCGCTCACCGTCTCTCTCTCTCTCTCTCTCTCTCTCCAGCCGAGATGCTCCTGCAGAGCTGTGAATGTGTGAGTGAGTGGGCCGCGCGGCGGTGGCGGCGGCGGGGCTGAGGATGTTGTGGGTGGAGGATAGCGGCAGAGGGACAGGGCCCCCCCGCTCCTCCTCCTCCCCCTCGCCACCTTCACGCTAACGCTCATAAGTGCTAAATGGGGGGCTAACTGGCTAACTGTGTCCCTGTGTATCTGCCAAGTGTTCTGCCTAATCACTTCTCACCATCCCCAACTTGTTAGCTCCAATTAAACAGCTAATTGAAAAAATGGGCAGCTTATTCATTGCCGGATACCAAATATATTGCATTGCTTGGACATGAATGCAGGGATTGTTGTCCCCGTTCCTTAAAATATTAACGTTAAAAGGGCTAAAAGCCGAACATACACCATTATCCGGTGTTATCGCAGACATGCTTTACATATTTAATTGCTTATTAAAGCATTTACCGGCAAAATGAATTCACTTCATCCCCCGGATGCAGTGCACTATAACGGCAGGTCCTCGAGCGTTGCTTCTGACTCCTGGCCCTCGCTGCCTCGCCCCACACCACCACCACCACCACCACCAATAATAATAATACAGGAAACGCCGACACTGTTATTGTCTTCAAACATATGCATGCAGCCAAGGTGGAAATGCGGTTATGCAGATTTGAGAGAGAGAGCGAGCGAGAGAGGAGCCACGGGTACCCGGGAAATGTCAGATGTCAGGTATGCATTCGGAGGCCCTCGCGGGACGGAGATGATTATCATGGTAATTATTCAGCTTTTGAACATTCCGCGTGCCGCCCGCCCGGAACACTGGGAAGCACATGAAGCCCTGGGACCTTGCGCTGGTGTTGGTGTTAGAGTCTGCCACCGCCGCCCGCCCGCGTGCGCGCGTGTGGGGGGTGTGTGTTTGTGCGCGTGTGTGCGTGCGTGCGTGTGTGTGTGTGCGTGAGGGAACATTCAGAGGGAAGAGGCCGGGGGCCCGGGTCTGCCGGGTGTAGCAGGATGGGAGCTCTCCGGCGTGTCTGCATTTCAACAGCGCTGAAGTCGGTTCAGGGAGCGAGAGGCGCCTCGCCGCTCTGTGGTAAATCCCCTCACCGTACTTTTAACTCTTGCACTTGCCTCCTCCTCTCCAGCACTAAAGAGATTGGACTTGAAGTGGAGCAGGAATCCGTCATCTTTATCTCCCAACTGGGTGTGTGTGTGTGTGTGTGTGTGGTGTGTGTGTGTGTGTGTGTGTGTGTGTGTGCGTGAGTGTGTGGAGGGGTGGGGGGGGGGGGGGAAGTGAAGAGGGGGTGGGGGGGAAGGATGCAGAGGAGGGAGGCACTGGGCTTTCCTCTTCTTCTTTTTTTTATTTTTTTTTATGGCTTCCTCCCCTCCTTTTGTTTTCCTCACCCCGTTCCTCACAACCCTTTTAATGCGCGCTGTATTTTCCGAAGTCAGGCTTGCGGTTTAATATGCATGATAAATTTGATTCCTGTATTCATGCCCATTATCCGTTGGAGCGAGCAACCCCTCCTCCCCGCCCCCCCTACCCCCCCCCCCCCCTACCCCCCCCCACCCCGCGTGCTGCCCCTGCGCTGACGCCGGGGAGACCCCGTCGCCGCCACTACAGACTCACGTTTACCGTCCAAACGGTAAATGTCTTATGGCAGAAGTCGTTAACCTTGTGACCGGTGGGAGGGGCGGTAGGTGGTATGCTGCCGACGCCTCACCCCTCGTCTGTCGTCTTTCTCACACACACACACACACACACACACACACACCACACACCAACATCCACCATCAACCGTCTTGCATGCACCTGTCTCTCTAGATCTCCTCAGCTCCCCCACTAGCTTCCCACTAGACCTGTATCACACACACACACACACACACACACGCGCGCGCGTGCACACACACGTGCGCACACACACACACACACACGCGCGCGTGCACACACACGTGCGCACACACATGAAAACACACACACACACACACACACACACACACATGAAAACACACACACACACAGTAAAAAAGCCAAAGCACACGCAATGCCCCTCTTTCATTGCTTGGGACTTATCTCCACTGATTATAGATAAAAGCTCCTTCTATTAAGTGATTTACCGTGCCACAATTGCCAGCTTACTGGGAGAGGTCATTTAAAACTCATTAGTTTTTATTTCTGTTGCTGCTCTTAACTCAACCATAACAACATTCAGGTTGTGGCCAAGTGCTCCTTTATACACACTCCGCTTGTTCTTCAAAGTCCTTCACGTTGGACCACTTGACCCGCTTCGGCGCCTGGGGGACGGGGGACAGGGGGACGGTGGCCTGAATGCTCAGTGTTCCACATCCGCGGTACGGGGACCTTGACCCGCAGGTCCAGCACTAAAGGAATAAAGAGAGGAGAGGAGAGGAGCGACGGGACAAACTGGGAACAGACAGACAGACAGACGGACGGACGGACAGACAAGTCTGCCCGGACCGACCGAGCTGTGAGCTGTTCACCTGATGTTCACCTCCGCATGTGCTTTTGTTCCCACCACGGAGAGGGGGGGGGAGAGAGGGGGAATAAGAGAATCATCCACGATGAATTGTTAACTAGGGTCGACCGAGGACGAGTCGTGGGCATGTAAACAGTCAAGCTGGCCTAACGAGCGTGAGTCCTCCGCTTGCGTTGCCCTTGGACTTCCATTATACTCCTATATTCCTTACGAGGAACAAGTCATACGTGCATAAGAATGCATCCAGGAAAAAAAGCCACACATATACACAGATTAATTACATGCAATCCAGTATCTGTTTACCCCTCTCTGCACCGCTGCATATTTTATTATACAACACTATACAAAACCATTGTCTCATTGATTGCATTGCATTATAGAATAGACTATAGGGCCATATATTAATTTGTTCTTTAAAATAAAGTACTCATTATTCCGGCGCTGACAACACAGAAAATTGCTGATTGATGACTGCGTATTGCCTACGATACACTGTGTGCTACACTATCGGTGTGTACTATGGTGTGCAGTAGTATACTATACCATATATAGTATAACGCTCCTCTGCCCAGTGTAATGGGACGCTGTACTTTATTTAACATCATCCATCAGTGATAATGGTAACCTAACCCCCTTTCAGGGTATCGTGTATGTGTGTGTGTGTGTGTGTGTGTGTGTGTGTGTGTGTGTGTTGGACACGGGCGGCTTCCTGTTGCCTCACCTCCGTGTTAACCCGCTGTCCCGGTCAGCAGATTCTCAGAAGCTGATCAGATGATAACAATGATAACGGGACCATCTATCGATTACCACAATAGGAACCTCGTGCTTTCTCTCGCTTGCGCGCTCGCCCGCCCGCCCGCGCTCCAGGAAGGTCACAGGCCTGGCTTTATCTCGACAGAAAGGCTCTGGCAAGGTCACGGTGCCTTGCTCAAGGACGCAGAGCAGGGCATCCCATCACGGTGGCCCCGTTCAGCCGAGGTGTTTGTGGTTGTTCCTGTGTGTGTGTGTGTGTGCGTGCGTTTTGTCTCGTCTTCTGTGGCGTGTGGTTTGTTTTGACTCAGAGCGTTTATAAAAAAAACAAAAGAGAGAATAAATATAATATATAATAAATAAATATTGATTTGTCCAAATGAAATAGAAAGAAACATGTCTCTATGTTGCCTACATTTATTTGCTGCTGTCTTTGTCGCGGGGGCTGTAAATCACAGACGTGAAAACACATTTCTAATATAGTTATTTACTTTGAGGAGCGGTGCATCGAGGTTCCTCCGGTGACAGCTTTCTGTTTTTATGTGTCTACCGCATCCCCGTGCTTCATCTAATTTCCTTTTTATTTTGGTGTAAACATTTTTTTTTTTCCCGTTACTGGTGTAAACTCAATTACTCTCAGGCTCGGTATACAGATGTAGTAGCTCTGTATCTGTGTGTCTTTCACCCGCCCTCCGCCCTCCGCCCTCCACCCTCCCCTCCCCTCCCCTCCCCTCCCCCGGAGCAGATAGGCGGTCGCGGCCTAAAAGGCATTCCAGCTTTCCGGCGTCACCGCCTCTGTTAATCACGCAGAGTGGAGCTAAACGGCCCACATCAGCAGAGGCTGGCATGGCCTAAAACACATGGGCCTTATTTATCGAGGTGTGTGTGCGTGTGTTTTCAGAGGCTTACTAATGCATTCAAATGAGGGCAACCACGACAAGCCAAAGTCACGGCCAGTGGCAGAGGGGGGAGTATCCTCTTTGTGATGTCTCTCGTCTCCTACGGCTTCTTCTTAAGCACCCGCCGCCACCGCCATCAATGGACCGCATTCAGCGCCAGCCTCTCTTTCAGGCACTGCTTTTGACGCTTTTGACGGAGAGAAAAAAAAAGGAAAGGGCCGCCTTCAAGGTCAGAGCCTTTGTGCCAATTAGCGTTCACCGCCGAAGCGCTACGCCGACGCCCTTCACCCCAGGAGGCCTCGTGGCGTCACGTGCGTGCGTGCGTGTGTGTTGTGTTGTGTTGTGTGCTGATCGTGTACAGCCCCCCCCCCCACCCCCCCTCCCCTCCCCGCCCTCTCCCATAGGCCAGTCATCAGATCCCCTCTCTTATCCGCACCGCACCCCTGAATCTACTGGATCAGGCCAGTCACAAACATATGAAAGGGTAGAGGCAATGGTTAAGGAGAGAGAGAGAGAGAGAGAGAGAGAGAGAGAGAGAGAGAGAGAGAGGTAGCTGTAGATACAAAGCGAGAGAGAGGTAGATGCAAAGAGAGCGGTTATTTGCAGAGAGGTAGATGCATTGAGAGAGAGAGAGGTAGATGCATTGAGAGAGAGAGAGGTAGATGCATTGAGAGAGAGAGAGAGGTAGATGCATTGAGAGAGAGAGAGAGAGAGGTAGATGCATTGAGAGAGAGAGAGGTAGATGCATTGAGAGAGAGAGAGAGAGGTAGATGCATTGAGAGAGAGAGAGGTAGATGCATTGAGAGAGAGAGAGGTAGAGGCATTGAGAGAGAGAGAGGTAGATGCATTGAGAGAGAGAGAGGTAGATGCATTGAGAGAGAGAGAGGTAGATGCATTGAGAGAGAGAGAGGTAGATGCATTGAGAGAGAGAGAGAGAGGTAGATGCATTGAGAGAGAGAGAGGTAGATGCATTGAGAGAGAGAGAGGTAGAGGCATTGAGAGAGAGAGAGGTAGAGGCATTGAGAGAGAGAGAGGTAGAGGCATTGAGAGAGAGAGAGGTAGATGCATTGAGAGAGAGAGAGGTACATGCATTGAGAGAGAGAGAGAGAGGTAGATGCATTGAGAGAGAGAGAGGTAGATGCATTGAGAGAGAGAGAGGTAGAGGCATTGAGAGAGAGAGAGGTAGAGGCATTGAGAGAGAGAGAGGTAGAGGCATTGAGAGAGAGAGAGGTAGATGCATTGAGAGAGAGAGAGAGGTAGATGCATTGAGAGAGAGAGAGGTAGATGCATTGAGAGAGAGAGAGGTAGATGCATTGAGAGAGAGAGAGGTAGAGGTAGATGCATTGAGAGAGAGAGAGGTAGATGCATTGAGAGAGAGAGAGGTAGAGGTAGATGCATTGAGAGAGAGAGAGGTAGATGCATTGAGAGAGAGAGAGGTAGATGCATTGAGAGAGAGAGAGGTAGAGGCATTGAGAGAGAGAGAGGTAGATGCATTGAGAGAGAGAGAGGTAGAGGTAGATGCATTGAGAGAGAGAGAGGTAGATGCATTGAGAGAGAGAGAGGTAGAGGTAGATGCATTGAGAGAGAGAGAGGTAGATGCATTGAGAGAGAGGTAGATGCATTGAGAGAGAGAGAGAGGTAGATGCATTGAGAGAGAGAGAGGTAGATGCATTGAGAGAGAGAGAGGTAGATGCATTGAGAGAGCGAGAGGTAGATGCATTGAGAGAGAGAGAGGTAGATGCATTGAGAGAGAGAGAGGTAGATGCATTGAGAGAGAGAGAGGTAGAGGCATTGAGAGAGAGAGAGGTAGATGCATTGAGAGAGAGAGAGGTAGATGCATTGAGAGAGAGAGAGGTAGATGCATTGAGAGGGAGAGAGGTAGATGCATTGAGAGAGAGAGAGGTAGATGCATTGAGAGAGAGAGAGGTAGATGCATTGAGAGAGAGAGAGGTAGATGCATTGAGAGGGAGAGAGGTAGATGCAAAGAGAGGTTGCTGCAGAGAGAGAAAGGTAGAGGTAGATGCAAAGAGAGGTAGATGCAAAGAGAGTGCGAGGGAGTGAGAGAGATAGAGGTAGAGACAGAGAGAGAGAGGGAGAGAGAGAGACAGAGAGAGAGAGGTAGAGACAGAGAGAGAGAGGGAGACAGGGAGAGAGAGAGACAGAGAGAGAGAGGTAGAGACAGAGAGAGAGAGGGAGACAGGGAGAGAGAGAGACAGAGAGAGAGAGGTAGAGACAGAGAGAGAGAGGGAGACAGGGAGAGAGAGAGACAGAGAGAGAGAGGTATATGAGAAGCAGATAAAGAGAGAGCTAGAGGTAAATGCAGAGAGAGAGAGAGAGGTATAGGTAGATGCAAAAAGAGAAAGAGAGAGAGGTATAGGTAGATGCAAAGAGAGAGAGAGTGAGCGAGAGAGAGAGGGAGGGAGAGAGAGGTAGAGAACTAGATGGGAGGTGTCGGGCAGCGCTAGCATCCCAGTGGGCCCGGTGTGCTTGTTATACCATGAGATCAGACGTAGCGAGTGCAGGGAGACAAAGACAAGGTGAAAGGGAGCCAGAGTGAGTTGGCAGATAAGAGCGCACTGTAACGTGAAACAAGACATTTGACTGACTAATTACCGCAACACAAAAGGCAAAAGTTCAGTTATATCTTGGGGGGTAATTTTAGGCCCTTCATTTAGGAACAGCAATTTCCTCCCATAGCTCTGTCTCTGAGCTATATTGCCGCGGAATCATTACACTAATTCATCATCCTTGACTCCTTCATGTTTGCCGCTGCACTCGTGGTGGAAATGGCCCTTTTAATTGCTAGCCCATAGAATTACGGCTACAAAAAAAATGTACTTTTAATTTAAAAGCCCTGTTTGTTGATTCTCCAACTCTGCTTACAATTGCCTTCAAATAATTGTATTACTTGCACGCAAGACTAAATATATATATATATATGTATATATATATATATATATATATATATATATATATATATATATATATATATGTATATAAATATATATATATATATATATATGTATATAAATATATATATATATATATATATATATATATATATATATGCGCATCTCCAGCCTGCACTTCATCCCTTCCAGACATGCTGGTGATCAGTTGGGCTATTTGTAACTATCTGACTGCCCTGCACCAACGTTTCCACGTCAACGGTTAATTATACACATATCATTATACCCCCGCCCCCCCCACCCCTCCCCGTGATACATTACAGTCAGTGAAGCCATAGCTCTACACGCTATACTTAGCCCTGGATATTGATCCTGTAGGGCCTCAACATCATACTTGGCTCAGGCAACGTTTTTCGGTGTATCATATTTTACTGCGCTTCCGTTCCCCGCCTCCAGTGTATGGCTTCACCATTGTTGTCGTCGAACGTGGCTCATACGGTATTCCACCTCTGCAACACATGAAGGAGATATGTAAACAAGTGTGCTCTGCCTCGCTCTCTCTCTCTCTCTCTCTCTCTCTCTCTCTCTCTCTCTCTCTCTCTCTCTCTCTCTCTCTCTCTCTCTCTCTCTCTCTCTCTCTCTCTCTCTCCCCTCTCCCGCATCCCGCATCCCGCATCCATATGGATGTCGGTTTGTCAGTAACTCACAGGCCGCCGTGACCGGCCGCCCCCCCCGTTCAGTTTGGTCTGTTTATTATGTATTTATGCCCTAAGCCCGAGATTTGCCCCGCAATCACGTGCAAGTGTTTTGGCATGGATCAGCGCTTAATTTTTTGCCCCGCCGACGCCTCCGTCACACCCGGCAAATGTGGTCCGTAGCGCCGCTCTGTTTACCCTCATCTGCAGTACCTCCTCGCTCTTTTTTTCCCCCCTCTGCTCTCTCTCTTTCCTGAGCCTTTTTTTCTCTCTCTCTCTCTCCCTCTCCTCTCTCTCTCTCCCCTCTCTCTCCCTCTCTCCCCCTCTCCCCCCTCTCCCCCTCTCTCCCCCTCTCCCCCTCTCCTTTTAAATCTCCCCTTGTGCGGGTACAGCCTGCATGCTGTGATGAGCTGCGGTTCACGCCGTGGTCATCGTGGGGCGTTTCTCAGCTTTATTAGCCAGATCCACCGGCTTAAGGGAAGCGGCCTCATCCGCCCCGCACGGCGCCGCCTGCCTTTTAACCCTCGTCTCACTCCGCAGGCTACATGTACCTCAGCGGGTGTCTGGACGTGGTCCTACATTTAGAAAAGTCCCTCTCTCTTTGAACTTGCGCTGACTTTTTTAAAATGGGGGTATTTTTTCGTTTTTACTTCTAATTGCGATTGCCAATGGATAACGGATTAGCTTCACCCAGCCCAGTGGAACGCCTCTCACATGAGATTGGGGATGGGGAGACCCTCTGGGGTTTCTTCAGCGGTCTCGTGTTTTGGACAGCACCGCGGAGGGAAATGAGAACGCTCTGCTAATGCTGCTGTCACACCTATAACAAGAGAGCGCTAGCGTGGTACACTGTCCCTAGTAACGCTGCTGTATTATGAGAAACATATTCAAATATAGGAGAATGGGTCAAAAGTGTATCAAACCTGTGTGTTTTCTTTGCCACATTCATTACCGCAATTCACACGGCAATTGTAGATAAACAAAGATCATGATTAAGTGAAGTGCCAAGTTATCCAAAGTAACTTTTAACTCGGGCAAAGTAATTAAGGCTCCTAATATCGGCTAATTACTTTTCCTCCGCTAATTCAAAGGCTCTCCGTTGTGTGGCGAACCTAGCCCCATCTCGCTCAAATCAGCGGATCAGGTATTGTTTAAAAGGAGAGCCCGACAAGCGTGGTCGTGATGGGAATATGGGCTGAGCAGCCGAGTGGGGCCCAGGTGGAAGCCACGGCAGCTGCTCAGTATTCCGACAGGTCAGAGTTACAGATTTGCGCTTACATAAACATTAAACACTATAGCAGCAGCAGCGGCGGCGGTGGCGGCGGCAGCAGTGGCAGCAGCAGTAGCGAAGGCTATCATAGCCAAGTATCTATAACAGTCAAGTACTACTACTAGGCACATCCTACGAGCGCCCCCCCACCCCCCCCCCCCCCCCCTTTTCCCACCAGATACTATGTCACACGGCGCACCACCGGCACTACTCGGCAGCAACGTACTGGAGGACAGCTGAGTGTTCCATCAATCTTGGGCTACAAATGAGTGGTGTATTTAAATGGCTCCGCTCACGTCTATTGTGCACTTAAGCAACTGCTACCACTGCACTTTTACCCCCCTCCGAACCAGCCTCACCTGTATAGATCTCTATATGTGGGCCAGTAAGTACTCTGAGCTTCGAGGCGACACGCTCAAATTACGCAGAAACCAACATATCAATTTCCAGGGGATTGTTTCGTAAATATGACATTACAATTATTGACGCGGTGTGCTGAATTTAGTCGTCTTGTGCGGACGTCTTTCATGCGCACCGCTCTGGGATTTCGGCGTTGCTGATTTTAGGGCACAGAACCGCCGTCACAGTCTAATTACTATCTACTCCGTCGGCAGCCCAAACTACCTCTTAACAGAACTACAGAACTGGGTCGGTGTGAAACGGATACCGGGCAGATTAAGCGCAGCATGCAAATCTGTTCACACGCCAATGGCCAAATGTAAGAGAGACCGTTAAAAAAAAATAATAAGTCAACGGTATGCCAATGGTTATCTCTCTTTAAAACACTTAAACGTACTACCAGTCAAAAAGTGAAAAAAGACCAGAAAAGCACACACACACACACACACACACGTGTGTGTGCTCTCAGCAGTTCTGCAGTGACAGGGCCGCTCACAGAGGACCACTGCGGGTGCTTCTGGAGGGGACCCGGGTAATGAGTGAGCCCGTGGACGTGGACTCAGGGAGCAAGAGCCCGAGAGGCCCAACGGGACAAATAGTGCAGCTGTGGTGCGCCGGCACGGCGGCACACCGTTCAATTATTTATTTATTTGTTTCATAACTACAATAACTTTTGTTTAACTGTTCAGCGTCGTGCTGTGAAATTAATTTGGTCGCTAAATGGAAGAATAAATAGGACGCTTTATGCTGATTGGTTATTTGCGGTGCCTTATGCTGAGAATGTATATCAAGAGGGTTGAATTGCCCCTACAGGTATACAGTCCACAACGGAATTAGCATTACGCTGTTTAAAAAAAAGACAGGATAATAAGTGTGGAGAAAAGAAAAAAAAATCATCCCGCCGTCCTCATCGGAGGGAACCTATTTAAAAATAACTTACATTGCAGTTTTAACTACAACTTTACATCGCGAACGCAATCATGTAAAGTTTATCGCAAACCATAACGTTTGTGATTTTAATCTAGAGAGAAAATAAATAAAAAATGTAATTTTAAAGCTGGGTGCACAATTTTAATCTGGCCATTTCTTTTACTGTTGTCTGTGATTGCAGCGGTCTTGAGTCTCCAAAGTCGGTTTTTAATCTCCCTTTGTTGTGCTCAAAAGATGGACACACACACACAGTCACACGGCGACCTATGACCTCAGGGTATGATATCATACGATGGGTCAGTCGTCCCTCCGTCATACAAGGCTGTTTGTTTTATGTCGCTGGTGGCGCAGCGACGCTCATTGATTTAGGAGGCCCCGATATGATGGGTGAGCTGAACTGAGCACGCAGAGCAAAAGGCGTTGGTTCTGAATGAACACAGACTGTCTGGCCCGCCGTTTAAAACCCTCTCAGAGGCTTTGGGCAGGTGGGGGTGGTGGGGGGGGAAGAAAGCGCTTATCCCTCTTCATCGTAATATCAAGGTCATGGATGGGTAGCTGAGCTAATCTCCTTCCCCTCATATCTCTTATGGAGCGAGAGAGCTGGCAGGCTTTGCAGGCATTAAGTCCTCTCCAGCCAAACACAGAATATGACGTCTGCGGAGCACAAAGACAATGGGGGGACGGGAGAGACACAACCAAAATAATATTTCCTCCCAATTTTGATACAAATTACAAAATTTGCATTGAGCGCTGCACACCGATCCACACCCGGACAACAGCTGCTAACTCCCAAAAGAGATAATCTATGCATAGTGTGGTTGTGCGCCAAGCTACATAATGTTCAGCACCGGTCTCATTATGCGTGGAAGGAACCATTTTGAGGACATATCTTATTTCCATGCAGCATATCCGTACAACCTTATTAAATATCATGCCAGGTGCTATGAACCCGAAATCCCAGATCAAAGCACAAAGGGTGCATGGGAAGAACGGTTGGCCAGAGCACAAGGTCTTGTCCTCATTGTTCATTAGGGTTCTGAAGGAGTAATTAACAGGGCTTTAAAACACAGCTTTTATAGATCACCTGCTGTCCTCCCAATATTATTTTTGTGACTGCGCAGCAGAATACAAAAGGGAAGCGTCGATGCCAACGTCTGGCACCCCAAACGCCTTGCAGGATCAGTAACTCTCCAATTAAAGTCATATCTCTCAGTCCAGCACTCGGCACCAGAGGCCTCAGTGCAGATCCCAAAGCTTGTATTGTCTCTTTGAAAAAAGGAACATTTCTTTATAATAAGGCCACGGCCTAGAGATAAACAGCCTGATTGCACTCACGTCACTCAGAGCTCAGAGCCCCGGCGTACAGACGAACAGTGTTGTAAGGGTGGGAAGCCTGAAGTCTTTCGCACTAACAATGAAAAGTGTGGATAGTTTCTTGGCTGGAAAATGAAAGGGCCAGAATATTACTCTACTTTAAAGTTTCGGCACACCCGGGCCTTTATCACAGACCCGTGTTATGGGGCAACACCAGCTCCTTTCATCATGGGTCCCCTCGCTTCCACCGCAAGCACGCCACCTTCTCAAAATTCACAAATCTATTTGTGACGTGTCTGGGGCCAGGTAAATATTATCATCCGACAAGCCAACAAACAGTCTTTTGTGTGGCAGATAAAGGCAACGCGTGCGGTGAGGTTAATGGGACTGGGCTATTAGCATTGTCACTTCTGCCAGGTCTGACGGCGGAGCTCAGTCTGAGGGCCTCTTGCCTTCCTGGTCCACCTGCTTATCACCCAGATAAATTAACTCTGGCAGGCAGGAGAGGCTGGTGGGTGGTTGGGTTGGGGGGGTGGGGGGGAGGCGGAGAAGGTTCACACCTATCAGAAGACAGGAGCACCGGGCACAGATCATTGCTCTGTTGACTCTAGTTAATAGCCTGGGGCCACAGTGTAGTGTCACTGACAAGTCTGTCAGATTTCTGTCAGAGGTGAGGTCCGTGAGATTGACATGTGGGCCAAAAAGAGTAAACTCTTGATGATTAAACCAAAGCTCATGTTTGTTGCCGGTGATGACATCCACTCACAGAACCTTCCCCTCTTTACCCACCTTTCAACTCCGGTGTGTCTGTTTTTCAAAGATAGGAAAAGTATGGGGGTTTTTTTTGGACGTAAAATATCATGATCAATGAGAGATGCAAAGTGGGGACGCTCCTTGCAACTCATTTCCTTGACGGTTAACCGGATGTTTCGTAAACAACTAGTCGACTAAAAAGGAAATGCCTACTAAATTATTTGAGTCAAATATGATGATAAACACACAGCTGTTTCGCGGCCCGGCAGTAACACCTCCACGGCCCGGTACCGGTCCGCGGCCCGGCGGTTGGGAACCCCTGCACTAGATGGCTCTATTGCAGTCAGCTCTCATGCAGCGAATGTGTTCCCCATCGCACAAGTTTAACTGTTTGGTAGGAGGCCAAAACAGTTAGGAGTTATCTAGCTTTGGAAGTTTATATCTAAATAATCATCCGAAATAAATCTTCCTCTGTCAAGAGACGTGACAACGAGGATTGAACGTTTGTTTTTCCCTCCTCATTCATTTTATCGATTATCGCTTCCTGAGTAAGCAAGCCGTTCGTGTGAGCAAGCCATTCGCTCAGACTCAGTCGTCCTAAAGGAAGTTAAGACATATATAAATATAATCCCCCAGATCTGGGTTTCTCTTTACTGTGAAACGGACTGAATTGATAGACATTTCGAACAGCTAAGCGCCACCGTGTGTGTGCGCAGCTTCAGAGTTCAATCCTTCAGTGGGAGGACAAGCTCTTCATACATCCATGGTTATTATTCTATATATCTAATTAAAACAGGATGCAGAGGTAGGCCTATTTGAATTAAGTCATGAAAGGACCAACTGATGGCGACCGGCAGCCCAGCTGACATGACCGCAGTTGACTGACTGACTAGGAGTGGAAGAGCGCTGTTGACAATTGTGAACCAGATTAAATTCAATTATTTAATGAATGGTAAGGTGCTTAGGTCTATAAAACATGTTCATGGCGTGCTTCCGTGACTTAGCGTTTATTTCATTAGAAACACTTTTCTCAGAGAGAGAGAGAGAGAGATGGAGAGAAAATACGTTTAAGCGGTCACTAGTTCTGGTTCTGACTACCAATCTAATGTGTGCGAGTCCACTCACACACGACTAGTGGCATACATCCCTAATGCAAAGAAACGACCGATCTCAAAGTCACCTTATTCAACACACTCAAACCTCAGTGTTTGGTAAATAATAGCAATGCTGCTGGGTTGGATAAGGATGTATTTCCTTGTGGACTCCAAGGGCGTGTCGCAGAATGTCTTTCTCTCACCTATATTATTTTGAGCTATGATGTAGCTTGAAGGTCATCCCACAGTGAAGGGAACCTCAATATGCGCCCGGGGACGTGTCCTGGTAACGGTGCATTGGGAGGCATTGTATACAGTGTTGTTGTTTTTTTTCCCTCCCATCCATTGCACTTTAATCGAGGAATATGTTAAACAGAACATTCAGTTGGGCTTAATGGACCCAGTTTGCCTTGTGGAGGCTCTCTGTTGAACTGGATGCTCATTAAAGAGTACAATGCTTTACTGCTAAAGTTGATTAAAACATTTCTTCAAATGTAATGCAATTAGGTTTGGGCTAAATGGAGGATTGAATAGGGGGGGCATTCCGTAGTGGATCGCTGTGTACTCTTGGCAAGTTTCAGAGATGAAATGATGTCGGGCAGAGTGTGACGTTGGCTCGCGCCCAGAGCACATGACTGGAACGGCAAAGATTAGGGCCATGGCTAAAAGGGAAGGGCAATTGAATTCCAGGGATCCTGACGTATATTACATTGCGCCGGGGAAGACAAGGGAAAGCTTTTCGGCCCGATGAGAGAACGACGAGGGTAGAGAGAGGTGAGTCTTTTCACCACAGCCCCATCCCCCCACCCCCCACCCCCCCTCCCCTCTTTGCTAGTGCCACTCTCAGCAAATGCGGGATCCACTGCTGTGTTAACAGTTTCTGTTCTCACGGGACGGGAGAGTCCTAACTGTCACCCACCTCCAGTTGGCTGAGGTTGGTGAAACCGCTCTGCTGTGTCTTGACTTTATATTAGCAGTTTGGAGACACCGCCCCTGCCAGGAACTCTCCGCTTCCCCTTGCTGAACATCCAGCCCCACCAGCTTATCCACCGTGGGCAGGTCTTTGCAAAAGTCACCATCAAAAGCGCTCGCTAATTTTCAGAGGGAACAAATTCCAGCCCAAAAAACTCTCAAAGGCTAGCAGCCACAAATCACTTGTGTAACGGCTGAACAGTTCACAGAGTCAAGTCAAAGGGCCATTCCATTCGGTGAAAGCGAAAATGTCCTTGTTTGTTTAAATAAAGCAGCAACACGGCAGCATAGAACATGCTGTGAAACTATGGGTCCTAAATGTGCTTTGCAGATTGCCAACTCAAGGGAGTTGCCCTTTATGCCCTTTAAAAAGCCTTGTTCTGCCAAGCGTCCTCACGGTTGAAAGAGGATTCAGCGTGGTTCCTTTGCATGTCCATGAGTCCTATGCTTGAAAAGCAACCATGGCCCTCTAAATCTAAATCTGGGGGATTGAATCCTCTTTATTGGTAACATATATGTACACACACAGTGAAATGTGTTTTTCTGCATTTAACACATCCTAGTTTTAGGAGCATTTGGCAGCTATTTTATAAACAGCGCCCGGGGGTGCCTTGCTCAAGGGCACCTCGGTGCCCTTGAGCCAAGTCCCAACAGACTGTCCAAGTCCCAACAGACTGTCCAAGTCCCAACAGACTGTCCAAGTCCACAGACTGTCCAAGTCCCAACAGACTGACGAACATGGTTTCGCAAAATTCAGGGGCGAAAGGTTATGCACCTTTCAAATGACACACTGTAAGATTCACCACATAATATGCAGACCGATCGAGTAACCCATACGGTGTAGAGTGTTTTGTTTTAATGTTTTACATCCTGTGTCTTTCTGATCCCCCTCATCTGAGTGGGGGGGCTTACAAGGAAGTGAACTTCCTTCTTTTTGGCAGAAAGAAAAAATAAAATCTGTCATCCGTAAATATGAAATATGCGGCAGTCCTATTTGTTTGTTTAGCCGTTGACGGGCTGAATTTGCATAATTACTTTGTATGCATAAGTAGGTCGGAAACTTTTTGACACGTTACAGCTGCCTAGCCCCTTTTGCACAGTGTTACGGCCACTTTTAGGTGATCTCTGGTATTCCTTTTTATTTTTAAGAGTTTTCAGAGTATGGAAAAACCTTTGTGTAAAGATTCAGAGGCTCTGTGCAGTGTTTAGTATACTCTGGGTCTCATTCAAACCCTTTGTCCAATTCAGCCTTGAACTAATGCCTCTACGTACCTGTGAATTGGCTTTGGCCAAAGAACTGACGTTGACAGACCTAAAGAAATGGCCTGGATCAATATCTACTGGTAAATGAACAGGGCAAGCATCGGGCCTGGCTGCTAAGACCGTTCCTCCACACACTGCCAAAGCCACTGCTGTAGCACCTCACAACCTCCTGCCTCATAGCAGAAGGCGAAGATCGCTATCTGCTGCCGTGGCAAAAGTTTCTCTGCCCTCGTTGGAAAGTTTCCTGGGAGTGAGACGGCGGATTGAGCAGAGTGGATTTTGAGGTGGGTGAGTGAAGCACGGTGGATGAGCGGAGGATATTGAACTCTCTGTGGTGCGTGGTAACAGTCTTTACATTGAAGAGAGGGAGGAGAGGATCAAAGAGTGGAAGTTTTTAAAAGGGAGGCGGATGGAGCGAGGGGCGGTGGCGGCGGCGGCGGCGTCTCTCTCTCACGGTCTCTCTCTCTCTCTCTCTCTCTCTCTCTCTCTCTCTCTCTCCCCGTTTCGAGGCATCCCGGGTATCTGCAGAGCGCGCATTTGATGTGGCGCGCCATTGTGAGACTCTTTTCTCTTTTTTCTCTCCCCCCGTCCTTATTTTCCCATGTCCTGTTGAAGCGTAAACGGGCCGTGCTTCAAGAACACTGATTTATCAAAGACACCACTTAAATGGCACTCCTTTTGCCACACACCTCGTCAGGTCCTCTGATAAAAAAAAGTAACGGTACCATCCCAGGCTGAAGCGCCGTGGAGGTAGTTCCGCAGAGCGACTGGTTAGGAGTAATCCCAGGGAGAGGTCTACGCAGGGAAGGTTAGCGTTCCTTCATTGACTCCGCAGAGAATCTTTAAGCGAAGTCGGATGCTATTTCGGCCTGGCATTGTGCGCCTGCTCCCGCCGCGACGCTTTGTGTGACCACGGGGTCTATTAAGCCGCTCAAAGGAGCCTCTTCCGAGGGGCACCGCAAATGACTTTGCTCCGGAGTTCCACCTGTGTCCTCCTCCGGCCCCGCCGGATAATAAAAACCAAGGGGGCTTGTCACTCAGGCCCACCAAATGTAAACCGACTGCCAGTGAGGGGGGGGGGGTAAAAAAAAACCTGGGGCCAACCGTCACTTAAGAAATACCCACTGACTCACAGTTCGGCTTCTAGAGTCACCTGAAGGGAATTTGATACTCGCGGCGTATTTAACAGTTGAACTCTGCTGCAGTAAGAGGTCTCTCATCCCGTCCAGGTTTCTCCCCTCAAACAACGTGTTATTCTATCCGTGGCGTGGAAATCCATACTGTACGCCGGCGAAATGGCCATGAGTGAACCCCCCCCGCAATGAGGGCCTTGAGTTGAGGGGGATTAGCCACTGTATTATGTACACATTGGCACCGTGTCAAAGGGGGATACCAAAATAGAGCGGGGGGGTAAACCGGGGGCCGGCTGAAGATTACAACGCTGGATATAATAAGGCCGGTTTCCGCTCTTAATTGTGACACGGCAGCCGAAGCCTTTAGCAATTACAATACAACCGGCGGTGCTGTAAGCCTGCGGACCGGCGGGAGATCAGACACACCCCGTACAACTTTAAGCTACAGTATCAGATTATGTCACTATTAATTAGCCTCTCCGTGACAACGGCCTTATACAGTGCTTCCGCTCCTCCCCGTGTGTAGCCGCCCAGTGTATAGGCGAGTAAACTTGGATCAATAATTACACAATAACTGTCCCGAGTTCCTCTGCGATTCTGTCACCCGATTTCACACTAATTGGCCCCCGCCAGCTAAGGGGGCCCGGGAAAAAGGCTTCCATTAAGGCGTTAGGGTGTGACTGTGTCTCGCCCGGGTGGGGGGGGGGGACGACTTCAATTACCATCACGGCAGCCATACATACTGGCTGACTAAAGGCACCTATGTACTATGTACTATGTACGAAGATTCAGTTCTCGTACATACTGTAGCTCCATGTTAAGTTCACACCGCATGTTATATGCACACCGCATGTTCGTGTTAAATTCACATCATACCTCCATGTTAAATTCACACCGCATGTTCATGTTAAATTCACATCATACCTCCAAGTTAAATTCACACCGCATGTTCATGTTAAATTCACATCATACCTCCAAGTTAAATTCACACCACATGTTAAATTCACACAGTACACCCATGTTAAACTCACACCGTACCTCCATGTTAAACTCACATACATATGTCCATGTTGAATTCAAACCATACCCCCATGTTAAATTCACATACATACAGTACATCCATGTTAAACTCACATCCATAAGTCCATGTTGAATGTACACCACACGTTGAAGGGTGTCACCAGGCACGCATAGTAAGCATTCATCTCCTCCCTGCTCACATACGTAAATCGGCATCCACTCCTATGGAAAACATGGTCCTATGTAAGCGCCTGAGTTTATTACACATAACTAACATCAGTGAGACATTTGCCAGATAGGCAGTGTGTCCGTGTGTGTATGTGTGTGTGTGCGTGTGTGTATGTGCTCTAAGTGCTGCCACGACTGTGGCGCTGTAAGTGGATGTCTCTGTTTATTTGTATGTCTGTGACCTGAGTCTCATTTGCTTCTTAATGCTGGCTGGTATCACCGCGGCTATTGATTGAATAGAAGCCCAGGAGCCCTGGGGTTTGATCTGTAACATCCTTTCATTAATTCTCCTCTGTGAGTGCATAGAATACCTGGCCCCCTTTTTGGCAAAAGCTCCTTCGAGGCAGCAAACACAGCGGGGCTGCCTCCTGGCAGACCCGAGCGTGGACCTGGAAGGAGAGGTTAGCAACCAGTAAACAAAGGACAACCGAGGACGGACAACGAGAGACTTGTGTCTTTCAGCTGTCAAGGATTGACCAGGGGGGCACCATTTGTACCGTCGAACTCTGAACCTTCCATCGAATAAAAATAAACACTCACAATAGCAATGTGAAATTTGTGTGTGTGTGTATGTGCGTCCGTGTGCGTGTTTGTGCATCAACATTTCATGGGTCTATCTCAAGGTCTGGAGAAAACAGCAGGGATCCTTGGAAGGAAGCCTTTCTTCCATCATTTGTGTGTCATAGCTCGGGCCTGTATGAAGCTTTATGGACACACCAGCGCGGGGTTTCGGCTGAGGTCGGCTGCTGTCAAACAACGGTTGGCTGACAGCTTCACTTTTGTGTGTGTGTGTGTGTGTGTGTGTGTGTGTGTGTGTGTGTGTGTGTGTGTGTGTGTGTGTGTGTGTGTGTGTGTGTGTGTGTGTGTGTGTGTGTGTGTGTGTGTAAATGAAAAGATCAAACATGCGGACCGGAGACTGCGTTGCCATGCCTGCGTTGCCGGGGCCCTGCCTCTCTTAGATCTCCGGGCCGTTCTCCTCTGGCTTCCCCGCCCAGACAGTGGCCCCCCGTCTGTGATGGAATTTTAATGACAGGCTCGCTCAGAGTGGATTGTGATCCACCGTACGCTTCCCCGCTACACCGCAAACATCTCGCGCTAGCATCACATCCTGGCCCGCTGCAAATCCCATGGAAGCCGACCGAACTGCAATAGCCCTGAGTTTTTCGTTCGGATAGTTATCTGTCCTGACAGTTGCATTCTCCACAAACTTTGTGTTTCCTGTTTTCTGCAGGCCGGGTTTTTGAGCAGTAGGGGGGGGGGGGGGGGAGAGGGGGGGGGGTGGAAATCGACTGTGGACTCTGGTGCTAAGTGTTTTTTAAGGTTGAGTGAAGTGCTGTAAAAAGCACCATCTTCCCACAAACCCCCCCTGGAGGGGACACACCCACCCTACCGTCGGGGTCGTGAGGATGAGAGGAAGGGAGGGAGGGAGGGAGCGCTTGGTGAGATGGTCGGAGGAGAGGGAGGAGGAGCGGGTCCATCTCCCGTGCGCTGAAATTGAATCGGGTCCCGATTTTCCCCGAGTTTGTCGAGTGGAGAAGTGACAGAACTGTAGATAATAGGTTCGGCGGTAGCGGCGTCACGCCTGAGTGTGCCGTCCACACTCTCCGGAGCGGTCCGGTTCCTGACGTCCTTATGACAGGCCTCTCTCTCTCCCCCCCACCCAACCCCTCCATCCCTCCCTCCCTCCTTCCCTCCCTTCCTTTCCCATTATGCTGGCGGTGTGTGCAGAGAAAGAGCCCATTTGCCTTTCCCCACCTCCGTCCGTCCGTGCCTCATGGGCCGCTCCTGGGCCTATTAACCTGAGTGCTAAGCTATCAACCCCACAACAAAAAACAAAAACAAACGTCCGATTCGTAATTGATAAAGTAATGTCAAAACGGTCGTCAAAAATGAAGGACGTGTCTACATCCGTCCGCATTGTTCTACCTTGTGTCATGTTATCCTCGTTCTAGATGAGTGGAGACGGCGCTCGCTGAACGCCACAGTCATATTTTGAAGAACTATTGTGTTTTTAATTTCCACTCGCCGCCCGGCAATATTTTACCTTGTAGCGGTGCTAAAACAAACAAATAGCTGCACAGCAAACAAAACGAAAAGGGCTTTGCTTTCCTTTTGTTGTTCCTACACTCCCATCGTCTCTCTCTCTCTCTCTCTCTCTCTCTCTCTCTCTCTCTCTCTCTCTCTCTCTCTCTCTCTCTCTCTCTCTCTCTCTCTCTCTCTCTCTCGCTTTCTTCTCCCTTCTTTCTGTTTCTCCATCACTCCCTTTATCTCCTCTACGCTTTCTTTACTTGTCTTTTTTCCCTTCGCCAGTGACCTTGAAGGGTTCCGCTGCTTGCTCAGACACACAGATCTCTCTCTCTCTCCCCCTCCCCCCCTCTCTCTCTCCCTTGGGCTCTCTCTCTCTCTCTGCCTCTCTCTCTCTCTCTCTCACTCTCACTCTCACTCTCACTCTCTCTCTTTCACTCTCTCTCTCTCTTTCACTCTCTCCCTCCCTCTCTCCCTGCCCTCTCTATCTCCTCTCTCTCCCCTCTCTATCTCCTCTCTCTCCCCTCTCTATCTCCTCTCTCCCTCCCCCTCTCTCTCTCTCCCTCCCTCCCTCTCTCCCCTCTCTCTCTCTCTCTCTCTCACTCTCACTTTCACTCTCACTCTCTCTCTCACTCTCTCTCTCTCTTTCACTCTCTCCCTCCCTCTCTCCCTCCCCTCTCTATCTCCTCTCTCTCCCCTCTCTATTTCCTCTCTCTCCCCTCTCTATCTCTTCTCTCTCCCCTCTCTATCTCCTCTCTCTATCTCCTCTCTCCCTCCCTCCCTCTCTCTCTATCTCCTCTCTCCCTCCCCCTCTCTCTCTCTCCCTCCCTCTCTCTCTCTCTCTCTCTCTCTCTCTCTCTCTCTCTCTCTCTCTCTCTCTCTCTCTCTCTCTCTCTCTCTCTCTCTCTCTCTCTCTCTCTCTCTCTCTCTCTCTCTCTCTCTCCCTCTCTCTCTATATCTCCCCCTCTCTCTCCCTCTGTGTCTCTCTGTTTTCATTAGCAGGCTCAGTCATCCTGCCTGGGGACGGACGGGGGGCCGTGCTCACGTTACAGGCCTATTGACTCGGGGGGTGGGTGGAGCTGGCGGTGGTGGCGGTGGTGGTGGCGGTGGTGGTGGAGCTGGTGGTGGTGGTGGTGGTGGTGGTGGTGGGGAGTAGAGGGAAAACACGGTAGATGTGGTTCACCAGGCGCGTCGACTCCATGATACCGCCGTTATCTGCCGCCTCCTTTCAAAGCAGCAAAAGAGGGGACCCGATAAAAGCCGCACGCCGCCTTTATCACGCTCATTTCAGGCATGTCAGTAATCAGATACACGGACGGGGCTAATTAATATTTGGAGATACCGCCGTGGCGCACAGTCGCACGCCGCCACCTTCGCCAACGCCACGTGGAAGTGATTTTAATGCATACACACACACACACACACACACACACACACACACACACACACACACACGCACACATGCACACACACACACACACATATACACGCACACATGCACACGCACATGCACACACACATATACACGCACACACACAAACACACTCACACACACACACACACACACACATCCCCTGCACAGCGCTGAAGACATTTTCACGGTGCCTTCCTATGTATGTCCATTACTTGATATCCGCTAAATTGTAACTCATACCGGGATAATCAATTTTTATGTAAATCCTAACAGGGAGCGTGTGCGTATTACCCGACGTAGCGGGTGGAGTGACGGCGCATCGCGGTGCCACTTTTATTAGCATGCTACCTGTCCTCTGTTCTCTCTCTCTCTCTCTCTCTCTTTTGTGTTTCGCAAAAGCCGTCATTACGGACGCTACATCCTAAATGATGAATGGCACTTGTAAATGGGACTGGGGGGGGGGGGGGTGCAGGGAGGGTGGAACAGCCTGTGGTTGCTGCTGGACGTCGATCCGCTAGCATATTGCACATTAACCTTCAGTAACCATTGAGTTAGTGCGTTGTATCAGGTGGCGGTGGGACGATGCTGCGGCTGCTGTGTATTCTAATGAGTGGACGGGGAAGGCGCTAAGCAACAAAAAGCCCCGGGAAAGGATAAACAAATTCGCTGAGAAACGCTTGTCATAAAGTAATGGACTGTGGAGCCGGAATGATACTTTATCACACCGGTAACGCTGGTAGTTAGCTGGGTTATTCGCCACAGCCCTCCTTCATTTATATCTCTCTTCTTCTTCTTCTTCTTCTTCTTCTTCTTCGTCTCCTTCTTCTTCGTCTCCTTCTTCTTCTTCTTCTTCGTCCCTCTCTCGTCACTGGGCTGTGTTTTGAGGGGGCCCCCTGTTCTCACTCCGTATTCCGCAGCTGTAACAAACCGAGGCGTAATGGTAATCAAAAAACGGAATTCATTTTCCAGAGGGTTTGGGTCATTTCCAGAGCACAGCCGACCGCCAGCGGGATTGGGGTCCCATACATAAAGCATTCCACAATCTGACCCCATGTGTGACCGACCGTACGAGAGGGGGAGGGTTGCTGGTCGTGGTGGTGGTGGTGGGCGGGTTGGGGGGGGGGGGGTCTGGGGGTTACAGCCCACATACCAGTGATGATGCACCTGATAGGTTGGCAGCCACGCCGGCAATCAGTAAAACGACAGACAAGTCTCGGAGCACAGCTGCACGGCGCCGGCTAAGCCAATTGTGCGACAATCAGAGGCTGCTATTTTGGGTTTGTTCCCCCCCCCCCCCTTCAGAGGACAGATTCCAGTGAATCAGTTGGCCCTCGGGCATCATAATTATGCAAAAGACTCGGCGCACAAAAAGTTATTCCTTCCCCCATTGTTCTGACTTTCCCTCTCTCTCTCTCTCTCTCTCTCTCTCTCTCTCTCTCTCTCTCTCTCTCTCTCGCTCTCTCTCTCTCTCTCTCTCTCTCTCTCTCTCTCTCTCTCTCTCTCTCTCTCTCTCTCTCTCTCTCTCGCTCTGCATAATCACCTAAGAGTAATGCGGATGCATGTATAGAAGGGGAGAGGCTATCTCCATCGGCGCTTCACGCAACGCTCTGCGTTCGACCGTGTCTGTATTCAAAATCAACGGCATGTGTTATAAGTCGTGCGTGGCTAACGTTTGGTAGCCCCGGGTTGTGTGCGTTCACGGGATAATAACAGAGGCGGGCGGCCTTGCGAACCGAAAACCGAGCGCTCGCGTTGCACCGGGGCCAGGTGACATACCGTCGGTGGTGTGAAGGGCAGCTCGGCTCACTCCAAGCAGACCCCCCCCCCCCCCCCCCCCACCCCTCGAAGAAAAGGGCACAGGCTGCCACTCCTCCGACTGGCTCTCGCCTGCGGTACAGAAGCAGCGCTGTAGCAGTTCCCGGGCCTCTATGGGATCTTTTTCCCCTTTGTTGTGGAGAGCGAGATGCAGCACCACACTTTGAGCTACACACACACACACACACACACACACAGACTCCCAAGGTGATAACCAACGTTGTTTAAGCAAATTAACTCAAATGAACTTTTTTTTAAGTGTGATTAAAAAAAAAAAGAAGGTTTTACGTGCACCTTTTGTGTGGAGATTTACATGAACTGCTGTAAATAACAACCTGTGTGTGTGTGTGTGTGTGTTTGAGCACCCTGGCCAGTCCATCAATGCTAAATAAAATGAATAAAGTCGTGTTGCTCCTTGCACAGCTGCACGGTGCACTTCCAATCCTCTCTGCAAGCACGCGGGTGGAAGACTTTTGGCGGTTCTAATCCTCAAGCCCGTGTAATAAAGCACATCCTCAATCAGGACCCATCCCCTTTTCCTCCGAGACAGGCATCACACAGCACACGCCGCCCCCCGCAAATCACGGGGTGGTATTTCGGGTGAGCCGCAAGAAAGCTAATGCAGCACCTGCATGCGTAGCCAGGGCCGGCGGGTTCTCTCTCCCCCGGGGCCCGTACTCACCACACAGCCACACAGGGTCGATGGAGGCCTGCACTGCGAGCCAGTGGTGGTGAGGCCCACCACTCGGTGTTCATCTGGTGTTCAGCAGTGCGTAAGCGGTCGGCTGTCCGCCTTCTATAGGCCCGGGGCGACGTCGCTCCCATCCCCGGTCAAGTATCGTAGATTCATTAGCGACGGCGAAGCCTCAATGAAACCGTCTGTGACTAAGTGTGAGCGTGACAACCTCTCGTGGACTTGTGGATTTTACAATTTTGCCCATTATGAAACATTAACTGTAATTGATGTGCGTACTGCAGAGTGCAATCCATTCTTTTTTTTTCTCCCATTCATCTTCTTTCTGAATTCAGATAATCCAATGTGTAGTCATGAATCGGTACACTTTGAGTTTAAGCATGTTCAATTTCTCTTGTATGTACGGTAGTTGTACATACGGTCCGTACTCTTACGCGCTTGCCATAACATACATAGTGCAGAATAGTCTTGTTAATGTCTTGTTAATTAGCTGTGGACCTCTTGCCACATTCATTATGTCACATTAGCTTGCAAGTAATTTTACAGTTTCATGCCTTACTTAATGGAGTTTCGTAACAGTTAAAGAGCAATGAAGTTTAAAAAAATAAAAGATGCACATTTTTATTTTTTTTATATATTATTTTATTTATCCGAGTCGGGTCCCAATCGCAACAAAAAAAAAACCCAGGGCAAAGTCGTTAGCGTCCTCAGAATCCAGCCTGGGCTAAATAGCTCCTCATTTTATGTGGGCCATAATTGCCCGGGCCCCAATTATGTTCTCAACACGGGAACAAATGTGCTCTGATTGAGGGACGGACCGAGAGAGCAAGTGGACCGCTTTGTCCTGGGTGTGTGTTCTGTGTGGATCCCGTGCAGGAGAACCGGGGGGGCCCCCAGCTCATGTATGTAAGTGTTTGTTATTCAGGTTTAATTATGTCCGCCGGGCCCCGGGAAGCGTAGGCCGGTCTACAAGCCGTGCCTCTTTAGCCGAAGCCACAGCGGACCTGCTTGATGTCTTCCTCTCCTCTCCTCTTCCTCCTCCTCCTCCTCCTCCTCCTCCTCCTCCTCCTCTCCTCTCCTCTCCTCTGCTCCTCCTGCGCTGAATGAGCAATTAAAGGTCATGTCAATTAGAGCATGTTGTGGTCTCCGGACTCATTCTGAAACAGCTTGCTATAAGAAGCCGTGTCGGGGAGAAATAAGTTCACCGATGGTGGTGGTGTGTGTGTGTGTGTGTGTGCTAGAACAACCTCTTCTTTTTTAGAACCAACCTCTTCAGGAAACACCACACTGACCCTTTCCCTCAGCACTTCTGAGTCTTGTTAGCTCTATTGTGAGCCAATTGTAAGCTCTTATTGTTAGCCAACTTATTGCACTTTTACCTGAGTGCTGGTGCTCAGGCTCTTAGAGGCTTGGTAGGAAGGGAATGAATGCACTTCTGACTTCTGGTCACCAGTAGTTCTCTTGCCTACCTACTGTGTGTTGAATGACCTTATTGTAAGTCGCTTTGGACCAAAGGCGTTAATGCTTAATGACTGTAATGTAATGCAATGCAATATATGAGTTGAATATCAACTCGTATATAATATCATTCTCTCTTCAAGTCTCTCTGATCTTAATTGTACAAAGGAATATGTATTGTACCGATATCATATTTTACAGTAAAAGAAAAAACAAGGTTCCTTTAATGGAAGGGAACCCGTGACCTCATACGTGTGTGATGGATGCTCTGCATTAACTATATCACTCGAGACCATTACATTTACGATTGATAATTAATCTTTATAGGCCGTGATTTACTGGTAATTGTACGCGGTACCTATCGGATTTTTGGGGGGATTAGTGTTATGTTATTCATGGTCACGCGACCCTTTAAGATAATGCAGAAGAAAGCCTCCAGCAAAAGAAGGATTAATATATATATATATATATATATATATATACATATTAATGTATAAAATAAATGAAAATGCAACAAAGCAACCCACGATAGAACCACGTACCTCATCTTACGTGGATGTTGCAAGCCTGACTCGTTTATTTACAGTCGCTTCTTATACAGTTTACAGTTTATAGTGGGTTTTTATTTTTATTTTTTTACAGATGGCCCTGTGGTACAGCCTTGATTCCAGGCGAGTGAGAATGAAATTCCTCCCGGTTTAAAATGAATAAATAAATAAATAGTCCCTCTCTCTCTTTTCCATTACCTTTTTTTTTTCTCTTTCCTTCCTTCCTTCCTTCCTCCTTCTTCCTCCTTCTTCCTCCTTCTTCCTCTTTCCTACGTGCACACAACCGTTCACACGTTGCCAGAGGAGAGAGAGAGAGAGAGAGAGAGAGACAAAGAACAGTTGTCGTCGGTGATCTGTGGGTTTCTAATGAAGAAGAAGAAGAAGAAGAAGCGTGCACACACACACACACACACACACACACACACACACACACACACACACACACACACACACACACACACACACACACACACAAGACACACACACACACACACACACAAGACACACACACACACACACACACGACACACACACACAAGAAAAAGGTGATACGCACCGTTGCCATAGTGAGAGCACCCCTCATCCCCCTCTGCGTGCACTCTGGGATTATTTTAGTGTTTGTTTGCAGACGGCGCCGCTGACAGAGATTCCTCGGCAGCGCCGCAGTAGTGAGCGTGGGGGGGGCGTCCTGAAGTATGATTAGATGAATTTTAATTCATTCATTTATTCATAGAATTGAATGGGTCTCCTGTCTTCTAAGAGACAACAGACCAAACGCCCTGGCTGGTTTCATCATCACTCTCTCTCTCTCTCTCTCTTTCTTTTTCTCTCTCTCTCTCTCTCTTTCTTTTTCTCTCTCTCTCTCTCTCCCTCTCCCTCTCCCTCTCTCTCCCTCTCTCTCCCTCTCCCGCTCTCTCTATATATTTTTCTTTCTTTCTTTCCTTTTTTTTTTTTTGCAAAGAAGCAAAAATTGTTTTCATCTCACACAAATAGGGAAGCGGGTTAAAGAAAAAAAAAACAACAACAGCAAAAAATAAATAAAAAATCAACAACAAACAAACAAAGGAAGGCAATATGACTGGGGGTGAGGGGTGGGGGGGAGAGAGAGAGAGAGAGAGACCGGTTGGTGTTTTGCATCAGTAGCCAACATTAATGGGCTGACACAGTTTATAGTGTGTTCACGTGGAAGGCGGAACCGTTTGTGCTGACGGCGTTCCGACCTCGTTCGCTATACAATTCGTGGCGGCGGCGGCGGCAGCGGCGGTGGTGGTGGTGGCTGCAGCGGCTGTGATGTGTGTGTGTGTGTGTGCGTGTGCGTGTGACATGTGGACGTATACACGGGCGGGTTCATACGGTCGGCGGCGGTGGGAGTAGCAGCAGGAGAGGAGCAGCGCTGGGGAGCTGCTGCTGTTGTTGTTGTTGTTGTTGTTGATAAAAACGAATCAAACCTCGCCGGCGTGAAGAGATAAATCAAAAGAGCTGGGGGAAAAGAAGGGAGGGCGGGTTCTGCTCCATGCCCTCGGTGGCTTTTTATGCCCGCCCCCCCCCCCCCCCCCCTGTTCGTAAAGTGATGTCATTACCGACATTCCGGGTCACCGGCGCCTGAGCCGCTCAGTGTTATTATAATCAAAATGGCCGTAACCCGGCGTTGGACGCGGACGGCGGCTTTACAGCCCCTGTATTGACCCTGATAGGTCAATATACATCTGCCTGTCATTTATCTTACCAATGCATGGCCATTATTAAGCCAGAGACCATGTAGGTACTTTCCCCCTGAGCCTGTGTGTGTGTGTGTGTGTGTGTGTGTGTGTGTGTGTGTGTGTGTGTGTGTGTGTGTGTGTGTGTGTGTGTGTGTGTGTGTGTGTGTGTGTGTGTGTGTGTGTGTGTGTGTGTGTGTGTGGAACACGCACAGGCCTTTTATTTATTTAGTTTTGCTCTGAATGTGTCATTCCCATCCTGGGCAAAATGCTGCTCTGCCCTTTTGATTTATGCCCTGCATGTGACTGGGAGGGTGCTGGTGTGAGGACTTCATGCATACATATATATATATATATATATATATATATATATATATCCATACATGTCAGCAGTCTCATACAGCAAATTGGCTAGCTGGGGCCAACCCTCCCTCTTTGTGTGCGCGCCATAGTGCCCTTGGGTTAGTAAAAACCCAAGGTCAACATTAAGGCACTGGAGTCACTTTGCTGTGAGCCTTTTTTGCATAATATTGATATGCACATAATCAGGAGATGTAGAATAGAATAATGGCTGTGAGAGACCCAGCGTCCACCCCTCTGGTGTGTGTTTTTTTTTTGTTTTTTTTGTACCTAGCAAGTGTGGGGGCGTCAGTCATCTATCTGTGTTAAGGTCCAGCTTGTTCGCTGACAAAATGACACGCTCTAGCACTCTCTGGGGCCGGACGAGTGGTCACTCACTCTCCTCCGTGTTTAAATTAAGCAAAGTCCAGAGCGGGGGGACAACACGCCCTCAATGCCCTGGTTGGCAAACTGCTATGCGTCGACCGCA
>CM051013.1:5201714-5234214 GCA_027704905.1 Muraenolepis orangiensis | reverse complement strand
AAAATGTCATGCAGAAAATAGTAAAAAAAATAAATAAAAAAAGCATCGGAAATGTCACCGAAACCAGATTGGTTCAGAAATATCGGCGTGTCCGGGAAGCGAGAGGGAGGGAGGGAGGGAGGGAGGGAGAAGAGCGCGGGAGATAGACCGAGATAGACGGGGAGGAGAGATAAGGACCCTAAACTGGAGAGAGAGAGCTAGTCCCTCGTGCTATATTAGGAAAGAGCATTTTATCACTTGCCTTAGCCTCCTCTGGAGACAAATCCGTGTCCCTTTTTAAGGCTTGACCCTCCGGTTCAGCCGGTCTCACCGACTCATTTAATAGGCCTTGCCTGACAAGTGCCACCCACAGCAGTTGCAGTTGGGAGGATACAGGCCGGGAGTTCGGGTTTGAGGTCAAAGTCAAGGGCACGGGGGGGTAACACGGCTCACACACACACACACACACACACACACACACACACACACACACACACACACACACACACACACACCATCACTACCACTCTTAAGTACAAAAACAAACAAATAAAGCCAACAAAAAGTAAAGTGAATGGTGGGGAAGGGGTTGAGATGCAGAGCAATGGGACCTGGCAGCTTCTCAGGGTGGCGGGGATGCCTCTCTCTCTCTCTCTCTCTCTCTCTCTCTCTCTCTCTCTCTCTCGCTCTCCTCCTTCCTCAAAAGCATGATTAATATACTGACTGCCATCCCGCTGTCACTGCACGGACCAAACCATCGGGGACGGCGTGTGTACGAAACGAGAGCGGGAGAGAGAGGAAACAAATCACCTCGTCCTCAATTATAGCATGTGGATACCCAAGAGTATGGCAGCTAAATAAATTAACCGGCAAACAAATAAATGACACACTCATCAGAGGGTGCGAAGGGAAGGGAGGGGTGGGGGGGGGGGGGAGGGGGGGGAGGGGAGGGGAGGGGGAGGAGGAGGGGGATAGAGAGACGGTGCCAGCCAGAAAGTGTAGATAGTTCCTCATTTGGTTCGCATCAAAAGTTTTGCACGACACTGTTCCGCGCTGCTTCGTATGTTTGTTTTTGTTTAGTTTTCAGTTTGTTTTTTCCTCCCCCCCCTTCTCAGAATGTGTGTGCCTCCATCCTTTTTGATTCCGTTCCCGTGCAATGCAATTATGACAATCACAATCTGGATGATCGTAAACACGAGAGAGAGAGAGGGAGAGGGAGAGAGAGAGAGGGAGAGAGAGAAAGGGAGAGAGAGAGAGAGAGAGAGAGGGAGAGAGAGAGAGAGAGAGAGAGAGAGAGAGAGAGAGAGAGAGAGAGAGAGAGAGAGAGAGAGGGAGAGAGAGAGAGAGAGAGAGAGAGAGAGAAAGGGAGAGAGAGGGAGAGAGGGGTAGAGACAGAGAGAGGGGTAGTCACTGGTGAACGCAAAACAAAGAGAGTTGATGAGAGAAAATAAATGTTAATTACAAATCCTGTTTGAGGACAGTCAGACCCTTTAACAACCTTTGGTGACAATATGCAGCTAAATGTGACAGAAGGGCCCATTTCCACAAGGCTAGTGCCGTGCACATTCTCATTGGTGACGCCAGGAGGAGGAGGCGGAGGAGGAGGAGGTCGAGCAGGAGGAAGTGTGTGTCCAGGACCTACTGCTAGAGTTCTGTGGCTGTGTCTGTCTCCAGGGGGCCACTGAGTAGGGCTGCTGCACGCAGCAGCTTGATGACCAGATCCCTCTCTGTCACAGCACCCCCCTGTGGCCACAGCGTGCGCCGTCGAGCTCCTCCCGGTCCCTCCTATCCGAAGCCCATCAGGCCACCATCAGGCCGCTTCTAATTTCCCTCGGCCCGCTTCTCCTCTTCTCCCCTCCCTACTCCTCCCCCATCTCCTCCACATCCTCTCTCCCCCCTCTCTTCAGTTCTTCCACATCCTCTCTCGCTCTCTCTCCCCCTCTCCAGTTGTTCCACTCCTCTCTGCTCTTATTACAGGGAGATTGGCTTTCCTCATGTTGTCTCCTTCACAACGCTGGGCTCTTTCAATTCTGCTGCCTCCAAGAAGAAACCTTGCACAACGGCTCCTATCTATTTCCCTTCCCCTCTCTGTTTCCCTCCCTTTTTGCTCTCTCTATCGCTCTCCCTCTGTCTCTCTCTGTCTCTCTCTCTGGGGACTTTGTAAAAGAGAAGGGAGTAGCCATAAAACATAAAGACGAAAGGAGACGGAAGAAACAAACCCACAAACAAATAAGACCTCTCTAAGTAAAGTAGTTTTTTCTCCATCTCAGTCGCAAGGTTGGGGACGGGGGGGGCATCCTGACATGGGTGAGTTATCAAAGCTAGCTAGCTGAGGGAGGGAGGTGCGCGTGTGTGTGTGCGTGTGTGTGTGTGCATGTGTGTGCATGTGTGTAACGGGGGACTCTGCTCAGCTTGCCATTAGAATAACATACCACGGGGGTGTGCTCAAGATAGGGTGGACGGTGTAGGTAGTTTCCGCCCGACGTATCCTAGCATCCTAGCATCCTAGCTAGATTTCTGTTCAATCGGCAGGCCCGCCACACCCCCCCCCCCCCCCCCCCCTTGTGACACACGGGGGATCTTCTCCCGGCGTGATGGACTGCGTGTCTTCAGCTCCCTCCTCGGCCATTAGGGCCTGCTGATGGTTGATGAGCGGTGTGTCCATGGTCAAGGGGACCCGGGCGAGACCTAATGAGGCTAGGCTGCCGGCCATCTCGGTAGGCCCCCGGCTTTACTTACAGAGCAGCGCCTGCGGAACGCAAGATGCAAGAGATGAAGGCGGGGCCGGGGGGGGGGGGGGGAACTGGAGGTAATTAGGCACGGAGAGAGGCGGTCAATGATGGGGGGGGGGCGGCCCACGCCCCGGGCCTCCAGCCTCCAGCTGCTCGGCGGTGTGGCCGAGGCTTCTCGCAAAAGAGCTGATGAGGAGGCAAGCTGACCTTCAGGACTGGCACACTCTTCCTGGGCTGTCCACAAAACCTGCTGGGCCGTTGGCGTGGGGGGGTGGAGAGGGGGGGGGGGGGGGTGTTTCACCCTACCCAGTTACACACACACACACACACACACACACACAGCCCCCATCTACACAGCTCCTTCTCCCAAACTCTCCCAGCCTCCGAGCCCCAGAGCTGCCGGTGGTGAACTTGTGGAGTGAAGCCTGCATACAAATCAGCTGCGGTGGTTTTTGTCTCAACCACTGGTGGAGTCCAGCTCTGCTCAGCACAGCTCTCTCTCTCTCTCTCTCTCTCTCTCTCTCTCTCTCTCTCTCTCTCTCTCTCTCTCTCTCTCCCCCTCTCCTCCTCTCTCTCTCTCTCTCTCTCTCTCTCTCTCTCTCTCTCTCTCTCTCTCTCTCTCTCTCTCTCTCTCTCTCTCTCTCTCTCTCTCTTCCCTCTCTCTCTCTTCCCTCTCTCTCTCTCCCCTCTCCTCTATTACCTCCCCTTCAGTCTACAAAACTTTCATCCCAACCAATATATTGCCCCCCTTTTTTCCCACCAGCGCCACTTCGGCTATGTTAGCAAATAGCCACGTGGATGTTTGTGCTGCCCGGCTGAATGCGTGTATAGTCCAATACCTCTCCGACAGAGAGTAATCACCAGCCCGGCTGGAGCGGGCCCCAGATTTATTGCAGCACCATTGGTGTTGTTGTTGCTTTTTAAAAAAAAAAGTAAATTCTAATGCGCAATCGTGGAATGAATCATTTGATCTTTAGCATGAGATAAGCCGTTGTCAGCTCTGGCTGTGTGACGCGGGGGGGGGGGGGGGGGGAATTTATTCCTTCTCCGGTCATAAAAAACGGGCCACGGGCGGACAACCGCCTCGCCTAGATGGGCCACATAAAGGCCCAGGACCCAATAAAAGGAATGTCACAGGAAGTGCACCGAATGTCATTAATAATAAATCAGAATTGTCTGAAACTGACCCGGCAGCGGGGGACGGACCAAGTAGGGGAGACCTCGTCGTGTTGCGGGAGCACCTTCCATTTATGTCAATCACAGGCGGGATTCTGGCCTTTTATTACCAGGAGAAGCAATTAACCTTTCAGAGAGCCCGTGTCACTCAAGCTTTCGGAAAGACAAAAGAGCGTTCGCTGAGATGTCCAACAAGTCCCGGGACGGGTGAATTTGATAAGCGCGGCGGTAACGTTCCCACCTGTTCAAATGAAAGCACGGTTCATCCGGGGCCCCACCCCCGCTCCCTGTGGTGCGCTACAAACAGTCTCCCGATAGTCATCTACTGCTACTCCATGTAGCTTGTTAGTTGCATCTAAAGCATTTACGCTTCCCCATCGCGGCTCCGGCGCTGCCTGACAGCCGGAAAGGAGGGATAACGCAATAAGATCGGAAGATAGAGCAGGGCACTTGTTTCATTGAATGGTTTCAGATATTTTCGCTTAATGGTAATTATCTGAATTATGCAATGACTGGGTCATTCTTTTTTTAACAGTCGTCTTTCTTCACACTTTCCGCGGCGAGGGATGCGTTTAATACGGCGCGGCGATAAGAGATCCGTCGCGGTGGAGCTTCACACACACACTGCGGCGTGTGAAGCTCCGCCGCAAAATACTTTTCTCCCCGTGTTTAACTTTTCCCCGGGAATTCAATTTTTTTAGAGGGCAGCGTGATCCTCGGCATCCGGGGTCCGGGCACTTCAGCTTCAGAGTCCTTGAAAGAGCTGGTGGGGGGGGGGGGGGGGGGGGGGGTGATGGGGAGAGAGAGAGGGTGGGGTGATGGGGAGAGAGAGAGGGTGGGGTGATGGGGAGAGAGAGAGGGTGGGGAAGGATACAAAGAGACATATTTGGATTCATTGGCGTAATCTCCAGGCATTCTGCGCTCAGCCCGCTGAAGATGAATTTCATTTGGGAGCCCCTCTGATCTGTCTCTATCAATAACGTTCCCCGTGGACCCCGCGTGTACGGGAGAGCACACTCAGGCAAAACATGCATTTCTGACGGTGTGACCAAACTGCTAACGGCCAGCCTTATATTTTTGTGTCAATAGGCCCCCCGGATAGGGATGAAGCCGGGTTCCCTACGCCGCTCATGAAAATAGATTCAAAACTAAGCTGGTGTGGTGTGTGTGTGTGTGTGTGTGTGTGTGTGTGTGTGTGTGTGTGTGTGTGTGTGTGTGTGTGTGTGTACGGAGGGGGCCGGTGGTTCAGGGGTAAACAGTGTAAAATCAACGCCACCTGTACATTGCTACCCCAGTGGAGGCTTTGCACAGCGCCCAGAGAGGTCAGGCGGTGTGGAGGAGGAGGAGGAGTAGTCTGCTCTGGGCTCTGTGTCTTAATTGGAAGGGTTCCAGAACCCGGGGTTAGCACACCTGCTCCTCTATCTGTTGCATGCAACCGGGACTCACCTTAACCAAAACCAAAGTAATCCTGCAGGGTGTAAAATTGTATGTGCGTGCATGTGTGTGTGTGTGTGTGTGTGTGTGTGTCCCATGTTTTTGCGGGTTTGCGAAGACTACCAAAAGGTTTCCCATGTGACAACACATAAAATAAATAAAAAGAAGATTGTGGAACGATTGCTGTGTCACATTCTGATAATCTTGTTTTTCAACTGGGCGGCTTGAAAACAAAAATGGAATGCATTAAAATATTGATTTCCTCCCACATGGGAAGAAAGCAATATTTTAGCCCGGGAACCCCCCCCATGCCCCAAGACTCCCTCTCCCTGGGGGGGGTGTGGATGTTTTGGCTCTAACCGTCGGCAATTCCCCCCCCCCAAACAGCCTCCACTCTGAGAGATGAACACAGCCAAACCTGTTCCTCCCCTCCCACCCCTCCCTCCCGCCTTCTCCCTTTCAGACTAATTATGCAATCGTGCCTCTCTGCTAGAACGGGGGGGGGGGGGGGGGAATCAAGGCACTCAGATTCGGTGAATGCTAATTCAGGCAGGAGATCTCAAACACAATCTACACCCTTCCAACATTGTCTTCACAATAAAAGGAGAGAGAGCGGAGAAACATAATAGCCATTGTGACGACAGGGCTGGGGCACGGGATGTTGCCAAGCTCGTGCCAAGTGGCCCCCTGAAACCAAAAACAACTGACACATATATATAGATTATACCGAAGGTCTTTGAGGTCACGGAGGGACGTCATGCCGCCATGTCTGGTCCTATTCTGCTTCCTTCATAATAGATGAGAGCGAGAGTAAGGGAGAGAGCGAGAGACAGAGAGAGTAAGAGAGAGAGGAGAGAGCACACAGTGTGCAGCCTGGCTGGGTTCAGGCCGATATTTTGGCATCTGGATGCTCAATATTTTAGAGGCTGGAAGGTAGATGATGTATACTATGCAGAAGTATACACATATATATATATATATATATATATATATATATATATATATATATATATATATAAACACATATACTGTGTATAAAGATAATGCTTTTATAGATAGGGATAAAGATAGAAAAGGAGAGAGAGAGAGACATATTTACTGGTCCTACCTCTGCGTGGCTCCCGTCTTAAGACAGTTAAGACACCCCTCCTGGAGAAGCACGAGAAGTGAGGGGCAGACTGAGCTAGTGGGCTGACTGAGGCAATTAGGTCTATTATTAGTACGACAGTGGAAGGATTGATGCGCACAATAGTCGGTGTGTAAGCAGAAAGCCTGGTACGTGGAGCAAATTCTAATAGTGAGAATCTCCTAGATTATATGAGCCTTCATTAACATTTTCACACATGGCTGCCTAACAAATGAGAAAAGAGCTCTGGCGCACCGGCAGATTTATCTCATATGCGTGCGCACGCGCGCGCAGCACACACACACACACACACACACACACACACACACACACACACACACACACACACACACACACACACACACACACACACTGTGGGCCAGAGCACAGCTAGCACCGCCTCCCTCTCTGTACCGCGCCAGCAGTGTAGCGGTAGCGGCAGCAGTAGCATCGGCGCTCGCGCCGCTACCTATGACTTTGGGGAAACAGCCTGAGCCATGTGCTCAGGCAAGGTAGCCTTATTAAATATTCCGTTCATTTTTATAATTTTTTTTCTTACATTACGCATGTTAGATACGCAATACAACCTGGCTGCTGTCCCTGCGGTGTCGTCGTCCCTCAAGAGCAGCTAGCCTAGCCAAGGCTGGGGCTGCTAAATGACTGGCGGCTGTGATCGGCCTCCATCAGACCTTCCTCCACCACCATCCAACCCCCCCCCCCACCGCCCCCAAGCTGTCTCTGATACAGGGGGGGAGGGGGGTGGTTCTGGAGCCATTCCTAAGCGTGGTATTCCCTCACACCGCATGGTTTTGGCGTGCGATCGCTCCCCGGCGTTAAGTGCTGCCGCGCAGGCGGGCTCTTTACCTGCAGGCCAGGTCCTACTTCAATTAGCGGTGTTGCACACTCTTTAACGTCTCACCACCAGCCGCTGACTTCTCCAGGAAACGCTCCCTGGGACTTTTTATTTATATATATACATTTTTGCCCACAGAGAAGTTCATTAGAATGACAAATAGCACCCTGCCATAAAGTGGGAAACATCAACACGGGCGACAACGACGTGTGTGTGTGTGTGTGTGTGTGTGTGTGTGTGTGTGTGTGTGTGTGTGTGTGTGTGTGTGTGTGTGTGTGTGTGTGTGTGTGTGTGTGTGTGTGTGTGTGTGTGTGTGTGTGTGTGTGTGAGAGACAGAGGGACGCGCAGGGCGGGGGGGGGGAATGGATTTCGCCCTGTTTGATAGTGTGATATCAGCGGTTACAACCCTGGGCCCGACGACGAGGTTCTGCTGACTCACTCCTCGCTCTCACCCCTCCTCGAGCCTGGGTCCTCCACGCACCCCCCTGCCTCTCGGGGCCCCAGGACAAGCTCCCCGCTTTTTATTTGTCTTTCGCTTTAGGACTACCGTGTTTGAGTTGGCTGATTGGTTAGGAAGATATTCAGACGTTTCTATTTGAAGAGAGGTCTCTCTCTCTCTCTCTCTCTCTCTCTCTCTCTCTCTCTCTCTCTCTACTCCTCTCTCTCTCTTCTCCCTCTCCTCTCTCTCTCTCTCTCTCCTCTCTCTCTAATCTCCTCAACCTCACGAAGAAGAAGATGCGGCGTCAGCAGCGTCTCACTTTGGAAGTAGAGTGGGGAGAGGTCAAACTCTGGCTCACTCTGGAACCCCCCCCACCCACCAGCCCACCGCCCCACGTTCCCCTCCAGGACCTCTGCCTGGGAGACCCTCCCATCCCACCCCCCTGGAGGACCACCGCTCCACCCGGATCCCTACCAGGGCGCTCGCTGGCCCCTCGCCAGCGTGTCGCAGCGTATCAGTAATGAACACTTTAGAGAACAGCTTGGGCGAGTGCGAGCGTGCCTAATGTCCTTAAGACAAAAGGAGATATTGCCCCGGACAGAGCAGATAGAAATCAATTTCCCATTTGCTGCTTTAATTTTCTGCGAGATGGGGGCAGAGATTAGCGGCCAGGGGTACCTGTAAGCTCCCCCCCCCCCCCCCCCCCCCCCCCTCACTGATGAGCCCTACCTGGGGGCCCACCGCGCCGGCCGGCCTGACCCCTGCGGCTAATTAAAGTTCTTGGATTGATCCACAAACAACGTGATAAAGATCTGTCCTCCACCACCCTCAGACACACACTGCGACAGTGGCAGCGGCGGTGGCGGCGGTGGCGGGGACTGCCCAGTAATGGCCTCATAAAGCTACAGCTGCAGTTTGCTCCTGACAGCTCCCTATCTCCACCACCGTCCGGTACATTGCCTTGAGTTTTGACTGCAATTATAGCCGCTCAGGGGTTAATTACAGACCGCGGCCGATCGCTTCGCACGCCTCACACTTTTGTTTCGCCTCCTTGTTTGTTTTCGGCGCCAGCGTTTATATACATGAGCGCCGCCTCGGGTCCAGGTTTTAACTAGAAAGCTACTGTATGTTCTTTGGATATTTGGATAGGGTCTGGTGTGAGTAACGGCGAGAGGCTGACCATCTTTTTACTGAGGGGTTCTGTGAGTTCCTCCAGCTCTGAGTCCACACGCAGCAGTTTTACCCCCCACCCGCTCCCCCAACAGACAGCTGCCGGCAAGAATCAGATAAAAGTCAACTGCAAACTTAGCCGGGTTTTCAAAGTACACTCCAAGTACGTTTTCAAAGTACACTTTAAAAGCCAGGCACTTTGTAAACATGAACACATACCCTGTCTCTCTCTCTCTCTCTCTCTCTCTCTCTCTCTCTCTCTCTCTCTCTCTCTTCTCTCTCTCTCTCTCTCTCTCTCTCTCTCTCTCTCTCTCTCTCTCTCTCTCTCTCACATCCATACATCCCTGCAATACTGTACATACCCTACCCACGCATCTACAGTATATATACATTAACAGACACACACAACCCCACTGTGTGCTTAACTGTCTCCTCCAGCCCCCTACCCACGTCCTATGATAAGCCCCGATGTGGAGCATCTGTGCTAGCTAAGGTCTGCGGCGGCGTGCTGCATTACCTCGGTTAGCGCTTCATGCGCGGGGCACACACATCTCCCGCCCTCGTCGCTGATTTCTTCTGGGTTTTTTGTACGTTTCGGGGACACTCCGGGAACGTGAGCAGGAATGTGTAATTACATCGCGGTACACCTCGTGTGGGAGGTGTCGGCAAATATTCCTAAGTCAACGCGGAGCGAGCGCTCACGGTCTCCCAGGTTCCCCCGAGCCGGTGAAGTTACATAATGGCCCCCCGTCTTGTGAGTCATGTGGCGTGCTTCGCTTTGGTAGACGGGCACAGAACCCGGGGTATTTTTAGAAAGCACGCATGTTGCCCTTCCCTTGCTTTCCCGTACAATGGTTTGCCTGCGCCATTGTGGTCCATTTTTTAACAAGGGCCTTCTCCCTTAGCCCCTCAGAGGAGTTAATTAAAGTGATAGAGGTTGGAGCTGATGAGCCATACCACCCTGACCTTGAGGCTCCGCTTCCCCCCGCAACCCCACAATTATACCTGCATAATCAACACACGCACGCACACACAACACACACACACACACACACACACACACACACACAACACACGCGCGCGTACACACACACGTACACACACACGCACGTGCACACACACACACACGCACGTGCACACACACTAACACAGACACACACACACACACACACACACAAACAATCAAAGCCATATCCCTCTAAGGAAGCATACCCAGCCCCAGTCCCATAGCTAGCACCTCTTTCTCTCCATCCTTGGTAAATTACCATGCAGCAACCAAACAAGCTGCACACACACACACATACATACATACATACACACATACATACATACATACAGGCATACAGGCATATAGGTATGTGCATACCGTACATACAGTACATACATACACGTATGCATACATACATACAAACAAGCATTCAGGGATCTTGCTGTTCTCCAGTATAACACATTTGGTTTCCATTTGCTTGGTTTTGTGTAAATTGTTATTTTTGTGTGTTTTTATCTGTGTTTGTTTTTATCTGTCTCTCTCTCTCTCTCTCTCTCTCTCTCTCTCTCTCTCTCTCTCTCTCTCTCTCTCTCTCTCTCTCTCTCTCTCTCTCTCTCTCTCACCTCTCTCTCTCTCTCTCTCTCTCTCTCTCTCTCTCTCTCTCTCTCTCTCTCTCTATTTATCTATGTCGTAGACTCTGTCTTTCACTCCGTCTCTCTGTGTCTCTCTCCATGTCTGTTCACTCTGTTCTCTCTCTCTCCATGTCTTGTCTCTCTGTCTCTGTCTCTCTCTCTGTCTCTCTGTGTCTCTCTCTCTCTCTGTCTCTCTGTGTCTCTCTCCATGTCTGATGACTTGGTATTTGGTGATGTGATGCATGCAAATGCCCCGAGTGTCATGGCTGCTTATTCTAATATGACAGGGTAGGCTGTTATCTGGTTCACTCTGTATTGGCGACTGGATCTACAGCGGCCAAGGAAGACAGGTAGAGGATTTCTGTGTGTGAAGGCCGTGTGTGTGTGTGTGTGTGTGTGTGGGGGGGGGGGGGGGGTGGGGGCATTTTCATACGTGTGTGTGAATGTGGGAAGGGCGTGTCTGTGTGTGTGTGTGTGTGTGTGTGTGTGAGAGAGATCAAGCCAGACAGTTCAGGACGGAGAATAGATGGAGACATGGAAGTGAGCGAAGAGCCACGACAAGCAAGAGATGGGATGCAGCTTTGAGAGAGAGCAATAGTGAAAGAGTGAGAAACAGACTCGCCCTGTCCCCTGCCCCGACACACACATGTACACACACACACACACACACACACACACACACACACACACACACACCTCACACACACTGGCCTTCAACTCTGCTTTAACAGCGTTAGTACTGTTTAGTAGAGCTGTCTCCTTGGAGAACGCCATGCACACATGAATAAAGAGAAAAAGCCAGGGAAAAAAAGTGTTTTGCCCAGAATGGGATGTCACAGCAGATAACCGTCACGAGCTGCTCCATATTTATTATGTGCAACAATTTGACTAACCAGAGAATTTAGATTAATAACATTGGGCCCCGGGAAGTAATTTCCTTTTTTTTGCGGAAAGTGATTTACACGACGCATCGCAAAGAGAACAGCCTCTCGCCGACGATTTTTTTTTTTATTCCACTGCGTCAGCTGAAAATAATGACATTTAAAGCACCCGCCAAGGTTAATAGGGCTCCCTCCTTGGTGATGAACTTTTATTTTTTGTGTTCACGCCCCCCCGCTCCCCCGAGAATCAGATCCGTTGCAGGCGCCGCCCCGCCGAACGGCGAGCCCGGTTGACCTGGCCCAAGCCCGCTCCGTATAACCCAGCCAAGGTACATTTCTTTTAAACGCCGCCGCCGCCACCGCCATCGCCGCTACAGTTTCCCCTCTGCCGGGCTTTCCACCAGGAGATGGGAAATATTTTGCGCGATTTTTGGACCATTACCTGAGATATTGGTGTAATCACCGCACCATGGTCCAGTTAAGCATGTAATTACATATTCTGTTGGGACAGGAGAATCTCGACGCGGATGGTTCCCATGGGTGGCTGCCAACACTATTTATTTTATTTTTTTGTGTTGCGCGGCGGTAAAAACAGTTTCCGGCGCGCCACATGAGCTGTTGGGCCCTCACCCACCCTTCCCCCCCCCCCCCCCCCCCTCTCTGGTCCTCTCTGCTGGCCTAGACCGGTCGGCCCTCGGTTCAAGTTGTGGCGTGGTTGCACAGTGCTATCGTAAGATTGCTGTTTGTGCAGCGCTGCTTAGGTTAGGTGCGTTAGCTTTTTAGCCCAGCCCACCTCCCTAAGCCCTCCCACCTCCCCCCGGAGGGGTGCTGGTCGATTGCGGAGGGTCAAGAGGTGGGGATGGGTGTGGGGGGGGGGGGGTGGTTTTGCAAGGGCGGAGGGGCTAAAGCCCTCCGTCTCCGTCTGCAAAACCTCTCCCCCTCCTCCCCCCCCTCCGGCGTTCTGGATGAATGTATTTTTGATGCAGGGGGGTCCTGCCGTGTCGGCCCGGGTGTTTTTAACAAGGAGTGCCGCCTCTCTTCCCAGGTCTGTGGGCGGGACGGGGGGAGAAGGTATTGATAAATGATTAACGCTTCAGAAGGTGCACAGAGTTGTGCGCCGCTTCCCTCCCGGTGAGATGCCTGGCTGCTGAATATTTCATTGGCACACAGATGTGCTGCTGTCTGCCGAGCGGCTCATAGCTCCTCAGCTCTCTGTCATTACTGAGTTAGTGGATAGTGATCTCCACACTCACACACACACGCACACGCACACACACACACACTCACGCACGCACACTCTTGACTCCGTCCAATAGAATAGTCGATGGCAGCAAAAGAAAGGCACTGTTGTGAACTTATTCCCTTATTCTCTACAAACACACACACAAACACACACACGCACACACGCGGTTTGTTCAGACTCCAGCCCGGCGTGACTGGTCTCGGTAGCCTCCTCTGCACTGCTCTCTACGCCTCTCTCTTTTACCTGAAGAGCAGGTAAAGCAGGGCAGCAGCCTCCGGCGCGTGACCCTCCGTAGGCAGCAGGGTGCACACAAAACTAAAAACCCGCCGTGATGTGTCATAACAGGGAGAGGCGGACGGTTAGTGTGAGCCAGTCCCGCCAACCCTTTTTTGTTGCTGAAACCCCCTATGGCTCCGGTAGACAGAGTGGAGAGGCTGGTGAATCAGGCCAGGAGAGGCGGGGACGGCTCCTCCTCCTCCCTCCCTCCTCCTTCCTTCTTTCTCCTCCCTCCTTCCTTTCTTCCTTCTCCTCCTCCTCCTCCTCCTCCTCGTCCTCTGCTGTAGGCCTCCAAGAGGTTGCATGCTGTTTCCGTTCCCCAGGAGCCGTAATGCCGGGTCCCCGGTCCATCTGCAAGTCTGTTTGTGTAACACCGCCACCTCCTGTCTGGGAGCCCTAGGGGGGGGGGGGGGGGGTCGGAGAGCGGTCGGAGAGCGGCCGGAGCACGGCGGAGAACGAGAAAAAAAAAGATGGCGGAGCAGGAGAGAGGAGGGTTACAGGGGGTGAGGAAGACAACCGCACTGATGGACACACTGAAAAAAAATTGTGATATATTGGTAGAGCTGGAACCAGAGGTAGAACTAAAGAAGGGAAAGCAGGCAGGAGGATGAATTGTACAGAGGAGAGAGGAGGGAGGAGGAGAGGAAGCGAGAGATCCTCCAGCCCTGATCAAAGTGCCTTCTCCCTAATCCTCCACATTCAGCAGTCAGCCTGTCTCTTAGCATTTCCAGCTGCCCTTCCCTCCCCCCAAAAAGAGGAAAAGGGAAAACACTCGCGGCTAAACTGCCCTGAAGTGTTGCTATTTTTACGTTTTTGACGGCAGCGAACAGAGGGACCCCCTGCCGAGGGCGCGCACAAGGACTGGGGGAAATTAGGAGAACAAAGCGCTGGAGAATCGGAGGAGAAAGGTGTCCGGGTGAACTCACGCAGACCCTGACAACGGAACCATGCTTTAGGCTGCCACCCTGATATAAACCTAGAACCCTATCCACACACTCCATAGGAGGTTCCCGAACGATGCGGAGTAGATGGGCCCAGAATGAAAGCAATTAGGTGTGATTGAATATAAAATCTTTGTCTTAATTTGCTTTTCTTGCCGTTGTTTGGTTACGGGGGGGCTCCTTCGGAGGGGTGCTTGATGGTCTGAGTGATCCTTTTAGCGGTGGAATTTTGCAATAAACGTGCTGCCGTAAACAACAACAGCATTTATTATGGTAATTTCGCAAAATGAAAGAACGAGTTAAAGGTCTCGTTGGAGTTTGGCGTGATTAGATCTTCCTCTCGTACCGCGCGGTAGGTGTTAAACAATGAGCATCGTCTTCAATCACCGAGACACCGCTCGCTCCGAAAGAGTAGCGTCATTAACCCTGGTGGCCGGCCGGTCCTTTGACACGTTTTGATCGGGGGGGAAATGGGCGAATGTGTTTCGCCCTCGCCATAATCACAATGTATAATCCGAAGTCCAGCACGCCCTTATACTGCATGACCTCCCTCGGAACTCAAAGTGTTGTGTTGTGTTGTGTTGTGTTGGGAGAACGGCCCACCCCCGCCGTCCTTATCAGCGCGCACAGCAACAAACCCCACAAGCCATGAATGAGAACAGGGTCTCCAGACTACAGGAGACAATTACTCCCTCTGGCATATAGGGGAGACAATTATAATGGCAAGGAGTCAATTGGGGGGGGGGGGGGGGAGGGGGGATAGACTGGGTGCAGGATGAATGTGTTCTCAGATGGGGGGGGAGATGGAAGGGATCAGGAAGGAAGGAAGTGGGGGAGATGAGAAGTGAGGGGGAGGCGGGGTGTGGCGGGAAGGAGGACTGTAAATCAGTCGAGGGAGGGAGAAGGAGAGAGAGAGCCAGAGAGAGAGGGGTGAGGTCAGTTGGTAGCAGAGAGCGAGAGAGGACAGAGTGGGGGAGGCAAGGCAGGCTGGCCAAGCCATGGTATAGTAAAAGAAAGGGGAGGAGGGTGAGGGAGCAGGGTGAGGTAATGGCATTGATGAATAGCCCCCGGCTGATCAGTGGAAGCCAGGTTGGTGTTTGAAGATTAGATTTTAATACAACATTTTGACTCCCTCTGCTTGCAAAAATAATCACTGGGGGGGGAGGAAAAAAAAAAGCAAATTAGGAATTATTTCACAGAATATGAACTGATTATCTTAGTTTGCCCTTGACGAGGGTAGCCCTGTTTGCCCTGGCGTGTTAAGTTAATACAGGCCCATACTATGAATTTATAGTGTAATTTCAACACATCTGAGTGCTCTGATATAGCAGTCTGTTAGCGATTTTAAGTGTACTGGTACAGCAAGCATGTCGAGTAAATAAGGCACATATTGCCTTGCAGTGGGCCAGGCGTGGCAGAAATATTGAAAATATGTCTGACGGTAATGGTTTGCTCATCTCAGCATATTATCCAGTTTTTATTAGTGCCCCTCCGAACATTTTGACAGCTTTAATGTGAACTACAGACTGACACCAACAGCCGAGATATACTTTGGCTGCCGGCTGATTTTTTAATCCATCTCTAGTTTATGTTTCACTCTGTATGTACGACATCGCCGCCGTAGCGCCAAGGCTAATGGCGGTGTGCTGTGAGCATTGGGAATGGATTTCATACGACCGCCTCCCACTTTGTGTCCACTTTAGGACTACCTATTATCAGCTATTTTACCCCTGTCCGTCCTCTGCTGACAAGCCAGGAACATATCGGTACTAAAGTATCGATTAAGAGGCCGGATAATTTAAGGTACGTGACACGCCTGATTCTTTGCCTCTTAGCCACCCCTGTGTTCGGTGTATAAGCGTATGTGTGAACACTGCGATCCGAAAGCAGAGATTCGGGCGTCTCCCGCTCGCCATCACAAACCCCCCCCCCCCCCCCCCCCTCCCGGCGGCCAGCGAGGGGACTAAAATAGTACTCTGTCTGTTGCCAAGGTTACAGCATTGACAACATGACACGGCCATTCATTCTCAATACTGTATCTCGCCGGCCTTCTGTGAGAAAGTGGCTGCTAATCTTAGCCCTCAATCTGCCCGCCTGTCAATGTGAAGAGGGAGGCAGCCGAGGTATGAGAGGAGGAAGAGAGCCCCGCGCTCCTTCCCCTGGGCATCCAGCATAGAACCCGCCCCCTTTTCCCTTCCAACGCCATCCCTGCCACCGCCGTCTTCTCTGGGCGACGACTTGTTCCCCCCCGCAGCTGGTTTGAGAGAAGCCACGTCCCTCCCCTGCTCCCTGTCTAGTGTTTTGTGTGCGCCGGGGTTGAAATCAGGGCTGTTTCTATGCAACCCCATGTGTCACTTTTTCCATTTTGCAGGTATGAGGCGGGTTTGAAGTGGAGTGCAGGGTTGAATGGCAACCGGATGGTAGTCACAATAAAACTGTAATTGAAAGATATGTTATCGTGGGCTGACTCCTGCTGGGGGAAACGGTATCGGGGAGACACTTCTGCGGGGGGAAGAAGAAGAAGAAGAAGAAGAAGAAGAGAGAAGAAAGGGGACCTCTTTTAATTAAAAAAAGCTAGTGCTCAAAGGGGGCGAGCAGAAGTTAAAACTGGGAGGCATGTTTGGTATGAATTAAATGCCCCTCCTCTTTGTGCCGTGACTCTGACAAATAGAGAGCTGCGCGTGAGGGAAAAGGGAGACTTATCGTTAATAGCTAATGAATTCCGAGTCATGCAGACGAAACATGCTCTGTGAGGTTCAAAGGGCTGGCAGCCCAAGTCATATTACTCCCCTCCCTCCCTTCCCCTCCCTCCCTCCCTATTAGTTCTAAGGAAGTGTTTTTGTGGTGGCATTACGTTTGTACCTGCTGGTCAACCTGCCTTGCTCCCATTTCGGTCAGCTCGTGTAATAGCCGTTACAGCACATGGCACAGCTCCTGATAGACGGAGAATTGATTTTTTTTTTGCAATACACATATTGCTAAGGCAAAGCTGTAGTGGCTGTGAGGCTCTAATGTTCTCTCACAGTCAACAGTAGCCCTGGTGCTGAGGACACCTGGAGGCTATCAACTGGCCAACACATGGCTATTTAACCAGTTACTTTGTGCTGAACCTTTGTGTTTTTATGACAGACACAGTTTTCAAGATGTGCACAAACCCATTTCTGCTCAATTGCTCCCAGCGGCAGTCCCAAATAGATTTAGCAATGATACTGCGAGAAGGGAGATTGGGAGCAAGAGAGAGAGGAGAGAGAGGGACTGAGAGAGGAGAGAGAGGGACCGAGAGAGGAGAGAGAGGGACCGAAAGAGGAGAGAGAGGGACCGAAAGAGGAGAGAGAGGGACCGAAAGAGGAGAGCAGGATGGAGCAGAAGTGGGAGAGTGGAATGGAAGGAGTGCAAAAAATAGACCGAAAATGAGGCAGAGTCAGATTTTTTTGTTGTTGTTGCAGTTGAGTCAAGAAAGGCTTTGAATGCAACGGAATCACAGGCTTGATCTACCAGCGGTTGTGGTTGTATTAGCTGCTTGACAGTGCAGTGTAGTGTTAGGATTACAACCGGTGGCTGTTTTGATTCCGCGTTCCTCGTAGCAACATTTCTATTTGATCATGCGCGGCACGCCTGCTTCCCACCTCACAGTCTGACGCTCTTCCCAGTTTTTTTTTTGCGCCCGCCTTCAAACTTGACACTTTTACTGTCGCTTGCTACGTATCATGAAACAAACATGGTCGCAATTAGAAATGCTTATCTTGCTCCTTTTCTCCTCGCTCACGCTAACGAGTGATTCCTCAGCCTAATGTCTTCGGAGAACGAGGAAGATATTCAAATTACTTTCCGTATTATGGGCAGTATTAAAGCGCGGCTTTTCCGCTGTCGCCGAAACTCTTAATTGAAAGAAAATGTCTTGTATCCTCTTGGGCGGTGTTCGTCGTATGCCTTCTCCGTCCCCCCCCCCCGGGTGCTAGTTTATGTTATCTGTGGCTCATTTATGCCGCACTTAATTTAGCTTTGATTGTAAATGTCCAGGGTTGACACCGGGAAGTGTCGCCGTCTTGGTCTTGCGGGATGAGATGCGTTTGAATACCGGTCTGGAAAACGAGCGACGTTGTCACGTCAGCCGCCCATCCTTTCTTTAACGCAGTTACCATCGCTGAGCAGCATCGAACGCCGGCGCCCTTCCTTACCGGAAAACATGGAAACCACATGGCATGGATTTGTCACAATTAAACCGGGGCTTGGATTGGACTCCCGACAAGAGATGCAATAAAGACGATGGCTTATTTAGGATAAACTCCTGAGCTTATGGGTGCTTCGGAGGGGAGACCTCCACACTCCAAATCAACTTGCCAGAACATATGAGGGGATAAAGTGGCTCTATTAAATCTGTTGACTCCAAGGATCCTCTCCAAGGCATCAACGTATTGCATTTGTTGGCTCTTCCATCCCTGCTCTGCCCTTCTCCACAGCTGCAAGGATTGAATCAGACAGGGCCCAGATCCTTACCCCTGCATGGGATGAACACTATTGAATTGCTGGGCTTGTAGAGCCACAGTTCTAACTTCTTTAGACTATATTGAATTTACCATTGCGGCCGATCAATAATACTAAGTTTTGCAGGCGGTATTGAACTCTAGCCTCACACGTCTACTTGCCGGTTGGTTTTGCTCCGATTGCTTCGGAATCTGCCTCACAAAATACACAGATTCAGAGTGGAGGACCGTGAAGCAATTGTGAAGACCGGGGCAATGAAACACAGAGTTTCCTGCATAGTCTAGATAAAAAAAAATTGAATAGAAATCTATTCCAGGTGGGGGATAGGTGAGGAGATAGGATCAAATTCAGTATATACGGTTCTATTGAACTGCAAATACAAAAACCCGAGACACATTTTCTTTAGCGCAATATATATATATATACATATATATATATATATATATATATTCCTTTTTTGAATGCTTTCACCACGCTTTTAAGGGTCTAACAGGACATCGCAGTCCACAAGATGGTCCCTTCCGGTAGCCTGGTGATGACACTGCTCTGCTCAGAGGGCGGGAGCATGGCAGTACATGGCTGTGGCACAACGCCGGCGCATTGCGATTCACCAAAGGGCCCCTGGGGTAATGAAAGGCCTAATAAATATATCCATCAGAGTGTCTCTGTGTGTATCGCTCTCTCTCTCCCTCTCTCTCTCTCCCCCTCCCTCTCTCTCCCGCTCTCTCTCTCTCCCGCTCTCTCTCTCTCTCTCTCTCTCTCTCTCTCTCCGCTCTCTCTCTCTCTCTCTCTCTCTCTCTCTCTCTCTCTCTCTCTCTCTCTCTCTCTCTCTCTCTCTCTCTCCTCTCTCCTCTCTCTCTCTCTCTCTCCTCCTCCCTCCTCTCTCTCCTCTCTCTCTCTCTCCCGCTCTCTCTCTCTCTCTCTCTCCCTCCCCCTCTCTCTCTCTCTCTCGGTGTGTCTCTGGGAAGCGGCAGGGGGGGCCCCCAGACGTGGCCCGGTCTCAGGGCCCACGGAGGGAAGGGGGGGGGAGGCACGCCGTGGCTGGCAGTCCTGATGAATGGACGGCGGGACGCCGCGTGACAAAGACGAATGTGACACCGCCGTCCCGCCGAAGGGAGGCGGCGCTCTGCTACCGAGGGGCGGAGGGGGGGGGGGGGGGGGGGGCAATCATGTGATACAGCCCGCATCCCCCTGCCGGCGTAGCCCGAGTTGGTAGAGGAACGAAGGAGGAAGGTTGTGTCGGCGGCCCACTAAAAAGCCAGAGCCCACTTCCCAACCGACAAACAAACAAACACGAAGCGCACACCAAGAAGTGCTAAAAGTCATAAAATCTAAGACTCCGGGGGGGGGGGCTAAATAAACGCCTCTCTCCTCCTTGAAGGTAAAGGAACCCCCCTCCCCCCTCCCCCCCTAAAAAAAACAAGCACATCTACTTTATTCGAAGCATTTAATAATGGCACTTAGCAAAAAAAACAACTGGCCAAAACCACCACGAAAAAGGAAAGTATCAGTAGATGTGTGAGGAAGGGGATTGATGGCGTTATCTGCGGCGGTGGTAAACAGCTCACACACAGCCCCAGAGGTTGTGTTAGGATTCCGCACTATTAGGAGCGGGAAGGAAATTAAAGATTGCGGATCAATAGCGATATTTGTTTATTATTACTGAAGGTCCTGTGATTATTTTCATCAGTAGGTTTGGGGGGCGGGGGGAAGGAGGAGGGGGGGGGTGGTGGTTTGACTGACTGCTGATCAGGTACTCATACTAATTATCTCTCTCTAGTCTGTGAGGCGTTGTTGCTTACTATTCACATCCAGATGGTTTTGCAAGTACCTATTGGTAGTCCCTGTGGGGGTCCCGCTTGTTACCACCAGAGTAGAGTAGGGCCTTCAAATAGTCTTAATAAGACAGAGAAAGAGATTAATGGGGATTCATAAACAGAACGACAGTGGCACTATCACAAAGAGACGCTGTCCTTACAGACGTTTTGTTATCACTCGTCCGTGGGGCGGAGAGAGGGGCGAGTGAGTGCGAGGTCAATATGCTATACTAACTATCGGCACTAAGAGAGCTCCTTCGTTAGAAGCCAGAGCAGCGCTGAGGGATAACATCAATGGGAAGCTGAGATGATTAAGAGGCCCGGGTTTCTGTTTCACTGTCCTCTTTTCTTTTTTTTATGGGCCCAGGCCCTGCTGGATGGGCAGCTGCTTCGGTCTGAACACACAGGGGCAAGGCTGGCCTATTAATAGACTATTGAGTACTATCGATTGCCGGCTCACGTGATACATAAGACACAATGGGCCATAGATCCTGGCCCAAAGACACGGCTTTCTTTTCACTTTACCGCAATTGCATATGATTACAGGAGTCTGAAGATCAGACGCCGAGGCATACCCTTGGCCAGAGACACGCGGCGGCGCGTGTGTGCGTGCGTGCGTGCGTGTGTGTGCGTGCGTGCGCTCTGTGTGCAACTGCTGACTGCAATTTGGAAACTTTTTTTTTTGTCATAAACACAAAAGGAATCCGGAAACAACAGGAGCACAAAGGAAGCGTTGTTTGTCCTTGACAGAACAGAGAGCTCCCCGCTCACGATTAGATGGATAAGTTCTCACTCACTCGCTCAGACCAAAGCGGTCTGTCGTCGCTTTGCCACACAAAGGGAGGCAGCTCTATCCGTCGCACCCAAGGTGAGAATAACTCTAAAGGCGTGCGCTACAATTACAGATGAATTAGGGAGATAACGACGAGGGGGAATCGCGGTTATATCAATAACCCATTCTAATGGTCAATTCCCGCCGCCGCGGCGGCTGTGAGCCGAAACCGCCGTAATGGGTAAGGTGCCTGGTTAGCGCGGGCCTACTTGTCGCCCCCCAAACGAGGGAACAAACCTCCGATAGCCAAATTAAAAACTGAATAATAGATGAGGGATGCCGCCACGCCAGCCAACAGACAGTTGTAATTTCTTCTGTTCGGGATAAAGAACGAGCCGACTTTATAAGGGCAACGGAACGACGAGACCAAAGAGGGGGGAGACACACACACACGCGCACACACGCATACGTCCCACGGTGACAATCACCTGTTCGGCAAGAAAATAAAAGCGGTGGAAAAAAAAAAAAAGGAGGAGAAGAAGAAGAAGAAAATTAACAATGACGGCCCCGCAATGAGTGTAGTCCATAAAGTCTTCAAAACATTGTAAATAATGCCGTTATTGGGCCTGACAGCCAGCCGTCACGGAGCCGCAGAGCACCTCTGCTCCCCGGGGTTTTATCCTCTTTGCGAAAAGGCAGCTGCGGCGTCGGCGGCGGCCCTGGAATGATAAGGAAAACATCCAACTCTCAATTGGAATCAGAGAGAGAGAGAGAGAGACAGAGTTTATTTTGGCAAAGTGTTGCATCTGAAAAGCGGTTGACTGCTAAGAAAGAGGCCCATGTGACGGAGGGGGCCCGTACCGTGGGACATAGCTTTCTCTCTATCTGCATATCAAAGGCGCCCGCTCTTGTCTGAGAGTCGTACGACGCCACCGCCGAACTGACGATCTACAAGCTACGAGACCCGGGGAAAAAAACCCGCCAGCAAGCTTTTTTTTTTTCGAGTCCCGACTGTGATCCCGAAACGCCTCATCGGCACGACGAGGGGGAACGGCGCTCTCCGACGAGGCTCACGCCGTCGGCTGGGGAATTAGCTTTTGAAATGATAAACAGACGATGGGTCATGACGCCTACCGATTTGCGCTCGCCGCTCTGAAGCTCTGAGATTACGGGGCGGCGGGAAGCGGCGGCATCTCCTACGGCTGCCGCTGCTGATGAGGCACCACCGTTGATCTAAATCGGTGGTTTTGACGCCACCTGCTTCTCCGGACTCACCCGAAGAGGGGGGGGGCTAGGGCTGACTCATATTATTTGGGCTTCTGCATCGTCCTCCCACACGTCTCCGCAGGAATGACGCTTACCCCCCCGCCCCACAGGACCAGTTGTTTTTGTTATATGATCGGTAGCATCCAGGTGAGTGTGAAATCATAACGTCTGTGAAATCATAACGTCTGCTACGGGGACCGCCTATGGAGTACCTCCGGTACTACGCCCCCCAGGGTTATTATTACGCCCCCTTATTACGAGCTCGGTGACGCCCTCTCCAGCCCCGGCCGGGCTCCGGCTCTGACATCAAATATAAAAATAAAAAAGCTGGACGAATAAAGTTTCATTTGACTTCCGGATGCACAGACCTCGAGCTCAAGCACGGAGGCCTTTTTAAAAAGGCTTTTGGCATGTTTTACATATTTGAGGACTTCTATGTCCATATGTGGGGCACAAAAAAAACCAAAAAATATGCAGTATTTTTTATTTACTCGAAGGGAAAGGTGGCATAGTACCTAGAGACTAATACATGACTAATAAAGAGTTCAACTATTTTCTCCAACTGGCAAACATTCCCATAACCCCAGGAAGATAACACTAATACCAACAAAACAGCAATACAATGATAAAGAAAATAAAGTGTAGGTTAGCTCAGTTCTTTAAAAACAAAAAAAAAAGGAAACTTTTCTTTTTTTTTACCTTGCCAAGCATTCCTGCGGTCCACTCCACAATGCACTATGGAAAACATACACACACACACACACACACACACACACACAACACCACAACAACAACAACAACAACAACACATACCCTGAGGGAGTGGGTGTGAAAAAAACTTTAAACCCACCCCCCCGTAATGAACCAAAAGTCCATGTAATATTAATGTCAGCGCATTTGTAGGAAACACGGATCCAATTTGTTGTTTTCATACACTTAGCTTCCGTAGCATGTCAACAGCGTGTCATGCCAAATGGGCCAGCAGCTCATCAAAGTTTCAGTGGCGTGAGGAGGGCCCTGGAAGAGGAGCCTTGTAATGGGGAGAGAGAGAGAGAGAGAGAGAGAGAGGGGGGGGGGAGAGAGGGGGGAGAGGGAGAGATTTGCAGAGATGAGAGAGAGAGAGAGAGAGAGAGAGAGAGAGGGAGAGAGGGAGAGAGAGAGAGAGAGAGAGACTGAAGGGGGGCGATCTCGAGAGCATGCTGGTGGAGACTGCACGCTGGCTCGCCAGCTCTCGCACACAGATGGACGGCATGTCAGGAGAATTACACACACACACACGCACACACACACACACAACCACACACGCAGAGCCCTAACACCGCCGTGTAGGCAGCGAGAGGAAATGGGACTGAACGAGAGGAGGAAGAGCTGGAAAAGAAGTTAATCATTGCGCTAATGCTGCACTTCATCATCGTTTTGCGAGGGCCGCCCGCCCGCCTCCTCCTCGGCGGTGGCGGCGGCGGCGCTAATGTGTTACTGTTTACACAGCGCCCCCCGGCGTCCGGCTCCAGCCACTGCAGCGTCTGGGGCCCATCCAGCGGCGGGCTCATCGCTCAATTAAAGTCGCAGGGGCTCAAGTAGAAACGCGTGTTTATGGAATGGAAGCAGACAGCGCTGCGGGAGGAGGGTGGGGGGGTGGAGTCGGGAGTCAGGACTGCTGGGGTTTTCGAGGTGAAGTGCAGGGGGAATGGGGTTGGGATTGACCTTGGCTTGGCTAAGCAGCCAAGATGGGTCCGCGTGCCTTTTCATGCGTGGCCGCGTGTCCTTTGAGGAGAGAACTATTTATTTTTGCATAGGCCCCCATGTGGTGTGCGCCGTGTGTTTGCACGTTAGCTCTTTAGAGAGGCTGTTTTTGGTACGTTTGCGTGCGACGAGGTACTGCGTGCCGTGTGTGTGTGTATATAGGGTCCGGGCGTTTGCGTTTGTGTTCATGCATGCGTGCAGGCTGTGCGTGCTGAGATGACCTGTGCAGGGGGGGGGGGTGGGGGGCAGTGTGAAGGTGAGGTGAGTCTCACCCCACCCCTGCTCCCCTTTCCCCGGGGCTTCCTGTTCCGCCGACGGATACAAACAGAAATCTTTTTTTTGGGGGGGGGGGGGCTGCGCTGCCGCTGTGTGCGTGGCCCCGGCCGTCAGTCTGGCCTCAGAAATATGAGTCCGCCGGCGATGCACATAACTCACAGTCTCCCTCACCCCCTTCCCACCCCTCTCCCACCTGGCCTGGCAGGCACTCCCCACACCCACCCCCCCTCCCACACCAACCCCCACCCCCCCACACCAACCCCCACCCCCCCACACCAACCCCCACCTGGCCTGGCAGGCACTCACCCTGACCATTTACAGCCACCACAGCCTCTTAAAGCTCACTTTAGTCTCCATCATGAAATACCGTTAAGTGCTGTTCATTGGCCGTCCAATGCACAGACAAATGCACACTCTCCGGCGTGCTGTGCTGCTGCTGCTCAGCCCGTTGGGTGTCTGTTGGGGAAGTGGGTAATGCGGGCCGTTATGGCTTTCGCGTTGTATATCGGAATAGCTAAGGCCCGGCTCTCTGGAAACCCTTGTAATCTGTAAAAAAACCAGGCTGTGGGAGAGCGCTAATGGGCCATGGCGTCACATATATAAACACAGAGGGGGGAGGGGTGGTGGTGGGGGGTGAGGGGGGGGGCAGGCGTTTGCAGCAGCTCACTTCTTTACTTCTTTTTCACGCTTTCGAGGTGATTGACACCTTGAGCGTGTTCCGGCGTTGCTTTGCACGACCCCGGACTTGGTAGCCCACCCTCGGCACTAACGGCAAGGATGGAACGGCATCGTGTCATGCGTGTGGGAGCTGCCGAGGTGCCCTTGAGACAAGGCACCAGACCCCCTACTGCTACACTGCTCCCCGGGCAGCTGGATATACAATAGCCCACTGCTCCTAATACTGGGATGGGTTAGATGCAACAAACAAAGAAACTAATTTCACTGTGTGTGTGTGTGTGTGTGTGTGTGTGTGTGTGTGTGTGTGTGTGTGTGTGTGTGTGTGTGTGTGTGTGTGTGTGTGACCAATAAAGAGGATTCAATCCTCCAGCTTTAGATTTGGATTTAGTTGGGGGTCGCTGGGGTCATGTGTGTGTGTGTGCGTGTGTGTGCATGCGTGCGTGTGTGTGTGTAGCCATACTGGTGGTGACCACAGACTACACTTGCAGGCGGCGGTGGTGTGTAGTACATTTACAGGAAGGGGTCTGTCTTTATGTCTCTTTATGTGTCTGTATTTTCCCTGTGTGCCAGGGTGCTACAAACATGTAATTTAAACACACACACACCCACACTCTCACACACACATACACACACACACACACACACACACAAAGTGCATGCAAACCGGGGCCCCGGACGCAATGCTTAATGGCTGCTTGTCTGTCATCGTCGCATGGCCCCGACGCAGACAGTCCACTAACCAGGGGTTAGCAATGGCACGCTGCACCGACTCGGGCTTTTGGTTCCACATCACCTCCCGCTAATGATAGTAATTAATTGATGAATGAGGTCAAACCGGATATATCCCGGCACGTCTCCATTCAAATACCACACACACGCACACACACACACACACGCACACACACACACACACGCGCACACGCCGTCCTCACCCCCACCCGCCCCCATCGAGTTGTTTTCTTAATGCGCACTGCAGCATCGCCACCGTTGCTCGGCGCTCATCTGCATAAGACCTTGGAATGAATGTTAACGATGTTTAATTAGACAAGACATGGGATGGATGGGTCAGGGGCGGGGGGTAGGGGGGGGGGGGTAAGGGGGGGTGGTGGTGGTGGGGAGACACTGAGAACGCAGAGGCCCTGTGCACACATCCACACGCACACGCATACACACACACGCACACACACACACACCGGACACGAACCGGCGTCCGCAAAGAGTCAAACGACGGACAGCCCCGGTTACAAAAGTCAAACGCTGGATATGACCTTACGCGTGATTGCTAACATTTAAACGGTGTGTTTCTGTGCTTCCAACAACGCTGCCTTCGGACATGGGGGGCGGGGGGCGGGGGGGGGGGGGGGGGTGACAGAAGGGCGAGGTTACCTCTGAGGTTACCTCCATTTGCAGGCAGGGCGGTGTGTCACTTTTTATGAACGCCATATTTATGTAGCTCATTGTGTAGTGATTACATACAGCCCCCTCCTACCCCTCCCGTGTAAAGTTGAACACCATTTTTATATCTGCCATGAGTGTAATCTCGATCTAAACATGATTTAGACTCAAATGCATGCATGGCACGTCAATGCAGCCGTCGACGGCCCTGAGCGGAAACAAAAAGACCTGTTTTTTGTTCAGCCGGGGCGAGAGTGGGGGGGGGGGCAACACTGTTCACACAGCTTACACTCACATACAGACAGACACACACACACTGTACACACACACTGGCCCCACGTCTCCTCAGGGTGGAGGCTTATCTGCCGGTCACAGCCAAACAGAGACACCTGCGGAGCCAGGTGTGGCGGACCGGCTGGTTGCCTGGGGGTTCTGCCTGGGTCAGGAGCCGGGAGGGCGGACCGGGGGCCTAGTCTCCCCCGGGGCGTCCGGCGCCGACCGCATTCACATCAATGACTTCTCAACAACAAAAAAAACACTCACAGTCAATGAAAGACACGCGGCGTCTGAGGTAGGCGAAGGTAAACAGCCTTTCGATGACATCAGCAAAAAATAAAAATCAGTTTGTTGTCTTTTGACACCCACCCCCACCCCGCCGAGGGACGCCAAAACAAACGTCAAACATCGACCCCTGCTGCTCGTACGTTGGTACGTTGTTTTGCGGACGGCGGCAGCGTGGCGAATCCCCCCCACCCCACCCCCCCTCCATTTCAACCCCATCCCCGCTCCGCGCTCTTAATTAATTTGGCGAAGACGGAGCGGTTGTCACCCTTGCTCTCGTCCGTTGGTCCTATTTGTCTGCCGGTGACCTTTGATTTCACACCGCATTGGTTCCTCCCCTCCCCCCTCCCCCCTCCCCCCTCCCCCCTCCCCCCTCCTCCGCGTTACGGACAAGAGGCGCTTTTTTTTGCTGACAACGGAGGAAAACCTTATCTTTTAAATAAGTAATTTGTCCGACTTCTCGGCGGGTGCAACGACAACAGCGAAATATTGGGATTGCAGAAAAGGCAACCGGAGAAGAAGAAGAAGAAGCCCCCACTAGAAGAGAGAGAAAGTCCTCCTCTTCTTCCACACAACACAGCATCCCCTCAACTGACTCACTCATTAAAACTAAACAAAAAAACCCAAAAAGACACCACCACCACCACCACCGTATAGTATTAAAGCCTTGATACATGATAGCACCTCCCGGAATACGCCTCTGCTTACCCCGCCTGTAGTAAGGATTAAATAATAATTAGGATATAAGGGTGTGGTGGTATCACACCGCGTCGAACAGGGGGGGGGGGTGTAGGGCTATTGTGCCTTTAGATATTGTTCACGGATCAGAACGCTTGCTTTTTCCGTTCTCTGCTGTCTCTAAAGATCCAGGAGCCGCCCCCCCCAGGTGTGGGTTTACCGTAGTGGTGGACCCGGGGTGCGGAGGTTTAGCCCGGGGACACAATAGACACCAGAGCTGCCGGGGCCTGTTTTCCTGGCGGCAGCTGGGGGTCCTACCAGGCTGTGGGTTATTTTGGAGTGGCGGGGGGGGGGGGGGGGGGGAGGCGGCCCGTTGATTGGCGGGGGCGGCGGGAGTTGCCGGTAGGTGGGGAACGGGGATTTGGGGATGGAGGGGGGATGGATGGATGTGCACCTGGCACCATGGAGGGGGAGGGGGGGGGGGGAGAGAGAGAGAGAGAGAGAGAGCGGTCTCCGGTAACGTTGATGCATGGCCTTGAATTATATTAGGCCTTGGCAGCTGCTTACCCCCCAGATTCATCTCAGCAGCCCTCACGTTGACTTATTTATTTATTTATTTCAACAATTTGTCAAAAGCGTTCCCTTGCAAAATGAAAAAAAAATAAAAAAAGAAGAAAAAAACCCAGAAACAAAACACAAAGCCCCCCCCCTCCCCTCCGAGAGGATGAAGGGGGGGAAAATGAGGCCAATTTGAGGCACTCTGGTGACGGGATGCCCCGCCCCGCACCGCATGCAGAAAGGGGCCCACTTGGGCCGCCATGTTGACGGAGGTTCTTTTGTTTTCTGGCCCCCGGATTAAATTTTACCCGAGGAAAAAGAGAAAAGCCGTAGAACAACGGGAAGTACAATAGGATCGTCGTTGAGCGCCGCCGCCGCCACCGCCGAGAGCACCTGTCCAGCTTACCTGGTGGGACACAATAACACACACACACACGCGCACGGCTGCCGCCATGTGCCAGCGGAGCCCCGATGGGAAATCCAAGTGGCTCTCTTTGGGTCCTTTGTCTCAACTTTGACACGGCCCCTCGGACAACATTGTTCTGAGGGGGGGAAGAGAGAGGGAGAGAGAGAGAGAGAGAGAGAGAGAGAGAGAGAGAGAGAGAGAGAGAGAGAGAAGGAGAAGAGAGAGAGATATAGAGAGAGAGAGAGAGAGAGAGAGAGAGAGAGAGAGAGGCCCATTCACACGCCGCCCGGGGAACAAATTGAATCTGGTTGACAATTAATAGGCGGCGCGGCGGCGTGTTTAATTAAGAGCGTGTACCTAGCGAGAGCAACGGGAAAGAGATAAACAAAGAAGAGTTTGAACAAAAGACACCGCCGTGGGCCTGTCCCTCTGATCGATCCTCCGCCCGTCTGGAGGGGGGGGGGGAGGGGGAGAGGGAGAGAGAGAGAGAGAGAGAGAGAGAGAGAGGAGGCCGACGACACAAAGAGAAACCTGCTCCTCCTCCTCCTCCTCCTCCTGCTACATCAACTCCTGCCACGGGACTGAGATGTAAAAGTGATAGCAGACACCGTCACCTCTCTCAGTGGGTGGAGAACTAGTCGCCGCGGTAACGGCGTCGCCACGTCCTATCGCCGTTGTGACGGGGCCGACCTTGAGCCGTGTGCCAGTCATTAATATATATATATATATATACAGTAAATATATATATATATATATATTTTAGCGGTTATTGATGGTGCCGCTAACCGACTATTTAAATCTTACTTAGCCCGGCGTGCCGCTACCCGGGGGAAGGGTAAACGTCCGGGCAGACGGATCGCTCTCTCTCTGACGTGAGGCACGCTGTGACCTTCGCCGCCGCCGTCGTCCCGCGTCCCAGCTATGGTAACGTGAGCACACAGTGGCAGCGGGCCAGGATGGACAGGCTGAGGCAGACGGAGGGACGGAGAGGCGCTTCTGACAGCATGTCTGATGGCTCGCAAATGGCCGCCGTTTGCCGGGGCCAAAGTGCTGGACAATTAGCCTCGCGCACACACACACACACACGAGTGCACGCACGCGCACACGCACACACACTCGAGTACACACACACACACACACACACACTCGAGTACACACACACACACACACCCCAATACACACTCATACACTTACACACACTTGAATGCACCGCCACATGCACACACAGAGACCCATGCTGCAATTAAAAGAGAAAGGAACAGCATAGGCAGAGAGGGAGAAGACTGGGACTGAGTTCATGTGAACATAAGAACATCAGAAAGATCACATGTGTCCTCACTTGTGCAGCCTTCCTGACACGCACGTCTGTGTGTCGGTGTGTGTGTTTGTGCAGACAGGCGTACAGAAAGATGACAGAAGCACTGTAACTAGGTCATGTGACTTGCGATCGGCGTGTATGCGCGCTGTGGTGTGTGTGTGTACAGGATCTGGCAACGGCAGAGAATAAAACGCAAGAAGATGATGGAGAACGGGTTGATGTGTTCATGCTGACGAGTTGTGGGGGGGGGGGGGGTTTCTTCCATCTAATTGGCCGGGGCCTCGGAAAGCTGACCGTCTCCTCGGTGAAATCTCAGCCCTGTCTACGTGTCTCCGTCTCCGTGGGGCGGCGTGAGTTGCTCTCAGCCCACAGAGAGGGGACACTGTGTCTGTTTCTCTTCATCACATGTAGTCGTCATCCAGAGGAGCCCACCAACGTGTTTCCTCGTCGGTTCCTTCCCCGGTTCTACTTTCCTTTTTTAATTTTATTTTTGTATTTCGCTTTCTCCTCTTCCGTTCCTGTTTGTGTGTATTACGATTTGTGTGTGTCACGCTGGGGTAAAAAAAACACACACACACACACACACACACACACACACACACACACAGGCGCACACACACTGTTTGTTCACTGTTGCATTTTATCACTCTTCCGACTTTATCAACAGCTTGTGAACGATCTGTGAACCAACAATAAAATCTTGGAGCATAACCTTGCGCAATTTCAACGTGCCATGTTGCATATGCGTGTGCGTGTGCGCGCGCGCGCACACACATACACACACACACACACACACACACACACACACATGAACACATACATGGTGTGTCATATGCACACATACGTGAAGTGTCACACACACACACAGATACAGTTACGCACATATGCACACATACATGGTGTGTGTCACACACGCACACACACACACGCACACGCACACACACACACACACAGAGGCAAGAAAACAGACTTGTGAATGTGTGAATAGTAAATAAAACAAGAACAAAAAAAAACAGGGGGAGCTTTTTGCCAGAAGTCCGGCAGGTGGTTCTGAGGGGGACGGTGTGGTGTGTGTGTGTGTGTGTGTGTGTGTGTGTGTGTGTGTGTGTGTGTGTGTGTGTGTGGTGGTGTGTGTGTTGTGTGTGTGTGTGTGTGTGTGTGTGTGTGTGCTGTGTATGTGGTGTGTGTGGTGTGTGGCTGTGTATGTGGTGTGTGTGTGTGGTGTGTGTGTGTGTGTGTGTGTGTGTGGTGTGGTGTGTGTGTGGTGTGTGTGTGTGTGTGTGTGTGTGTGTGTGTGTGTGCGTGCGGCGTGCGTGCGTGCGTGCGTGCGTGCTGCGTGCGGTGTCTCTGGGATAGAAAGTAATAAATTGGTTTCATGCCACGGTGCCCCGGTCATTTGGCTGCACTGAATGGTGGAATTCCGGGGATAATACGACCATTAATTGATTCTGCAAGGGCTGCTGGAGTCAAGGGCTTTTCAGGTTCACGTGCCGTGGAATTCGGGGGACCCGCCTCTCTTCTTTTCTGGGTGGGCGATGGGCGTGGTCTCTCGCTCTCTCTCTCTCTCTCTCTCTCTCTCTTTTTCTCGCCTTTTCTCTCTCACCTATTCTCCATCCCTGTCTCCCACTCTCCCAGCCCCCCCACATGCGGGGAGGGGGGAGGAGGGAGGAGGGAGACAGAGATGGAGATGGAGAAAAGTCCTCACCGGGGTGGCCCCCGCGATGAGAGGTGACATCACATGATTGATGTGAAGTGAACAGTGACCTTCTAGATTCCACTGTCACTTCATTTCTGCCTGACACCACTGCTCCTTGACTTTTTGGGGGCGGGGGGTTTGGGGGGAGATAGGGATATAGCTCTTAGATTATTATTATTATGTGTCTCCGGAGAGAGACAGAGAGAGAGAGGGATCGGACCTTTTTCGTTATATTTAGGTGACATTTAGTACCGGTTAATGCGAGACTTTTCCCTGCAATATTTGTCCTTCCGCGGCGGCCTTGGCAAAAGCGAAAGTGTTTTTTTCCACGTCCCCCCCCCAGCGCTCTCAATTATCGCCGTTTGTACCTTTTCCTTCCCGAAAACGCTGCACACGGCACTAAGGCCCTCCTCTCCAAACCGTCCGACATATAGAAACAGATGGAGAGAGGAGAGGGGGGGGGGGGGGGTACCGAGAGACGGCTCGTGGCAGCTGGAAGTGTATTTATTGACTTGTTTCTTTTGTTTGTTTGTTTTGTTTGTTTGTTTTGGGCAGAAGGTAGTCTGTTCGGAGGGGGGGGGGAATAGAAGTTCAGCGGCGGGCGTGGGGGGGGGGGGGGAGCGGGGTGTGGTAAGAGCCTGGCGTTCCCGGCGGTGGGGCCAGGAGAAGGTCAGCGGTAGCCAGTGTTGGGGCTGTCAGCGTGAGGGCGTGAGGGTAGGGGGTGTGGGGTTGGGTGATGGTGATGGTGGTGGTGGTGGTGGTGGTGGATGGTAGTGCTGTGCTGGAGGCAGACGTATGCCCCCTGCCGTATGGACGATGAAGAGGCGCAGACACCAGAGGTCAGACGGCCACGGGGGGGGCACAGCACACACACACACACACACACACATACACAGGCACACACACACACACACACACACACACACACACACACACACACACACACACACACACATACACAGGCGCACACACACACACACA
>CM051013.1:5194214-5196714 GCA_027704905.1 Muraenolepis orangiensis | reverse complement strand
TCGTGAGAACGGCCAAACACGGGGATGACCCAGTTATCCTTCTGTAGTTGTGCATTTGGATATTACAGCACTATTTGAATACTGTTCAAATTGGCAAGACGGACAGAGACAGACTTTAAACGGCCCCCGGGTGTAATCCTAATATTTATAATAAAAGGTGTAATGGTTCTCCCCAGGATTCCAGTTCTCCATGGCGGTAATGCTCCTACCGGTTAGTCCAGGGCCGTAGCAGTAAGAGGTTTTGGGGGGGTAATGGTTTCACGTTAAGCCTTTTAATAATGAACGTGTTTAGCAGCTATTTCACTGTTTACACACAGGGATACCGCAAAAAAAAAAGATACCCGAAAAGCTCTACCTACTAATAATAACAACGGTGTTGGTGATTTGACAATAATAGAACATGTCGCAGGGTTTTATTCCTTTTAACGGCGATTACTTAGCGGTAGCGGTAACGCCTGTGTGATTTCCTCAAACCGCCGATTTGCTTTGTGATAATTATTGTGAGAAGGCACCTAAAGGACCTAAAGATCTAAACCTGGAGGATTGAATCCTCTTTACGGGGGACTTGAACCTTCTGGTTCCCAAGCCCAAGTCCCAACAGACCTGAGCTAAGCTGCCGCCCATCTCTAGTCATCGTAAGTGGGCCTACTCTCATATTGGAAACCCACGGCGTGTCTTCGGGAAACTTCTAGGCTACGTGGAAGCTCTGTGGTAACCGAGCGGGACTCGAACCGACGACTGGTGGTGTACATGCGAAAGACGTCCGTGCTGCAAATCCTACGTGCTTTACTTCCCCCCCCCCCCCCCCCCCGCTTTGGAAACGAAAAAAGGGGAAAAACGACCAGTTGATGATGAACAAAAATGTGATTCTGCAGCAGTGGTTACCGGCGGCTTCGATTCAGGCAGGAAAATATACTTTCTTTCTCTGAATATTCAAATATCCCCTTCAAATATCCCCATAAAAACCTAACGATTATCCGGAACTTGAAATTATGTATTCGGGACAGCCTTTATGCACACAAGTAAATCCACACTTGTACACGTACACACACACACACACACACACACACACACATACACGCGTAAATCCACAATTACACACACACACACACTGAAATGCACACACACACACCCCCCCACACACACGCAGCAATGCACACTTAAACTCACACACTAAAATACACACACACATGCACACTTATACACATACACACACACACATACAGAAATACACACACACACATAAAAATGCACACTTATACAAATATGCACACATGCACACACTCACAGAAATATACACGCACACGCACTTGTGAGCACACACACACACACACACACACACACCACTTCCTCTATTTCAAGTCCATTTGTGCCTGAGGTCCTGAGGCAGTTTGGTTTCCTGGGCTGCCCTGGAGGAAATATCACATGACCCGTCCCCCGGCAACCAGCCAGGGTGATTCTGCCATCGCTCCTGCCGATAAAACGATCTACCTCACACGCATGCACACACACACAGTACACACACACACGCACGCGCGTGCGCCACTTCCTGCTTTCAAGTGTGGGGCCAAGGTCAGAGCTTTGAGGATGCATTCCCCTGACTTCACCAGGAGGCTGACTGGAGGCGCTCTTCTCTGCTCTAACCCGATTTTTGGCTCCATCTTTTAGCCCCCCCTCCCCCTCCCCACCACCACCACCACCACACACACAAACACACACACACATATATATACAGGCATCTTTATGCACTCATATTCATTTCATTACACAAGCCTCTTACAGCAATCAATACTGCCGCTAAACTTCTTGTTTTGTGTATATATTTTTGGTTTGTTTCTTTTTCCGCCTCTACCGGCTATTCATTAAAATGTCTTTTCATTAGTGTCACCAGAGCACCCGTATAACTGGAATAGGACCTTAATGAACACACACACACACACACACACGCGCTGGCAGTAATTGCTGAATCCGTTTTGTGGGAGGGAGCGAGGGAGATAAGGAAGGGGTGAGAGAGGGAGGCAGAGGGAGGGGGGGGGGGGGGTATATGATGAAGATTGGTTTTAAATAGCTAAGCAAACGAAGGATTCTGACTCATTACTCAGCTCTGTTTTATTTTGTGCATAATTTGTCTGGAGAAATCCCTCTGTTTAAAGAGCCCCCACCTCTACCACCACCACTTCCTCCACCACCACCACCACCACCACCACCACCACCACCACCTCCACCACCGCCACCACCACCACCACCTCCACCACCCGCCCCCCAAAGCAAAACCAAAAAGAAACAGCTAAGTTGAAACTGAAGTGATCAGTGATGGTGTAATCCTGGTATTGGAGGAGGAGGAGGAGAAGGAGGGGGAGGGGGAGGAGGAGGAGGAGGAGGAGGAGGAGGAGGAGGAGGAGGGGGAGGGGGAGGAGGAGGGCTGGTGGTGACGACGACGCGAAGGCGAACGCACCCTCGAGATTTGTCCTCCTGGCTGCTGCCAATGATGACTGTCTGC
>CM051013.1:5179214-5184214 GCA_027704905.1 Muraenolepis orangiensis | reverse complement strand
GTCGTTTTTCCCCTTTTTTCGTTTCCAAAGCGGGGGGGGGGGGGGGGGGGGGAAGTAAAGCACGTAGGATTTGCAGCACGGACGTCTTTCGCATGTACACCACCAGTCGTCGGTTCGAGTCCCGCTCGGTTACCACAGAGCTTCCACGTAGCCTAGAAGTTTCCCGAAGACACGCCGTGGGTTTCCAATATGAGAGTAGGCCCACTTACGATGACTAGAGATGGGCGGCAGCTTAGCTCAGGTCTGTTGGGACTTGGGCTTGGGAACCAGAAGGTTCAAGTCCCCCGTAAAGAGGATTCAATCCTCCAGGTTTAGATCTTTAGGTCCTTTAGGTGCCTTCTCACAATAATTATCACAAAGCAAATCGGCGGTTTGAGGAAATCACACAGGCGTTACCGCTACCGCTAAGTAATCGCCGTTAAAAGGAATAAAACCCTGCGACATGTTCTATTATTGTCAAATCACCAACACCGTTGTTATTATTAGTAGGTAGAGCTTTTCGGGTATCTTTTTTTTTTGCGGTATCCCTGTGTGTAAACAGTGAAATAGCTGCTAAACACGTTCATTATTAAAAGGCTTAACGTGAAACCATTACCCCCCCAAAACCTCTTACTGCTACGGCCCTGGACTAACGGTAGGAGCATTACCGCCATGGAGAACTGGAATCCTGGGGAGAACCATTACACCTTTTATTATAAATATTAGGATTACACCCGGGGGCCGTTTAAAGTCTGTCTCTGTCCGTCTTGCCAATTTGAACAGTATTCAAATAGTGCTGTAATATCCAAATGCACAACTACAGAAGGATAACTGGGTCATCCCCGTGTTTGGCCGTTCTCACGATGGCTCCTGTTGTACTTATTATATTACTTTATAAATTTTGCATTTTATTCTCATATGACTGGGATATTTTTTTTTGTTCATGAAAAACCCAGGCATTCAATTCAATTCAGGATTCAAATAGTTACCCAACAAACGAATATCCGAATATTCAGACTCAGCACTATTACGCATGCGAGTGGGTGTGTATTTGTGTGTGTGTGTGTATAAGTGTCGATCTAGGTGTATGTGTGTGTATGTGTGTATAAGTGTGGGTCTACATGTGTGTGTGTGTGTGTGTATAAGTGTGTGTGTATAAGTGTGGATCCTACATGTGTGCGTGCATGTGTGTGTGTTTAAGTGTTTAAGTGTGTGTGTGTGTGGTGTGTGGTGTGTGTGTTAAGTGTAAGGGTGTGTGTGTGTGTGTTTAAGTGTTGTGTGTATGCGTTGGTGGCGGCGGGGGGGGGTGGGACCCGGGGGGGGGGGGGGGGGGGGGTAAGCAGGGGTGGTGGGGGGGGGGGGGCAATTATTGCAGCCCTAGCCTATCAAGGGATTACAGCAGGCGAATTCAAATGCAATTAGACACAGCAGAGAAACAGAGACGGTCACACGGGCGAGAGAGAGCACCGCAGTGAGGGCAGAACGAGGGATGGTGAAGGGAAACTAAAATAAATAAAAGAGCGAGCGAGCGAGCGCGAGAGAGAGCGAGAGAGAGCGAGAGAGAGCGAGAGCGAGAGAGAGGAGAGCGAGAGAGAGAGAGAGAGAGAGAGCGAGAGAGAGCGAGAGAGAGAGAGAGAGAGAGAGAGAGAGAGGGTGCTTTTTATTTTTTCTTCCTTCTCATGACAATGACAAATGTGTTAAAAACAGAAGAAGCGTGAAGGTGCGGTGATTAAAAAAAATTGTTCACTCTGTTTGATTCTGCGAGCGAAAGCACCCGCACTGAATCATTGGGTGTGTGTGTGTGTGGTGTGTGTGTGTTTTTTTTTGGTTTTTGTTTAGACTTCATGAATTCTTAATGCACAAGCAGTAATACATTACGGTCTGTATCATCCATGCAATCTCCTATGGCCATATTACTCTTTTAAGCAGGGTGTGAACGCAGTAGTGTGTAGCCGAGTGGATCTATTGGAGCAAGCCATAACCTCCAGCTCCCCCCCCTGCAGGAGCGCCGGACGCTTGGCTTCATAGTAGGATGCACCAGGCTTACTATCACGGTGAGGCTGAACGAGGGAGGGGGAGAGAGAGAGAGAGGGGGGGAGAGAGAGAGAGAGATGGTGAAGTGAGAGCAAGAGAGAGAGACAAGAGAGCGAGAGGAAGAGAGAGAGAGAGATGGTGAAGTGAGAGAAAGAGAGAGTGAGAGAGTCAGGGAGAGAGAGAGAGAGAGAGAGAGAGAGAGAGAGAGAGAGAGAGAGAGAGAGAGAGAGAGAGAGAGAGAGAGAGAGAGAGAGAGAGAGAGAGAGAGAGAGAGGGAGAGAGGGGGGAGAGAGAGAGAGAGGGAGAGAGAGGGGGGAGAGAGAGAGAGGGCAGCCATCGAGTGCAGAGCCGTTGACAGCTGCACTTTGAATCCGTTGAGGAGGAGTTGAGCCTGTCGATGAGTCCCTCTGCTGGGTTCAAGCTCCGGCCCTCTCCTGCACTCTGCTCATTAGAACCCGCACGGCGCTTCCCAGGGACGCCGGGCTAAAAGGGGCAGGGGGTGGGGGTTGGGGCATGACGGTGGTGGTGGTGGTGGTGGTGTGGTGGTGGTGGTGGTTTCGATGTGGTTGGAGGCGGTCAGATGTCACACTGTGTCCATTTTATTGCTCTGCTGCCCCCCCCCCCCCCCCCCCCGCCTGGTGTGCTGCAGCTTCAGCTATACCCACAATGCTGTGCTTCGCCGCCCCAATGCAGTGCTTCCCCCCCCCCCCCCCACGGCTCTGGGTATCGGCAGACGGCAGTTTAACACAAATAAGAATGAAGGTGGAGGGTTTGAGAAATGAACGGCTAAGGGGTCTGTGAAGGACTACAGCGATAAGGTGCTCACACACCGCTTTGTAGCCGGCCACCACCAAAGAGCCACGCCGTGTTTTAAATCACACCTCAGGCCCGCGTTCTGCTCGGCTAGCGTCTATCTGGGCCGGTGTGTTGTGTTTGCGGGGCCTACATTATACATAGCCCAGGGATCGATTGGCCATTGATCCTGTATGGCTTAGATGCTTTCCAGTCGGCGGTCAATGCCTCACTTCACATTTCTGGTTTGGCAGGCCGAAAATCTCTCTTTCTCTCTCTCTCTCTCTCCATCCCTCTCCCTCTCTCTCCCCCTCACTCCCTCTCTCTCCCCCTCACTCCCTCGCTCTCCCCCTCACTCCCTCGCTCTCCCCCTCCCATCCTCCTCCTCCTCCTCCCTTGCGCGCTGTCCCTCTCTCCTCTCTCTCTCTCTCTCTCTCTCTCTCTCTCTCTCTCCTCCCTCCCTCCTGGGGAACTTCCTCCTCTCTCTCCTTCCATGCTACATGCCTCGCCTGCCTCCACAATCAATGCACCACCCGGGCTCCACCAGTGCTTCCCCCCCCCCCCCCTCGGTGCTTGGCCTCTCACCTCCACACGCCCCACTCATTTCCATGGGAGCAAAACACATCATGGTTCAGAGCAAGGAGGAGCTGCAGCAGCAGCAGCCATGTAGGGGGGGAGCAGAGAGGACACACAGTAGAGAGAGAGACAGAGATAGAGGAAGAGAGAGAGAGAGAGAGAGAGAGAGAGAGAGAGAGAGAGAGAGAGAGAGAGAGAGAGAGAGAGAGAGAGAGAGAGAGAGAGAGAGAGAGAGAGGAGAGAGAGAGAGAGAGAGAGAGAGAGGAAGCTAAATAGATCCAAAGAGAGAGATCCAGAGAGACAGATAGAGGAAGATAGAGAGCTAGAGAAAGAAAGAGAGATTCAGAGAGATAGGGAGAAAGATAGAGAAAGAGATATCGAGAAAGAGATATCGAGAGAGAGAGAGAGAGAGAGAGAGAGAGAGAGAGAGAGAGAGAGAGAGAGAAGAGAGAGAGAGAGAGAGAGAGAGAGAGAGAGAGAGGACGAGAGAGAGAGAGAGAGAGATACAGGGAGATCCAAAGAAAGATACAGAAAGAGAGCGCTAGACAGACAGCTGGAGAGAGCCAGAGACGAGAGAGAGATCAGAGAGATACGGAGCCAGAGAGAGATCAGAGAGAGGGAGATAGATCCAGAGAGAGATCAGAGAGAGGGAGATAGATCCAGAGAGAGATCCAGAGAGAGATCAGAGAGAGATCCAGAGAGAGATCCAGAGAGAGGGAGATAGATCCAGAGAGAGATCAGAGAGAGATCCAGAGAGAGATCCAGAGAGAGGGAGATAGATCAGAGAGAGATCAGAGAGAGATCAGAGAGAGATCAGAGAGAGATCAGAGAGAGATCCAGAGAGAGGGAGATAGATCCAGAGAGAGATCCAGAGAGAGATCAGAGAGAGGAGATAGATCCAGAGAGAGATCCAGAGAGAGGGAGATAGATCCAGAGAGAGATCCAGAGAGAGGGAGATAGATCCAGAGAGAGGGAGATAGATCCAGAGAGAGATCCAGAGAGAGGGAGATAGATCCAGAGAGAGATCCAGAGAGAGGGAGAGAGATCCAGAGAGAGATCCAGAGAGAGGGAGATAGATCCAGAGAGAGATCCAGAGAGAGGGAGATAGATCCAGAGAGAGGGAGATAGATCCAGAGAGAGATCCAGAGAGAGGGAGATAGATCCAGAGAGAGGGAGATAGATCCAGAGAGAGGGAGATAGATCCAGAGAGAGATCCAGAGAGAGGGAGATAGATCCAGAGAGAGCGAGATCCAGAGAAATAGACCCAGAGAGAGAGAAATACAGATAGATATACAGAGAGATAGAGAGAGCAAAAAGCAGAGAGACATCCAGACAGGGATACAGAGACAGAGAGAGAGATGCAGAGATATAGCGAAAGAAAGCGAAAGATCCAGAGAGAGAGAGAGAGAGAGAGAGAGAGAGAGAGAGAGAGAGAGAGAGACACAGAGAGACACAGAGAGACACAGACAGAGACAGAGATGAGGGAGTTGGCACTTAGTGAGATTGTTTTGGCTGTGGTGCCATGTGTCTTCTGTCTGGGGCGGGAAACAGAGCGGTGACGGCTGGGATGTAATCATTTAGCCTTGGAGGAGCACGGCGTCCAGCCGCCAGCTCCACCA
>CM051013.1:5169214-5174214 GCA_027704905.1 Muraenolepis orangiensis | reverse complement strand
ATCCGGGGGCCAGAAAACAAAAGAACCTCCGTCAACATGGCGGCCCAAGTGGGCCCCTTTCTGCATGCGGTGCGGGGCGGGGCATCCCGTCACCAGAGTGCCTCAAATTGGCCTCATTTTCCCCCCCTTCATCCTCTCGGAGGGGAGGGGGGGGGGGTGCTTTGTGTTTTGTTTCTGGGTTTTTTTCTTCTTTTTTTATTTTTTTTCATTTTGCAAGGGAACGCTTTTGACAAATTGTTGAAATAAATAAATAAATAAGTCAACGTGAGGGCTGCTGAGATGAATCTGGGGGGTAAGCAGCTGCCAAGGCCTAATATAATTCAAGGCCATGCATCAACGTTACCGGAGACCGCTCTCTCTCTCTCTCTCTCTCTCCCCCCCCCCCCTCCCCCTCCATGGTGCCAGGTGCACATCCATCCATCCCCCCTCCATCCCCAAATCCCCGTTCCCCACCTACCGGCAACTCCCGCCGCCCCCGCCAATCAACGGGCCGCCTCCCCCCCCCCCCCCCCCCGCCACTCCAAAATAACCCACAGCCTGGTAGGACCCCCAGCTGCCGCCAGGAAAACAGGCCCCGGCAGCTCTGGTGTCTATTGTGTCCCCGGGCTAAACCTCCGCACCCCGGGTCCACCACTACGGTAAACCCACACCTGGGGGGGGCGGCTCCTGGATCTTTAGAGACAGCAGAGAACGGAAAAAGCAAGCGTTCTGATCCGTGAACAATATCTAAAGGCACAATAGCCCTACACCCCCCCCCCTGTTCGACGCGGTGTGATACCACCACACCCTTATATCCTAATTATTATTTAATCCTTACTACAGGCGGGGTAAGCAGAGGCGTATTCCGGGAGGTGCTATCATGTATCAAGGCTTTAATACTATACGGTGGTGGTGGTGGTGGTGTCTTTTTGGGTTTTTTGTTTAGTTTTAATGAGTGAGTCAGTTGAGGGGATGCTGTGTTGTGTGGAAGAAGAGGAGGACTTTCTCTCTCTTCTAGTGGGGGCTTCTTCTTCTTCTTCTCCGGTTGCCTTTTCTGCAATCCCAATATTTCGCTGTTGTCGTTGCACCCGCCGAGAAGTCGGACAAATTACTTATTTAAAAGATAAGGTTTTCCTCCGTTGTCAGCAAAAAAAAGCGCCTCTTGTCCGTAACGCGGAGGAGGGGGAGGGGGAGGGGAGGGGGAGGGGGAGGGGGAGGGGGGAGGGGAGGAACCAATGCGGTGTGAAATCAAAGGTCACCGGCAGACAAATAGGACCAACGGACGAGAGCAAGGGTGACAACCGCTCCGTCTTCGCCAAATTAATTAAGAGCGCGGAGCGGGGATGGGGTTGAAATGGAGGGGGGGTGGGGTGGGGGGGATTCGCCACGCTGCCGCCGTCCGCAAAACAACGTACCAACGTACGAGCAGCAGGGGTCGATGTTTGACGTTTGTTTTGGCGTCCCTCGGCGGGGTGGGGGTGGGTGTCAAAAGACAACAAACTGATTTTTATTTTTTGCTGATGTCATCGAAAGGCTGTTTACCTTCGCCTACCTCAGACGCCGCGTGTCTTTCATTGACTGTGAGTGTTTTTTTTGTTGTTGAGAAGTCATTGATGTGAATGCGGTCGGCGCCGGACGCCCCGGGGGAGACTAGGCCCCCGGTCCGCCCTCCCGGCTCCTGACCCAGGCAGAACCCCCAGGCAACCAGCCGGTCCGCCACACCTGGCTCCGCAGGTGTCTCTGTTTGGCTGTGACCGGCAGATAAGCCTCCACCCTGAGGAGACGTGGGGCCAGTGTGTGTGTACAGTGTGTGTGTGTCTGTCTGTATGTGAGTGTAAGCTGTGTGAACAGTGTTGCCCCCCCCCCCACTCTCGCCCCGGCTGAACAAAAAACAGGTCTTTTTGTTTCCGCTCAGGGCCGTCGACGGCTGCATTGACGTGCCATGCATGCATTTGAGTCTAAATCATGTTTAGATCGAGATTACACTCATGGCAGATATAAAAATGGTGTTCAACTTTACACGGGAGGGGTAGGAGGGGGCTGTATGTAATCACTACACAATGAGCTACATAAATATGGCGTTCATAAAAAGTGACACACCGCCCTGCCTGCAAATGGAGGTAACCTCAGAGGTAACCTCGCCCTTCTGTCACCCCCCCCCCCCCCCCCGCCCCCCGCCCCCCATGTCCGAAGGCAGCGTTGTTGGAAGCACAGAAACACACCGTTTAAATGTTAGCAATCACGCGTAAGGTCATATCCAGCGTTTGACTTTTGTAACCGGGGCTGTCCGTCGTTTGACTCTTTGCGGACGCCGGTTCGTGTCCGGTGTGTGTGTGTGTGCGTGTGTGTGTATGCGTGTGCGTGTGGATGTGTGCACAGGGCCTCTGCGTTCTCAGTGTCTCCCCACCACCACCACCCCCCCTTACCCCCCCCCCCCTACCCCCCGCCCCTGACCCATCCATCCCATGTCTTGTCTAATTAAACATCGTTAACATTCATTCCAAGGTCTTATGCAGATGAGCGCCGAGCAACGGTGGCGATGCTGCAGTGCGCATTAAGAAAACAACTCGATGGGGGCGGGTGGGGGTGAGGACGGCGTGTGCGCGTGTGTGTGTGTGTGTGCGTGTGTGTGTGTGTGTGCGTGTGTGTGGTATTTGAATGGAGACGTGCCGGGATATATCCGGTTTGACCTCATTCATCAATTAATTACTATCATTAGCGGGAGGTGATGTGGAACCAAAAGCCCGAGTCGGTGCAGCGTGCCATTGCTAACCCCTGGTTAGTGGACTGTCTGCGTCGGGGCCATGCGACGATGACAGACAAGCAGCCATTAAGCATTGCGTCCGGGGCCCCGGTTTGCATGCACTTTGTGTGTGTGTGTGTGTGTGTGTGTATGTGTGTGTGAGAGTGTGGGTGTGTGTGTGTTTAAATTACATGTTTGTAGCACCCTGGCACACAGGGAAAATACAGACACATAAAGAGACATAAAGACAGACCCCTTCCTGTAAATGTACTACACACCACCGCCGCCTGCAAGTGTAGTCTGTGGTCACCACCAGTATGGCTACACACACACACGCACGCATGCACACACACGCACACACACACACATGACCCCAGCGACCCCCAACTAAATCCAAATCTAAAGCTGGAGGATTGAATCCTCTTTATTGGTCACACACACACACACACACACACACACACACACACACACACACACACACACACACACACACACACACACACACACACACAGTGAAATTAGTTTCTTTGTTTGTTGCATCTAACCCATCCCAGTATTAGGAGCAGTGGGCTATTGTATATCCAGCTGCCCGGGGAGCAGTGTAGCAGTAGGGGGTCTGGTGCCTTGTCTCAAGGGCACCTCGGCAGCTCCCACACGCATGACACGATGCCGTTCCATCCTTGCCGTTAGTGCCGAGGGTGGGCTACCAAGTCCGGGGTCGTGCAAAGCAACGCCGGAACACGCTCAAGGTGTCAATCACCTCGAAAGCGTGAAAAAGAAGTAAAGAAGTGAGCTGCTGCAAACGCCTGCCCCCCCCCCTCACCCCCCACCACCACCCCTCCCCCCTCTGTGTTTATATATGTGACGCCATGGCCCATTAGCGCTCTCCCACAGCCTGGTTTTTTTACAGATTACAAGGGTTTCCAGAGAGCCGGGCCTTAGCTATTCCGATATACAACGCGAAAGCCATAACGGCCCGCATTACCCACTTCCCCAACAGACACCCAACGGGCTGAGCAGCAGCAGCACAGCACGCCGGAGAGTGTGCATTTGTCTGTGCATTGGACGGCCAATGAACAGCACTTAACGGTATTTCATGATGGAGACTAAAGTGAGCTTTAAGAGGCTGTGGTGGCTGTAAATGGTCAGGGTGAGTGCCTGCCAGGCCAGGTGGGGGTTGGTGTGGGGGGGTGGGGGTTGGTGTGGGGGGGTGGGGGTTGGTGTGGGAGGGGGGGTGGGTGTGGGGAGTGCCTGCCAGGCCAGGTGGGAGAGGGGTGGGAAGGGGGTGAGGGAGACTGTGAGTTATGTGCATCGCCGGCGGACTCATATTTCTGAGGCCAGACTGACGGCCGGGGCCACGCACACAGCGGCAGCGCAGCCCCCCCCAAAAAAAAAGATTTCTGTTTGTATCCGTCGGCGGAACAGGAAGCCCCGGGGAAAGGGGAGCAGGGGTGGGGTGAGACTCACTCACCTTCACACCCCCCCCCCTGCACAGGTCATCTCAGCACGCACAGCCTGCACGCATGCATGAACACAAACGCAAACGCCCGGACCCTATACACACACACACACGGCACGCAGTACCTCGTCGCACGCAAACGTACCAAAAACAGCCTCTCTAAAGAGCTAACGTGCAAACACACGGCGCACACCACATGGGGGCCTATGCAAAAATAAATAGTTCTCTCCTCAAAGGACACGCGGCCACGCATGAAAAGGCACGCGGACCCATCTTGGCTGCTTAGCCAAGCCAAGGTCAATCCCAACCCCATTCCCCCTGCACTTCACCTCGAAAACCCCAGCAGTCCTGACTCCCGACTCCACCCCCCCACCCTCCTCCCGCAGCGCTGTCTGCTTCCATTCCATAAACACGCGTTTCTACTTGAGCCCCTGCGACTTTAATTGAGCGATGAGCCCGCCGCTGGATGGGCCCCAGACGCTGCAGTGGCTGGAGCCGGACGCCGGGGGGCGCTGTGTAAACAGTAACACATTAGCGCCGCCGCCGCCACCGCCGAGGAGGAGGCGGGCGGGCGGCCCTCGCAAAACGATGATGAAGTGCAGCATTAGCGCAATGATTAACTTCTTTTCCAGCTCTTCCTCCTCTCGTTCAGTCCCATTTCCTCTCGCTGCCTACACGGCGGTGTTAGGGCTCTGCGTGTGTGGTTGTGTGTGTGTGTGTGTGTGTGTGCGTGTAATTCTCCTGACATGCCGTCCATCTGTGTGCGAGAGCTGGCGAGCCAGCGTGCAGTCTCCACCAGCATGCTCTCGAGATCGCCCC
>CM051013.1:5150006-5157506 GCA_027704905.1 Muraenolepis orangiensis | reverse complement strand
AGAGCCAGGCGAACCTGGCTTGATTCTGACTGTCTACAACCGCGGGGCAAAGAGAGAGGCAGTAGAAATATAATTGCCTTCAGCGATGCAGGGCTGTTGTTTGTATCAAATGGGAATGCAGCACAGCGCAGCGCAGCGGCAGCACAGTGTTTGAGATCACATTTATATGGATTTGACTCCTTGCAGCCTGACACCAGTTTTCACTCAAAAAATCAACTCTGCTGCTGCGGCCCGGGAGAGAGTGGGTCCTCGCGTATGCAGCCTGGTGTGTTAGTGTATGGATGTTTCTGTGTTTGTGTATGCGTGTAAGACAGCATGGGTATGTGTGTGTGTGTGTGTGTGTGTGTCTGTGTGTGTATCGGGATCTGTGTGTGTGTTTGTGTGTGTGTGTGTGTGTGTGTATCTGGATCTGTGTGTGTGTGTGTGTTTGTGTGTGTCTGTGTGTGTATCTGGATCTGTGTGTGTGTGTGTTTGTGTGTGTGTGTGTGTGTGGATCTGGATGTGTGTGTGTGCCTGTGTGTGAGTGTGTGAGTATGTGGGCTGGCTCTCCGGTCTGTTGTGTGCATGCTGTTTCCACCAGTGGGTGGGAGACCAGGGTGCTCCTGGCAGCCGTCTGGGCCCCACCACGAGGAGAACAGCTGCTTTGCTAGCATGTTGCAATGTGAGCCTTGTCCCCGTGGCACCCCTTGTCCTCCTCCTCCTCCTCCTCCTCCTCCTCCTCCTTCTCTTCCTCCTCCCCCCCCCCCCCGCTCCCCTTCTGTGCCACTGTCTCTGCCCCACAGATCCCAGAGTCTTAGACAGTTAGCCCCATATGCCCTCCATACATCCAAGCCAACCACATGGTCCAGTTCACCCCCAACAGCCACTTCCACCCCATCCACTGCTCTCCTCCACTTCCTCCCCACTTCTCAAGTTAATCTCTGTGTCAGAACCAGGCCAGCACCCCCATTCATTCATTCATCCGGGCCGGGGTGGGGCTCCTGCCCTCCAAACAAATGGAAGGTTAGCCTGGTGCTGGTTAATTAACAGAGCCCCATCTCTCCCCAGTGCTCTCCTGTGCCTCTGCCGGACAACCAGAGAGAGAGAGAGAGAGAGAGAGAGAGAGAGAGAGAGAGAGAGAGAGAGAGAGAGAGGAGAGAGAGAGAGAGAGAGAGAGAGAGAGAGAGAGAGAGAGAGAGAGAGAGAGAGAGAGAGAGAGAGAGAGAGAGAGGAGAGAGAGAGAGAGAGAGAGAGAGAGAGAGAGAGAGAGAGAGAGAGAGAGAGAGGAGAGAGAGAGAGAGAGAGAGAGAGAGAGAGAGAGAGAGAGAGAGAGAGAGAGAGAGAGAGAGAGAGAGAGAGAGAGAGAGATGAGAGAGAGAGAGAGGGAGAGAGAGAAAGAGAAAGAGGGACAGAGAGAGGGAGAAGGAGGAGAGAGAGGGAGAGGGGGGAGGAGGGAGATGGAGATGGGAGGGAGAGAGAGAGAGAAAGAGGGAGAGAGAGAGAGAGAGAGAGAGAGAGAGAGAGAGAGAGAGAGAGAGAGAGAGAGAGAGAGAGTGAGAGAGAGAGAGGGACAGAGAGAGAGATGGAGAGATGGAGAGAGAAAGAGTTCGGTATAGACCCCCAGAGGCGTGTATATTTATATACAGTATATATATATCTATATATATATATATAGATATATATATATATACATGCCGCTCTGTACCCTCCATGCCGGCGACCTTTCCTCCAGCCCCGCCACCCCGCCACCGTCGGCCAATTATCACAAATCCCCCGCCGCATTCGTCTTGCCATTTGGCGGCTCGGAGCCGGGCGAGCGGTACACGCCGTTGAAAGACACAAGCACCGCAGGTAGGCCCGCCTCCTCTTAATTATTCAGTTCCGCCGAAAGGTTAAGGTTCTGAACATGGAGCCAAGCTGACATTCATCCATGTCCTCAGCTGGGGCCCGACACCTCTGTACCGCAGTCACTATCGCCGCCGCCGCCACCCGCCGCTAGCACTGTCACTATCAGCCCCGACACGGCTAACACCGTCACCCTCAACACGGCAACCAGAGTCACCCGCGCCAGCAACGTGACTATCACAACCACTACCACCGTTACTATCACCATCAAACACCACTACCACAATCACTATCACTATCACTATCACCACCACCACCCCCACTATCACTATCACTATCACCACGACTACCACCACCGTTACTATCACCATCAAACACCACTACCACTATCACTACCACCCCCACTATCACTATCACTATCACCACGACTACCATCACTACCACCGTTACTATCACCATCAAACACCACTACCACAATCACTATCACTATCACTATCACCACCACCACCCCCACTATCACTATCACTATCACCACGACTACCACCACCGTTACTATCACCATCAAACACCACTACCACAATCACTATCACTATCACTATCACCACCACCACCCCCACTATCACTATCACTATCACCACGACTACCATCACTACCACCGTTACTATCACCATCAAACACCACTACCACAATCACTATCACTATCACTATCACCACCACCCCACTATCACTATCACTATCACCACGACTACCATCACTACCACCGTTACTATCACCATCAACACCACTACCACTATCACTATCACTATCACTATCACCACCACCACCCCCACTATCACTATCACCACACTACCACCACCTACTATCACCATCAACACCACTACCACAATCACTATCACTATCACTATCACCACCACCCCCACTATCACTATCACTATCACCACGACTACCATCACTACCACCGTTACTATCACCATCAAACACCACTACCACACATCACTATCACTATCACTATCACCACGACTACCATCACTACCACCGTTACTATCACATCAAACACCACTACCACCATCACTATCACTATCACTATCACCACGACTACCATCACTACCACCGTTACTATCACCAGCACTGTCACCCTCACCACCACCACCATCACTATCACCATCCTCTACCACCATCACCATCACTCTCACTATCACCATTACTACCATCACTATCACTATCACCACCACCACCCCCACTACCACCATCACCATCACTATCACTATCACCACTACTACACCACTACCACCATCACCATCACTATCACTATCACTATCACCACGCCCACCATCACCACCATCACCATCACCATCACTATCACCACCATCACCCCCACTACCACCATCACTATCACCACCATCACCCCCACTACCACCATCACCATCACTATCACCACCATCACCCCCACTACCACCATCACCATCACTATCACCACCATCACCCCCACTACCACCATCACCATCACTATCACCACCATCACCCCCACTACCACCATCACCATCACTATCACTATCACCACTACTACCATCGCTACCACCACCACCATCACCATCACTATCACCACTACAACCAGTACCAGCATCACTATCACTATCACCACTCCCACCATCCCTACCACTACTCAACCACCACCAGTACCACTATCACTATCACTACCACCACTACCACCATCACTATCACCAGTATCACCAGTAGTAGCAGCAGCAGCTACTGGTTGACATGTAGACGGGTGTGTGTTCTCGCCACGGTTATGATTATAAATGAGGTCTGCGTGTTATCCGGCGAGCCGGGAGCTTCACACGCACACACACACCACCTACGGCGTTATCGCCGGCCGTACGGCACGCACAAACACCGCCCCAATCTCCGCACCGCAAAGCAAACAACAAACAAATCAGACGATACCGGCTTGACCGATACAGAACAGAACAGAGGCGCCGCGGGGCTATCTTCTCCTCCGGGCCGTAATGTTATGCCCGGTGGTCGTTTCCTATGTTGAACACGGCTGCAGCAGCTCTGCTTAGTTTCTCCCGGGCCTCTCAACATGTCCGGGTTCACCGGGGATCAATAGGGTGCTCCCTCAGACACACCAATGTCTGCAGGGAGGGAGGGAGGTAGAGGGAGGGAGGGAGGGAGGGAGGGAGGGAGGGAGGGAGAGGGAGGGAGGAGAGAGAGGGAGGGTGGGAGGGTGGGAGGGAGAGGGAGGGAGAGAGGGAGGGAGGGGGAGGTAGAGGGTGGGAGGGAGAGAGGATGGGAGGGAGGAGGATGGGAGGGAGGGGAGGGTGGGAGGGAGGAGGGAGGTGGAGTGGGGGGGGCGGGGGGGGGGGGGTCAGGGCCCTGGTGCCCGAGTGCCGTGACCACATCTCCCAGCAGCACCAGAGGTCGGCGGTCACGCCAAACGACCAAAACTGTCCGATTTGTCCTGGCCCCCTCGATTGCTCCTCCGAGACCCAATTAGCTGTGGATGAGAGCTGACATCCCCCCTCACCATGGGCGTGGGACGTGTCACCGGCAGAAGGATAAGTGTGTGTTTTAGCGTGAGTGTGTGCAGTGTATGGGGTGTGTGTATGTGTAGTGTGTGTGAAGTGTGTGTGTGTAGTGTGTAAAGTGTGTGTCCACTCACGATGGCTGGGACGTGTCAATGTTGGAAGGATAAGTGAGTGTTGTGTATAGTGTGTGCATGTTTGTGTGTTTGTGTGTGTGTGTTTTTGGATCGTATCTGTGTGTGTGTGTGTGGGGTGTGTGTTTGTGGTTGTGTGTGTGTGGGTGTGTGTTTGTGGTTGTGTGTGTGTACAGTGTGCGTGCATAGTATGTGTCCCCTCACGTGTCAACGCAGGAAGGATAAGTGTGTGTATTGTGTAGTGTACGTGTGTGTGTGTGTGTGGGTGGGTTGGGGTGGCCGGGGGGAGGGGGGGGGGGGGTCGCGAGGTCAAGAACACATTAGGGAGAGGGGAGGGGGAGGGGGGGGGGGGGAGCGAGAGAGAGAGAGAGAGAGAGAGAGAGAGAGAGAGAGACGGAGCGAGAGAGAATATTAACACAGAACCAGAGTCATTCACCCACCGATTCAATCAGTTATCGATCTCACATCTCCACTAAGCAGCCACCGCTCATCAACACACACACACACACACACGCCCTGGACTCAAAGAGCAATTCATGTAATTGCCTATTTTATTGTAAAGGGGGGGGGGGGGATGGGGGGGATGTGGGGGGATGTGGGAGGAGGGGGGGAGACTCTTTAAGGTTCTCGTTGTGATGGGACGCTCCACTGCCTCTGGTGCGGCCTACAGGCCTCATTTCCTCACAGGCTGACGCTGAAGAAAAAGACGAAAACAACAACCCACTGGGGACCCCATGGGCGTAGCAGGGATCTGGTGGGCTGCATGTGGGTACTAAGGAATTGGTGGGGGGGGGGGGGGGGGGTGTTCTTTTATAATAGATTGCGCTAAGCCTTTTTTTTTTCTCCCCACAGTCGGTATCAGTTCCTTGAAAACTGTTTTCTGTGTCTCGCTCGTCTATTCTCCATGCTTTCTCCCCCCCCCCCTCACACCCCCCGCTCTCTCTCTCTCTCTCTCTCTCTCTCTCTCTCTCTCTCTCTCTCTCTCTCTCTCTCTCTCTCTCTCTCTCTCTCTCTCTCTCTCTCTCTCTCGCTTGCACGCTCTCTATCTCCGTCTATCTATCTTTCTATCTATCTATCTATCTCTCTCTGTCTCGCCCGCTCTCTCTCTCCCGCTGACTCTCTCCCCTCCCTCTTCCCTCTCTGGTAATTCCTCCTCTCTGTCACCCTCCCCTCACGGTGACTGCCGAGCTCCATCCCCCGTCTGTCTGTTCTGCCTCTCTCCCCCCCCCCCCCTCCTCTGCGTTCGCCGTGGGTGGGCTGGGAATGGGATGGGGAGAGGTGGGGAGAGGTGGGGTGGGGGATTTGGACCGGGGGGGAGGAGACGGGGGAGGACGGAAAGAGGGGGAGAAATTTAAAAAGAAAGAAACACACATCGTATCTACAGCGTCACACTCACAGTCTCCCGGTCTCCCGTGGAATGTGATAGATGTGTCATGTTGAACACACACAGACACAGAAACCCAGACACATACTGTATACCTCCCCTCCGCCCGTCTCCCCTCTCCTCCCCTCTCCTCCCTCCCTCCCCTCCCCTCTCCTCCCTTCCCCTCTCCTCCCCTCTCCTCCCCTCCCCTCTCCTCCCCTATTCTCTCCTCTCCTCCCCTCCCCTCCCCTCCCCTCCCCTCCCCTCCCCCTCCCCCTCCCTCCCCTCCCTCCCCTCCCCTCCCCTCCCTCCCTCTCCTCCCTTCCCCTCTCCCCTATTCTCTCTTCCCCTCCTCCCCCATCCCCTATTCTCTCCTCCCCTCGTCTCTCCTCCCCTCCTCCCCCCCTCCCTCGTCTCTCCTCCCCTCGTCTCTCCTAGCAGGCTGACGCTGGCGCTCTACAGCCCGAATCACCCCCCCCACCCCACCCCCACCCCACCACCCCCCAACCCTCTTGTTCCCCCAGCCACTCACCCACGCAAACATGGAGAGATGCAGACAGTTGGAAAGGGGATGCAGCCTAGAAAGAACCAACAACCCAAAACAAAGCAGAGGGTGACTCGGAAGGAGAAGATGTGTAGAAAGAGGGTAGATCTATGGGAAAGGGGGGGGTGGGGGGGGGGGATGGTGGCGGTGGGGGGGGCGACTGTTGATGGTTTGGGAAAGTGGTACAAGGAGGAGGGTGGGTGGGTGGGGGGTGGTGGGGGGGGGTGGGGGCATGTGAGCAGAGGCTAGGAGATTAGACGAAGAAGATGATATCATTTGCCAGAGATGGGCGGGAGCAAACGAGCAGCGCAAATCGCCTGACGTTAACGAGCTGCCTCGTAAATTACTGCAGCCGAGCGTGCCCTGGAGGCGGCGTGTGTGTGTGTGTGTGTGTGTGTGTGTACCTGTGTGTGTGTACCTGTGTGTGTGTGTCTGTGTGTGTGTGTGCGTGCGTGTGCATGTAAGTGGTGGGGATGCTGAGAGCAAGGTAGGAGCAATGCTTGTCTTCACATTATTTACAGACCTCCAACCTGCTATAGCATTCCGACTCCATCCACCTGCACACGCACCACCACCACCACCACACTACCACCTCCACCACCTCCACCACCGCCACCACCTCCACCACCATACCACCTCCACCACCTCCACCACCTCCACCACCACCACCACCATCCCACCACCACCACCACCACCTCTCGCCGGGTTACACAGGGGTCTATTTATCGAGGGGATACTTATATTGGTCTCCTGTGGAATCAAGGGACCAGGAGAGACCCTCTCTCTTTCTCTTTCTCTTTCTCTCTCTCTCTCTCTCTCTCTCTCTCTCTCTTCTCTCTCTCTCTCTCTCTCTCTCTCGTCTCTCTCTCTCTCTCTCTCTCTCTCTCTCTCTCGTCTCTCTCTCTCTCTCTCTCTCTCTCTCTCTCTCTCTGGAGAGAAGAAGGTGTTAAATAGTGAGCCTGAGGACATCCAAGGCCAGGCTTCTTGTCAGACCGAGGGGCAACACGGTTCATAAATCAGTCGATGGCCTCCCTCGGCCCCGATACAGCGCCAGGCCATGCCTACCCCTCTCTCTCTCTCTCTCTCTCTCTCTCTCTCTCTCTCTCT
>CM051013.1:5100006-5115006 GCA_027704905.1 Muraenolepis orangiensis | reverse complement strand
TTTAGCAGGCACTTACTACGGCCAAAAAAACCTGGGACTATATCTAGCACATCTTGATCTATCGCAAAACACCAAATTATCAGTCAACCAACAAATTTGTTTTTCCGGCTACCGAGATTGATAACGAAAAACGAGGCGAGAGAGATTCCCATAAGTGTCACTGAATGCAATTGATATAGACCGGAGATAATGGGATAACTTATTTCCCCCTGAAATGGAAATCCGTTTCCCTCAGACTGATAAACACAAACCAATCCAGAGAAATGAACAGCGCTGGCATCCGTCTTCTCCGATGTTAACGTCATTTCCTCTGCCGCCGCTTTCTCGTAGAGGAACGGTGATTGCTTGTGCCTTTTAGCAAACGTATAGTTAACATGATCTAGCCCGAAAGCAACGCTATTACCCCACCGCTAAGCAAACACACATTCTGTTATCTACCGCTTCTCACACCCACCCTCTGTCTTTCTCACTCCCTCTCTGTCTCTGTCTCGCTCTCTCTCTCTATTTCTCTTTGTCTCACACTCTCTCTACCTCTCTCTGTCTGTCTCTCTCTCTCTCTCTCTCTCTCTCTCTCTCTCTCTCTCTCTCTCTCTCTCTCTCTCTCTCTCTCTCTCTCTCTCTCACTCTCTACCTCTCTCTGTCTGTCTCTCTGTCTCTCTCTCTCTCTCTCTCTCTCTCTCTCTCTCTCTCTCTCTCTCTCTCTCTCTCACTCTCTCCTCTCTCTGTCTGCTCTCGTCTCTCTCTCACTCTCATCTCTCTCGTCTCTCTCTCTCTCTCTCTCTCTCTCTCTCTCTGTCTCTCTCTCTCTCTCTCTCTCTCTCTCTCTCTCTCTCTCTCTCTCTCTCTCTCTCTCACTCTCTCTCTCTGTCTGTCTCTCTGTGCTCTCTCTCTTCTCTGTCTACTCTCTGTATCTCTCTCTCTCTGTCTCTCTCTGCTCTCTCTCTCTGTCTCTCTCTCTCTCTCTCTCTCTCTCTCTCTCTCTCTCTCTCTCTCTCTCTCTCTCTCTCTCTCTCTCTCTCTCTCTCTCTCTCTCTCTCTCTCTCTCTCTCTCTCTCTCTCCAGGTGCAGGAAGCAGCGTGCACCACAAGTGCAACAGTGCCAAACACCGCATCATCTCCCCCAAGGTGGACCCGCGCTCGGGAGGCTACGGCGGCGGCGGCGGCGGCGGCGGAGGCGGAGGCCACTCGGAGGTCCAGAACAATGACGTGTCCGAGGGGAAGACGGAGCACAACAACCACTCCGGGGGCAAGAGCTCTGGTGGAGGCGGAGGCGGAGGAACGCGGGAGAAGCGCAACGGCAAGGTCCACAAGCCGGTTCTACTGCACCAGAACAGCACCGAGGTGTCCTCCACCAACCAGGTAGAGGTGCCCGACACCACCCAGAACTCCCCGTGTCCATCAGCAGCGGCCTCAACAGCGACCCCGACATGGCCGACAGCCCCGCCGTGCCGGGCATGGGGGTCCACGTGGCGTCTGTCATGTCCGGCCTGTCCCAGAACGTCTTCATGTCGGAGGTGACCGGCGACCCCGTCTACAGCATGTCCCCTGGCGCGGGTCCCAACGCCCACCTGATGGGGACGGACGCCGCCTCCGCCGCGGCCGCTGCCGCCGCCGCACGGGGCATGGTGCTGTCGGTGGCCTCCGACAGCCACAAGTTCGCCTTCCCCGCGGGGGGAGTCGGGGAGGCCGGGCCGGGCGCTGGCGCCGGGGGCGGGGGGGGAGACGGCGGCCTGTCCGTGCTCTCCGGGGCCGGGGTGTCCGAGGAGCTGGTGCTCTCCAGCAGCCTGGACTCCGGGAGCATCAAGATCCCCGAGACCAACATGAACTTTGACCCCGACTGCTTCCTGAACAACCCCAAGCAGGGCCAGACGTACGGCGGCAGCGCCATGAAGACGGAGAGCGCCTCCCCTGGCCCTTGCGGCGGCGGGGGCGGCGGGGGCACCGACGGCGGCATGCACCGCTCCTCGCCCTCCATGGCGGACAGCGGCTACAGCTTCAGCGCGGCGCTGGTGAAGAACATCAAGACGGAGGACACCTCCTTCGAGCAGCAGCTGGCCTCGGAGGGAGGCTACCCGGTGGGCGTGGCCATGAACTGCGGCGGCGGCGGCGTTGCGGGGTCCGGGCACGGCGGGTCGGCCCGGGGAAGCATGAACCTCACCCCGGCCGGCTCTCTCCTGCCCTCCGGCGGAGGCCTCAGCCCGAGCACCGCCCTCGAGCAGATGGATTTCAGCGCCATCGACGCCAAGCGGGACTACACCAACGGGACCGGAGCGGTGGGCTACGGCCGGGCCATGTCCAGCCCTCACATGGCCCACCAGAACCGCTCGCCCAGCTTCTTCCTCCAGGACGCCTCGCAGGCCGACCACGGCCAGCAGGGGCGCGGCGTGGGCATGGGCCAGAAAGCCCACATGATGGAGCACAACTCGCACGACTCCGGGGCCTACATGGGCCTGCAGGTGGTGAAGACCGACTCGCCGGGCAGCAACGGCCTCATCCACCACCACCATCATCTCCAGGCCCACCAGAACCAGCACAGGGGGAACTGCAACGGAGGCTCGCCCGCCGAGGGGCCCGGACAGAACGGCTCTCTCCAGCTGCTGCAGTACCAGGGGGGCTTCCCCGGGATGGGCGCGGAGCATGAGGAGGTGGTGGTGGGCCTGGAGCAGCAGGGGGGCGTGAGCGCGGCCCAGGCCGGGGGCAACGGTAACGGAGTGGACGGCCTGCTGAAGAACGGAGACCACATCCAGGCGTGCGGCGTGGGGAACGGAGATGGGGGAGGAGGAGGCGGAGGTGAGGAGGCGGAGGACGGAACACTATCTACAGCAGCAGGCTTCAGACGGCGGAGGGTTGGTCGGCGGGGGGTCAGGGGAGGGTGTGGCCATCCGGAACGGAGGCAGCGACGGCGGCCACCGCGGGCAGCAGCAGCAGCAGCAGCAGCAGCAGCAGCTGCAGCCCCTGCTGCAGGGCTCCGGCATGGTGCAGGGCTCCGGCATGGTGCAGGGCTCCGGCATGGTGCAGGGCTCCGGCATGGTGCAGGGCTCCAGCATGGTGCAGGGCTCCGGCATGGTGCAGGGCTCCGGCATGGTGCAGGGGCTCTACGGGGCCGTAGGGGGTCACCAAGGCCTGGGCGGAGGGGCGGGCAACGGGCCCGGGGGCACAGGCATGGAGATCAGCCTGGACCACTTCGACATCTCCTTCGGCAACCAGTTCTCCGACCTCATCAACGACTTCATCTCGGTGGACGGCAGCGGGGCCGCCATGTCATCGGGAGGGGCCCTGTACGCCCACCAGCTGGTGGCGTCCCACGGCTCCGAGGGCCAGAACCACGGCGGCGGGGCCCAGCAGCAGCAGCAGCAGCAGCAGCAGCAGCAGGGCCAGGAGGACGGAGGGGCCAGGGGCTCAGGGTACAGTCCCTCGGAGCTCTGCCTCCAGTCCTGCTGCAGCCCCCAGTCTGGGGCTGGGGGAGCGGTCGGAGAGGCGGGCGCCCTGTCCTACATGCACGTGGCGGAGGTGGTGTCGGCGGCCGTGGCCCAGGGGGCTCTGGGGATGCTGCAGGCCACCGGCCGCCTATTCATGGTCACCGACTACTCCCCTGAGTGGTCCTACCCCGAGGTGAGCGCTCTGTGCTGCTGCTGCTGCTGCTGCTGCTGCTTCTTCCTTTCTTCCTTTCCTTCTTCTTCTTCTTCTTCTTTTTCTCATCTTCTTCTTCTTCTTCTTCTTCTTCTTCTTCTTCTTCTTCTTCTTATTATTATTATTATTATTATTTTTTTAATATGGGTGTAATGTGCAAACATGTCAAAAAATGGAAAATAAGAAATGCTTCTGAAATGTGCACATTACAAATTAAACAAGCACTTCACAACTTCACCTGCAACATACCCAACATACCCTCACTATATATACCCTTTCACCATCGATGTCTTCAACGGCCTTACACTGTAATCATAACTCCCTACCTCTACCTATAGTTGACATACTGAGTGTTTACATACCTGTATGGTATGCCATGTATATGAATCTACAGCTGTTGTATATAACTGCATAACCCTGCTAAGTACCTGCTGTAAATACATGTATATATATAGTATGTATCTTGTTGATATAACTGCATACCCCTCCTCACTATCTGTTCATACTTTTATACTTACCTTGTACATATATACCTATAATTCTGCACACATCTCATACCTACTCTATAAGTTATTGTATACCTGTGTTTAGCAGTAGTAGTTTTTATATCTTATTTAACCACTGTACATTATATATTACCATGCACTTTACTGCAACTTTTTAACTCTGGTTAGTTGCCAACTTATTTTCACTGTACTGTACTTGACAATGCAATGACAATACATTTGAATCACTACTAATCTAATCTAATCTAATCTAATCTAATCTAAAAACATACATAAATATATCGCAATATAAAATGTATGTGCTCACCTTTTGAGGCTATTGGCTAAGAAAATCATTTGAATAATACAAAACAATAAGGTAATATAGGTCAAGAGCAACATTGTAGATCAATTGTTCAATAAGCAATGATTTTTCGCTAGGTGTAATAGTCGTTGTTTACCTCTGGAGGGCAGAGCAGAATATAAAAACACGACGAAGAACAACGTCAGACAGCTGTGGCGCTGGTTCTCCACACGGTGGCGAGGGAGATCGTGGAAAGCTTTTGTTTTCATTTATTTGTCTGCGCTTTGTGTCATTCCTAAGTTCGCCTTCTAGGTGGCGGCAAACACCCACTTCCAACCCTCCCCTAGTGCCGTGTCAGTAATCCATTCCGTCTGTTTTGCAGGGTGGGGTGAAGGTTCTGATCACTGGCCCTTGGCAAGAGGCTAGCTCCAACTACAGCTGCCTGTTTGACCAGATCTCGGTCCCTGCTTCCCTCATACAGCCGGGTGTACTTCGCTGCTACTGTCCAGGTAAGAGCAGAGGGCCGGCCGTGTAATACAAGATCAACATGCACAAAGAGTTCATCTTGTGTGAGAAATAATGTTTACATGAATCAGTGCTGGGGTTTTGTTGTTGGAACAAATGGATGTTTGTAGCTAAGTGGCAATTTAAAAGTGTTTTTGTTTTTTGTTGTAAGGCAAACAGTTATTTATAATGGCCTGCAGTCATGGAAAACCAATACAAACATAATTAAATCGATTACTAGTTGTGTCAATTATCATAAAACAATTATTGAGGTGGTTGAATAATTCATATTGGAAAATGAGCATGCAAATTAATAAAGTTACTTCCTGTGAGTCCAGAAGTCTATCCCGATTGCAATACATATTAAATTGAGTACTCACAGTTTGTTGACATTCATATTATAGTCTATATTAGCATATGTATATGTTTTGTCTTGTTTGTGTCCTTCATTTGAAAATCAAAAGAGGTCACCTGTCTTGTTTGGTTATAATGACCAAAGTGATGTCTATATCAAATGTTTATTATTTTTTGTTCAATAGTATCTGATAGAGATAAAATACACCTCTCATTACGTTTTTAGTTAAAAGAGTGGACTCCTGTAGGTATTTATTATAAGCCTGTATCTTCTAAGGGACATCCTTACAAGACTCCTCTTACCTGTTCTCCGTGCGTGCTAAACCACGCCAAAGTCACTCGGGCGCTTAATTAAAGCGAAGATATTAGCCAGCCGTGTACCGCTCAGCCGAGTATGACCGAGCGCAATCCCCCCTGATGTCCTCTCTCTCGCTCTCTCTCTCTCTCTCTCTCTCTCTCTCTCCTCTCTCTCTCTCTCTCTCTCTCTCTCTCTCTCTCTCTCTCTCTCTCTCTCTCTCTCTCTCTCTCGCTCCCTGTGACAGCTCACGACACGGGCCTGGTGACGCTGCAGGTGGCGGCCACTAATCAGATCATCTCCAACTCGGTGGTGTTTGAGTACAAGGCCCGCGCGCTGCCCTCGCTGCCCTCGTCACAGCACGACTGGCTCTCGCTCGACGGTAGGCCGCGTCCACTTCCTGTCTTTAGCATACCTCCCCTCCCCTCCCCTCCCCCTCCCCCTCCCCCTCCCCCCCCCTCCCCTCCCCTCCTCTCCCCTCCCCTCCCCTCCCCTCCCCTCCCCTCCCCTCCCCTCCTCTCGCCTCCCCTCCCCTCCTCTCCCCTCCCCTCCCCTCCCCTCCTCTCCCCTCCTCTCCTCTCGCCTCCCCTCCCCTCCCCTCCCCTCCCCTCCCCTCCCCTCCCCTCCCCTCCCCTCCCCTCCCCGCTCTCTTCTTTCCACGGGTCTGTCTGTGGTCCTCTTTCTGTCCTTCATTCTTTCCTTCTGTCTGTCTCTGCTCTGCTGGTTCTTGTGTTCTGTTATCCTCTTGTCGGTCGGCTCTCTTTCCATCTGGCCCGGAATCCTGTGTCCCCCTGACAGTAAACGACAGTCTGCCGTGGCCTTCTTCATTTCATTTCTTTGTCATGTTTTACCACTCTGTCCCTTCTTGCCCTCTGCTCTTCTCGTCTCTGACGGCTGTGTCTGTGAATCATCTTTATCGCCCGGGGCGAAGCAAGAATATGTATGAGGTTAAATATTGGGTTGATTAAAGAATTGACTCGATCGACATGTTGGTTTTATTGAACATAAATAAGGCTGTATGCAGCACATGATGTAATACTTCTGTAATACCTCTTCTAATTTCACATTGCAGCGGGTTGGCCACTAGAGGGCACTGTTTACATAGCTAGCATACAAAGTTCCTCATGAACAATAACATATATATATATATATATATATATATATATATATATATATATATATATGTTGGTTTTTACTCATATATTACATACTTTTGAATGTGGGTTCAGGGTTCTGAACTACTTGATTTAGGCTGGAATATGGTTTTATTTAGACGTATGTTTGAATGGTATCAACAAACTATGTTGATTGTGGTTTATACTCTACACTTAATCAAATAATCCTGCCATGGATACTTGTGTTTCATCAATATTTAATCCTAAATATTGCATTGGATATATTTAGTAAGCAAATAATATGTATGTTGCCTTAATGTTTGTATTGTTTTGTATAGTTAGTCCTAGCTTTTGAGAATTGTGTGTGTGAAGATGTTTCATTTGCTAACTGTGGTATTGTGTGGTGGTGACCTATCAGTGGAAAATGTGCAGCTAGGAATAGCCACAAATACAATATAATATAAAAAGACAGAAAAATCGAACATTCTAAGTATTGTAAACAACATTTCTATTGTATCAGAAACGCCAATCGGCTTTGCAGAACAATATTGATTTAGAAGATCTAGACTAGACTAGACTCTAGTTGCATAATCAGTGTTGTCGGACTTAAACCTCCAATCCCAAGTAATTCCGTAGGTCTCCGTCTGGGTTTACTATAACGCTCTATAAGTGTTGTTGTGTACTGTTGTGTTGTGTTGTGCTCATGTAGTAGTGTGTGTGTGTGTGTGTGTGTGTGTGTGTGTGTGTGTGTGTGTGTGTGTGGCGTTCTGCTGTGTTGTGTCGCACAGTGTCCCGCTCTCGTGCAGTGCAGCCATGCATTTGTAGTAGCGTGGTGTACTGCTGTGTTATGCTGTCCTTATGGTATCTGGTATTGTGTAGTAGTAGTGTAGTGTAGTAGTAGTGTAGTGTAGTGTAGTGTTTTGTAGCGTGTGTGGGGGGGCTCTTCTGCAAGCATAACGCGGTGTGTGTCCTCTCTCGTAGCGTAGTGCAGCAGCGAGGAATATAGTGGAATCTCCCGTAGTGTAACGTTTTATGGATATACCCCCCCCCCCCCCTAGGCCCCCCCTATCTGATTTATGTGTGTAGTGTATGCGCATAAATTGCGTTTGGCGTGACGGGCCCTTGGTGCAGTGTGGGTGCTCTGGCAGGATAAAGTAGGGCATGGCGATTGCTTTGAGCTGGCGGGACCGCTGCAATGCAGACAGCCCATGTGGGGAGTGTGGGAGTGAGTGAGCGAGGAAGGGGGGGGGGGGGGGGGGGGGATGGGGGGGGGGGGGGGTGTATGGGTGAGCGGGATCCCTCCGCCATTCATAGACCTACTGCCTCACTGGCCCATTCACAGAACCAGTCGGGGAGGAGCTGCCCGTGTGTCGTACTCCACACCACGCAGCCCACCCTGGTACCTTGTATTATTCACGTTAACCCCTCGCCTGCCTGCCTGCCTGCCGCCACGGCCGCCGCGCCTGCAAAACCTCCAAAGCCGCCGCAAGCCCACCTCCACCTCCGGGCTGTCGGATCCCGGGTCGAAGCACCTCGGGTTTAGCTGAGCCGTACGCTGTGTCTCTGTCTCTTTGGGTTTGGGTGGAGGGTTTAAAGGTTTTTTTAATGTCCGAGACTTAATATGTTATATATATATATATATATATATATATATATATAATAAGTTATTGTCCTGCTTCACCGTGCCTCCATCTGTGTTGAACTACACACAAAGGAGGATTTGTGAAGGGATTTAAGCAGAGCAAGAATCCCGTCTCTTGAGTGATACATTGCAAGGACATTAAAACGTCTCTCTGTTTGTTTGCTGGTGGCTGTTTGGCCAGATCAAATCAGTCTTTTCTTCATATGATACTATGGTTGTTGTTATTATTAATATCACTGATATTGGTACTAATGATACTGTTATCAATATTAACAATAATAGTATTAATAATAATAATAATAATAATAATAATAATAAAAGTGACAAAAATAACTTAAAACAATAAAAACCGATTCATATTCGTGTTGTCGCAAGAGATTGGTGCTTCGTTGTCAGGCATAAAGGTTATGGCGATGTCTGATGGACGGCGATAGACGCACACGGGTTTCAGCACCAGGGGACGGTGGACAGCGACACCAGCAGAGAACTCTAGACGCTCCAATCATGTCGTTGGAAACCAACAACAACAACCGCTTTACCCGCGTGTTTGTCCATGTGTGGTTATGTGTGGAATTATGCCGTATCTGCCATCATAAGGTGGTGGGGGTGGTCGTGTGTGTGTGTGTGTGTGTGTGTGTGTGTGTGTGGGGGGGGGGTTCAAAAAGGTATTTCATCTAGTGCTCATTAGTTGTACCCTTTTTATAATGGCGTGGCGCGCCACATTACATTAAAAAAACAACACACGCGGTTCCATCCGCAGCAGTGTGTGTGTGTGTGTGTGTGTGTGTGTGTGTGTGTGTGTGTGTGTGTGTGTGTGTGTGTGTGTGTGTGTGTGTGTGTGTGTGTGTGTGTGTGTGTGTGTGTGTGTGTGTGTGTGTGTGTGTGCGCTGCGTCTTGTGGGGTCTCCTCCTGCTCCCCGTCTGAAGACCCGCTGTGCTGTGATGTGCTAATAGCACAGCTGCCTGCCTGCCTGCCTGCCTGCCTTGATTTGTCATAATGCAGAGTGGGGGAAGGGCCGCGTTTTTCTCTGCAGCAATGCAGGTACCGGAGCCATGGGCAGGACAGAAGAGACGGAGGTAAAAGGGCTGTTGTTGTGGAACAACTGCGGATCTCCCCCCTCCCCCCCCCCCTCCCTCTCCTCTCTCTCTCCTCTCTCTCTCTCTCTCTCTCTCTCTCTCTCTCTCTCTCTCTCTCTCTCTCTCTCTGTGTGGCCGGCGACCGGCGATTCGTTCGCTCACCGGTGCTCGGATCGCGCGGTCGAGACGAGTTTGCGGTTGGTTCACGGACGCGGTTTTCGCGCATCCCCACGACCACCATCACCATCACCATCACCACTAACACCACCATATAATGGCCCACGCCGATCGCTAGTGTTAAAATACATAAGAACCCCCCCCCCCCCCCCCCCCCCCCACTAACCGAGGAGACCGAGCGGACACTGCAGGAGAGGAGTGGGCGTGTTTTGTAAACACAGCAAAGTGTAGCGGGAATATACGACTTGCGGGGTGGCGAACGGTTTTCCCGTCGAAAGTCCCGAGTCAAACACGCGTTTTAAAAAGCGTCGGGTGTTTTTCCCACCACCACAAGGCGACATTGTATTATTATTATTATTATTATTATTATTTTATTTTTTTATTATTATTCTTTTTTTGAACAAAGCAGCAATAGATGCTTAACCGCTCGGCGGGCTCGTCTTGAGTGAACACACAGAAGGACAGATCATCGTGAATCATAATGAGAAGAAGTAGGAGGAACAGAAAAAACACGACGGTGATGATGATGAGGGACGCGGGGCTTTTGAAGCGGCGGCGGCGGCGCTCGGAAACTAGGGCGTCTGTTTACCTGCGGCGCATGCGCACATGGCGCACTCGCAGCGAGATGTTTGATTTTACTGCAGGCTAGGAGAGGAGGACTGAGTGTTATAGGAGGGGAGGGATGGAGAGGGAGGGATGGAGGGGAGGAGAGGAGAGGGATGGAGGGGAGGAGAGAGAGGGGAGGGAGGGAGGGAGGGGGGGGGGGTTAAGAGAGGAGCGAAGGGGAGGGAGGGAGCTATTATAGGAAGAGTAGTAAGCGGTCTTTATCTCTCTCTCTCCCCCCTCACGTCGCTATTATTTCACTTTGTTCCATTGTTGATGAGTGCCGCTCTCTACTCCTATTTTTTTCCACCAAGGATTTTTTTATTTCTTTCTTGTTTCTTCTTCTTCTTCTTCTTCTTCTTCTTCTTCTTCTTCTTCTTCTTCTTCTTCTTCTTCTTCTTCTTCTTCTTCTTCTTCTTCTTCTTCTTCTTGAGTCACATTGTTCAGTAGTAGCCAGCCAGCCAGGGGGTGGGTGGGAGAAGATGTGGACAACTGCATTTGTGTGAAATGCAGCATGGTTGGACTTTTTTCGGTGGTCAGGATGCGAGTGAATGACACCTGCTTTTTCCTAAAGACGAGGGACAGTTTGCGTTGAGGGGTGGACTCCACTAACCCATGGAGAGTGGAATAGAAGGTTGGATGTGTTCCGTTCACTCTATGGCTGTTGTGTTGTGGTGTGTTGTGGTGTGGTATGTTGTGTTGTGTTGTGGTATGTTGTGTTGTGTTGTGGTGTGTTGTGTTGTGTTGTGTTGTGGTGTGTTGTGTTGTGTTGTTTTTCCTTCTGTCTTGTCTTGTCTGTGCGTTGTTTTGTGGGAGAAGTTGAGTAGCACGTCCAGCACGTCCCTTCGAATACTCACTTCAGTGCCGTCACGAATTCATAGCCTATAGCCTAGAACTATAACTAGACGCGTTAGATAATACAGAGATACTACAACTACAACTACAACTGTTTGTTTTCGTGCAGACATTCGCGGCGGATGTCTCCCCCCCCCCTCCCCTCCCCTCCTCTCCCCTCCTCTCCTCTCCTCCACCCCCATCTCCACCAAGTGTTTCAACCGATTGCATGAGACTAAAGAGTTGCCATATAGTCCACTCAAGACTCATGTCTTTCAGATATCGACGACATAAGAAAAACACGTTCGATCGTTCGATCGATTGGTGGTGGTGGTGGTGGTGGTGTGTCGAGTGTTCCGAGTTGTTTTCAAACGCGTCTTTTTTTAATTATTATTGCTTTTTCTTGTTTTTGTCCCGTTCGCGTCAGTCAATAAGTCCTGGCTTGTCTGCTCATTGCATTGGCAGATCTTCTTAGAATAACATACGACTGTTGGCGATATGTTGACGTTATTATTATTATTATTATTATTACTAAAACTGCGGTTTCGTCGTGTAGCCTCATGTCCTATCCTATCCTATGTACTATGACTGTATGTCTGCATGTCTGTATGGTTTTCGGTCGAACTTATAGCCCCGTTCGGCAGGCAGGCTGCAGGCTGCAGGCTGCAGGCGGCATGTGGTGTTTCACGTGTTGTGGAGAGTGTAGTCGGAGCTCCTCTCCTCTCTAGCGCAGTGTGTGTTGTCGCATCGTGGTGGTGGTGGTGGTGGTGGTGGTCGGTCACACTATCAGGGGTCAGGGTTCTCGTCTGTCTGTCTGTCTGTCTGTCCGCTTTGCCGTTATTGCATTCACGTGTGAGGTCTACTTCACGATTAACGCAGTAATATATATTTGTTTAACTATCGGAATAAAGCGATAGTTACTATCCCCACCCCGCCCCCCCCGCCGTCCCCCAAAACAACTGCTACCCACGTGACTCTAAATCCAGTAGCCCACCAGCTCACTTATAAACACTGGTGACCAATAGTGCGCAGTGTACTGCACTGGGGCATGCACATTCAATGTTGTTTTTGCACGTGTTGTCAGAGAAGTCGCTTGTGTTGCATGAGGTTGGTGGTGGAGAAACACGACCGTGTGAGTTTATGTAAGAATTGTAGTCTACCTGTTGATGCGCTGCGTTATTGTTGTAGCCTCGTGTGTGTGTGTGTGTGTGTGTGTGTGTGTGTGTGTGTGTGTGTGTGTGTGTGTGTGTGTGTGTGTGTGTGTGTGTGTGTGTGTGTGTGTGTGTGTGTGTGTGTGTGTGTGGGTGGGTGGTGGGTGGGTGGGGGGTGTGTGTGCAGGGGAGTGTGAGACCTTGTGCCTAGTGTGTGTGTGTGTGGCTATATATATTTAGGATTTATTTAAGATTTCAATCAAACGTTTTTCATCATTCATTCAAATATCAAACTGTTGTTCACTGTTATTTCACTTTAAAAAAAGATGGATAATAATTTGTTGTTGACTTAAATGCATAATCAAGGGGCATAATCAAGTTTGCAAACAATGAGAGGAAAATAATTCATTCCGTTGTGCTTCCACTATACAAGATACAAGATACTAGATAAGATATTGATTGGCCATTTGTAACAAGTACATTGGAATGCTTGCTCCCTATTCCCTCCCGCAGTATACATCTCACAAAACAATACCATAAAATGATATATACAATAAAAATGCAAATTAACAAAAAAAGGACAGCAAAGTGACTGATAGATGGTTCAACTATACTTGTGTGGAGTGTGGCTAATATATACAGTACTTCTATATGCTTACACTTTTGCTTTATATTGGTGGTTACAGTTGTTCTATTCATAAAAATATAATAACTCCCACGGTGTATAGTCTGCGAATGCAATGAGTGTGTGTGTGTGTGTGTGTGTGTGTGTGTGTTGTGATGACTGTTGTGTTGGTGTTTGGTCCAAGTTCACCGCTGTAGAGTTGCATCGCTGTACCCACATGCTTCTCTGGGCTCTCTCTCTCTCTCTCTCTCTCTCTCTCTCTCTCTCTCTCTCTCTCTCTCTCTCTCTCTCTCTCTCTCTCTCTCTCTCTCTCTCTCTCTCTCTCTCTCTCTCTCTCTCTCTCTCTCTCTCTCTCTCTGACGTTACACAAGTGTGCTCTTAAGTGTGTGTCAACAAGCTCACAGTCATCTAAAAGACCAAATGGTGCGTTGTATAGCTTATTCTACTGTCACAGCTCCTTGCTCACTGTGTAGTATGATTATATCACGGTTAAAAAAGAAAAACAACTCCACCATTTAGGTATTTACGGGCCACTTTGAAAATAAAACAAATATGCACGATTAAAAATAACAATACTAGTTGGGAAAAGCCTGGTGTAGTGTTACGATGGCGTTCATTCCGGGTCTATTTCACCCGGTCCTGCCGTTATTGTCGCCAGCGGGTGTGTTTTGAGGACGATGCTATTCATCAAGTGACTTATGAAATGATTCCGGATGCCACGTTGGACAGATTGCTACTAGGCCTTCAGGACACTTCAGCCGGGATAAGAGGGAGCCTAGGAGCCGAGTGGAGCTCCGAGAGCGTGTTGTCTCGATATTAAAAGGCGGGACGCGACGTCCCTTAAGGCACGGGCGGCGGACGTGTTGTGTCAGGTTGATTCATCCCGCAAATTATTCCTCCATTCCTTGTTCGGTGTACTCCTCCCCCCCCCCGCCCCGCCTGCAGCTCATGAATCAAAAGCTATACGTGATCTATGCAAATGGAGAGCTAATGCTACGTGTTGTTGTGTTTGGGGTATACGGTGTAGCCATCATGAATGAAGTGACCCACTTCGTCAAGACGACACACGGATGCGGTGCGAGGCGTGTGTGACATGTCTCTCCGTGTTAGCCCCATGGGGGTTTTGTTTTTTTCTTGGCACTTCCACACTTTGCGTGACACAAGTGTTCAGTATTTGTGCAGGAATTAAGTCTGTTGGGATATTGAGCTGCACAGCTGGACGCGTGCCATGTGGTAAAGGAAGTGCCGTACACACTTGTTGATCACCTGACGCTCTTAACATAATCAATCGACTGCTATTGGTTTGGTTTTATGCAATCGATAATAACAATGTAAAGTTACAAATGTCGTTTCTGTTATTGTGGAACCACACCGCGCGGTGGTAGAAACCCTGCACTGTTTATTGCATGGAGTTACATCAGCCAGTGTGTGAGGGACCTGTTGCTCACTGGATGTGTGGGGGAAGGGAGAGACGGAGACCAGTAAAGATGAGCTTAATTGCTCTGGTTTTTATTACGGCTCACCTTGAAATGAGGATGTTTACACCGGTACTGAGAGGTTTTCCTGCTGATTAATGAATCTTAATGAAATTTTTTTTGCTGGGGAGACTTTGCATTTAGCGAGCAGTGTACTTATCTCATATTGCCGCTAAGGTCTAATGTACTTCCTTAGATATAAAGTCATTCGCTAATTTGACAATATAGATCATTCATATATATTTTTACGACATCACTCGGTTCTTACATTTTGACTACCAGGCTGCTAATATTGGTTTAATGCAACGTTAGTGAGTTCCGCAAGATTCTTAGACTGCGCTTATACTGCAACAATATATCTTTCCATATATCTTTCCCTTTCTCTATTGCATTATAAATCCAGTAAAACTGTCAGGAGGAAGGAAAGACAAAAGCTCATTAGGATATGTCAAAGTGAAGAGCCGGTCTTTGATGGAGCAGACAGCCTCCGGACCCCGGCCCTATACGGGGCGGCTGCCAGACAGCTTGGCTCTTTCTTGCCCAACGCTCACGGGGGGGTGACCAGCTCCTGTCACTCAGCTCAAACCGGGAGCCAGAGGGAAGGCCGCCCTCGCCCCCCCACCCCCCTCATCCCCACCACCCCCCCCCCCCCCGTGTAACACCGGCCGCCCTGCCTACATGTGACCACTCCATTGGCTACCCCCGCGACCCGATAATGAGGTTCCGTCGTT
>CM051013.1:5085006-5095006 GCA_027704905.1 Muraenolepis orangiensis | reverse complement strand
CGGCCTCACGTTGGCTAAATGAGGAATGCTAATGCGGTCTTCTGCGCTCCCTACTGCAGTGGGCTCTCTGTGCCCAGCCCAGGTCTGCACAGTATACAGTAGATGGTGCGTGTGTGTGTGTGCGTGTGTGTGTGTGTTTGTGTGTGTGTGTGTGTGTGTGGTATCACTGACCTCCACCCGTGTGTGTGTGTGTCTGTGTGTGTATGTGTCTATATTTGCTTGAATATCTGCGTATCACTACATCTACATGTGTGTGATATTGTGTGTGTGTGTGTGTGTGTGTTTTTGAAAGTGTGTGTTTCCAGGCGTGTTTGTGTGCAGCCGAGCTCTTGCGCTAATGTGCACGTCTCGGACGCGTTCTCTGGTCTTCCGTTTGCCCCCCCCCCCCCCCCCCGCCTCTGCATTCGGTCCGTCCACGACGGAGCGACGGCGGCCGGTCAGATTGCATGGTTTCAAGCAGATCAAATCATAGTGTTTCAAGTGCTCTCAAGTGCCTCTTGGTAAAGTGTTTAGTTCCCAATTCCCACCATGTGTGCCCAGTGTATAGTCGTGTCCTTTTAAAGTCCTTCACATACACTCCTTATTATCCCTTACAAAACAAATGTAAAAAAAAGAACAGTCTCGGCATCCCAATGATTCAGAGCGGAATTTTGACCAAGATTCAAACAAAGTGCAAAGCAGAGCTATTCGTCTCTGGTGTCCAAGCAATGTAGCACCTCCTCACCACCTCCTCACCACCTCCTCACCACCACCTCACCACCACCTCACCACCACCTCCTCTGAGAAGGAGGAGAATAAGGAGGAGGAGGAGGAGGAGGAGGAGGAGGAGGAGAAGGAGGAGGGCTGGGGCTGTGAAGGACTCTGGAAAGGTGCGGGCCCTGATGGATGCCGTACAGTCGGCCCTTTCGACCCACTTATCATATACAGTGTGTGGACGTCTCCCTGCAGCCCGGGGACGGAAGGAAGCCACGGGTAGGTGGGTGGGACGTAATGGGCCGTACTCAATCAGCAGGAGAGACGCATTCATCTGCAGCGCTCCTCCAGAGACTTCCTGAAGGCCCATTTGAAAGGGGTGGATACTTTCAACTCGCCTTCCGTTCTGCGGCCAATCACGCGGGGGGGGGGGGGGGAGGAAGGGGGGGTGGTGGCTGTGCCAGGGCGAGGGGGAGGGGGAGGGAGGGAGGGAGGGGGGGGGGGGGGGGGCAGAGAGAGAGATGGAGCGGTGCTGGAGGCTGAGGTTCTGCACTGGGAGCCATTAGCGGATGATTGATGGGCTCTAAAGGTTGTTTTAGTAAAGCCGATTGTTTTGATGGAGTTAATGATCGATGTTATTGTTCTCCGTGTCGTTCTCGGGAGATTAATAATGATTATTACAAAGCCGTTTCTTTTCCTTTTTTTTCTTCCTTGTGCCTTCCAGCAGAAAGTGGAAAATGAACTTCACATCGTCGGAGAGATGCACGGGGGGTTCGTGGCGCGTGCTCTGAAATTGCGTTTCAAACATCTCACCGTTCTTAAGGCCTGCTTTGTTTTTTTTTGGCACCGGCAAACTTTTAGACGACGGCGCTTTCGCCACATGGGGCCGCCGCTTGCGATGCTCGTGCTGATTGGCCGGTCATCCGGTCAGGATTTGGATTGTATTTGTGCCGGTCGCAGCCAAACTCTCAGGTTTCTATGTGTTTATCTTTTTTTCGGATGCTTCTTTGTCTGATAATGTGTGTTTTTGTTCTCCGGTTCCCCTCCAGACAACCAATTCAGAATGTCCATCCTGGAGCGCTTGGAGCAGATGGAGAGGAGGATGGCGGAGATGGCCAGCCAGCAGCAGAGCGGTGGGGCCGGTGGGGGGTCTGGGCCCGGGGCGGGCGGAGCAGGAAGTGGTGTGGGCGGTGGTGGAGGAGGAGGAGGGAGCGGTGGAGGCGGAGGCAACAGCAGCCAGTCACAGGTGACAGCAACACGGCACTCAGCAGAGCGCATACCTCCGCGCACACACACACACACACACACGCACACGCACACGCACACACACACACACACACCAGAAACTGTTCCTCGGCCCATAAGTAATCTAACCCACCAAGTTTCGTCCAGTTCTGTACACAAAAACTTTTTGAGTTATCTTTCTAAAATACAAACAAACAGGCAAACAGGGGTGAAAAAAAACATAACCTCCGGTCCATCTTCCATGGCGGAGGTGAAAAAGAAACACATGACGCGGTCCATTGGAGCGAAGGTAGTCCCACCAATCACTTTGGAGTCATCATCTAATGTAGAATATCTCTGTGACAAAACAGGAAACGAGGCGTAGCTCCTTTCCATTTGTGGTTTCCACCCCAGGCTCTGCATCAACCCCCCCCACCCCCCCCCCCCCCCCCCCTACAGAAGTTCTGCTATAACATAGTAGGGCCACTGGATCCGAGATCAGGGCCAGGGCTTTATCGTGCCTTTTTAACTCACAGCAAAGTGCATTGTAGATGTTTGTTTACTAGCGGTTACATTATTCATCCGTTTAACCGCATCTGTGCACATCGGACCGGGGAGCAAAATCAATTGGCTAATCTCTGCTGTTGTTGTTGTTGTTGTTGTTGATGTTGTTGTTGTTGTTGTTCCCCTGCGTTAGTGTGTGTCCGGCTCGGGCCAGGCCAGCAGCTCCTTCGAGAGCCGCGTGGTGGTGGTCTGCGAGAAGATGATGAGCAGGGCCTGCTGGGCCAAGTCCAAACACCTGATCCACTCCAAGACCTTCCGGGGCATGACCCTCTTGCACCTGGCGGCCGGCCAAGGCTACGCCACCCTCATCCAGACGCTCATCAAGTGGCGGTAAGACAGAGGGCCGACCAGCTAACCCGCGTAGCACGGCCTCAGATATGTGCTGTTATTGGGATGGTTTTGTGTGTCTCGGAGCATCCGTGAGATTGACACCCTTGTTTTTACCCTTTTCTTTTTGGGAAACCAGCACCAAGCATTCGGACAGCATTGACTTGGAGCTGGAGGTTGACCCTCTCAACGTGGACCATTTCTCCTGCACGCCCTTGGTAAGACATATGTGTTTAAAGCCTTATTTATAGGCCTTTTAAACAGCGGCAACAGGAGGTGTAGCTACATTAACGGCGTCTTATTAGATCAGCGGGAGTCAGCGGGGCCCATTAGGGTTTAGCCCAAGTCAGCATTTCTCCTCATCTCTCTTTTGACCTTCCTGCTCCTCCACTCCTCTCCCCTCGCCAGATGTGGGCCTGTGCGCTGGGTCACCTGGAGGCAGCGGTGGTCCTTTACAAATGGGACCGGCGAGCCCTCGCCATCCCGGACTCCCTAGGACGCCTGCCCCTGTCCATCGCCCGCTCCCGCGGACACACCAAGCTGGCCGAATGCCTGGAGCAGCTCCAGCGGGAGGAGCAGCAGCCGGCCCCTCTGCCCCCCACCACACGCATGTCCTTCTCCCCGGCCCCGGACGCCCCTGCCACCGACAGCTGGATGGTCAGCTGGGCCAGCGAGGGCGTGGTCGCATCCGGCGGCAATAAAGGTGGCGCTGCCGCCGCAACCGCCACCGGCAACGCAAACCCCAATCTAGGTCAGGAACGCGGCTCCCTTGCAGCCTAATTTCAATGAATTATTACACCACTAACATCTAAGTCTAACATATGTCACGTGTTCCTCGCAGACCTGCGGAGGCCGAGGTCAGAGCCCTCCAACTACTACAGCGGCGAGAGCCAGAGGGACCTCCCGCAGGCGAAGAAACACAAACCCAACCCAGAGCTGTCGCAGGCGCGGCCGGACAAGGCCGCGTCGGTCCCCCTGAGCCTCGAGCAGCAGCTGCACAAGCTCTCCTCCAGCCCCAAGAGCCTGTCGTCAGAGGGCCTGAACTCCGACCGGGGCCCGTCCGGAGGGGCCGCCGGCGGGGGCACGGCCAGGTGGAGCTCGGGCCGGGAAGGCGGTTTCTCCAACAGCGGTTCGGGGAGGAAGGGGTCGGGCGTGGCCGTGGGCTCGGGTGTGAGCGGCGGGCCGGGCAAGGAGAAGCTGGCCGGCCGGCTACGCCAGCGGGAGCAGCTGGGCATGCTGGCCATGGCCGACCGGGAGATGGTGGACACCGACGACCTGCTGTCCTACAGGGACGACCTGGAGAACCAGGACTGTCTCACGCAGATGGACAACCTACAGGTCAGGACAGTGGCGTGACACCATCACACTATCCAAACCCGCAACGCTGCGGTGATTACGGCGCTGCAGGTTTTTTATAGGCTCACTTAACGGGACGAGCGTGGAGTTAGCACTGCCAAGGGCAGATGGGTTTGACCCTGGGTTTTACTGTGGCGAGTGATGTGCCTTCGTGTTTTATGGGAAGACTTTAAATCATCGGTGTCCGACAACCGTCATTAGAATTGACACAGCCGTCGGGCAAACGGCGTAGATCTAGCCCCGGTTTGTTAAGCGGGGCTCGTGTTCTGCGTGGAATGAATCAGCAATAGCTCTGGGAAGCGTCCACATCGATCTAGCGTTGTCACCGTACAGATTCCTCGCCGAGATTCAGCGGAGTCGAAGGTGGAAGCGGTGCCACCTGCTCTTTCCGCGGCATGAGGGGGGGGGGGGAAACAAAAACGACAAACATAAACATAAATAGACTCCCATCAGGCATAGCTGGCACTCCGTCGGCCGCTACTCTTCTTGCTCAATAAACTTCCCTGCATTGATCCGCTGCTGCAGCCAAGGAATTCTCTCGCCATCCATCTCCATCTCGCCGCTTGACTGGAGCAACTGAAATGCCGGTTTGGGAGTTCTAGTGAAAAACTATTTTAGCTCTGTTCTCTGTGCTCGGGGTTGAAGTCAAGTATTCCCAAATGGCTTATCATTTGGGGAAGCCAAAAAGTAAATAAAATCTGCAAAAATTCGACTGTAAAAAGAAAAAAACAAAAAAACCACTTTGACTGACACTGATTGAGTATCTCTTGGGTCTAAAACAGACCATCCAACAGACCATTTAACCTTTATTTTTATCAGGAAGTCTCATTGAGATCCAAATCTCTTTTGCTAGAGAGCCCTGAAACAGTTACAGATGCATCCAATATCCCCAACAATCAGAAGCAGAATCAGAAAGTCTTTGCACAATGTACAATAAAATTGAGTAGCAATCCCCACGGTGCACTGTTTCACACAAGACAGCAATTGAAAATATGAATTATTTAAAAACCAAACAAAATTAACACATTTAAATTCCCAATTATGAGTTAAAAATATATATGTATATATTTGTTGTAATCTATGAGACATATTACAGTGGAAATGTGTGCAGTGCAACATTAGAAATATATATATAATATACGTATAAAAATATATATATCGTTAGACATTAGAAATATAATATTGTGTAGTTACAACATTAAGTACCCGGGTTGACAGTGTCCCCTCCTCCGGGCCCTCAGGTGAACATGATGTCTCTGGCCGAGCACATCATCGAGGCCACCCCCGACAGGATCAAGAGGGAGAACTTCAGTGCAGCCGACTCGGTTCCCCTGGACACCACGGCGGTCAGCAGCACCATGAGCTGGCTGGCCAACTACCTGGGAGATGTGGAGCAGCTGCCCAGCATCGTCCATTTACGGTGAGTGCGTGTGTGTCCGTGCGTGCGTGCGTGTGCGTGTGCGTGCGCGCGCTTGTGTGCGTGCATGCATGTGTGTAAGAAGAATCCTTGTTATGTTTTCGCCCCCATCTGTCTATCTGTCCATCTGTCTGTTTATCTGTTAGCAATATAATTCAAAGAATTATGTACGGAATTGGACGAAACTTTGTGGTTAGACTACTTATGGGCCAAGGAACAGTTGCTCTGATTTTGCTGGAGATCCGGATCTGAATCCGGATCCAGGGGACTTTTTGGTGTGGTGGAGGTATGCGCTCTACTGAGGGCCCTCTAGTTTGAAACTAAAACCATCAGTACATACAAGAGGATACTTGTCCTGTGCCGCCCAACTAATGTGTCATGGGGTTGCTGGGTTTAGGGGGTCGACTCCCACTGGAGCCACCCAAGCAGCATCCATGTAACAAGTCCGGCATCAAATGCCATATATATATATATATATATATATATATATATTTGGTACATTTTATACGACTTCACTTATTCCACTGTGTGTCTGGATAAAAGCGTGTCCGTGAAATGACTCACCGGTAATATTGCTGGCAGATAATATATGAGGAGGATAAGATACCATACACAATATTGTCCCGAAGGAAATTGGTCTCGGACACAACACTCAGCAGTGCACGCTGTTTCTAAATAGCTTTTAAAGCAGTTCAGTACAAAACACAAATATACAAATATACAAACATTCCCGTATACAAAACCCACAGTCCATGCATCCATACATTACAATTAAGATGAGGGTGTAAACACAGTACACCCCCCCCCCCCCACCCCTTCCAGGTCGCTGTACAACGAGCCCCTCACCCCGTCGTCCAACCCGGGCCTCAGCCCTGGGGGGTCCCCGGCCCGGGAGGGGTCCCTGGAGCGGCCCGGCCTTCCCTCCCCGTCCGACTGGAGCGAGTTCATCAACGCCTCCAACAGCAAGGTGGAGCGGGACCTGGCCCAGCTAACGCTGTCCGACCCGGAGCAGAGGGAGCTGTACGAGGCGGCCCGTCTGGTCCAGACGGCCTTTCGCAAGTACAAGGTACACAGGCTCCGCCCCATGCCCACCCCCCTCACACACACACACACACACCACACCCTCCCCCCACCGATCTACCTGCCGTCGATCGAGCGGATGCGGGAGGATGCGGTGGATTAAGGGGGAGTGTTTTGTGGCGTGTTTTTCTAGTGGCGATAAGACTTTTTTTTAAGACGTGTTTTTGTGGAGTTGTGTCAACGTGATGAATGGGGCCCGTTCAGTGGTTGTGGTGTGTCAGCGGCCACTGCTCTTGGTGGGTTAGGTGTTTGGTGTTATTCCGCTACATCACTCACTCTCTACGCCCTCTGGGGACTCAAGGTTTTTGTGGTTATTATTTTGTTGATGTTGTTGTTGTGGTGGTGGTGGTGGTGGTGGTTGTTGTTGTTATTGTCATTATTCTGTCTCTCTCTCTCTCTCTCTCTCGTTCTCTGTTTGTTGACTCATACACAAGTAGCACATACACACGCACTCGAAAAGAAACATTCAAATCTTCAAGTCTTCTGTACCTGTGGTTTCGGCATGGAAACGATGTCTTGTGGCAGAGCATGGCCTTGCTTCACGGAACGACCGCGCCGCCTCCTCTTCCTCCAATCAGACCTTATTACAGTCACCTACCGGGTGTGTGTGTGCTCCGGGCTTCTCTGCCTCTCCCTCGCTATCGATCTATGTCTCTCTATCTACCGCTCCCCATATCTCTCTCTGTAAGTGAAGTGTTAAGGTCCTGCTGTTGCTGCCTGCTTTTTTTATTAGCTCCACTCTCTCGCTGTCTCTCTCTCTCTGTCTCTCTGTCTCTCTTCGCCTCACCCTTTCTTCCTCCCCCACTGTGGCGCTCTTCATTAGTGGACGTTTCCGCATGTTAAGACACGGTGTTCGCCGTCATCTGTTCTGCCCGCCTGTCAAGCCGATGGCCCCTCCGGACCTCACGTTGTCTGTATCCAGTCCAGACCCCCGCCCACTATGGAGGGTTTGCCATCAGCTCCTCACCCAACCCCATTCCTTTATCCCTTTATCCCTTTATTCTTTATCCCTTATCCCTTATCCCTTATCCCTATTCCTTTCACTATCCAAACCCCATATGCCCTCCGGCAGGTGGGGGGGGGGGGAGTGTCTCGGACACACGGCTCCCCCACCCCCCCCCTCCCCGAGTGTCCTCTGGCAGGTAGGGGGGGGGTTGATCTCACCCTCACCCCAGGGGGGAGTGTCTCGGACACACGGCTCCCCCCCCCCCCCCCCCTCCCCGAGTGTCCTCTGGCAGGTAGGGGGGGGTTGATCTCACCCTCACCCCAGGGGGGAGTGTCTCGGACACACGGCTCTCCCCTCCTCCCCCCAGGTGCCCTCCGGCAGGTAGGGGGGAGTTGAGCTCACCCTCACCCCAGGGGGGAGTGTCTCGGACACACGGCTCCCCCCCTTGCAGCAATGGTAGGGCTGCCCCCGGCGCCAACCCCTGACTCCCGCTGCTTCTTCTCCTCCTTCTCCCCCCCCCGCAGGGCCGCCCGCTCCGGGAGCAACAGGAGGTGGCCGCGGCCGTCGTTCAGCGTTGTTACAAGAAATACAAACAGGTAGGCGGTAGCCCCCCCCATCCCTACCCCCACCCCTACCCCCACCCCCACCCCCTCTCCCCCACCCTCTCCCTCTTGAAAAGGACGGAGCGCCGTGTTTTCAAGTCTCACGTTTCACCGATTTAATCGACGGTGATGCGCTTTTGGCACAAAGGATCCAAAATGAGTGAAACACAATATCAAACCGTTGTTTTTAGCTTTAAGCTAAGGTGTTGTTGTTGTTGTTTGTTGGTGGTGTTGTTGGTGTTGTTGTTGTTGTTGTTGTCCTGAGGGTCTGTGATTCACCGTCCTTTTACTATTTCTCTGTTTACAAGCTAACATGGATAGCCTTGAAGGTAACACCCCCCTTTTGTTTGGTTTTTGTTTTTTGTTTTTTTGTCTCTTATCTTATCTTTATCAGCAGCTAGCGTCAGGATAAATGTCTTCATGTTAACAGACTCCCATGCGGCCCTCCATAGCACTAAGAAAAAGAGCCCCCTTTTGGCGTCGCTCTCTGTGACCCCCTCGTGCTTGACGTGTGTGTGTTATGTCGTTCCTTCTGTTTCCCTGTGGGTGTGTGTGGGTGTGTGTGTGTGTGTGTGTGTGTGTGTGTGTGTGTGTGGTGTGTGTGGTGTGTGTGTGTGTGTGTGGTGTTCCAGTATGCACTTTACAAGAAGATGACGCAGGCCGCCATTCTCATCCAGAGTAAGTTCCGCAGCTACCACGAGCAGAAGAAGTTCCGCCAGAGCCGGCGTGCGGCCGTGCTCATCCAGCAGTACTACCGCAGCTACAGGCAGTCGGGCCAGCCCCGGGCCCACCGGCATGGAGCCACCGCCGCCACAGCCGCGCTCCTGCAACACAAGCTAAGGTAGCCGCCGCCACCGCCACCTAGCCGCCACCTAGCCGCCACCTAGCCGCTACTTAGCAGCTACCTAGCCACCACCTTATTTGAGATCCAGGGGGAATGTTGTGTTAGGTTTAAGATGTTTTTATTTGCCATGTGCAACAAGTACAATGGAACGCTTAATGCATGCATTCCCATGCATTCCCGCAGTATGATTTTCCACAACAATACAATAATATTATATAATAATAATACAACAATAATATACTATACAATACTGTGCTATACAATATTATACTAAAAACAACACTATATACTATATTCTATGCTTTATACTGTAAACAAGTATATATGCTACATATTATATTCTTAACTATATGCAACACTATACCATAACAATACTTTGCACAATAAGGAACAATAAAGCTAATGATGGGTGATATATACATATGACGATTGGGGCAAAAAGCATTTTAAAGTGGCAGTAATGATAGGCGACAGATTAGACAACATGCAACATACTACCTTGGTGATTAGGTGGATGCTATTGGAGTGCTGGACAGAACTGACTGCAATGAGGGTGTTGTTATTGTGCTTTTGTACTGTGGTTTATGTATCGTTTTAGTGTAAATGACTAAATACTAAATATGATTTAAACACAATGACAATGCAGAATGGTGGCACTTTGTATATATATATACACAGTATATGTGTAAATATATATATATATGTATATATATATATATATATATATATATGATCAGATAAAATATTTCAGTTTGATGTTGCGATGTCTACATATTTAAGCACCGTTGACAGGCTATGCTTCTGTGTTTATATACAGCCTCTGTGTAATGTAAAATTATCTTGTGTGTGTGTGCGTGTGCGTGTGTGTGGCGTGTGTGTGTGTGTGTGTGTGTGTGTGTGTGTGGTGTGTGTGTGTGTGTGTGGTGTGTGTGTGTGTGGTGTGTGTG
>CM051013.1:5012506-5080006 GCA_027704905.1 Muraenolepis orangiensis | reverse complement strand
CACACACACACACACACACACACACACGTTAAGTCTCCCATCATGTCTTCTACATTCACATCCTCTCGACCCCCCAAACACCTTTTGCCATCACTGAATACACTTTGATTTTTTTTCACAGCAAAGAAGGATTATTGTATGTGATTCTGTTACTTGTTGTATTGCAAGTCCAATGAAATGTGTCACCCAAACGTCCGCTTGTTATGTCTCACTCCAAACGGTATGTAGGGAATATTTGGTGCTGAATGTATTCAGTAGTAGTAGTAGTTTATGGAAGCAGAGATTGGACTTCGCAGACTCTTAAGGTTAAAAATGTGTTCCGGAGTCCTGAGTAAATTCGCCTCGAACGAGGCTGCCAAAATAATTGCACTTATCTTGCTAAAAAATGTCATAAGATTCGATAGTGTGCGTGTGCTGCTCACTTGTGAAAATAGAGACCCCCCCCCCCCCCCCCCCCCGTAGCAAACATGTTTTTGTACTCTACCGAATATATGTTCTTATTACAACTCAACTTAAAATGAATGAAATGGTGCTAAACTGATTCTGTCCGGAGGGTAGTAGTAGCCTCACTGCTTTAGTTAGCATGCTATAGCAAGGGGGGGGGGGGGGGAAGGTCGGTCTGGTTTCACTCTCCGTGGAGAACTGGGGATGATATGTTTCGGAACAAATCTGTAACGCTTATAGTACAAAAAAACACAGCACCTGAAACTGTATTGACATGTCATGTCATCACACATGCGCTTGAAACCACAACCACACTAGGAAAGGGGGGGGGGGGGGGGGGCATGTCTGTTGCTGCAAGTGTGTCTCTCGTTGTATTAATGCCAGCGAACGACGACGGGAAATATAGAAAAAATAAGTGTTTTTCTCTGTGTCTGGGAAAAGAAGGGATGATGAATTTTGCCTCCGAGGTGCCATTGGGAAAAAAAAACAACAACTTTGATTTGTTTGTTTGTTTCCGTTTGACTGTATTTGTCTCTCATCACGTGTGCTGCTGTTTTGGGTTATGTTTGTATTTATTTATTTATTTATTTATTTACTTGTTTGTTTGTTTTTCTAAATCCGATGTATTTCTTTCGACTGACTTTTTCGACAGCGGTTACGTGTTGTCTCTCCACACCTGAACCTGTGAACGTAATCCTCTCCCAAGTGTTTATGTAGAAAGTGCCTACTCATATCCCGCACAAGAACAAGGTACACGCAACGTACCTCAAGCTCAACTCATTGGGGGGAGAAACGAAATAAAAGTCACCTGAGGACTCAAATAGGGCCCACCCATCATCATCATCATCATCATCATCATCACCACAACCACCATCATCACGTTATCACTAACACACACACACAGACACACACACACACACAGACACACACACGCCGTGTTCACTAACCCATGAATGAATAACGTGTCCGAAAAAAAGCTAAGCTTGTCTTTCTCTCTCTCTCTCTCTCTCTCTCTCTCTCTCTCTCTTCTTTCTTTCTTTCTCTTTTTCCTTTTTGCGTTTCTGCCATTTTTTCTCTCTTTTTCTACTGAAACTGCTTGTTAAAAACAAACCACAGAACTTTAGAAAAGGCCTCTGGACCCTCTAGTTGTGGTGGGAATGCGTAGAGCTGACGCAGCGCTGCGGTCGGAGGAGAGTGTTCTATTGCGCTTGCATGGGTTAAATAGTTAAATCAAACTACGGGTGCACAGAACCTGCACCTTAAAAAGCATGCTTATTTTCCTAGAATCGGTAGTCGGATAGACATGTTTAAAAAGACTTAAGTGTGTTCTGTCAACGGACGGACGAGTGCCGGACGTTTGACTTGTTGCAGAACTCTGAGGTAAAGGGGCGGTGGTCATGTGACCCGAGGAGGGGAGGGGGGGGTGGGGGGGGGCGGGGCGAAAGAAATCCCAGAAATTATAGATAAACGAGCAATTTGCAGTTTTTCTGACCGATGTTCCCATGACGACAAGGCATGGCGGAGGACATGAATGTTTGTTTTTTTTAGTTCGTTTTTTTTTTTAAAGAGCAAGCTACAACTTTTTAGACCCTTTTTTGGTTACGTTGTTATTGATTTTCTTTTTTTTTATACAGAAAAATATAAAAATATATTCATTTGGATTTGATACGTGTTCCCGAAAATGACAGAAATAACGCGGGACACCGTATGAGACCATTGTGAGACTGTATAGAGGGTGGGGGGGGGGGGGGGTAGGGGTTGTATGATACTGGATGAACTTTAATAGTCACACACACACACACACACACAAAAACACACACGTACTAGACACGGCACAACACACATTGTAGAACATACGAGGGTAAAACACACACACACACACACACGTCTAGTCGGAGACAGAGAGAGGGACTGGTTCACCTCACACTCACTACCTGTTCAGTTCTTTTAGTTGTTTTTGGTTCTTCGTAACTCAGGGTGCCGACACGGGAGAGGAGGAGATGCTACAGGTGGTTCGCAGCCTATAAAGGACCATAATGGTCTAATGTGATGGGGATAGGGATTATATCGAGATGGTTATTTAACAGAGACTGTGGATCAAAACGCCGGTTATAAACAAAACAGAGAGTAATAGTACAAGTATTCCCGACAGATGTTTTTTTTCATAGAATTTCCTATCCTAATCTATAAGCATTTTAGCATTGTGTTTTTTTGTTTTTTTTTTCCTGCTGTTGTCGATAGAGTTATGATGACGGGAGAGAGAGAGAGGGTTGTCGGGTTTCAATGGAAAGCTCACCTGCAAATCTTGTTTTTACTGCCATTTTATGAGATGGGATGACAGGTAAGCTGAAAGGCGCTCTTCATTCACCCGTCGTTGATTTTTTTTCACGACGTTCTTTCTGCGAAATCTCGCCTTTTTCTTCCTCCTCCTCTTCCTCCTTATTATTATTATTATTATTATTTTTTATTTTTATTTTTATTTTTCGTCCGAGCACCCAGAAAAACAAACCAGAGAGAACGGTAGGCACATCAGGGCAAACCAACAGAAACTATCTCACAACATATTCCACTCGTGGACTCTGAGCAATAAGAAATATTTTGTGGAGACCTATAGACCTAGTGAAGTTTAAAAAAAAACACGATTGGACACATGTAGTCGACTTACTCTTATGCAAATGCCAGTATTGCAAGACAAGTATTCAGTAGTTTATGGACAGCAATTATATGGCACCCTTTACTGAACTGCACGTTTTCATCAATTCCAAAAACCAAGAAGAAAAAAATACTACGAAACCCCTTACGTCGGGTCCTCGACACTTTGCATGTAAACTAGTGTTAGATCTTTTTTCCTCTCCTCCTCTATAACTGTCTTACTCCTCCGGCTTTCCCCCGGCTTTGTGACCCCCCCCCCCCCCCCGATAGTTTCACTCCTCCTCCTCCTCCTCCTCCTCCTTCGTTCCTCCGATGTTTTTACTTAGTTTTTGTTTTTTTATTTCTTACCCTTTTTCTCGTTTGTAAGTTTTATTTTTGTAACTGTGCATGTACAAGCGTCACTGATGGATATGTTTAAAACAAAAAAAGAGATTTCAGCTGCTGAAGCCATGCAAAACGTTTTGAAATGCCCTTAAAATATGAAATATGTTTTTCTGAATGCTTTATATTGTTTCTGCTGTAAAATAATAAAAAAAGAAAAAAATTAAGAAAATTCTTGAACCGAGTTTCAAAAGTTATTTTGTTTCCTCTGTGCGTGACAAAAAAAACCACCTAAAATAAGACATCTAGTCATCTAGTGGGCTGTAGAGAAAATGATACTCCCGTTTGATTGATGATTCCCAAATCCAAGGTTGACCTAGGCCTCCACTAAGGTCAAAGGTCACCCTTTGAAGTACCTGGGACACCAACGAGGAGCACCTGGTGTAACGGTCAGCTGTCACCTCATGTGTAGATCAGAATTAACTAGATGACTCAAACTAGTGGTAGCCACACACATACACACACACACACACACGCACACACACACACACATACACACACAAAAGCTTTAAAGGTGGACCACACTGACCACTTAACGCAAGTTGATCTACTTGAACGTGTGTGTGTGTGTGTGTGTGTGTGTGTGTGTGTGTGTGTGTGCATGTGAGAGAAAGAGAGATGGTGTGTGTGTGTGTGTGTGTGAGAGAGAGAGATAATGTGTGTGTGTGTGTGTGTGTGTGTGTGTGGACCAGCTTGATCACACCATCTGAACCAAGGATTATAGCTAAAGTGGAACCCATGTAGGGAAACTGGTTTTCCACATTTAAGTGCCATCAAACAGGATGACTTGACCCGATGATGTCATTGGCTGACCTCTGGTATTTGAGTCATCCAACACATGTGACAGTTACTCTGGTGTTATGTTCTCTCTCTCACCGCCACACCGAGGCTTCTGTCACTCTATAGTCAGAATCATACAACAAAAACAACTGTTCATCCAGACACAACTTTTTTTTAATTGAATTTTTGTGTGTGACACTCATTTGTCAAACGATACACACAAACATATTTCCATTTAGAGCCTTATCAAATCGAATCGGAATAAATCATATTACCTCATAAAATAACATAAATGATAACACAAATAATTCTCAAACAAACATAGGACAGTGTCTTCTCATCAAGTAGTGTGTGTGTGTCTGTGTGTGTGGGTGTTGTGTGTGCATGTGCGTGTGTGTTGTGTGCGTGTGTGTGTGTGTGCGTGTGGGTGTGTGGTGCAGGCCCGGTCCTCCCCGGGCGTCGTGTGGTCCGTGCACCGCTAGACGCAGTACTTCCAGAAGCATTCCGTGGTCCCGCCTCTCTTCCGGAACTGCTTCTTGATGCCCAGGAAGTGACTGAAGGGGTTCAGCAGGCTCTCCTTCTCCAGCATGACCTGTGTGTGTGTGTGTGTGTGTGTGTGTGTGTGTGTGTGTGTGTGGTGTGTGTGTGTGTGTGTGTGTGTGTGTGTGTGTGTGTGTGTGTGTGTGTGTGTGTGTGTGTGTGTGTGTGTGTGTGTGTGTGTGGAACAAGAGGGTGGGGAGTTAGTGTGTATCAGGTCTTGTCGTATGTCTATAGGAGAGGACAGAGAGGACACCCACCTCTCGTTTCATCCCTCTGGGCAGCAGGCCGCGGCCTGTCATACCTTCGTCACACACACACAACACAAACACAAGAGAATATCCCGGTTAAACTGGTTAAACTTTGTCAACTGTGTGTAATAAACATGGAAATAAACAGGAAATGAACAGCAGACAACATCTCACACACATGTCTGTGTGTGTGTCCGTGTGTGGGTGTGTACACAGACAGTAGATGTGACACGTGTGTGTGTGTGTGTGTGGGCATGCATGCCTTTGTTTTTGTGAACATGTCTTTTTTACGTGTGTGTGTGTGTGTGTGTGTTGTGTGTGTTTGTGTGTGTGTGTGTGTGCGTGTGTGCGTGGGGAGGGTGCTGCGTGTATGTGTGTCTTAGTGTTTGTACGTGGGTCATATGTGCCTATTTCTGTGATTGTGTGTTTGTGTCTTTGTTTTTGTGTGTGCGTGCCATGTAAGTGTATGTGTCGTGTGAAAGAGAGAGAGAGAGAGAGTGTGTTGTGTGTGTGGTGTGTGTGTGTGTGTGTGGAGTTGTCTTTACACACCATCTCTGTTGAGGTCCGAGGACAGCAGGGAGGCGTATCTGAGGCCCGTGGCGTCCTGCTGGGGGTACGTTTGTTCGGAGAGAGAGAGCTCGTCCAGACTACCGACCCCTCGGTCTTCCACTGATACTGACCACACACACACACACACACACACACACACACACACGACACGGAACGTATCACACCGCCATGCACACATGGATAAAGCAATACATAGAAATAGCTGGCAGTAACTCAGTAGGTAGGTATAGACCCTCGGGTTAACCCTTACCGGCCCTGAGCAGCCAGCCGCCTCCTTGCATGGCTGACACCGCCGCCGGTGTGTGAATGTGTGTGTGTGTGTGTGAATGGGCTGAACGTGAGGCAAAGCGCTTTAGTTAAAAGCGCTATAAAAGTGCAGTCTAAATGCAATATGTCCAGTAGCCATGGAGTACTTTAAGGTTGGCTCTGGGATGTGCATTAGTATGTATCACTGTGCTGGTGATATGGTAATAGGGGTTATCGGAGTACCACGAAAATAAGAGTTTTGCCACGGAGAGAAGTGAGAAGTGAAATACACACTTCACACCGCAGTAAAGGCAGTGGGACGCATCGCGCCGTCTGCAATAGGCTCGTTTTAACAGTGACCAACACGTTTAGCCTCTATCTCTCTATTACGTTAATTAAGTTCATGTTTACTGGAACATTCCTCGTGGCGTAGATTACACAGCGGTGATGAAACCGCTAAACTGTTGCCGTTATGATTTTTTTTTCTTGTTCTTCTTCCCCCGTTAATAACTCGACACTCTCTCTCTCTGTCTCTCTGTCTCTCTCTCTGTCTCTCTCTCTGTCTCTCTCTCTCTGTCTCTCTCTCGTCTCTCTCTCTCTCTGTGTCTCTCTCTCTCTCTCTCTCTCTCTCTCTCTCTCTCTCTCTCTCTCTCTCTCTCTCTCTCTCTCTCTCTCTCCTCTCTCTCTCTCTCGTCTCTCTGTCTCTGTCTCTCTGTCTCTCTCCTCCTCCAGATCTCAAGTAATAACACGTAGCCCGTAAATCCTTGCATATAATTTAATAGCTCCACTTTAATTAACCAAAGCACTAAACAAGAGATTTACTACGTCCTCCCGCATGTATCACCGGCGTTCTGTCACAAACTAATTACTTTCCACTTACCGGGGCCCGAGTAGGGCATCTCGGACGAGTCTGTGATGGGGTGAGCCCACAGGGGCCCGGAGGTCACCAGCAGGAGGGCCCACGGCAGGATCTGGCTGCACTTCATTACTCTAGCAAGGATGCTGTGGCTGCTGCTGCTGCTTCTTCTTCTTCTTCTTCTGCTGCTGGTGGTGGTGCTGATGCTGATGCTGATGCTGCTGATGCTGTGCAGGTGTCTGGTAGCACTGGAGCCTCCGGGGGCCGACGATAGGTCCTCTTTTTTAAAGACACCTTTTGTGGGTTCTGCAACCGGGAGGAGACTAGACGAGATGAGACTTGAGGTCTTCTTCTTCTTCTTCTTCTTCTTCTTCTTCTTCTTCTTCTTCTCCTTCTTCTTCTTCTTCTACATGTCACCGTGGACCACCGCCACTCAATTATATATCCCCAAGCCATGTGACTGCCACCACCGCCATCCCCAACCCTAAAACAAATGTACGCACACACACACACACACACACACACACACACACACACACACACACACACAACACACACACACACACACACACACACACACACACACACACACACACACACACACACACACACACACACACACACACACACACACACACACACACACAAACACACACACACACACACTCTTTTTGTGGCCCCAACGGACGTCAACGTGCTCCAAGTGTCCCCTGGTTCCAGCGTTGATTAATGGAGGGCTCCCGGTGAGTTACGGGCGCCATAAAGAAAACTGTGATCCATCCTTCAAGGCCAAAGTCGTCTTTTACCGGACAGTTTTACCGGAATTTATTTTTTTATTTTTTATGGGCCGTTTCAAGCGCAGTGCGTAAGCAAGGGGTTCAACAGCCTCGAGGGGGGGGGGGGGGGGAGCAGGTGGACGGTACAATGTTACGGGGGGGGGGGGGGGGGACGACACACACGGTGTAGGGGTTTTGAGGTTTTTCCCGTTTTTCAAAGCAGTTTGAAATGCACTTAATATGTTTTGCACCCACGCCACAAAGCTATTGAATTAGTCTGTAGGACCATGTGGCATTTTGGGTCGATTGGAAGCAGCTGTGAATGTGCTACAGTTCACTGACGCGGCAGATTGATGCGCTAACACAGTTCAGAGGCCTGATTCCCGGGGGGGGAGAGAGAGGGAGAGAGGAAGGGGAGAGAGAGAGCGAGAGAGAGCGAGAGCGAGCGAGAGAGAGAGAGAGAGAGAGAGAGAGAGAGAGAGGAAGGGAGAGAGGGAGAGAGAGAGAGAGAGAGAGAGAGAGAGAGAGAGAGAGAGAGAGAGAGAGAGAGAGAGAGAGAGAGAGAGAGAGAGAGAGAGGGAGGGAGAGAGAGAGAGAGAGGAGAGAGAGAGAGAGAGAGAGAGAGAGAGAGAGGGAGGGAGAGAGAGAGGGGGGGAGAGAGAGAGAGAGAGGGAGGGGTAGAGAGAGAGAAAAGAGAGAGAGAGAGAGAGAGAGAGAGAGAGAGAGAGAGCGAGGCAGAGAGAGAGAGAGAGAGCGAGCAGAGAGAGAGAGAAGCGAGGCAGAGAGAGAGAGAGAGAGAGAGAGAGAGCGAGGCAGAGGCCTATATCTCAGCCCTCACTTCCCCTTTAGACCCGCAATAAACTCCAGCTTTTATAGGTCGCTCCATCAAGGCCGGCCCCGAGCCACAGCTGAGGCCCTGCTGCGATTGGTCGGGGCGCTGAGGTAACAGGTGGGGGGGGGGGGGGAGTAGGCGTGTGTTGGTGTAAAAAGGAACACGGCGTGCATCTGGGTGTGTGTGTGTGTGTGTGTGTGTGTGTGTGTGTGGGTTGTTATTTGTATATTTATGGGAGCGTCCTGTAGGATAATATGGGTGACGGTGGCTGTGCCATGGTGACATTTGGTTTAACGGTGAGACGGCCAGACGCTGTGATGCGTCGCTGTAGTTCAACCGCAAGCAATTAGGATTTATACTGTGGGGTCTAAGGTGGGGGGGTTGGGGGTTGGGGGGGAGCCTTCTCCAAATCATCAAGGCAAACTCTAGGCTCCACCACTCACCCCTGATGAAGTCACACACCCTTCTGGTGCTGGTGGTGTGTGTGTGTGTGTGTGTGGTGTGTGTGTGTGTGTGTGTGTGTGTGTGTGGTGTGTGTGTGTGTGTTTTGAGTATGTGTGTGTGTGTGTTGGTGTGTATGAGTGTGTGTGTCTTCTTATTATTATTATTTTACAATTTCCTGCTGGCATATCCATAACTGAATGAAACACACGTCAGCCACCCTGCAGATGCGTGGTCCATCAACCGCAATCAAATGTACGCGTAAGACGTGAGATGTACACGTTTTACGGTCCTGTTCGTCACGTGCCGTAAACATGCGATACTCCCCTTCGCCAGCAGAGGGGAACATTAGTTAGGAACAACTTCTGGAATAACTTCATACCGGCTTTGTATACATTTCAAAGTCTTGGGAAACTTGAAGAACAGCATGCAATTGTACGTTTAGCTGAGCACTGGTTCTGCTCTTGGAGACTTGGTAGGAAGGAAATGCACTTATGATTTATAGTAGTGACTGGTAGTTTTGTAGACTCTTGCCTACCTAGTGTTGAATGCAGTTATTGTAAGTCGCTTTGGACAAAAAAAAAGCATATGCTAAATAACTGTAATGCAATGTAATATACCGTGCATGATTTTTATTCTAGAATGCATTCATTTGAACTAAAACGTTTAAACATTTCATGTGGTTGGGGTGCATCACCTGATGATCAAGTGCACCTTGATCATCAAGTGCACCCCAACCACATGAAATGTTTAAAGGTTTTAGTCTAGTGATCCGAGTCTTGATCACTAGACACTACACAAAGCACCATTGGAAAACGCCTCCACCGGTTTCTAAAGGGGGGCCGTGCACACGCAATAAAGAAAGAGTATGCGCTAAGTTTGTCCGCCCTCGGATTCCATCAGTCAGTCAGTAGGTGGAGGCGGTGAGCGGCGACGGAGTATTGGTTTCATGGATGAAGTAACGAAGAATGAATGTGTCCAAGCTACTACTACTATCATTTAATAGTATGACACGTCTTTAGTTCCCTGCTGGCTTTTTTTTTTTTTAGCCTTTCTCAGCGTCGTTTACACACGTCCATAGAAGGAAGTGCAGAAACTATAGCAAAACAAAACAGATGTCCAAGTCCGTGTGTTGTGTGTTGTGTTGACTTGTTGCGTGGACCGCCTCTTCGCAGGTAGGCTATGGGGTAACTTATAACCTACTGTTATGGATGACATAATACATGTGTACGATAGATGAACGTTGCCTTAGTGAATTATACGTGTTATGCAGTATGTTATGTAGTAACGTGCATTTAATAGCGTTGTGTTTTCGCTCCGTCCTTCGATCACTTCATTGTTGATGGTTGTTGTGTGCATGTGAAGACCTGCAGGTATTTCTACTTTTTAAAGCACAATAGAGAGCGATACCTGCTTCTTAATGTTCTGAACAGAGTCGTTATTTAAATTACTGAATTAACCTAACGTGTGTGTGTGTGTGTGTGTGTGTGTGTGTGTGTGTGTGTGTGTGTGTGTGTGTGTGTGTGTGTGTGTGTGTGTGTGTGTGTGGTGTGTGTGTGTGTGTGTGTGTGTGTGTGTGTGTGTGTGTGTGTGTGTGTGTGTGTGTGTGTGTGTGTGTGTGTGTGTGTGTGTGTGTGTGTGTGTGTGTGTGTGAGAGAGACACAACGTGCCAGTAACGCATCATTACATAGAGAGGAATGTAACAGCGACATCGCTGCTGTCACAAACCTTGCAGTTGCTCCTCTCCTCTGAGTGTCTCCCTGCTGTGCTCCAGGTTTTGCGGCTTGGCCTGTGTTTCTGTGGCATGAGGGACTGACCACACACCCCAGGGGACATCCCATCCATGGCAGAGCTGGAGGTCGACCAGTCCCACCTGCCACGTGTCAAGGAAGGTAATTGAAATAAAAACAGAAAGTGAACAGAAATGCGAGTGAATGTGTGTGTGTGTGTGTATTTCATCCGTAACAAAGTGTATGGTGTATGAAATAGTCATAATAGTGTTGTTATGCCTGGCTGTCCTTTCCTGCCACGTGGACACAATATCATTAAAATGGTAACCGTCTCTTGGCACTATTGCAGTACGGTCGCAGTAGACTGGGTGGTTGTTTTGTAGGCTACATGTGGTGTGTTCTGAGGATAATGACACGGAATGTGATCCAGGCCTCCCAGATACACTTTTGGAATGTCTAGGCTTCTGTTTCCTTAAGCCTGTCAGAGAGCACTTTACTCATTATATATATATATATATATATATATATATATATATATATATATACACATACATACATACAGTCTGTACAAATACAGATAGACACTAAGAGTCTTCCAATAACTGCATTCCACATACAGTCGGTAGGCAAGAGAACTACTAGTCACCAGAGTTCATAAGTGCATTCCCTTCCTAACGAGCCAAGTGCTCGGGTAAAAAGTACAATCAATTGGCTCCCTAGACACAATTTACACAATAAGTTCATGCAATGACATAGTTAAGCCAATAGACACTAGCTAATACACTTGATAGATACTAGATATATAATACACAAGGGAAAACATTTCTATGTATAACGCAGACACCAAAAATTGCATTTTTTTTTATTTTTTATAAAATAAAATTTGCTCCACACACATAACTAGCCATGTCTGTTACCAGTGATACCGTTGTAATAAAGTTGTAAAGTTGTACATTTTGTTTACCGCCGCTACACCCCCAAGCCATTAGGGCCCGTAGCTCTCGCTGGTTAGCGACGGCTGCGCTCCAGCGGAGCTACGGTGGCGGTGTGTATTTTGTCATGGGAGATAACTCAGCAGTCCTGTACACAAAAGGCGCGCTGTGCAGCTCCGCTTGCTCGCACTTTATTAGGCTGGCGGCCCGGCAAACAAACAAAGGAGCCACTTGTGCTTACAGGAGAAACTGGTCAATTAGGCAGCAGCTGCCTCGGCCTAAACTAAGTTGTCTGGTCGATTTAGCTTTCCCTTCTTATGAGGGCTTTGTTTCCACCAAGGGGTTCGGATCGGCGCAAACACTTTTGGCGTTCTGGTCTCTCTCTCTTTTTCCGAGATGATGAAAGCGGTATCGTTTAGCGGGTGGTTTCTGATTTAATTTCCCCTCCCGAGCGCCAGTAACGCGCGCCTCACTCCCCCCCCCTCACTTCCCCCTCCTCCTCCTCCTCCTCGCTTATCAACGCCGGCAAGAAGCTGAGTTTAACCTGCTTTGTTTTTGCCCCTTCTTATCAGTTCCCGGGGGGGGGGTAGTGTGCGTGTGTGTGTCTCTGGTTGCGCCTGCAATATCCTGCCTGTCGAGGGAATGTATCTCACATTGGAATTTCCCGGGCCCCTCTTCCTCTGCAAGCCCCTCAGTTATCTGTGTCTGTCTATGTGTCTCCCTCTGTCTCTGTGTCTCTCTCTCTCTCTCTCTCTCTCCGTGTCTCTGTGTCTCTCTCTGTCTCCCTCTGTCTCTGTGTCTCCCTCTGTCTCTGTGTCTCTCTCTGTCTCCCTCTGTCTCTGTCTCTCTCTGTCTCTGTGTCTGTCTCTCTGTGTCTCTCTCTCTCTCTGTGTCTCTCTCTCTCTCTGTGTCGCTCTCTGTCTCTGTGTCTCTGTCTGTGTCTCTCTCTGTCTCTGTGTCTCTCTCTGTCTCCGTGTCTCTCTGTCTCTGTGTCTCTCTGTCTCTGTGTCTCTCTCTGTCTCCGTGTCTCTCTGTCTCTGTGTCTCTGTGTCTCTCTGTGTCGCCCTCTGTCTCTGTGTCTCTCTCTGTCTTTCTCTGTCTTTCTCTCTTGGTCTTTCTCTCTCTGTCTCCCTCTCTGTCTTTTTGTCTCTCTCTCGATGTCTCTGTCTCTCTCTTTCTCTTTCTCTTCTCTCTCCCTCTCTCTCTCTCCCTCTCCTAGACACCCCCTCACCCCCCCCTCTCTCTTTGTTCTCCACAACTTGGTCTGGTTCAGGAGCTGGCTGACCCAGTGCTATAAATAAACCATAAGCTCAAGACCCAGTCCGTCCTGGTGAGTGTGTGAGAAACAAGTGGTTCGGTGCTGACATAGGGTGTGTGTTTGAGATGGAGTAAGGGGGGCTGGTGGACCAAAATAGTACTCTTGTCATATTCTCCCTCTCCATCTCGATTTTCCTTGCAGTCTTTCACCATCGTCGGCGGCCGTGGGTCTGAGGAGACGGCAGGAATAGCTCTGTCGGCTTGTGTGTTTGATCTCCCTGTCCGGAGATGGGATAGGATTATTTACAGCATCTTTTGTCTTCGACAAAGGTGCCTTGTAGTCGGATCACAGGTGTTGACAGTTTCCCCCTTCCTCCTTCTAGAGGGAGACGACGACGACGTCGTCACACTCCTGACTCTGTAGAGGTCTATGTCCTAAGATGGATGCAATTAGGACTTAAGAAATAGTCCACAACTGAAGGACTTGGTTGTGTTGGCGGTGAGGTCGGAAACAGCAGTGGTTTGGTACTCGCCAACTTGCCCTTTGCTCCTTGCTCCTGTCTCCATGGACACCCTGGAGAGGGTTGAGGCAGCTCCACAGGCTGTTCTAAAACAACTGTAGGGCAGCCAGCGTCTGGATCCCTCATCAGCATTCTCTTTAGTGGTGTGGCTCTCCAGGGATGAAGCCTCTTTTCTCCCGCAGTCTTTACGGCCGTGCTCGGGTCTCATTATCTGCCGGGTCTTGGCGAAGAAGCTTGCTTATCACACACACACACACACACACACACACACACACACACACACACACACACACACACACACACACACACACACACACACACACACACACACACACACACACACACACACACACACACACACACACATACCGCATGGTGTTGTACTGTCCGGGTGCCTTAAATCTTTCGGCGTGAAAAACCTGTTTGGCGCATGCCTCCTCACTCCGTACACACCCTCACGGAAGCATTGTGATTGCTTCAGTGACTGAGTTGTGGCAAACAAGTCGACCTACAAATTCACACACACGCACACCAACACATGTATACGCACAAACAAAGTCTTTTTTTAGGTGCATTTATTATCTTCCCTCCACGTTCCCTTCACAGCGTTGTGGGGAGATGGTTGGGGGGGGGGGGGGGGTAAACTGGTTCCCAGCAGTTGGTCTCGTAGTCCGGGTTAAGGACCGGGCTTTGGACCTAATCTCTTCTCGTTGAGAAGAGAGAGAGCGAGAGAGAGAGAGAGAGAGAGAGACGTAATGAGAGCTGTTCGACAGGTGTCGAAAAGCCGTGTTTATATGGTGGTCTAGCTCGGCAAAGGGTTAAATCCCAGTTGCGAGACTCAGGGACTGAAGGGTCATTCATGGTGTAACCGGACCCGGTGCAATGGCTTAGCACTGTCTGGGGCGGGGGTTCCTATGGAGGAAGATGGCTGAGGACCCCACCAAGAAGATTGGCCCAATAAGCCTAAAGACTACACACACACACACTCTTTCTTTCTTTCTTTCTTTCTGGTCTTAACATAAACCCTGTAGCTTGTTTTGAGGACACAGTCAAATTGTTTTGGTCTGGAGCAGCAGCTCCTAGCAGTGTTTAAAGCCCCCCCCCCTCTCTCCCCCCCATGTGTTCCCTACCGCCAGAGAGAGACAAAAAAGAGACATCCTTTATTTATGCCTGCTTTACACACACACACACACACACACACACACACACACACACACACACACACACACACACACACACACACACACACACACACACACACACACACACACACACACACACACACACACACACACACACACACACACACACACACACACACACACACACTGCAGCGCGCAGAGAGCCAAGTCCCTGTAAATGCCGTGAGAGGCCTCTGGTGCGTTGTTGGCACCAGGGGGTTGTAGCTCAGACGTGAAGTGTCCATCGTGTTCCTCACGGTCATGTGTAGAAACTTCTAGTCCTCTCTCTCTCTTTGATCAGTTTTTTTTTGTGATATAACATGGCAATGTTGGTATGTTTTGAAGGCACCTCCTGTCTTGTTTCACATTGTGTGAAGCGTGCTACTTTTTTTTTCTTCTTTAAACTTGTGTATTATTGTGCTTTCCACCAACGGGTGTAGAGAGACACGCTTCATATGGTGGATTGGATCTGGCTCCATGTCCCTGTCACAATGAGGTGTCTCTGGGCTGGCGTCTCCGGAGGCTCTGGAGTGCAGCACACATGTGGTATGTGGATCTTCAACTAGAGTTATGAGCAGACACCAGCCTCCAGAATATTACTTTCATCGGCCTGCGAGGCTTTCGGGGTTTGTGTTGGTAAGTCATCGAGCGTTGTCATCAATGCCCAATGCTTCTTGCTGTGGTGATACAATATAATATGGTTCACTTAGGGGGAAGGTTTTGTCAGTCTTTTATACGTCCTTTTTAAGTTTACAGTGTGGCTTTGAGAAAGGACGGGAAGTTGTTTTCCAGTCTATATATTTCATGATTTGAATGATGATGATGATGATGATGTTTGTATTATATTCCGGCATTGGAGGAAGGAACATGAAGCCACTCTGATTGGATTAACCCCACCCTTCATGTTGTGTTTGTAGACGTATTAGGAGCAATGGTACCACTGTGTATGTCCTCCTCTTAATCCTCGTTTAAAGCCCAGAGCACCGCAGCTGTGCTGTGTGGTCATGGAGCTACAAGAAGCACTTGAGATGTGTTCATTCATCTTAGTGTGGCTTACCCTTCGACGGCTTACCCGTCGACGGCTCACCATCGACGGCTCACCACCGACGGCTAAAAATCAACAGCAAACCACCGACGGCAGCTAACTATTGACACTAACCGTCAACCACCAACAAGCAAATTAGCAAGCCTTTTCCACCTGTCGACTAATTCCCTCGCTTTCAATTAGACATTTATATAATCTTAATATATTTCAATAATACATATATTTGAATCATGGTTAGTCATAGTTTGTGCAGGCGTTAAGGTTTTGGTACATTTCACTGAAACGGACAGCTGGTGCAAATTAAGCCTCTTTTTTTTTTTTTTTTTAAGTCTGTTTTCCGAAAGAAGCAAGAAGCGTGTGTCTGTCCTACTCCTTCACGAGGATTGCGGCGGGATTAGCACTGCGGCGGATAGTGTGTGTGTGTGTGTGTGTGTGTGTGTGTGTGTGTGTGTGTGTGTGTGTGTGTGTGTGTGTGTGTGTGTGTGTGTGTGTGTGTGTGTGTGTGTGTGTGTGTGTGTGTGTGTGTGTGTGTGTGTGTGTGTGTGTGTGTGTGTGTGTGTGTGTGTGTGTGTGTGTGTGTGTGTGTGTGTGTGTGTGTGTGCGTGCAACTGGAAACAGCTGGCTCCGTCTGGTGCGCCGGGCGCGCTGGTAATGTGTGTGAGAAGTGTCACCGTGGGTGGAACTCACAGGTGTTTCACGGTGTTTACCTGAGGCCCGCTCCACGCGAGGAGCGCTTGTTTCGTGTTTATTTAGTGTACTATGGAACTGAGCCACGGGGGATTGTTGCTCAGCGGAAAAGTGCACGTCGACGCCGCCGCTAAACTCTTCTTCATGTTTAATTGATGACCGTATACTTTAAACGCTGATGTTTATGTTTTGGTTTCTGCGCACTAATGATTCGATGAAGGTCATACAACTTTAATGTATATATTTTTCCAGTGAGGAGCGAGGGAAGTTCAGACGAGGTTGTTTGTGATTCAGACCGGAGTGAATGCTGGCCCTCGTGTAAACCTATCGGGCCTAGCTTTACTAACAAACAGGCCTGAAGCTGAACAGTAGCATGGCTGAAGTCCCACTCCCCACACGCTAGAGGGCCCTCAGTTGGGTTCATATCTCCACCACTCCATAATGTCCCCTTTCCGCTATCTCCCAATTCTAAAGAATCCTTGAAAGAGATCCGGGTTCGGATCCGTGCCGGGATCAACTGTTCCTCAGCCCGTAAGTAATCTAACCACCAAGGTTTGTCCAATTTGGTACATAACCTTTTTTTGTTTTTTGGCCAACAGACAAACGGGGGGCAAAAATATAACCTCCGGTCCATCTTCCACGGCGGGGGTAGAAATAAAAACAAAACAAAGAGACATTTATTTAAGAGTTGAACTTTAGCCATGCGAGTAGTGATGGTGAGCGGCCCCGTGACTGTCTCTAGAACGTTCCTTCCGCCACATGCTCCGCTCTCTGCCCTGGCTTGAACTTCTTTTTTCCAACAAGCTCCTGGAACACAACAACAAAACTCTTCTCTCGTTCGGAAGCCGGCGTCCCCTCCCGCTCTCCCGCCCTCCCGCCCTCCCGCCCTCCCGCCCGGGCCAGCGGTTCTTCCGGGAGTTTATAATATTGACGTCCCTCCCTCCCTCCCTCCCTCCCTCCCTCTTGGACCCTCCGCTAAAATACAATCGAACGCTCTCCCCCTGAAACTTTTAGCTTTTAATATTAATGCTGTCTAAACAAGGCGGGCTCTCTTAACTTTGTGCGCAGTGTTGTCTTGTTGTTTTTCCATTGAAAGCAACGTGATGCAGCTGCAGGAGAGGTCTCTCTCTGCATTGCAGATCTACCCACTGACATAAAAGTGCAGAGACGCAAGGAAGCGCTGGACTGATTGGGTCATTTGGTCCACATATTCTCCACATATTTTTACATATTTTCTGACTACACGCGAAGCCGGAATACCAACTAGCAGCTCCTCGTTGTGGGGAGAACAGCAAGCCGTCACGTCTGGCCGGGCTTGAGCTGTGCAGTGACTTTACTGCAACCATTCAGACACGTGCACACTTCCTCTCTCTCTCTCTCAAACACACACACACACACACACACACACACACACACACACACACACACACACACACGCACACTTCCTCTCTCACGCACTCACACGCACGCACACTTCCTCTCGCACGCACACATCCTCTCACACACACACATATGCACATCCTCTCACGCACACTCACATGCACACACTCTTATGCACACACTCACATGCACACACTCTCATGCACACACTCACATGTATACACTCACATTCACACACTCATACGCACACACACACATCTGACTACAGCTGCTCTCACAATTAGCTTCACCATGGTATGGTACTGCTTTCCAACACTTTCTTTCTCCACGTTAAGCCCCAGAAGTTTAAGAATGCTTTCAAGTGTTTAAGAGGGATTTTGAGTCTGTGTGGTAGAGGAGATGTGTGTGTGTGTGTGTGTGTGTGTGTGGACAAAATAAAGCGAATTCTAGGGATTTCTGTCTGCCCCCGCAGGTCTGTGATCTCCTAAACAGCCAATCGAAACCCCGTAATTAGCGGCTGTCTATTGTCTTTGCCCAAGGCAAAGGAAGGCCAGAACGTTCTCTTGCCCACGATTTCAGTCTCTTCTCCGATGCTCGCTCGTCTCCTTGTTTCTTGTCTCGGTCGGGGCCCCTAGAGAGAGCCATCCATGCCCTGGAGTTGTGCTGGGAGCTTTTTTTTTTTAAGAGCACAGCGGCTCTGCTTTGTCCATCAGGGACTCTCATACATAGCTCCTATGGGTTTTGGCCTTTAAGTTTTACTTTGAAGCCTGAGGGAACAACCCCGAAGAACTGCTCAGCTCATGTTAATGACGATGCTGGAACAGAGCCAAGCGTAACGTGTGCGCGTGTGCGTGTGTGTGTGTGTGTGTGTTAGGGTCCTCCTCACAGTGTGGTGTTGATAAGCCTCGATGGTGATGATGATGATGTACCTTTCCGTCTCCCCAGTGCGTCAGAGCTTTGCCGTGCGGGAGGACGGCGCTCTGGCCCACAACCTCCAGGAGCAGGAGAGTAAGTACCGTTCTGCGCTCACCTTGTGTGTGTATATTGGGATGACCCTTGGACTCATAACAAGCAGTGTCGTTGTTGCTTATTGATATGCACACCCCAGACTGCCCCCATTGGACTTTATAGTAACAGGGAGGGAGACGGGACAACTTGAATCGTAGTGTTGCATCGACAATATGTGGAGATATCCTTCCCCCGGTATTCGGTCTTTATCTCTAGTATGCATCTCTCTGTCTCATTTGACCAGTGTTCCTGTGTTACGGAAATTTCCGTAGAGTTCGATATAAAAATGAACCCTTGTTTAATTCCTTCACGGTCACCGATTAGACATTAGTCATTTAGCAGACGCTTTTGTCCACAGCTACTTACAATAAGTGAATTCAACATAGTCGGTAGGCAAGAGAACTACTAGTCACCAGAAGTCATAAGTGCATTTCCTTCCTATCAAGCCTCGAAAAGCAGAACCCGTGCTCAGGTAAAGAAGTTCAATAAGTTGGCTCCCTTAGATTTTACACAATAAGTACATCAAACAGGGGACCTCCACAAATGGTGAAACCAATACACACACACGGAGCTAATAAGCAAAAAGCTAATAAACAAGCGCCGGCAGGAACAGGAAATACATCTGTCGTTAGCGGACCCGTGTATTGATTACAGTATTGAGATGGCGATTACTCTTTGATTGTGTCGGGTCCCTGCTGGTGTCCCACCCCCCCGCCCCCCCCCCCCCCCCCCCCCAGTCGAGCAGTACTACAGCAGCAACATCCAGAAGAACCAGCTGGTGCAGAACGACATCCGCGTGGCCAAGCGGCTGCAGGGGGAGGAGGAGCGGCAGAGGGAACAGCAGCATGCCCGGCTTCAGCACACCTCACGGCAACTGTACGCTGGTGACCCCCCCGAGGTCACACCCACAACAACACCACCCACAACAACACCACCCACACCCACAACAACACCACCCACACCCACAACAACACCACCCACAACAACACCACCCACACCCACAACAACACCAACACACCCACACCCACAACAACACCACCCACACAACAACAACACCCACACCCACAACAACACCACAACAACAACACCACCCACACCCACAACAACACCCACAACAACAACACCACCCACACCCACAACAACACCACCCACACCACAACAACAACACCACCCACACCCACAACAACACCCACAACAACAACACCACCCACACCCACAACAACACCACCCACACCCACAACAACAACACCACCCACACCCACAACAACAACAACACCACCCACACCCACAACAACAACACCACCCACAACAACAACAACACCACCCACACCCACAACAACAACACCACCCACACGCCCCGCCCACACAACCCACCTGTAGTGTGCAGCACATCAACATTCTTGCGTATTAAGTTGTGTGTTTATATAGCCGTATGTGCCTTTAAAAAAAAAAAAAACAATTGATTCATTTAGGGGATATTTAATATGCTTAGTTTGTTTTCAGACGGACATAATCACACCGTTATATCCGTGGCGATGAATTCAGTTTGACGTTTAATAATGTATTTCAATTTTTCTTTTCAAATCTCAATGGCACCATGTCCAGTCTTTACATGCGTTTGTCTCTTTTAGTTCTGCAAGTCAATATCTAATATATAAGCATGTTATTAATAACGCTCTTCTATCTAAACCTTTGTTAACCATTTAAATTATATAGTTATAGGTACAATGATCGCGCGCGCGTGTGTGTGTGTGTGTGTGTGTGTGTGTGTGTGTGTGTGTGTGTGTGTGTGTGTGTGTGTGTGTGTGTGTGTGTGGTGTGTGTGTGTGTGTGTGTGTGTGTGTGTGTGTGTGTGTGTGTGTGTGTGTGTGTGTGTGTGTGTGTGTGTGTGTGTGTGTGTGTGTGTGTGTGTGTACTGTATAAGTTCATTCATATAAACAAGCTATGTTTTTACCTTTTTAAACCTCTCATATGTGCTACTTGTAAGTACCAGTATGTCCTGGTTGTAATCAGGATGTTCCCATCCTCTGTCTCCCCCCTCCCGGACCCAGGGAGGAGAAGGACAGCGAGTACGCCCGCCTCATCCAGGAGGAGCTGAGGAGGTGCTCCGAGGAGACGCGTCGGAGGGAACAGGAAGACGAGGTGAGGAGCTCTCTTTTTCTCCTCCTCTCCCCCAACCAGGGCTTGGCATTAACGTTGGTCACTGGCCAAACGCTGGTAGGGTTGGGCCAGTGGCTTGTAACTCTGTCACTCTCACCAGCCACTTTGCCTGGTGACCTTTTTGGTAGCATCTATATACAAAAAAAAACCCACGTATAATTATTATCCAATTAGTATGCGCACTGGGTGGGACACACACACACACACTTCACAAATTACAGTTTTACAATGTAATAGATTTAGTAGTTTTGAGTGGCCAGTGACTTTGGAAAAACCACTGGCCACAGTGGCGCCAGAAAGTGAATGTTAAGCCCTGCTCCACACACACACACACACACACACACACACACACACACACACACACACACACACACACACACACACACACACACACACACACACACACACACACACACACACACACACACACACACACACACACACACACACACACACGAGAGAGAGTAATATCAGTGCACACACCCAAATGCTTCCCCCCCCCCCCCCTCACTAAACGTTATGACAAACCGTTGACCCGGGTGCTTAGCGCCGGAGTGCAGGTGGTGGACAGGTAGCTTCCTATAAACCAGCCCCCCCCCCCCTCCTTTTGCACACTTCCACCTACATTACCCAATTACCTAGCAGTCTGTCTAGCGGGCCCGGCTCCTCTCTCCCAGGACACGGCGAGGGAGATGAGTGCTTTTAATGAGCAACGACGGCCATCGTCGAGCGCTGCTCTGGGCCTCTGGCGCCCGCTCCTCAGACCGAGGAAACGCAAGAGAGGGAGAGTGGGAGAGTGGGGGAGAGAGAGAGGGAGGGGAGGAAGACGGAGGGAGGAAGAGAGAGAGGGAGGGAGGAAGAGAGAGAGGGAGGGAGGGAGGAAGGGAGAGAGAGAGGGAAGAGAGAGAGCGGAAGGGAGGAAGGGAGAGAGAGAGGGAAGAGAGAGAGCGAGAGGGAGGAAGAGAGAGGGGGGAGAGAGTGGGGCAGAGAGAGGAAGAGAGAGAGAGAGAGTGGGGAAGAGAGAGAGAGAGAGAGAGCTCGTTTTTTTGCACACAGTCAGCGGTTAAGCGCAGACACACGCCGCCGCTACATCTGGGCAGGCGCTCATGCGCGCTTTTCCTCTCCACCGCTAATTGGCTCCAGACGCGCAGTGGCGGATCTGAAGACACACACGGGGGGGGGGGGGGGGGGGTGTGCACGCTCACATGCACGCTCACGCTCACGCTCACGTGCACGCTCACGTGCACGCTCACGTGCACTCCTGTATTCCTGGTGTGTGTAAGTCTTTTCGTAACGGCCCTGCTTCTATAGCTGGTTATAACTCTTTTGGGATTCCTAAGCAGTTTCCTCTCTATACTTTGTGCATATGAGTTGTGTATGTTTGTGTCTTCCGGCCGATTAAATATTTTTCTTTTTTTTCTAAATCTGGGCTGAGGTTGTACATCTGGCTTCCTGCCAGCGTTTATCTTTTCCTTTTTTTTCTTTTTGTTTTCTTCTGTTGTAAATAAAGCAACAGTTCATTGGCGTACTGCGGTGCACAGAGGCCTCTTAGATGTCTCCCTCTTCAATCTCAGCTGTTACACACACGTACACACACGTGTACACACACACACACACACACACGTACACACGCACACGTACACACACACACACTGCATTCTTTCGACGTCGATGCTTCTCCGTGTGCACATCATCTGAAGAAAGCTGCCTCCATTCATCTTTTCGCAGCCAGTCGCATTCATCATAAACGCACAGCGCAGCGCAGCACAGCGCACGCCACCTTCCAGTGTGAGCGGCGGGTTCAATGAGGGCTATGTAAGGATGTCGGAGGAGACGGAGGCAACATCCAAACCTCCTACTTGGCTTTCGCTGGAAGGGGTCTGACTCACGGGGTCTGCTCCAGCATCATATTTTCCCTTCAACCACCCTTCAACAGTTTCCTATTTTAGACTGCTGCTGTCGGAGAGAGAGAGAGGGAGAGCGAGAGAGGAGAGAGAGAGGAGAGAGAGAGGAGAGAGAGAGAGAGGAGAGAGAGAGAGGAGAGAGAGAGAGGAGAGAGAGGGAGAGGGAGGGAGAGGGAGAGAGTTGGAGGAGAGAGAGCGAGAGTTGGAGGGGAGAGGGAGAGGAGAGAGAGAGAGAGAGAGAGAGAGTTGGGAGAGGGGAGAGAGAGGGAGGGAGAGAGAGAAGAGGGGAGGGGAGAGGAGGGGGAGAGAGAGAGAGAGAGGGAGAGGGGGAGAGAGAGAGAGATGCTGCCTGCTCTGAACATGTGAGGTCAGAGGGTCCGTGGGGGCGGGGGCCCAGAGCTCCCAGCCGTTGGCCACCAACTGTCCTAGTGTCCTAGTAAGACCTAGGTCTAGGTGCACGCTATGTCTCACACTTAAAGACACTGAAAGACTGGATTACCCTCCAGCCCACACTCACGTAACGTGTGTGTGTGTGTGTGTGTGTGTGTGTGTGTGTGTGTGTGTGTGTGTGTGTGTGTGTGTGTGGTGTGTGTGTGTGTGTGTGTGTGTGTGTGTGTGTGTGTGTGTGTGTGTGTGTGTGTGTGTGTGTGTGTGTGTGTGGTGTGTGTGTGTGTGTGTGTGTGTGTGTGTGTGTGTGTGTGTGTGTGTGTGTGCGCGCGCGTGCGCGCGTGAGGCCGTTGGATCTCCAGATGCGATGAGATAAACGTCTGGCCTGTAGTGCACATTAAGTATGTGACTCCCCGTAGGTGCTGTCTTTAATTACAGAACAGACGGCGACCGGGCCAGCTTCCTTCCTTTCTTCCTTTCTTTTCTTTCTTTTCTTTCCCCTCCTCCCCTGCTCTTGTAAAGCATCAGCTCCCCGCGGCTCTCTGACCGGCTCAGCTGCCGGCCTGCCACGACAAGCTGCTGCTCACCATCCTCTGATCTCCTCACCACCCTGCCGTCTCTCACCACCCTGCCGTCTCTCATACCCTCATACCACCCTGCTCTCTCTCTCACCCTCTCACCACCCTGCTCTCTCTCTCACCCTCTCACCACCCTGCTCTCTCTCTCACCCTCTCACCACCCTGCTCTCTCTCTCACCCTCTCACCACCCTGCTCTTTCTCACCCTCTCACCACCCTGCTCACCCTCTCACTACCCTGCTCTCTTTCTCACCCTCTCCCCACCTTGCTTTCTCTCACCCTCTCACTACCCTGCTCTCTCTCTCACCCTCTCACCACCCTGCTTTCTCTCACCCTCTCACCACCCTGCTCTCTCTCACCCTCTCACCACCCTGCTCTCTTTCTCACCCTCTCACCACCCTGCTCTCTCTCACCCTCTCACCACCCTGCTCTCTCTCACCCTCTCACCACCCTGCTCTCTCTCACCCTCTCACCACCCTGCTCTTTCTCACCCTCTCACCACCCTGCTCTCTCTCACCCTCTCACCACCCTGCTCTCTCTCACCCTCTCACCACCCTGTTGTCACCCCCTCACTGTTTCATGTGTGGTAAACGGTATATACACACAGCCCTGGCCCTCTGTGAATGGTCCAGCTGCCTGATGAAGTGATGAAGTGATGAAGTGATGAAGTGGGGGCTGGGAATGTTGTGGTTTATCATCAGTCCGTTATGTATGTGTCCTCTTCTGTTGTGTTGCCCTGGAATAATTGTGGCGCGCGTTTGAGAATGACCGTGAGTTGTCATGTTCGACGTCTTTCTGGCTTTTCCTTTTGGCCAGTCCAGTCTGGAAACCCTGTTGGGGCCAATGGTCTTTTTTTTGTACAATTCCAGTGTATCATTATGTGCTATTTCCAGAGTGTATTATACCAGGCAGAGGAGAGCTGGATACTCCCTTTAACACTGGACAAGTAGAGGCTTGTGGGGGAAGGAGGGGGAGGCGGGGGGGGCGGGGGGGGGGGGGTGTACAGTGGAGCCTTTGTACCACAACACAGACACCTCCGAATGACAAGGTGTCCACTCCAAATGAAACACTCCCCCTCCCTTACTTCCTCCTCTCTGTTGGACGTCCAACACATTGAGCATTTTGTGTTGTGGTTGTTGGTTTTTATAACACACCAGCAGCTCTGGGGGGGGGTGGGGGGGGGCTCAGCGGGGGGGCTGGGAGAAAACAGCCAGCCTTCCTCTGGCTTCCTCTCTGGCCAGTCCTCCACAGTCTAGAAGTTTCCATTGGGTAAGCAGCCGCCGCGGTGAGGAGCTCCACATCAGACCCACGCTGGCACCCCAAAGCCAACCGGCAGTGCGCTGATTTCAGCAGCCGGCTCTCTACTGGCACCTTCTGTCTGCAATGCGGCCCACACACACACACACACACACACACACACACACACACACACACACACACACACACACACTGCACTTTGTTGCTGTTGTGCTTCATCGGCCCACAAAAGGGGGTCCATGTGGTAAACCTTTCCTTTTTAATGTTTGATATAAATATATATTTGTGTTCTTTTTTTTTTTTTATTGTATTTATTTTTTTCATTTGAATAATGAAACAGAATACATTTGTATTTAGTTGTTTTGAACTAAGAACCTAGAACAGGGAAAGTGGACCATAGGGAATAGGTGGTGTGATGGGTTAGAGGGAACCCCATGTATGCATGCAGTGGATCTGTTGCCCCAAAATACTTCATTTTGTCCTAAGCCGACCGTGAACCTCCCGTCTAGCCGGAGACATCCGAGCCGTTGGTTTAGGAAATTCCAGATCAATCTCGGGCCGTGCATTGAGAGTATGGTCAGACGGTTTAGTATGGCTCTCTCTAGTATTGATTTCAGCGTTATGGAATATATTTCATCAGTTTTTGAAGTGTCTCTTAAGAGGAGGAGGAGGAGGAGATGGGAGCTAAGTGTTTGGTTGGACCGTTGTGTGAACACACCCTGAGCACTGTAAGGCATGAATCATAGTAGAACACACAACACCTTTTTATTATCGTCAAACCAAACTCACCCACAAGAGCCCTGAGTGGTACTGAGAACTCTGTAAAACATGCAGTAAAGGAACATTTTATTTTCAATTTTTTTATTGAGATGTTTCATTTGACTGGAAAAGGTTCATAGCACGTGTTTCTTTTCTTTTCTTTCCTTTTTTTTTACATTTACTGTTGATCATTAAGTGTTATTGACTGTATTTTAGGAAGAGCACAGGAGTCTTTTTACAAATCATTACACTGCCCCCTTGTGGCGCCAAAGCGGCATTGTTTTTATTCCGCTATGGGTTCAGCACGGAAGACATGAACTCACAGGTCTAGCTGGTTATACTATTCTTCTACAAGCAAACTGAATAGGTTCGTCATAAACCTACCCCCACCTTACTGCCCACATTTGACTTTATAATATTTACACCACTTCTTCACTTCTATTTGTAGCATGCATGCCTATAGACCATGTTACCCAACGTGTGCTGGCTCCACTCGAGGCCACTGTGGGGGTACGCTGTTCCCCCATAGGGGGTGTTCCCCCATAGGGGGTACTCTGTTCCCCCATAGGGGGTGTTCCCCCATAGGGGGTACGCTGTTCCCCCATAGGGGGTGTTCCCCCATAGGGGGTGTTCCCCTGCGCTGTGTGTTTTTGTTTGTGGACCCCAGCCATTCATGACATCACCGCCTCTCCACAGGAAATCGCCAAGCAGATCCAGGAAGAGGAAGAGCAGAGGAGCAGAGGCCAGGAGGCGCTGGGTGATGGTAGGGTGGACTGTTGTATCTCCCTCAGTTTGTGTCGATTTTGAAAGGGTTTGAGTCCAGGAAGGCGCTAGTTAAATAGCCCTAACATTACTTTATTCTTTCTGGTTTTATTAGAGATAATACTTTTTGGTTTGATGTTGCACTTGTGGCATTAAGGACCATCCATCCACTAGCAAATAGCAGAGAGTGCTGGTCTGTAATGCAAGGGTGGCCAACATTTATTATTATTATTTTTTTAATCTTTCACCTCAATTCCATTACTCAATACTAAGTTTTATTTAAATAAAATACATTTAATTAGTTAAACATTTTATTAAAAAAAGTTTTACCTGCTTAACACACAAGCAAACGCCACAATTCCAGATCAGTCATTTACCTCTGACTACATGTTAAATATTTAAAATGTCCATATTTTCCACATTTCCAAGGCGTTTGACAGCTGTCTATTTGTCCCTGACGTCACGTGAACTTTGGATCCGGCCTGCGCTCCCTGCCTTGGCTCCAGCACTAACCCTAACCCTAAACAGAGTTACTGCACTTTAAAAGCACGTCAATGAGAATGTTCTGGTTATGAATATGAAGGAGTATCGCTGCAGCATCTCTTCTGTTCGTTATCCGGCCGACATGTGTGCTCATACCTCCCACAGTTTAACGGCATGTGTTCTAACGCAATTGCTAATAATCGGTACGAGTCGTCGGAGTCATCCACTGCACTCGCCACTAACTGCCTCCAACACCTTCCCCTTTGCCTTTTTGTGTTTGCATGTTTTGCTTAACATTAAGACGAGGACAGCAGCCCTGCTGTGCCGTCGTCGCCGTGCAGGCAGGCGCACGGCCGCCTCTGGCCTCTGGAAGCGCAGCACCGCCTGCCTGCCACCGCCAGGTGGCGGTATTCCTCCTCTGTCGCTCCGTCGGAGCCCAGCGACATGGAGAACCCCAGGAGGGACTTTCCTCTGAAAGAAACAACCCCACGGTCGAACGATGGACGGCGGGAGGGTGCCAGGCACCCCAGGGATGAATGGAGGCAGCGTTTGAGCGAGGACTCCGAGGACTCCGACGGCGTTTTCTACAAACTGTCAACAGACAGCCGGCCCCGGCAGAAGCCCAGGAGGGCCGACTCGGCGCCCTGTCGGCGGAGGGTGTCTGTAGGGGAGGCGCCGACACACAGGAAGTACAGAAGCCTTCACGTGGACAGCACCGTGAGAGAGGAGAGGGAAGAGGAGGAGGAGGGGGAGAGTGAGTACGGGTGGGACCCCTTGTACGCCCGGAGGCCGACGAATCGGGAATGGGTTCGGAGTCCCGGAGAGGAGAACGGCGTTCGCCACGGAGACCGGGACAGCGAGGGTGAGCGTAGGTTGCGGCGGCGGAGCCGCCACAGCCAGTCTGTCCGGCTGCAGGACGGACGGCGAGACTCGGACATGGCGAGGACCTGGTCCCCCAGGGAGACGGCAGAGAGACACGTGCGCTTTCAGGACGAGCGACGCCGCGGGTTCGTGGCCGGTCAACGTGACCACGACGACCACGACGACACAAACACCGTTGCAAACAGCGATGCCCTGGTGTGGGAGATGCTGGGGCAGGTCCTCAGAGAGCGAGGCGTGGTCGTGCGTCACGGCGTCCACGGGGCTCCACACCCGGCACCACAACCTCCGCCCCCCGCCGGGCCTCAAAGCCGGAACAGTCAGGTGTGTTGCGAGAGCGAGGCCTCCTACAGGGAACCCCAACCGCATCAGAGGGCCTTTGAACGATCGTCCTCCGCCAGGCACAGTTACCATGGCGGCGGCGGCGGGGGTAGTGGAGGCGGCGGTCGGGGGCGGTGCTCCGCCGGGACGTGGAGTCAGAGCGACTACAGAGGCGGCCGGGAGAGGCCAGACAACCCCCCGGCCCCCACGGAGGACGGCGGCGCCCCGCACTCTCCAGCGCGGGGCGCTGAACCGCGGAGCGCTCAACCAGGTGGAGAGCCGGAGCCGGTGAAGAGCGAGAGGGGCGGGAGCAGGAGCAGCTACAGCAGCAGCAGCAGCAGCAGCAGCAGCAGCAGCAGGAGGTGGTGGTGGTGGGGGTGGAGGGGAGAACCCAGATCCGACGAGAGGGAGGAGGAGGCCACCGCTCATGGCCACAGGCTCAGCCGGAGCAGCAGCGAGCGCTGGCCCCGGCGCAAAGGTGCAGCGAAGGAGGAGGCGGCGGCCACGCTCCGGGAGGAGGTAGTGATGAAGCGGCAGGACGAAGGGCCCCGTCTGAGAGTTCCTCAGCGGAGCCAGAGCATGAGCAACGGTGGTGTGTCCGCCAGAAGGGTCGGGTGGAGGCCTGCGATGACAGGTAACCTCCGGACAGAGGCGTGGTCTCTCGGTGACTCTCCTCGAACCGGCCCGGCTGGGCCATCTGACTTCCTGTGTGGTGGTGGTGGTGGTGGTGGTGATTCTTCTCCCGGGTGACGATTCTTACGACGAAACGTGAACTCTCTTTCGTCTCCCTTTTCCCCGGGCTGAATCCTGTGTTCATGGGTTCATAAGTGATTGTATCCGCCTCCATCAAATCAGATCCCTTCTAGATGGAATCAACCTGCCGTTTCCTCTGCATCCCCTGACCTTGATTGGTGTGACCCGAAATGCTTGGTATCCTCTTACCCCCGTTTATCCTCTAATCAGTACACCTGAATCAAAAACATATATATATATATATATATATATATATATATATATATATATATATATATATATATATATATATATATATATATATATATATATATATATATATATATATATATATATATATATATATTCCACTTTTGCCTTTGATTTTTCGTTTGTATTTTGTCCTCCGTTCCTTCTCTCTTTTACAGTACTACAGTACAGTACCCTTCTGCTCCTAGTCCCCATCCCATTCCCCCGTCCCCCGCCTACACACACACACACTGACACACACACACACACCCTTATCTGACCTCTGACCTCTGCCCCCTGATCCTTCTGTGGTTCCTCCCAAAGGCTCCACGCTGCCACCGCCCCCCCAGCCCACCAGGGATGGCTGTCTGGACCTGGGGGCGCTGCAGCAGGTCCTGCAGGACGAGGAGCTGGCCCATCGGCTGCAGGAGCAGGAGGAGCGCCGTGTGCGGAGGTCCCGGTACATCGGGGAGGTGAGCGTGGTGGTGGTGCAGGGAGGAACCGGGGAAGAACCGGAACCAGCCCAATCAATACTCAACTGTGTATTAACGTGGTGCTTTTCAATGCGATAGAACTTGTTTAAACGAGGGAAATAACACGTGTGCTATAAGTGGAGCAGATTGATTGAACGATTGATGGAGAAAAGATTCCCTGGATGGATTGACTCATTGAAGATGTTTTAATTTGCGGTGTGCAGCAAGCACAGTGGAATGCTTAACCCATGCTTGCCACATTCAGTCCTGTATTATGAATTTCAACAACAATACTATACTATGCTATACTAAACTATGCTATACTATACTATACTATAATATAAACAACACTATGCAATACTATACTATACAATACTATAATATAAACAACACTATATACTATCTTCTATATGCTATAAACAACACTATACTATAACAACACTACAAAAATAACAATATAGTGTCTGATGGATGATGCAGTATATTCATATGGCCGATGATGCAAAAATATATTTTAAATTAACAGTAGTGCAGTACAGTGGATTAATGTGCGCTTCAATCTTGAGAAACTAATAGTAAATATGTAGTACATTTCTGCAGTGGTGAAGAGTGCATGTTTCACACTGAACAGTATTATAAAAATAACTAGAACAGAATCGCTTGAGATACACTCGAGGGGAGTTGAGATTTGAAGGGAGAAGATAAATTCAACCGTTTAAAGTGGAAACTAAACAAAAACCAACCCTGATCTTTTGCCGATGCGTCTCCTCCAGACCTCTCGCGACTCCTACCACGAGGGAGACTTCAGAGTGGCCCAAGTGGCCCAGGATGAGGTAGGACAGCACACTGCCCCCTGTGGCCATACTGAGCACTACAACAACACCCATCCAGATCTCATCCAGGTCTCATGTCATAGTTCACTATTGTTTAACTCGTGTGTGTGTGTGTGTGTGTGTGTGTGTGTGATAAACCGACAGGAAATTGCACGATTTATGCAAAAACAAGAGATAAAGTCGAGGAGGCGGTCTCGAGAGCTTGAAGGCCCGGGGTCGTGGCCGGAACACCGAGAGTCGACCGGTCACCGTGAGAGGAGAGCTTCCAGTGAAACTCAGGTAATGAACAACGTACTGACACACACACTCTCCATAGATTTATCTCTCACAATTACGTGTGTGAGAGAGAGAAAAGAGTGAGAGACTAGGATTACTATTGCAATAACAACAACATCATCAGTTGGGTAAAATTAACCTGTCTCATGACTGTCTCATGACTGTCTCATGACTGTCTCATGACGGTGTTTGTGTGTGTTAATACCAGAATGAAAGTAAATGCAGTCGCCATTGGCTAATCCATGACCGAATATATGTGACCCCAATAGACTCATCGGAATGTCTTTGTTAATTAGAGTCCGTCACTGCAGGGCCAGTGGGAGGAACAGGACTCTGAAGACATTCCCTCCCCCACAGAGGAACAGCCACCCAGTCCCAACGCCCCCATGACGTAACACACACACACACGCACACGCACACGCACACACGGGGCCTCTCCTGTTGGAATATACCATAAGAGGCTTCTGATGATTTGAATGTTGAACCTGGTGTTCTGCTTCTCAGGCAAGCACAGCAGCAGATCAGAAACATCGCCGAGGAGCTGGACCCCACCTTCAGGGCCCGACGGCAAGGAGAGGACACTCTCAGAACAGAGCACACAGGTACGTCAGGTTGAAGGTTGTACAAAATATGGACGTAGCGTCTGGGATGTGGTCCAAAACTCCTTCCTCGATCCTAAATAACATTTTTAATTAACTACAGTTGTCAACCAAGACAGGAGATGAGCTTGAGATGAGCTTGTATTACAGGAATTACTTGGCATTTCTTCCCAGTTGGTTGAGAATGCAGGCGTGTCTTTGGGATTCCGAGAACCGCCTGATGGGGTAGTTATGTCGTCAGAGGAAAACCACACGCTTGTCCCTTCTGCATGAGTCTCTCACACACACACTTGTCTCGCCTGTCTCCCTTTCCTCACCCCACCCCCCCACGTAGGACCGTCCCGTCAATGTCTCCCCCCCGTCTCCCCGTCGAGCTCCTCCGGCGAGGCGTCCGACGAGCCCACCTTCGTCCCGCCCACAAAGCGACAGCCGGACAAGGCCACCCCCGCCAAGCCCAAAGAGAAGAAGGAGAGCTGTAAGCAGCAGTGAAACAAACAGCAAACAAACAAACAAACAGCAAAACCAACAAACAATACAAGAAGAAAGCCTTTTCAGTGGCATGAGACGCTCCATTGCTCGCCCACTTCTGCGTGACCACATGTGTGACGACAGGGCAGAGGAGAATCTGGAAAAGTCCCCAGAAGTTGCCTTTCATTTTTATTTGTATCATCTTATCTTATCACGTTAAAGACCTCAACAAGGGGGGGGGAGTGCGACCCAGGGAAACGGTGTCTGTTAAAAATATCTTGTATCTTGTATCTTGAAATGGGTTTTGTCAACTGCCGACAACGGCTTCAGGCAGACGACTAAAAAAACAAAAAACAAAGGGAAGAAGCGACCTCATTCTCTCGGTCTCCCTCCCTCGATCTCTCTCGCTCGTCAGTGTTGAAGAAGAGGGAGGGTTTATTTAACTTGTGTATCTTTTTTTTGTCTTTTGTTTAGTTGCATGGGAGATATATAACTGTGTGTCTTAAGGTTGTAAATACTATTTGTCTACCAATCCTTGGCAAAGAAACAGATCTTTAGTTTCACTCTTAAAGGGACCTGTAGGTGTGATGAGTGGGTTGAGTTGCTGTAAATGCTTCTATTATGTCAGAAATGTCATTCGGACATAATTGGTCTTTTACACATGTGAGGAACTCTGTTTGACAGGAACTCACACTGTACTTACATTCAACGATCAATGACAATCCACAAGTGGTATTATTGATTATCAAGTAGGTTTTACCGGCAGTCAAGTGCATATGCTAAATATAAGTTAATATAAACATACTAAATACGCTAAATTGAACAAATGTATGAATACGTTATTGAACATGGCTGTTGGTGTATATGACTACATACACGATTGAACAGAACATGGGCCCCTGAGGACATGCTGGGTTAAATGTTTATTAAAAGTGCTCAAGTTGTTTTTGTGGACGGCGTTTGAAACCCTTGCAGGTTACTGGAAGTGGGACGTCCGTTTACTGTAACCTCGCGGTTACGCCGCCGGGGACCAACAATGCGTTCTAAAATTACTCGAAAGATGGAATTTCCACCAATTGAAATGGCAGCTGGCTGCAGTCCTGTGTCAGCACTTAAGAGTTAAAGGTCAATCTTCAAATCTGAAAGGACATTTGTTCCCAAGACATATCAGTTATGACACGTGTTATTCTAATTACATTAACCTGCCCATGTAGATACAGAATGCTATTTTTTTTTGTATATATATATATATATATATATTTTGAGCTATCGTCACAACTACGTACGAAATGTTGTTGACATCACGTCGGCTTTATAAACTGATATGAGCTAAATAACACTGCTGGTTTAGTTTTTTTTGTATGCATGTTGCGGTTTGATTGTGTATTTACGTGTTTTTTTCTTTTAATATGCTTTAAATGTACATCGACACTCTGAACACTCCAAAGTGTGTCTGAAGCAGTCGACGCTGCCATTAAAATGGCTACTTGAGAGCTCTTCCCGAAGACAAGGACACAGGCTGATGAGGAATCCGGTTTATTGCAAGAGTTTAAATAATAGTGAACAGAGCAGATGGAACATGCTAGAGCTCTTAATCAAGTGTGTGTGGCGGTGGCTGGTTTGACCTGTGAGCTCTTGATTAACCACGACCCACAGTTGTGTCGCCGTAATCAGTCTAACTCAGGCCAGGCTAAGGCTGCTTAAACCAGCCACCAACCACACACACACGTCATTGCCAGGGGTCTTTCCATCACACACACGTCACAATTTAATATATCACCATTGAGATAACCACCACTTATCTGAGTGCCGTTCTTTATTGTATTGTCATCAGAATCCCGGTGACACATCCCATTAATAGCCTGTTGCCGGATGCCTGGGGTCGACCGCATACACGAGACCGGCACGCTGTGACTTGTAGGGCTGTAGTAGGAGAATGAGTCATATTTTCTCTTCCAAAAAAAGTAACAGAAGGCGTCCACGCAGCCACAAAGATGAATACGAGTTGTGGTCTGGGGGATTTCCTTCAAGTAAAGAAGGCCTGCATTCACAAACGACAATACGATCCGTGACGACCTTCACACATAAAGTCCCACGCCTGTTCCATCTCGTGATAAGGGGTCAGTATATACAGTATATATTTTTTCCTTCGACATGTATGACTACATTTGAATAGACTTTAACTAAGTTGTTTTGGAACTGACGCTTAGGCCAAACTCTTGAACAGAAACAGAAAATTGTATCCCTGAGGTGCCGGCCTTTTCATTAAGTGGACTTGTTTACAATCGCTAATCATACGGAAGGTACCCACAGGTGTAACATAATCCGTCCCTGGAGTGTCACCGACACGGTGTTATCTGTTAAACAAGCAGCAAGCAGATGGCACCATTATAATGAGCAAAGTCACCTTTTTGAAGTCACCAGAATTCCCCCTACCCTGATGAATAGAAGCTCACATCAAAAAGGGCTCCATCATTACAGGGGAAGTAAGCCATGGCTAAAGAAAACAACTCTATGACGTACACCAAAAGATGTTATTAAAACGACACCTTGAGCTATATACAACACACACACACTGTACACACTTGGTCGAGTCTTGACACGGCAAGCAGAGAATTAGTGAGTTTTGTGTCCCTCCAAAACCCTGTATTAAGAAAGGATTTCTGTGCCGCCACCTTAAACAACACACCGGGCGGTGGCTACTCCCATCCAGGTAGGAGGATCAGCCGTGTCCGACGGAACGGCTCGATAGCCAAAAATCCAAGAAGCCAGATATCCGCTTCTAGACGCGGCAAAAGTTTAGCATCTCAGGACGGATCTAGTCGTGGCTTTCTTTTTTTCTTTTTGTCCCGGTCACACGACGAGCTTCTGCCTGGAGCCCTCCGAGTCCGAGAGGCTGATCTGCTCGGGCTCGTGGAAGCTGCACTCCACTGCCATGAGCGTCCTGGGCTCATCTGACGGGGGGACGAGAGTTACAATTACATTAGTCATTTAGCAGACGCTTTTATCCAAAGCGACTATTGTTCAATTATAGGATTTGGATTGGTGTTCTCTATATAAATGTACATCAAAATCCTAATTAGTTATTATCGTAGTAGTAGTAGTAGTAGTATTGTTAATAAAACGTATATATATATATATTTGTTGAAGTGTATATACTACATTACATTTGCAAAGCAGGGTTCAAAAGGGGTTTTTTTTATGCAAAATGTTTCTGGTCAGCTTACGCGTGGCTTCACGAAATGATGACTCATCAGTCGGAGTTGTGATTAACAGGTTTTTTTTGGCAGGTTCTTTAAGTTGAGTCTTCTTTCCTCTTCGTTTCTTGATGAATTTGATCATCAATAAGAGGGAAACGCCTAGAATAACGCCAAAGAGGGCTATAACTAACCGCAACAAGTCTTCGCCTGCATTAGGGGGAGGAACAGAGTGGGACAAACGTTTGAACAAATGCACCTACATTTAAGGTATGACCTTTTAATATGAGAAACATGGGACCAGCAAGCGAGACAGAAGCCCGCGTTTACCTGTTGCTTTGTTGGAGCACTTTGCGTCCGACACGGCGTCGCCGTCGACCAGGTATTCATCCGTACGGGTGCACTTTCTGAAACGGAAACAACCAAAAAAAAAAAACACATAATGAGGTGAGGGTAACAGGCCTGTCGATGGCCAGGGACTGACCGCAGGGAAAGGGGCTTCGAGGGTTGAATCTTACGTGGTTGTCCAGGGTTTACACTTGGTGTTCAGTTGGTGAATCTGGTCGTTGAAGGTGCCGTTGGGACACTTCCTGCAAGAGCCTGTAGAGAGCGGACACTTTGGTTGGACACACGGTCATGTTTCCATCCCCGTTTGTTTGATGGCACGATAACTCAAATGTACGGAATTGGACAACGCTGGGTGGTTACGAGATGACTTATGTCCTAGTACGTATGCCAAGGAACAGTGGATTCGATTATGGCGGAGATCCAAATCTGAATCCGGATCCAGGAGACTTTTTGGTGTGGCGGAGGTATGCTCTCTAGTACTGAGGGCACCCTCTGGTTTAATTATTTTGTTTTCGGATGGATTTGGATTTGGATCGGGACCTCTTATTAATCTAGACCTGAGACGGTTCTTCTCATCTTCCAGACGAATGAGAGTGTGAGTGTGAGTGTGTGCGGTACATACGCCCGCTGGGCTCCTGGCCTCTCCCACACTCCTCCACACAGAAGGAGCAGCCCTGGTCTCCACAGAGGAGGCCCGTCGGGCAGCCGCACACCGCGTCCCTGGTCCTGGTGCACACCTCCAGAAGCACCAGAACACCTTTCACACACCGAGGAGGAGACAGAGAGAGACGTACACAGGTGTTGGGTGTTAGGTGGTGGTGGTGGTGGGCAGGCAGGCAGGGTGGGGTGGTGTGGTGTGGTGTGATGTGATGGGAGGAGAGAGGAATCTAGGGTCTCATACCTGGGCATTGTTTACACCTGGTGCATGTCGTCTGGGTGGGGTCCGTGGCGAACATGTCGTCCTCGCACGGGACACAGAGGTCCTTAGCGACCAGGCCACACTGTTGGACCATATGGTTCCCTGTTTTCGGGGGGGGGAGAACGAGAGAGTGAGTGAGTGAGAGTGTGGGCATAGATAAAGGGGGTGGAGAGAAACTAAACCAACAGAAAACGGAAGCATCTAGTGGATTGATTTACAGTAGAGTAGGTCAATAGATACAAGATACAAAAAAAAAATTGGCCATTTGCAACAAGTACAATGGAACGCTTACTCCCCATTCCCTCCTGTAGTATGAATTTGTAATTATTATTTAAAAAAACCGATATACAATAAAAATGAACATAAAAATAGCAATACAATGACCATTAAGTGACTGATGGATGATATGTACATGTTTTGAATTGTCCAAAATAGCAAAAAAAAAAAAAAGCTTGAATGTGTTATTAAATAAAAAGGGATGAAATTTTGTTTATGGCATTAAAAATTACACCAATATTGGTGTATCTGTGCTGGAAGGACCATGTTCACATTCATCATTAGCAACGATAGGACAGAAGCCACCAAAACCCAAGTCGGTCACGCATGAGAAAGAACCGGAACGGAAACTGGATGATCCAGCAATAGCTATTTAGAATGATTATTAGACACCGACTGATGTGGCAGTTCGAGTTAACCACCTTCGCTCCGCGTAAAGCACCGTGCAAGTTAGTTTAGGAAACTTGGGGACTTGGTTAGGATATTAGATACATGATATGACTTTATAAGATATGACCGTACTATAGAATAATTTACATTACCTGGATGACAGCGGTCACAGCAGACGTCCGACTGCCCCCTGGGTGTCCACTCGATGCAGCCCTCCTCCACCGGCTGGGCCCTGCTGGCCGGGCCGCTCCAGCAGCCCCGGGGGGCGAGCAGGGAGATGCCCATCAGTAAGGACACTATCATCCTTCCTGCTCTGCTTCTGAGACTCTTCATATGGGTATTTTGGACCACAAGCGAATAAGAGAACAGGAATTAAGTCAGTTTAGCTTAGTAAAGGTGCTCCGTTAAGAAAAAATTAAATCAAATAATTCAATTATATTAAAAATATTAAGATCGTTGTGCCGTTTCCTCTGACTCTGCATTTTGTTTAAAGCACCGCCATCCTGTTACTGTGTTGAAACTGTGCGTAAGGGTGGAGATAGTTAGTATTTAAGAGGTTCAGAAGAGGGCGGGTCTTAGATCTGTAGTTCAGTTTCTAAACTCAGACGGATTGAGCGATGTCATGATGTGATTGGTTACTTTCACTTTGTACTTTTGGATCAGCCTGCTACAGCGATGGGTAGTAAAGAGTTAGCGCAAGTAGCGCACATGAGAATAAGTAAGTACTGTATGAAAATGTACTTCTACAATACTTATTCTGTATTGTATATACATTTATATATATTTATCCTGTTTTTGATAATTGCATACCCCTGATCACTACCTGTTAAATACTTGTATACTTACCTGTGTGTATATATATATATATATATATATATATATACCTACTATGCACATATCTCACACATACTCTATAAGTAATATAATAACTGTTTTTATACCTAGTAGACTGTCGTTTTGCAACTGTAAACTGTAAATTGTATATTACCATGCACTTTACCGCAACATTTGCGCTCTGGTTAGATGCAAAATGATTTTCGCTGTACGGCACTTGTGCTGTGAAATGACAATACATTTTAATCTAATCTAATCTACTCTTTACATATATATTTTCGAACCTTTAATCTACTTTTTACTTTACTACGTTTGACATTTCTACCTTTGTTACACCTAGACTGCTCTTAATGTGGGGGTTGAGAGTAGTGGGGGGGATACTATGAATGTCATTGTGTGTGTGTGTGTGTGTGTGTGTGTGTGTGTGTGTGTGTGTGTGTGTGTGTGTGTGTGTGTGTGTGTGTGTGTGTGTGTGTGTGTGTGTGTGTGTGTGTGTGTGTGTGTGTGTGTGTGTGTGTGTGTGTGTGTGTGTGTGTGTGTGTGTGTGTGTGTGTGTGTGTGTGTGTGTGTGTGTGTGTGTGTGTGTGTGTGTGTGTGTGTGTGGTAATGTAAAAGTCCCATTTAGCTTTGCTTTATTTTTTCAAGGTTTTCTTTTACGCCATTACGATAAGGGTGCTTTGTAAGGCAGATGACCTTTCAAACTGTCCGATAATGTATATTGAAGTGCTGATATACAAAATAACTGAATGTGGAAAAACCTAAATGCTTCCTCATTATGATTCAGGCATGGTGTTTATAATACCAAATATAACATCGGATCACAATGTGAGTGGATAGAGCTGCGTCATGTGCAGTGTAATGCCAAATATAACCCCTGACCATGACTGACCATGACTCAGCCAGTGTCTCTGTGGCGTCATAGAGTAAACTGGTGACCATCAACCCTGGAGGTATCGGTTCAAGTCCCACGAGGTCTCCTTAGTAATGTATTTATTTTTGGAAAAGTGAAAATGAAAATGAAAAGTCAAATATACCCTCGGACCCGTTCCTAATCTGGATCTCCGTCGTGCAATGGATAGAGCTGTTGGTTACCAGCTCTGGAGGAGACCGGGGGTTCAAGTCCTGATGAGTCCTATCCAATGTCATGTTATTAAGTAACTCAATTTGCTATGTTAAATATAACATGTAACAAAATCATGTGATGTTTAATATACCCCTGCTTAACCACCATCCTCTCCCCCAAGATTACAATACTGGCGTGTAGCCCCCCCCCCCCCCCTTAAAGGGGACGGATACTGGCGAAGAGCCCCCTGCAGCCACCCCCCCTCGAGGGGGCTGGGGGGGGGAGGGAGAGAGAGAGAGATAGAAAGGGGCATGTTGAGGTTTTTGTAGAGCTGAAGTTCCTTATTGGAACACTCAACGGGTCTACTCTTCACAGCCACCTCCTAGAGCAGGGGTGGCCAACCCGCGGCTCTCGAGCCGCATGCGGCTCTTTGCCCAGTTTCATGCGGCTCTTCAGTTCATATCGAATTATATTTGTGTGTGTGTGCAGTGGCGTAGCGCAAAATCCCGTGGCCCCCCGTGAGCAAAATCCGCGGGGAAATATCGCGATGTGTGACGATCGTTGACGGGGGTGGGGTGCTACTACCCGATCAGAAATTAAGATATATAGATGTTAATTTTTTTTCTTACATCCAACGCCAGGGGGGGGGCCCCACTGCAAGGCACCCACTGCGGGGGGGGGGGGGCCCTTCCCTACGCCACTGTGTGTGTGTAGTGTCAGTATGAGAGCATGACAGCGCGTCTAATTGTGATGCGGCCCAAGAGCCTATCACAAAAATGCCTGCGATGCAGTGAACCAATCACCTTCGAGGGGTGAAAACCCTATCGTTGAGTAAGCACTATCTGAGTTGACCATCTGAGTTCAAACCTAAAATGGCAGGGGAAAAATGCACAGCTAAGTGAAAATATGAAGACGACCATAGGATGTTTTTAGTAGAGTGGGAGAGTTCATATTTTTTTATAGAACGCAATTGCAAGCCATTTTGCCTTCTATGCAAGACATCATTAGCCCATTTCAAGGCTTCAAATCTTCAGCACCATTTCACCTCACTCCATGCTCACTCCATCGACCAGGAATTCCCTAAAGGTGTTGAACTTCGCAAGCAGAAGTTAAACACCTTGAAAAGTCAGGCGGAAAAGCAGACACAGTTTTTCCAAAAAATAATGAAGCACTCGGAGACCGTAACGCTTGCATCATATCCAGTTGCTTGGAACATAGCATGAGCTAAAAAGCCATACAATGAAGGGGAGTTTGTTAAAAAATGCCTAAACCAATGCCTGGTTGAAATCTTGTTTCCAGAAAACCAAAAACTGAAACAAGGTGGAGGATTGTTCAAGGCAAGGAATGTCAGAAGTCCCACTAATTTAATTTAAAGAAGCAACATGCATAGGAAGATAAAAAACTTGTTCACATTTTGTTTACTGAGAGTTTGTGTGAGAGTGCACACAATGTTCATTGTTGATAATAACTGGCCTCTGAATACTAGTAGGAGAGGTTTAATTCAATTTCTGTCAATATTATGGTGTATTATGGTGTATGGTGTAATAAATTTGTCAGAGCAGAGCTATGTGTGTCTGTCTGTGTGACGGTGTGTGTGTCTTTGGGAGGGAGGATCCTGAGTGTGTGTGTAAAGTTCTAGATTTTCATTTAGTCTGTGTGAGAGAGAGAGAGGGGAGAAAGAGAGTGAGGGAGCACAGAGAAAGGCTGAGAACAAAAGAGAGAAGGAGAGGGGGGGGTGGGTGCGCATCTGTGACTGTGTGTATGATGTGGCTCTTTGCAGTAACATAGTAACATTTTTGGCTCTTAACCTCTGACTGGTTGGCCACCCCTGTCCTAGAGGGTCCTGGACGTAGACCTCTGAAACAAACAGGGAACACTACTGTTAAATAAGTCTACAGCATACTATGGCTACTACAATATGTACTTCACACAACACATACCATGGTAGTACCTATGACTACAGAATAATCCTACAACACTGGGTACTACAATAAACACTAGGTTCTACTGTTAATGACTCATGGTACTGCAGTAAACACAAGGTACAAAAGGTACTACGGTCTACTAGGCACTACAATATTAGATACTGGGAACTACAGTCTACACTACTAGGGACTACAATAATGGCTATTACCCTACTCCATACTAGCTCCTCTATTGACTGATAAACACATGTTAAATCCCTACCTTATTGTATTTAAAATAAGTCGACCTCCAACCTTTAGGGGATTAAGTGTCACCTTACCTTAATATCCTTGTTGGGTTCAGGGAGCGTTGCCATGGCAGCGGCACTCATCTGGTCCTGCATGACCCGTGATTGGTCAGCAGCTACACACAGGAAGCAAACTGATAGAATTATACCATTACACAATAACTTTATACTATTATAGTAAGAATGTAATGTCATACTGGTCAATATATCAATACTCATAACATTGCTAATACAAATCTATATATATTTATAACAAATATTTAACCTAGTATACTTCCACTACATCATGCAATAGGTTAACTATGCATACCATCCAATATGAACAAATTATTAGAATTACTTCAATATGCCAACATCAATTCATAGTAATTATTAACACTTATACACACATTATATGAACACAAAATATACAAAAAGTAATGTATTATTGAAGTGCGTATTTTGATAGCTTATATATATATATATATATATATATATATATATATATATATATATATATATATATATACACTTTAAACATATTTACTAACACAATTCCAGGACAATTTTAACAAACTATAGTTAACATCAGTAGCCATGGAATATCCGTTTAATCCGGTCCATTTGATTTATTCAACACAGAATAGGATCAAACCCAGATTATTTTTGGCTGAAAGTGGAACTCCTTAACCACTAGACTACACATTCATTTCAATGTTGAAATGATAGAGTAACAGTCACCTGTCATAGACCTGCTCCAGGTCCCTCTTCTGGTCACCTGTCAGAGACCTGCTCCAGGTCCCTCTTCTGGTCACCTGTCAGAGACCTGCTCCAGGTCCCTCTTCTGGTCACCTGTCAGAGACCTGCTCCAGGTCCCTCTTCTGGTCACCTGTCAGAGACCTGCTCCAGGGCCATCTTCTGGTCACCTGTCAGAGACCTGCTCCAGGTCCCTCTTCTGGTCACCTGTCAGAGACCTGCTCCAGGGCCATCTTCTGGTCACCTGTCAGAGACCTGCTCCAGGTCCCTCTTCTGGTCACCTGTCAGAGACCTGCTCCAGGGCCATCTTCTGGTCACCTGTCAGAGACCTGCTCCAGGTCCATCTCCTGGTCACCTGTCAGAGACCTGCTCCAGGGCCATCTTCTGGTCACCTGTCAGAGACCTGCTCCAGGGCCATCTTCTGGTCACCTGTCAGAGACCTGCTCCAGGTCCCTCTTCTGGTCACCTGTCAGAGACCTGCTCCAGGGCCCTCTTCTGGTCACCTGTCAGAGACCTGCTCCAGGTCCCTCTTCTGGTCACCTGTCAGAGACCTGCTCCAGGGCCATCTTCTGGTCACCTGTCAGAGACCTGCTCCAGGGCCATCTTCTGGTCGTTGTGGAGGAGCAGCTGGCTGACCTGGTCACGCAGCAGACACATGAAGAAGGTGATGAAGGTGATGCGCTGCACCACCCACACCCTGAGACTGTAGCGCAGCAGCAGCTTTGCAGCCTCCATGGTACAGGTCACAGGTCATCCCCTAGAGACAAAACACACAAGGACTCTAGGGTTTGCTCTGGGAGGAGCAGACCCTGATGGGACAAAAAACCCTACAAGTTCACCTTGACTTGTGAGTCAAGAAAATATGTACTTTATATTCCCAGACGAGAAATGTGCCACAACAGAAACTACAGGACAGTAATATAATTACAAAGAGATCAAATAAATAACACTACAATTAACAGAAAGAAGATACAGTCTTAAATATACAGTGAAATGTTACATTAATACGCATTGTTAACGTTATCCCAAAACCATACATTCATCATCACACAGCATTGACCTGTACAGTTTAGGCTGATAATATAAGTATTCAATATGAACTCTTGACAATGAAAAGGGTAAATGGGCTTTGGTCATTGAAGAAGAGGTACAACGTGCTTCATGTTTATTATAACATTAAATATGAATACAGGCTCCACTATATAACCCCTTGTTATGTGGAGAACTCTTTAAAGAGCTGGGATGAAAGGAACATACAGGACTCTAACATGGCCATTGGGACAAGAAGTGGGAAATTAGAGAGTTCAGCGTTTCCCACAGATCTGAAACATACTTGTGGTGGGCGTGGCCTGGGGGCGTGGTTTAGGGGGGGAACAACACAAATACTTGTGACCTTCTAAGAACATTTTGATTTATTGAACTTATTCAATATTCAGTGTGCACAAAGATGGTAGGGGGGGGGGTCGGCAGTGCTTGGAGGTAGTTTAACTTCTGTGTTTCCTAATGTTGTGTTTATCTAATTGACTTAGACTGACAGCTGATTGGGTGGTTGCATTGTTTCGAACGGCTTTTGTTTCGCTTCCTGTGTGATCGATAAAGAACAGAACAGTGCAGTGCGTCTGGCCTTTTTTCAGCCTGTAAAACGCGTCCTGTGTGATCGATAACTTAAATGTAACTAATGAGACGTAAGAAGCGAAAGTCAAGTCAAGTCAAGTCAAGTTTATTGTCACTTCACAGTTTACAGTTTAGTATAAAGCAGTGATGTGAAATTCTTGTGTGCAATACCCGACGACAGACAGCAGTTATAGAATAAGATAAAATAAAAATAGATAAAAATAGAATAAAAAATAGAATAAAAAATAGAATAAGGAATATAAAATAAAAATAAAAAATGCAATTTATAAAATGCAAAAATCAGCACAGAAAAGAGCAATATATATATATAAATCAATGTAATAAAATATACATTGTTATATGTTATACGCCCTTGTTCAGCAGTCTGATGGCCTGACTGTGGAAGCTATCTCTAAGCCTATTTGTACGACACTTGATACTGCGGTATCGCCTGCCTGACGGTAATAGTGAGTAAAGTTCGTGGCTGGGGTGGGCAATGTCTTTTATAATTCTTTTGGCCTTGGCCACGCACCGCTGGTTGTAAATGTCCAGGAGGGAGGGGAGCTCACCTCCAACGATATACTGGGCCGTCCGCACCACCCTTTGAAGCGCTCTGCGCTCGAGTGCCGTGCAGTTCCCGTACCAGGCGGTGATACACCCTGTCAGAACACTCTCGATGGTGCCGTTGTAGAATGTTCTCAGGATGCGGGGGCCCATGCTGAATTTCTTCAGACGCCTGAGAAAATACAGGCGTTGTTGGGCCTTTTTCACCACGTGTGTGGTGTGCGTGGACCATGTGAGGTCCTCGGAGATGTGCACGCCGAGGAACTTGAAGCTGCTGACCCTCTCTACTGCAACGCCGTCGATGGAGATAGGGCTGTGCTCTCCCCTCTGCCTCCTGAAGTCCACGATCAGCTCCTTGGTCTTCTTGACGTTGAGGGCGAGGCTGTTCTCCTGGCACCACTGCTCCAGCGATCCGACCTCCTCCCTGTAGGCTGTCTCGTCGTCGCCGGCGATCAGGCCCATCACTGTCGTGTCGTCAGCAAACTTGACGATGACGTTGGAGCTGTGCATAGCCATGCAGTCGTGGGTGTAGAGGGAGTAGAGGAGAGGGCTCAGCACGCATCCCTGGGGGGCTCCCGTGTTGAGGGTCAGTGGCTCTGATGTGGTGCTGCCCATCCTCACCACCTGGCGGCGGTCCGACAGGAGGTTCAGTATCCAGCTGCACATGGATGGGGGTACGCCTAGACCTCTCAGCTTGGTGTCGAGCTTGGCAGGAACTATTGTGTTGAATGCTGAGCTGTAGTCCACAAACAGCATTCGCACATAACAGTTCTTCCCCTCCAAGTGGGAAAGGGCAGTGTGGAGGGCCATGGCAATTGCGTCGTCCGTGGATCTATTTTGACGATATGCAAATTGCCATGGGTCCAGCGTGGTAGGTAACACGGAGCAAATAAAGTCCTTGACCAACCTCTCGAAGCATTTGCTAACGATCGAGGTGAGGGCCACAGGTCTGTAGTCATTCAGGCATGTTACCTTGGTTTGTTTAGGGACAGGCACGATGGTGGATATCTTGAAGACCGCGGGGACAACAGCCTGGGACAGGGAGAGGTTGAAGATGTCTGCAAAGACTCCTGCCAACTGGTCTGCGCATGCTCTGAGGACGCGGCCCGGGATGTCGTCGGGGCCTGCCGCCTTACGGATGTTCAGCCGCTTAAAGGTGCGGCGCACATCCGCCTCCGAGATGCTCAGCTGGCTGGTCTCCCCAGTCGGTGCTGGCTTCGGCGGGCTGCCGTTTACGTCGAACCGAGCAAAAAATGTATTTAGCTCTCCTGGGAGGGAGGTAGAGGAGTTCTCTACACAACTGGTTCTCCCTCTGAAGTTCGTTATATTCTGCAGCCCCTGCCACATACCCCTCGCATCGTGTTTCTTGAATTTATCTTCCACTCTGTCCTTATACTCCCGCTTGGCAGTGACGATGGTCTTACGGAGGTCGTAACGGGGTCGTAAGCGGAATCCTGGACATTTTTAGCGATTTAGAAACTGCGACCAGGCGCTTTTTTGGGGGTTAAAATAAATCAGATCAAGGATAAGTAGAGCGAGGGGATCATTGATCACTAGTTAATCGATCGCGGATGCCGTCGTGCTCTCGGACGGATAAAACAATTTTTTTAACGAAATATACTTGGGTGGGAGTCAACTTTAAAGTGAGAGAGTTATACAACTAAAGAGAATGAGTGAGAATTCATAAATGTAAAGTTATTCAGTTACCGACAAAAAAAAAAAGCAAAAGCAGTTAATAACTTTAAAGTTAGTGGCAGTTAATAACTTTAAGGTTGAAAGGAGCTCCTAGTTAGCTGGTGGCTAACCAGCATGCTAACACTGCTGGCTGAATGTTTAAACTACTGCTAAATGCGACGTCATGTGACACAAACATCTCTAAGGATTAATAGCGGAGACGGTACGTGTTGCAGGCGACATAATGATTTTATTTATAGCTTGTTATATTGTTGATGTTATCAAGACTTACCAGGTTTACAAAGTTGAGTTGGCCACAGACGAGATAATTGATCGGCTTTCTTCTTCTGTGAACATTAAATAAACGGATCACTGCCCTCCGCTGGACAACTGAGAAATTACAACACGTTACAATTACAAAAAACACGCCGGTGGTGGTTGTGACCCACATCAGAATCATAAGCTGTACTTACTTGTTCCATCTATAAATCGACTATGCATGCATTATTAAATTTTTTATCAAACCATGTCAATAACACTTCGCTATCGCACATGCTATCTTTCATTCATCATTATTTATTTTAAGTAACAATTAAGTAACAATTCCAAAAGGCAAAAGCACACACTTAAGTTACACCTAAATACACACACACACACTTGACATGTTAGTCGTACTGACCCGAACATCCTCTCTGTCCCTTAGAAACAAAACAGCACAGGAGGGTTAAATGTTCACTGCAAAGACGGTGTGTACGAATCCACAATCTCTCTCTTCTTTCTCGGACAGGTTTTTAAAGAAACACAACCCAGGCTGGTCTTTTGGTTAGTTGTTGATCTTGGGTACAGGCAGTATTATTTCATTCCAAGTGTCTAGCCTGGCAAATTGGTGGGTACACATTGTATTGCAGGAGGGGTTCTGCAGGCATTAAATACCCTTTTGGGGAGCCAATTTCGGTGGGGACTCGAACTTGAGTCTACAGCCTTCCCACCACCCACCACCAAGACACCGACTAGGACATGCTCGAAACGTATATTTGACTTTACAATTCACATTACTTGTAAAATAAATAAATCTCAGTGGGAATTTAACCTATGTCTTCCACTTATTCCATGTATTTTGGGATACATGGAATATCCCAAAAAAAACCCTTCTTGGTTGCCAATTTAAGTGGGGACTGGAACCTGAGTCTACAGAGTGGCATCTACAGAAATCTCAGTTGGAAGCAGGGAGGATGGAGACCAACCTCTAATGTCGCGTTCCAGACAACTCGTGAGTTGTATATTTCCAACATGAAACTTTCGAGTTACGACCTCAAAGCCTTCCAGGTGCATGACGCCCAACGTAAACAGAAAGCATGGCCGACCGTCATAGGTGGTGTTCCTTTGGCTATTATATTATTATTATTATACATTTTATTTGTACACCACTTACAGTTGCAAGAAAAAGTATGTGAATTACCTGGATTTATGCATAAATTGGTCATAAAATGTGTTCTGACCTTCATCTAAATCAGAACAATAGACAAACACAGTCTACCTAAACTAATACCACACAAAATATATGTTTTCATGTTTTTATTGAACACACCATGTAAACATTCACAGTGCAGGGTGGGAAAAGTATGTGAACCCTTGGATTTAATAACTTGTTGACACTCCTTTGGCAGCAATAACCTCAACCAAACGTTTCAGATCAGACCTGCACAACGGTCAGGAGGAATTTTGGACCATTCCTCTTTACAAAACTGTTTCAGTTCAGCAATATTCTTGGGATGTCTGGTGTGAATCGCTCTCTTGAGGTCATGCCATAGCATCTCAATCGGGTTGAGGTCAGGACCTCAGAGCCACTGTCCCTCAACACGGGAGCCTCCCAGGGATGCGTGCTGAGCCCTCTCCTCTAATCCCTCTACACCAGGGGTCCCCAAACTTTTTCCTGTGAGGGCCACATAACTTTTCCCTTCTCTGATGGGGGCCGGGGTCAGTTTGTAACAGAAAAAGTGTGACGATCGCAGGGGTGCCTAAACGTAAACATTTATTGTTTTCCAGAAAGCCACACATAACCAAATATTAATAACCCTTTCCGGGATCTTCACAGAAAAAAAAGTCAGGAAATAAATAATAACACTATTAATGAAATAAATAACACTATTTATGAAATAAATAATAACCAAATAACCCACTCTGGGTTCTTCACAGAAAAAAGTCAGGAAATAAATAACACTATGTGAAATAAATAATAACCAAATAACCCTCTCTGGGTTATTCACAGAAAAAATAAAGTCGGGAAATATATAATAACACTATTTATGAAATAAATAATAACCAAATAACCCTCTCTGGGTTCTTCACAGAAAAAAAGTCCACTGAACATTAACTTTCTGTTGTGCCGTGCACAATCTTATCAGATAAAAGTTTAGCTTAGTTGTCAGAGCAGAATCTCTTACTCAAATGACTCATATGAGCAGTCTCTCAAAGTTCTTGTGTTCCTTCCTTATAATCCTTTTGTAGGTTCCAGTAGGCTTGTAGACACCGCTGTTTGCAGCTCTCTCTCATCAACTTCCCTGTGAAAACCACAAAGCAAGCAGGCTGAGAAACCGAACTAAGTGATACAGCACCTACACAGCACAATACATTTCACTACCAGTATGGTTGTGGAGATGGATTTTATCCCAGTAGATTTTATTATGATTAAATTTGTTTATACTCAGAAAAGTCAGAAAAGTGATCTTACCTATGTATGTTCATCAGTGTGAACTGTGGGCCTGCATCTGGCTGGTGAGAAGTTGAATGTCAGGTTCCATTCTAGTCACAGCCAGTCTCAAACACTGATGCAGATGTTCATCTGTCAATCTTGATCTCATCTGAGTTTTCAGGTGTTTCATGTGTGAAAAGGTTTGCTCGCAGATATACGTGCTGCCAGAAAGTGTAAACATCTTCATTGCGTGTTTTTTTCTGTTAGGGTACGTGTCGTTTGGGAGGGCGGCATAGAAGTCAATGAGACTGTTGGGCTTGAATGCGTCTTTCAGAACATCACAGTTCTGTAACTCGGCCAACTCAAACTGATAAGAAGGCTGGGCTTCATCGATGTCGGCAAGAAAGGGGTTCTGGAAAAGACGGATTTCTTTTGCATTAACATGTAGTTGCCGGAATCGCACACCGAACTCCGCCTTCAGCATTTCCAGTGCTTCCACACACTTTTCAGCTGGAACGGACCGCTGGGTTCTCTGCAGAGAGGTTTTGGGTAGCAGGGAGATGGATGAAGTTGTGCTTTTTCACTTGTTCCAAAAGCAGCGCAAGTTTCACCTCAAATGCTTTTATGTGAGAATACATGTCGCAAATGAGTTTCCCCTGGCCTTGTAGCTGCAAGTTAAGGCTGTTCAGCATTTCTGTCACGTCTGTTAAAAATGCGAGGTGCCATTTCCATTCTGGGTCGATCAGCTCTGGGACCGTTTTGTCTTTTGAATGAAGAAATGCGTTAATTTCGGGTAGCAGCTCGTAAAAACGCCTCAAAACTCTGCCCCGGCTCAACCATCGGACCTCTGTGTAGTACAGCACATCGCCGTGCGCAGACTCCAGTTCAGACAGGAATTGTTGGAACTGCCTGTGTTTAAGTCCCTTTGCTCTGATGAAGTTTATGCATGACACCACAACCTTCATGACAGAATCCCACTTCAACACTTTGCAGCACAGTGCTGGCTGGTGAATTAGGCAGTGGACTTGTAGCGGGGCGGTGAGACCCCGTTCTTCCATCTCCCGGTTCATGCATCCTATTAGACCCTGAGACGCGCCCACCATACTAGGAGCCCCGTCAGTCGTGATGCTGGCAAGCTTTGACCAGTCTAGGTCCAACTCTTCCATGGTTTGGCATACTTTGCCGAAAATATCCTCCCCCGTTGTAGTCCCTTTGAGACTTTGGAGGGCTGCCAGCTCCTCGCACATCTCAAAGTTTGCGCTAACTCCACGAATAAAAATGAGCAGCTGCGCTGTGTCTTGCACGTCCGTGCTCTCATCCAGTGCTAATGAAAAAATGTCAAATTCTTTCGTCTTCTGCTGCAGCTGGGCATATACATTACCCCCGATTTCTTCAACGCGTCTGGTGATTGTACTCGCCGACAGACTCACGGCATTAAAGACATCTTTCTTCTCGGGACACACCTCTTCCGCGACAGCATTCAAACATTTCTTGACAAACTCTCCATCAGTGAAAGGTTTACCGCTGCTTGCTATCAGTTGAGCAACCCGAAAGCTGGCCCGAACGGATGACTGGTTCAGCTGAGCTTGGCGTACAAATGTATTCTGCTGAGCTAACAGTCCACTTTTTAGCTTTGAGAGTTTGTCTGCTCGCATTTGGCCTTGCAAGTTATCATACTTCATTCATAGTGTCGGCGCAGATTGTATTCTTTGAATACCGCCACCGCCTCAGCCTTGACAGGGGCTAGTCTAGGATTCGCGTGGCCAGACTGAAAAAAAAATCATAATGCGTCTCTGGTATTGTTCAGGGGGCCGGGCCAAATGTGGTGGTGGGCCGTATCCGGCCCGCGGGCCTTAGTTTGGGGACCACTGCTCTACACCCACGACTGCATGGCTATGCACAGCTCCAACGTCATCAAGTTTTCTGACGACACGACAGTGATGGGCCTGATCGCCAGCGACGACGAGACAGCCTACAGGGAGGAGGTTGGATCACTGGAGCAGTGGTGCCAGGAGAACAGCCTCGCCCTCAACGTCAAGACCAAGGAGCTGATCGTGGACTACAGGAAGCAGAGAGGAGAGCACAGCCCTATCTCCATCGACGGTGTTGCAGTAGAGAGGGTCAGCAGCTTCAAGTTCCTCGCCGTGCACATCTCCGAGGACCTCACATGGTCCACGCACACCACACACGTGGTGAAAAGGGCCCAACAACGCCTGTATTTCCTCAGGCGTCTGAAGAAATTCAGCATGGGCCCCCGCATCCTGAGAACCTTCTACACCGGCACAATCGAGAGTGTTCTTACAGGGTGTATCACCGCCTGGTACGGGAACTGTACCGCATCCGAGTGCAGAGCGCTTCAAAGGGTGGTGCGGACGGCCCAGTATATCGTCTGGATATATACATCAAGCGGTGCGTGGCCAAGGCCAAACGCATCATAAAAGACAATGCCCACCCCAGCCACGAACTGTGCTCACTTTTTCCCGTCAGGCAGGCGATACCGCAGTATCAAGTGCCGCACAAACAGACTTAGAGACAGCTTGCACAGTCAGGCCATCAGGCTGCTGAACAAGGGTGTATAGCATATAACAATGTATATTTTCAATGTATATCTATCAATGTATAACTGTGATGCGATAATAAACTTGACTTGACTCTGACTGGGCCACTCCAGAAGGCGTATTTTCTTCTGTTGAAGCCATGCTGTTGTTGATTTACTTCTGTGCTTTGTGTCATTGTCCTGTTGCATCACCCATCTTCTGTTGAGCGTCAATTGGTGGACAGATGGCCTTAAGTTCTCCTGCAAAATGTCTTGGTAAACTTGGGAATTCATTTTTCCGTCGATGATAGCAATCTGTCCAGGCCCTGAGGCAGCAAAGCAGCCCCAAACCACGATGCCCCCTCCACCATACTTCACAGTCGGGATGAGGTTTTGATGTTGGTGTGCTGTGCCTTTTTGTCTCCACACATAGTGTTGTGTGTTCCTTCCAAACAACTCAACTTTTTTTTAATCAGTTTAATCTGTCCACAGAATATTTTGCCAGTAGTGCTGTGGAACATACAGGTGCACTTTTGCAAACTTCAAACGGGTATGGGTTTTTTTGGCAGCAGTGGCTTCTTCCGTGGTGTCCTCCCATGAACTCCATTCTTGTTCAGTGTTTTACATATTGTAGATTCGTCAACAGAGATGTTAGCATGTGTCAGAGATTTTTGTAAGTCTTTAGCGGACAATCTAGGATTCTTCTTCACCTCATTGAGCATTCTGCGCTGTGCTCTTGCTCTTTACAGGACGGCCACTCCTAGGGAGAGTAGCAATAGTGCTGAACTTTCTCCATTTATAGACAATTTGTCTTACCGTGGACTGATGAACATCAAGGCTTTTAGAGATACTTTTGTAACCCTTTCCAGCTTTATGCATGTCAACAATTCTTAATCGTAGGTATTCTGAGAGCTCTTTTGTGCGAGGCATGGTTCACATCAGGCAATGCTTCTTGAGAATAGCAAACTCCAAACTGGTGTGTTTTTTATAGGGCAGGGCAGCTTTAACCAACACCTCCAATCTCGTCTCATTGATTGGATTCCAGGTTGGCTGACTCCTGACTCCAATTAGCTCTTGGAGAAGTCATTAGCATAGGGGTTCACATACTGTTTCCACCCTGCACTGTGAATGTTCACATGGTGTGTTCAATAAAAACATGAAAACATATGATTGTTTGTGTGGTTTTAGTTTAAGCAGACTGTGTTTTGTCTATTGTTGTGACTTAGTGACTTTTATGACCAATTTATGCAGAAATCCAGGTAATTCCAAAGGGTTCACATACTTTTTCTTGCAACTGTACATACTTGGAAACGACTTCTGGTGGCTTCACGTTACATTGCACTTTTTCTAGAAGGAAGTTGTGAATTCTCGACTTACGAGTTGTCTGGAACGCGGCAATATTATGCACAAACGCACCCACGCACGTGCGTCATGCCTCCTCCGCGGCCCACTCATCGGGACCTCCCACGTAAACAGACGTAGCACACACCCACCCTCTCCTCTCCCCAGCTGCAAACATTGAGTCTAATGTCACCCCCCCCCCCCTCCTCCTCCTCCTCCTCCATGACCCTTTTACCGTGAGCGTCGTGGTGGGGAGTACTGGAGACTGAAGGTCAGGACTGCGGTTTCACACGACCGTATTTACTGTATGCACAGTGGTTCCCATTCCCAAACGGGGCGTAGGCGTAGGCCCCTAGGGGAACTTTGGGGGACTGCAAGGGGGTACCTGAAAATGTAAACATTAAGTGTCAGAAGAATACTAACGTACACATTCTGGATTGTTTTTCACTCAAACCGAAGTATTTGTTTGTTTGTTTGTTCAAATGTCCATGTCCACCAAATAATATGCACATACATTATTTTCATTTACATTTTTTTCCCCTCTCAAAAATGATTTGTGCTGGTGAATGGGCTACCTGTTGCAAAAATATCTTTATAGGGGGTACTTGTACAAAATAGTTTGAGAACCACTGCTGTAGAACAACCATTTCATTACATTACATAACATTGCAGTCATTTAGCAGACGCTTTTGTCCAAAGCGACTTACGAAGCAAATAGTGAGTTCAACAAAGGCAGGTAAGAGAACAACTCGTCACAAGATGTCATAAGTGCATTTCATTCATAACAAGTCTCCGAGAACTGAGCCAGTGCTCAGGTAAAAGTACAATAAATTGTCAAACAATAGAACAATATCTGACAATAACTAACCAAGCAAACCATTTACCTAGTAAGACGCTAGTAATGCTAGTAAAAAGTGATAAGAGGACGCGCTAGGTGGCAGTGACTCTGCAGTCCTGACATCCATGGGGAGTTCATTCCACCACTTTGGGGCCACAGGACAGAGAAGGGCCGCAGAGCGCAGTGGACGGATAGGGATGTAGGTCTTGACCATTGCCTGGAGGTAGGAAAGAGCCGTTTCTTTCACTGCCCTGTAGGCTAGCACCAGGGTGACTATACTATACAATGTGAGCAGCTACAGGGAGCCAGTGTAGAGCCACTGTCGATTTCAGTTTTTTGTTTGCTATATATATATATATATATATGCTTTTTTTTTTTTTGCTGTATGTTGTCAATTGTATAACTCATCATGGAATAACCACACCACAAGCACAACATGTGTGCCTTTGAAGGATGACATCACTTCCTTCCTGGCACTCGAGGCGGTACTCCTGTAACCCTTATCGGTTGCAGTTTCTTATCAACACTCCTCCTCCACGAACGTGTTGGTGACCCTGTTCAGAGGCCTACGGGAAGGCATTGACGTAGGGGAGCTTCCAGGTGAGTGGAACTTCCACCCAGGGGCGGATTTCACTAATGACTATATTGCAATGTGAAATGCCGTAATTTGGGCCAATTACACACGAGAAGGAGGAGAAATAATAAGTAGAATAATTTGTAGGATAAATACGATTGAATTACAGATTACAGAAAAAAAGGATGAAAAAATACGCCGACAGAAAGTTGAACATATATATTTTTTTATTCTTATATATAATAAATTTCTATGTACAATTTATTATTTTGTAAAGAAACAAAATGGAGAAAGCCTCGATTGCAAACAGTGTTTCATACTAAAAGGACGGGAGAAAGAGAATGTAAAAGTGCTCAAATAATATCTTGTGTGTGTGTGTCGCCATTTATTTTCCACCGCATGAAACTATATTCCAAATAGGCACACTTGGGCCTTTTCAGCTGGTCTCTGACCTCCAATGTTTCCCCATAGAGGAGGTGTTGAAACGTTGCTAATGATACCCATAGTTAGACTTGGATACACAACTGTTAACCACAACATCTTTGAGAGACTTTGGCTTCCAACACGTCGAGGTTTGTCTCCGTTCACACTCCGCGCCGCAAAAGTGGAGCAAGAGTTGTTTTGTTTTTCTTTTTACTATTGACTTTTTTTTTTATTCAGCCGTACGTCTTTCTTTTAAAGTGGCTGTCGGCTGTCACTGTTTGCAATCGTGTTCCGAGGGGCGTTAAGTTACGGAGAAAGGGGAGCGGGACATCACATTTGTTCACAACTAGACTCTGGTCATGAATGTCAGGGTTTCCGTAACCGACGGCGATGCATACATTCAAACAAAGCACAGTTAGGACAGTGTTAATTGGCCACAAGGTTACAAAAAAGGGTCTGATTGTCTGTCAGCCAGCCGTGGGAAAGACAAAGTAGGACCACATAAATAACTACAAAAAAAATAAAGAAAAATGCATCCAGTGTATGGATTCTCTCCTTTAAAATATTGGCAAGCCGCAAGCCCCCCCCCCTACCCCTCCCGCGCCAACGTAAAAAGTAATACTTTTTAAAAACAAAATCAACACAAGTCCTCTTTCTTCAAAGCAGTTGAGACAGACATGCAAATAAATGTGCAGCCTAGTTTAAAAAACCTAATCGCAAGGTTGGGTTTTCCTTGAAATGAGAGAAACACATTGATGAGTTTGGCAGATACGCACTTCATTCAGCACACGCCGAGATCAGGGGGTGGAGGAGACTTGGCGCAGTGTGTGTGTGTGTGTGTGTGTGTGTGTGTGAGAGAGAGAGAGAGAGAGTGTGTGTGTTTGTGTGTGTGGGTGGTGTGTGTGTGTGTTTGTGTGTGTTCAATAACCAGAGATTGTTGATCAAGGTGAGGGAGAGAGCGGGGGAGTTCTGGGAATTGAGATGGTTTGATGCAAGCAGATCACTTTTATGTAACACACACACACACACACACACACACACACACACACACACACACACACACACACACACACACACACACACACACACACAGCACATCTGAGTTGTAGCATCACCACGTTGAACACCACTCACATACCATCAACTGTACAGGTTGTCACGGCGATAGCGCTGGGCTTCTGTTTTCTTTTGTTTGTTGTCGCGACGATCTCCAAGCCGCCGAGGAGGAGCCGTGGTTCTTGTGTGTGTGTGTGTGAAGAGGCTTCCCTATCCTTGTGCTTTTTCATCCCGTTGCCCGGACACCAGAGAGATCTCGGCGCCAGCATCTACTCTCTGACCTCAGGTAGGATGGGGAGCGGGGGAGGGGGGCCTTTCCTTTGTTTGTGCTCGACGGGTTTTCTAACGGCGCTGTCCACCGTCGGGGGGCGGGGTCACATGATGTCGACGAAGAACTCGCAGGGGTTGCCCATGGCGTGCTGGAAGGACTGGCGGCTGGCGGTGAGCTCCGGCGGGACGATGGCCAGCTCCCTCCCCGGGGGGGCCCCGGGGGGCGTGCCGCCGCCCACAGGGCTCTTGGGGGCCAGGCGGGCCAGGCAGTACGGGGGAGGCAGCCCCGGCGGGCCGTAGGACGAGGCGTGGCTGCGATCGCTGTGGGCGCAGGATCCCGGCCCCGGGGGGGGGCCGAGGGGCCCCGTGGGGCTCAGGGGCCCTGGAGGGGGGGGGCCGTGGCTGTAGGTGAAGGACGGGTGGCTGTGCTGGGAGTGGGGGTGGCTCCGGTGGGACGGCGCGTGGCTGAGGCCGGAGCGGGCGTGGCTGTGGGCGTGGCTGTGGGCGTGGCTGGTTTGGCTGGCGGAGCGGTCACTGCCACCTCCGCGGCGGGCCGCGCGCACGCCGGGCTCCGACTCGCTGCACGTGGACCGCTGGGCCTTCTCTTGGGGCGAGGAGCGCCGGACTTTCCCGGCGCTGGGGTTGGACCCGCTACTCCTGCTTCCTGGGGACCGAGGAGGAGAAAAAGCTTTAGCAGAACCGTACAGACGGTGCAGGACAACACCACATTTCAATGACTCAGATTTGATGCAAACTACACTTCCATTGACATGACAACGATTTAGATATTATATTTAAAGGGATGATTATTTAGAGAACAATATTTTATTTGAACGTGACGCAGTAGAACTATCGCATCCTATGGCTGGGGTCAGGGCGAGCCCAGACCTGAATTCAATATGTGATCCAGAACTAATGCTCTCGAGGACAGGATGAATTCCTTACCCCTTGTTTGTTGTTGCCAACAACTTGTGCTGATTATACTATAATATCATGACATGGTTTTAATGTAAAGCCGACAGACCTGCACCCAAGATGGCATCCCACTACAATATACACAGTACATTGATCAATAATTATTTTTAAAAAGTGCCGCAAAGACAATTGAAAGTGAGTACATCCAATTAGACACCTTGGCCTAAGGTGTGGGACTGTCTTGGCAGTTTGTGTACTTAGTTTGTGTAAATATGTTTGCAGAACTGTATCAAATGTGTACAACAACAACATGACATGACCAATTCATTGCCTCCTTATTCTTTGCAAAAAGCCTGACAGTACTGGGTAGAGTGGTGCGTGATTGCCCTCTACTGGTGAGAATGAGAACACAAGCCCTGCCAGTGAATCATCCCACATCTACATGCCTCCGTTTGGCCCCCAGCACGGTACAAAAGCATGCCTAGAAGGGAAAGACAGGCAGAATGGACCACCAGGAGAGTCACACACACACACACACACACACACACACACACACAGACAGAAAAAGACCTCAAAGCAGAAGACGCATTGAAAACAAAGCAACAAATATAATGACACTCAAACGGGAAAGGGGGCGGGATAAGAGATAAAACCCTTCAAGAAAAAATTAAGGAAAATCGACTGGAAGAACAATAAAGGAATGGAAGGCATCGAGCGGGAGGAGGAGGAGGAGGAGGGAGAAGGGGCTCGGTTGTCTTACCGGTTCCCCCCCCCAAGTGTCCTTGGACTACCTGCTCCTTCAGTCTGCCGTTGCCCAGCAGAAACACAGGGAACAACAGTGTTACTGACTCCTCCCGGCCAACGTCCTACCACCGTGACCCCCTGGACCCACCCCTAGGTATCCTACCCTCAGACCGCTCTCGCTTGGTTTTCGGAAGAACCACACTGTGTGATGAACCAGTGATCCGCGGTGGAACCCATAACACATTAAAAAACTGTTTTTATAACTCAAATGCAAAAGGAAAAAAAAGGCATGCACCGATTGTGACACTCCCACTACAAGAAACAACTGAGAATCGTATTCCATTTCAAGCAAATGGCTGGAAATCAAAACATAGTCAACACTGAGACACTCCGAGGCGCTCCTTCCCATCTCTCTCTCTCTCTCTCTCTCTCTCTCTCTCTCTCTCTCTCTCTCTCTCTCTCTCTCTCTCTCTCTCTCTCTCTCTCTCTCTCTCTCTCTCTCTCTCTCTCAAACACGGACATGGAACCACGACCCAGGACAAGACGATGCGTGACGAACGAATGCAATGACAAAGGTGATGACGACGGCGACACCAGACAAAAGACAATAGACAATATCACACACACGTCACAGAAAGGCGCCACTGCCACACTTGTTGCCACTGCCACACCGTAGCACCACACATTTACGACCCACCCCGCCCCCCCCCCCCCCCCCCCTCCACCAATGCAGATGTTCACCACAAAATATATAAAGTATATATAATATATAAAGGATATATAATATATATCCAGTACACATGCAGCTATGACACAACGCATGATCAAGCTGAACTTAAAATGTGAGGCGTACAAATGGACTGGAATGGCTTGTGATGGCACGGTTGACCGGTTTTACACACCCAGTGCTGCAGAGCTGTCCACTGCGCCACTTAAGAGGGTCAAGACTGACCTTCGACAAACACACAGCTTTAGTGGACACATACCGCATGATTTATAATGTCATCTAGCAACACAGTCAGACATAAGTAATACGGATGTAATGTTTTAGATGGGTACCGCAGTGGGACTTCATTTGCAAATATATTATATATAATAATAATGTTTCTTGATTATTTATTTCTTGATTTTGAAAATCAAAGCAATAAAACCGACAAAATCCTTTGTCGCCGAGGGCCGCCGATGGGAAAAACGTCCCAATATTTGAACAACGCTTACAAATCAACATGGCTCAACTGGAGCCTAATGAGCAGATCGGGGGAATTAAAACCAGATGAAAAGCCAGAAGGAGAACCCCCTGCCTCTGCCCCCACCACCACCACCAATGCCACCACCCTTCCCCTCTTCCCCAGCACACACATCCACACATCCCCGACTCACCCTCACTGTGCTGGCTGCCCGCGCTCCCACTGTGGAAGCTGTGGCAGGGGTCTGAGTAGCCGGGCGGGAAGCTGGGCGGGGCGGAGGGGAACGGGGGGTAAGGGAAGGGCTGGCCGCCCAGGGGCCAGGGGTTGGTGCTGGGGGGCAGTGGCGCCAGGGTGTCCTGCTCCGAGCCCCCCACGCTGGAGCCCTCGTTCAGGTTGAGGGACGCCATGTCTGAGGGAGAGAGAGGGAAAGAGAGAGAGAGAGAGAGAGAGAGGGAGAGGGAGAGGGAGACAGACAGACAGACCAACAGAGAGAGAGAGAGAGACACACACACACACACACACACACCGAGAGACACAAGCAAGAGCAAGAGACAGAGTAAGAGACAGAGAGAGAAAGAGACACACAGAGAGACAGAGAGATATTAACCTTCATTTATATTACTTATACATGCTGCATAGATGGATATTACTATAAATTATTAATATCTCATCATAATATTAGTCATAATAGTAATATCAGAGTCGTTTGATGCTACATAGACAGATAGATATATGCAGCTAGGAAAAGAGATGATAGATAGATAGATATATGTAGATAGCAAGATAGATAGATAGGCAGACCGATCAACAGACAGATCAATGCATTCACATCAACAATTCATAAGCTAGCAGTGTGGCAGTCAGTCAGGTGCGCTGGCGTACTCTGACAGAGGTCTCCGAAGGTGTAGTAACACTGCTCGGAGAAGGTGATCTTGTTGACGGTGTGTCTCAGGTAGCCGTGCTTTAGCAGGCTGCTGGCGTACTTCCTGGCGTCACGCCGGTCCTTAAAGCCCTCCACCCTGGAATACAGCCAGTCCACCACATCCGCACCTGAAACACACACACACACACACAGGTCATTGCAGTGCCCTCGCTTAGTAATGACCTACTAGCAAACGGATGCCAATGGGCTCTTTTTTATTATCAATCGTTATAGCATCCGTACAAGAACTACCAGGTTTAAGGATAGTTTTTATCCACAGGTAGTGAGCCTACTGCACTGCTAGGAGTGCTGCCACTTTCACTTTCATAACATTGTCCTTAACATTACACTATCATACTTTGCTGGACTTTCTGGACTCATCACAGCTACTGCCCTGTACTGCACTGTATTCACCATGCTGCTGCACTACTGGCACTTTAAATGCTTTTAAAGATATTTGTAAAAAAAGGATGTACATTCAACACATATCATATCACATATACATATCACATATACATATAATTGTAGTCACTTTGCTGCTCTTTTTCTGTTTATTTTTATTGTACATATTATTCTTATTTTTATGGTGTCGTTTTGGAGATGTATACTTCGGGAGGGAATGGGGAGTAAGCATTCCTATGTACCTTGTTGCAAATGGTCCAAAAAATATCTTGTATCTTGATTATTTGGTTACAGGGAACTTACAACCAGTAGACGTTTAAAAAAACATTAAAACGCTGTGGACACCGCGTGGTCTCTGTCGTCGACAGGATGGTGAATAACCACTCACCGATGATGGCGTTGGCGATGGTTATCTTCAGCCACATCCGGTCGCGAATCTCCAGGCCCGAGTCGGGAAGCTGCATCACCTTGACGATGGTCGCCATGTCCGTCTTGCTCGCCGACAGTGGCAGGTCGTCGAATTCTACGAGGAGGGGACGGAAGGCAGGAAGAAAGGAAGGAAGGGAGGAAGCAAGGAAGGGCGCAAAGGAGAGACGGGTGGATAGGAGAGAGCGGGAAAAACAAAACAACAGCAGTCACGTGGCTATGACATTACATTCTATTCTATTTGAAGTATTTTGTACGGAAGTCTGGTTTGCGGTCCAGCGAGAGGCCAAGTTAAAGGAGGAGGGCTGGTGGTGATGTGTGGCTGTGGGGTCGTGTTGTTGTTGTGTTGGGGTCGTGTTAGGGCTGTGTTTACCATAGTGTGGATAGGGGCCGGTCAGGGCCGTGGTATGGGAGATCCAGGCAGCGGGGTCGATGGGCCTCACTGGCTCAGCTGGACAAGCAAACATTCACAAAGAGAGAGACGACGCACCATTAATGCCTTTCAAGCCAAACCATGGGGTAATTTCGAAGCTACCACTCTGTACTATAAATGGGGACATTTCTAAGCCATACTCTACTACAAATGGGATGATTTCTAAGCTATACTCAATTATAAATTTGATGATTTCCAAGCTAAACCCTATATATAAATGGGGTCTACTGTATATAATAGAATGTATGCAGGTATGACGCTTTGTATGAAAGAGTCCATCAGAGACGCAACACACATGCGTTTATTCATCCATGTGATCATTCATCAATCATGATCAACTACGACGACAAGAGGCATACATCCTCTAGTTTGGGTATTGAAGGCCTCACCGCGGGGGATGGTGAAGTAGCTCCGGGGGGAGGGGTCCCAGCACTTGGCAACCGTGAGACTAATGGGACTGCGGAGGAAGCACAAAGGCAACATTAATATCATACCATGAAACATGCTGTAGGTAAAGATTCCAGAGTTGTCATGAGACAGAGCAGAAAAGTGTATACGATTTTTAAAACTAAACACCCCGTCCCTTACGCTTCACCGCCGTTGTGTTGCATTTCACACAACCTGTGATCGACAGGCAAGATGGATTCCCTTCACCCATCAGGGAAGAGATACACTGATTGGTCGGATCAGTCTTAAATCTAAGTGGGCTCATACAGAGGCAGGCGCAAGTCACCTCGAAACCGATATTCTCACAGTGGCAGGCGGTTATGACGTTTCTAACTAATTATACTCAAATGCTATTGCCAAAGTTATAGCTCTTAAATCCTACCCACGGCACCATTTAACCTGACCACTTTGCTTATTGCTATTTGTCGTGCAGCCGGGCGCCAACAGACAGCCAAGTTGCAACCATGTCCTTGCATCTCCACAGGGTCAAGTGCACTGCATCGGCACTGCAGCCAACTGCGCTGATTCTCCTCGTTCAACCGCACGAGGCCGACGGAGCGACGGGTGACATTAACCTAATCCAGATTTTGGAGATTCCACGCGGATATTACCAGTCGATGGGATTTCCCTCACGAATACGTTCTGGTGTGATTTTAGCAATCCTCATGGTGCACTCTTTCACACAAAACAGCAATTAAAAATACTAATTATTTAAAAACTAAACAAAATAAGAAGATTTAGATGACCAAATATGAGTATATATATATATATATATATATATATATATATATATATATATATATATATATATATATATATATATATATATATATATATATACATACGTATATATATATATATATACGTATATATATATATATATATATATATATATGTGTATAATATATATATATACAGTATATATATATATATATCATGTAGAAATATTGAATATATTGACCTATAGTGACCTATGAGACATATTGCAGTAGCCCTATGTACGAACAGTGCAAAATAAGAGATACATCCAAACTAAGGTGCGGTGGGAGGTAAACAGGTAACCAGTGGCTGGTCAGTAACACTGACCCTCTGTTCTCTGCTCTACTTTCTGAAGGCTCACCCGGTTTTAGACACGATCTCCCTCAGGATCCGGACCGCGTCGTCGTTGCTCATGTTCTCAAAGTTCACATCGTTCACCTGCTCAAATCAGACACAGATACGTTTACATTAGAAACTTGTATTCTTTCTGAACACACACACACACACACACATACACACACACGGTACACACACACGGTACACACACAGTAAACACACGGTAAACACACGGTACACACACGGTACACACGGTACACACACACACACAAGCTACTCTCTGCGGTGCTGTTGGGCCTCTGGGGAGCTTATAAAAACCCCAACGTAGACTTCACACAGTAGAACTTAAATTAGAGAGAGAGAGAGAGAGACCAATAAGGAAACAGTCACTCCGGGTGTTGGAGGGGGGGTGGGGGGTGTGGCCAATCAGAAGAGCCACGCAGAGATCAAAGCCCGGCACCAGCAGGGAGAGAACAGAGACCAGCTTCCATTAGAGACGACAGCTTGGGGAATAGCTCTTTCTACAGCATCAGCAACAAGCCAGGCAGGGGGAAATACACCGGTCATTCCTATTAGTGTGCGAGTACGAGTTATATTCAAAATGTCCGATTGAGAACCAAAGTGGGGGCTTTTACTTTCCCAGAAAATATAACTGGAAAGAAAAATCGTGCTGAATGAACTGACTTGCCCATAGTGTTTGTGTATACATGTTTATATATGTATAAATATATTTTATGAGCAATGTTTAAGTAGCACTGACAAATTCCTAATAAAATGCACCACAAACCCTGGCTCCTGATTGCTTGGGCTGTACAGCTACACACATTTCCTGTTGTCTCAGCAGCACTTCCACTTTACTAGCTGCTGCTAAACCGATTGAAGGCTTTCATCGCCGTCCATACTCACTTTGGATGAAAGCATCTATTAACTAAATGACAAAGAGTAATGACCACAAACTTGATCCCTGATCTCTCATAATGGATTATGTTAGGTACGTGAATACGCTTGTATATATAATCTATCACGCATATAAAACTACTTAATAATTGTCATTAGAAATGGCTAGAGAGAATGGTGTAATAAAAAAAATAATAAAAAAAACAAGGGGGAAATAATAAATATATAATATACGGCAGCATATAAGCAGCAGCAGGTCATCGGCTTTACCTAAATGGTAATTGGACTGCATTTTTATAGTGCTTTTAACTAACGGGCCTTTTAAGTAATGCCTCACATTCACCCATTCATACACCGACGGCGGTGTCATCCATGCAAGGAGACAGCCAGCTGGTCAGCAGCAGTTAGGGTTAGGGTGTCTTGCTCAGGGGCACCTCCACACTCGGCTAGGACGAGGAGGGGGGGGGGGGTACCCCAAATTGACCCGCTGCCTACCTGCAGTAGCATGTCCCCGGGCTCTATCCTGCCGTCCGCGGCCACCGCTCCGCCCTTCATGATGGAGCCGATGTAGATACCACCGTCCCCCCGGTCGTTGCTCTGGCCCACGATGCTGATACCCAGAAAGTTGTATTTCTCTGTCGGGAGGAGGAGGAGGAGGAGGAGGAGGAGGAGGAAGGGGGTGAGGCTTCAGTGGGTGTAAAGTGAATAGATGGATGGAGGATGCTTGTTTGGGAAGCCTTCAGGGGTCCGTGGGGATAACTGTGTGTATGTGTTACAGGACCAGGGGGGGTCGTCACCTCTGACTAAACAAACAAGCTGGACACAGACCATGAGGTCAACGAAAAGGGCATCAGGAGACATGGCTGCTCAGGAGTCAGAGCTGTTAGCAAACACTTCCTAACTCAAGAGGAGGGAGGAGCTTAGCGACAGGTGAATTGCGTTTTATATCCGGACAACAAACACACACACACGATATGTTACGGCATATATCAAAAAGAAAAGATATGTACAGGGGAAAAACTACATCCAATAAAATACAGGACATTTTGAGTCCAGGGTAAAGGGAAAAAAAAAATTCCTTGACAAATAATAAAAAAGAGGGACATTCTAGGGATGGCATGGGGATGCCCTATTTCCCGGATAGTGTACCCGTGTGTGTCTATAAACAACACGCCCCCAACTCATACCCATGTTCAGCGTCACGGTGATGATGTTCAGGCTCATGGTGGAGTCTGTGATGCTGCTGAACGACGAGGACTGGAGAGGAGACAGGACACAGGGGTAAAGGGACATTGCATTCTGTGTTTGTGTAGCGATGGCTGGAGAGCACAAGCTTCTGTCGGGTGTCCACCGTGTGTATATTACCATTATTAGACACTTGATTGTTCTTTTTATTGTTTATTACAGTATAGTGGTGTAGTAGATAGTATAGTAGGTAGTATATAGTATATAGTGTTGTTTATCGTATAGTATAGTATATTATAGTGTAGTATTTTCACTGATGTGTATAACGCCAACGCAATACGTGTATAAATATATACAGTTGTTATATTGGACATTTAAAAAAAAAAATTCATTTGTTTAGCTTATTTTTTTAAATAATTTATATTTTTCAAATTGTTGTTTGTAAGAGTGTCCTGAGGATTGCCAGACTATTTTGTTGTACTTGTACAATGACAATGAAGGAATTCAGACGTTTGATCTGATATAGTTTAGTATTGTTGTTGAAATTCCGAATGCGGGAGTGAATGGGGGAGTAAGCATTCCATTGTACTAAAATATACAATGGAACGCTTAAAACTAAAATAATAAAGAATCTTGCATCTTGAAGCCACACACCGTGGCAGGCCATTCTAGGCCATTAGACACACATTGGTCGTCAAGATGTCATTCATCTCTTGCATGCTCTTTGATATCGATCATGTGTCAGCGAGTGATCGTGTGTGGACGTCAGAGGAGGGTGCACTCCGACCGGCGGCTCACCCGGTCTATTTTTGCCACTTTTTGCCTCCGTCGGCGACGCTTGTGTCTGCGCATCAGCTGTGAGGAGGAGCTCTGCTCCGTGGAGCTGCTCAGTCTGCGACGAGGGCCCGGTGACATCACACGAGAGGGTGAGACCAGAAGGAAGGAAGGTCAGGAAGGAAGGAAACGGGTCATTTTCCCCACACCCCACACCGCCACGCGGGCCAACAATAACAGGGACGTTCATTGTCAGGAAATACCTGCTGGCGTCTTCGTCCTCCTCGCTGTCCACGAAGGAGCTGGACTCCAGCTCGCTGCTCATGACCGAGGCGCTGTCGTAGCCCATGGCCGAGTCCCGGGCCGTCCGCTCCGACTTGGCGTGCCCGTTGATGCGGGGGACTGAGGGGGAGAGGGAGAGACAGCTGTCAGACTGCCCCTTCTCAGACCAGAGATAGAGGAGGAGGATGAGGATGAGGATGAGGATGAGGATGAGGATGATGGCTATTTTATTTAAGTGCGAACCATAAAAATGTATTAATTTCATGAATTAATTTCCATTGCAAATAGATTTTGAAATACAATTAAGAATTACACATAAATAAAAGACAAAGACAGAGGAAAAAACGAATAAAAAATAAGAATGCATCAAATGAATTACAATGTAGTATTCAGAATGACATTATGTCTTCAGTATAAACGATACAACAGTCATTTACAACCCATATTTAAGAGGTGCTACCCAGCTGACCTCTTTTTGTGTAAACACACGCGCAGAGTGTCAACTATGCTAATCAACAATGCTAATCAACAATGCTAATCATAGCCGCCTCGTCGTTCTTCCCACATGACATGTTTTGCTGCTCATCTGCATATTACGTACAGGGCCGGGGGGGCGGGGCGGCCTCGGGGTGACAGCGGATTCGCCGGAAGGAAGCTCTCGTGCGGCGCCGGAGGGGGCGTGGCAGAGAGCGCGTACTTGGCCGCCGGGAGCGCGTGAAACATTCCAGCAGCAACGCGGCAGTTCCCATCGCTCACCAGTAACCACCACTTGAGACGAGCGGTTTGTTTCAGACTAAACTACAATAACAACACCAAAAAAAAAAGAATGCCCGAACTGCATATATGCGCACACACACACACACACACACACACACACACACACACACACACACACACACACACACACACACACACACACACACACACACACACACACACACACACACACACGGGGATCTCGGGTTCCCGTCGCCTCAGTGTTCTGACACACTCCGAGAGACTTAACTCTTGACTAACTTATATCTTTCAACGGGTGGTGAAGGTCCGCCCGCTATCTAAACGATGTCATAACAAAAACGACGCTACGCTAAACTTGACAAACACAGATTAGACAGTGAAGCCATGCTCATCGTGTTAAAGTAGCAAACTAAAACTAAAAGGTAAATGAAAAAACTTAATCATTTGGCTGAATAGACGTCCTGTGCTGCATGGTGTCCAAAACAAAAGCAGTGAGATGATATTATAACTAGAATATACTACCAACACATTGTATCTTGGTGCATTTCATATAAAGAAGCTGCACAGCCCTTCCAACAGCGTTTTAACTTCTGGTTTGTATAACATCTAGCATGGTTTATCCACATCAGACTGCAGATTATCAGATCAGAAAGTATGACCGGTAAATCATAAACCAGGCCCTCAAATGATACAATATATTCAATACATGACATCACCTCCATTTATATAAAAAAAAACCCTCACAATAACATGAACTATGTTATTATGAATTAAACAAACACAAAAAAAGCACTATATTGATCACGGTCCTACATAGCAAAAAGCAAACTCTGGAGTTAACCCACCGTGAATGTCAGAGCATGATGGTAGCATATGTATTATAATCATTAACATGTAAGCTACACTAACAAAACAGCAAATTCCCTCATCTCCTCTCTCTCTGTGTCTCGGTGTCTCTCTCTCACCACAGCCACAGCATACGCAGCAGTGCCCTTTATCCAACACACACACACAGAAAGTGAGCAATGTGGGAGTGTGGGGAAGGTATTACCTCCCTCCCTCCCCTCTTCCTGCGGCGAGGCCATCAGATATGGTATATCTGATAATCCGTCTCCGACCGAGCACATGATGGAGAGACCCAGAGATGTGTACCACGGGCTGACAGGGAGACTCCTGTGTGATTTGTTTGATTGAAATGATAAATAAACCATTCCAAAAAATAGATATATTATAAGATATTGTAAGCGATAAAAAAAAAAAGCATAAAAAAAATCCACCGCTAAATTATTGTACATTTTACTTATTTTCTTATTCCTTTGTGCCATTCAGAACCACAACTCTGAACATGAGACGACGATGTGTTATACCTGTTTATATACCTAGAAGACTGTTTTGACATCTCATTTAACCACTGTACATTGTATATTACCATGCACTTTACTGTAGCATTTGCACTCTGGTTAGACGCCAAATTATTTTCGCTGTACTTGCTACTTTGCTGTGCAATGACAATACATTTGAATCTAATCTAATCGAATGTGAGCCAACTAATTAACTAAACACTACATTGTGACCGCATGGCCAGGAGAGTTTTAGGAGTCAAACTTGGGTTAAAAAAATGTTCTTAAAATGTTTAAAAAAGGTTACGGTTACAAAAAAATGAAACCGGCCCTGCGGCCCCCTGAACCAAACCCTGCCCCCCCCCCCCCAACACACACCTACACCCCCTCACCTCACACACTGCCCTCAGGGTCTACACCTGCCAGCCCTCTGCATCCTGTCAAACCACCGCTGCATTATTTATCCTCCCCCCCCCCCAGACAGGCACCACAGAAAGGAGAGAACGGGTGTGTGTGTGTGTGTGTGTGTGT
>CM051013.1:5000006-5007506 GCA_027704905.1 Muraenolepis orangiensis | reverse complement strand
GGCAATAGTAACGTTCCAGCTATTTACACAGAGAGAGAGAGAGAGAGAGAGAGAGAGAGAGAGAGAGAGAGAGAGAGAGAGAGAGAGAGAGAGAGAGAGAGAGAGAGAGGAAGCGAGAGGTAGAGAGAGAAAGAAAGCGAGAGGTAGAGGGAGAGAGGAAGAGAGAGAGAGAGAGAGAGAGAGAGAGAGAGAGAGGAATACAGAATTAATTTCAGGCAGAGTGGACGTCCGCTACAGACAAATCCGTCCATGCCGTTTTACTCTGAGAGAAAAGCCTCCTTGGTCTGCCCTCACAGAGGAGGGAGGAAGAAAGGGAGAGCCAGAGCGGAGGAGGGGAGGAAGGGGGAGGGTGGAAATGTAGAGCCCAGGGTGTGGGGGGCAGGGGGGGGGGGGGGGGGGTGCGGGGGGGGGTCGAGGGTGTGTGGAAGTGACGCCAGCCAAGGCAAAGAAAGTCATCACAATCTATTTTATGTATTTATTCTGAGCCACAAGGGGGCAGCAGTCACGGCGCCACGGCGCAAGCAGGCAGGAACAATAAAACGATCAGGCCGGCTGACAGCCAGCAGCAGGCGGCCGCCCGCAGAGGGCAAGAGTGAGTCGAGTCGGGATGTCAGACGCTGGATAAAGAGAGATACCGGGCGGACATGACAGATTGCGTGTTCTCAATATAGAGAGAGCCCCCCCCCCCCCCCCGTTCATATTTGCCCCGGTGGTGCAGTAATAGAAACAGACCCCACCAGCCAGCAAACCTCCCCCACCCACACCCCCCCAACCTCCCATACTTTCTTACATCGCTTCTCCCCTCCACCACTCCCGCTATATTTAGGGAGTGGTGTATATACTTCCCCCCCCCCCCCCCCCCCTAGCATGAGTATCGATCAAACCCTTCTCTGTTCCGTTTTGTTTTGGAAGCCAACATCTGGCGCTGAATAATGTCATTATGGTCGGTGGTGGTGTACTGAGGTGAGGTCTTGGAATCCTCTGACAAATAACGGACACCAGTCAATCATTAATAGCTCCACAAATACAAGGCTTTGGACACACCACCCTGGGCTCCACGGAGAGAGAGAGAGAGAGAGAGAGAGAGAGAGAGAGAGAGAGAGAGAGAGAGAGAGAGAGAGAGAGAGAGAGAGAGAGAGAGAGAGAGAGAGAGAGAGAGAGAGAGATAACACACACGTGGATCGTATACAGTCAGGTGTGAGTCGTGTGCGCAAGCGTCGTCCGTCCAGAGCGACGGCAGGATGAAAACAGATGACAGAAACACAATGACATGTTGACGCTATCGTGGCGCTATTTGTAGACATGCGGCTCTCGGGGAGGACGCATCCACGCATATATATATATATATATATATATATATATATATATATATATATATATATATATACGAATGCTTACACAGATGAGCAGACTGATGCATCCTTGACATGCAGCTGCAGCTCACACACACACACACACACACACACACACACACACACACACACACACACACACACACACACACACACACACACACACACACACACACACACACACACACACACACACACACACACACACACACACACACGGTGGTTCATGGAAACACAGATGCAAAAACAAGGAAAGAACACACACACACACACATGCCCACATGAACGTACATGACCCTACGGACATACACACACGTGCCCACACGCAAAGCCCCCCACACACACACACACACACACACACCACACACACACACACACACACACACACACACACACACACACACACACACACACACACACGGCTGTACAGCACAATCCAACCCTATATACACACACACACACACACACACATACGCCCAGGCATACATACACCCACACATGCATGAACGTACATAGCCAAATCCTATGGAGACACACACACACAAATACACAGACATACAGTACACACAAGCACATGAACGTACATATTCAAACCCTATGGACATACGCACACACACACAAACAAACACACACACACACACACACACATCCAGGCATACATACCACAGCCAGACCCCTGAGTGGGGTAAATCTCTCTGATGAGCTGTCCAGATTCTGATCAGCACATATGGCACGCAGTGAACAGGGAGGTCAGCAGGTGGAGCAGGTCTGGGAGCCTGACTGATTCCTCCCCTATGTGTGTGTGTGTGTGTGTGGTGTGTGTGTGTGTGTGTGTGTGTGTGTGTGTGTGTGTGTGTGTGTGTGTGTGTGTGTGTGTGTGTGTGTAATTGGGCATGCACATGGCGGCCGCTGAGCAGCGTGTGTGTGTGTGTGTGTGTGTGTGTGTGTGTGTGTGTGTGTGTAATTGGGCGTGCACATGGCCGCTGCTGAGAGGCGTGTGTGTGTGTGTGTGTGTGTGTGTGTGTGTGTGTGTGTGTGTGTGTGTGTGTGTGCGTGTGTAATTGGGCATGCACATGGCCGCTGCTGAGAGCGTGTGTGTGTGTGTGTGTGTCTGTGTGTGTGTGTGTGTGTGTGTCTGTGTGTGTGTCTGTGTGTGTAAATGGGTGTGCACACGCCGCCGATGAGCAGTGTGTGTGTGTGTGTGTGTGTGTGTGTGTGTGTGTGTGTGTACATACTGGAAGGAGGGGGGCCTGGAGTCCCCGATGCCGCCCGTTCTCTCCAGGGGTGGGGGCAGCTCCGGGTGGCTCTCAGTGCACTGGGACCCGCCGTCCGAGTGGGCACTCTCCGCAAGCACCAGCTGGGAGAGAGAGGTAGACCGAGTGGTGAGAGGGAGGGGGAGATAGAGAGAGTGGTAAGAGAGAGGTAGAGAGAGGGGTAAGAGAGAGAGATAGCGAGAGGTAAGAGAGAGAGAGACAAAGAAAAGTGATGGAAAGCGAGAGAGATGGAGACGGATAGAGATAGGTAGAAAGAGAGAGAAAGGGTGAGTGATGGAGAGAGAGAAAGGAAGAGAGAGACAGAAGAGAGAGAGACAGAGGGAGAGAGAGAGAGAGAGGGAGAGTGAGACATACGAGAGAGAGAGAGAGAGAGAGCGAGAGAGAGATGGAGACGGATAGAGATAGGTAGAAAGAGAGAGAAAGGGTGAGTGATGGAGAGAGAGACAGAAGAGAGAGAGAGAGAGAGCGAGAGAGAGAGAGAGAGAGAGAGAGAGAGAGAGAGAGAGAGAGAGAGAGAGAGAGAGAGAGAGAGAGAGAGAGAGAGAGAGAGAGAGAGAGAGAGAGAGAGAGAGAGAGCAGGGTGGACAATACAGAATAATAACACTTTAATTGGCTGGTGGCCCATTGAGATCCACACAAACAACAACACAAAACAACAGCTCCCACATGAGCCACCGGACAACTGAGCACATCCACTGTGTAGGAACCTTGCTTTTTTTAGAATAAGTTTAACTATTAGCAACCTAGAAGTGTTTCCCCTAGGATTTGGGGAAACACTTGGTGTGGACAGTGTTGTTACATGGGGCGTGTCACATGGTGTCGACAGTGTTGTCACAGGGGGCGTGTCACGTGTCACATGGTGTCGACAATGTTGTCACAGGGGGCGTGTCACGTGTCACGTGGTATTGACAGTTAGGCGGTTGTCGGTAATGGTGCATATCTCGACACTGAGCTGAAATCAAGCGAGTGTACATATATTAGGACAATAAATATGAACAATATATATGGATAATGACAATGGATAATATTGATCCATTGCCTTGGGCGCCCCTACAAAGACACTGTAAGAATATGTTTACAACCTGATATTATTAACGGGAGATCTCACCGAGCAGGTAGATGCATACAGATGATTTCCCTCGGCTAGAACCGCAGCTTACAGATACGTGCAAATAAATAAACCACCAGAAGTTACACTCCCATCCCCCTTGTGCATCCCAAACAATATCTAACAGTCCCACAATATTAATATGATATCCATCCATCGACCCAACCTCCAGCGGTACCCTAAACCACTTTTAAATGGAGGAAAACACGCAAAAAAGAATGGACGAATCATACAATAACAAGTTGTTTTTTTCTGTTAATTTTCAGCCTAATGAAATAGAAGGTATAGGAAGACAGGTCTCCCCCTGGGAGAGATTCCACGACAGCAGGGATCATTAAGGAACTAATTAAGATATATTTTACACTTCAGCCAACTGTGTCGCTGTGCCCGTAATTGGAAGCTAGTGCATCTCGTTGTTCTAATTAACTCTTTGCCTCTGCCAGTGCGCCTTGGTTACCGGCAGGTGTTGGATGCTGATTGTCCACCTCGCTATACACGTACAGTATACCTCGGTCTGGACGAGCTATACGTGAACATTTCACATTTCACTGACTTTTCACTGTGAATACAGTTCTCATAAAGTGAGACGTCTCAAATGAATCTCAACCAAAATGACTTCTCTTACTATAATTGGAAGGACTGGGCTGCTTTTCTCCACAAGCGTCCGTCCGATCCACTTCACACTAGTGTGGGTGTATGGAGCGAGGACCCGAGGAGGAGGTGCAGTGTTGAGTGCTAAGTTGTGTGTGGAAGCGGGGTTCTCGAGCAAGGCTGCAAGCCGCCACACCGGAAGCTTAGCGATAATCAGGAGACGGACCCGAGGTTATTTTTTCCCCCCATCTGTTTGTTTGTCTGTTAGCAAGATAACTCAAAAGTTATGTTTCGGAATTGGACTAAACTTGGCAGTTAGATTACGTATGGGCCAGGGAACAGTTGATTTGATTTTGGTACAGATCCGGGTCCGAATCCGGATCCAGGGGACATTTAGGTGTGGCAGAAGTATGTGCTCTACTGAGTGGCCTCTGGTTAGGTCACACTATCGCTAAATGAATATAGGCAAGAAAAGAAAAATGCACTGCCGATCTCTGACCACATTCTGACCCGCCAATAGAGAACTGGACAAGCAGGAATGCCAGTGAAGCACTAATATCAACATCTGGAATAGGAACTGCTAACTACGGTGCACCGTGCACGGAAACACGCTCACAGTGGAATAAAGGCACGCAGCGCCACCTGTCAAAGTAATTAATTTACCGCTGCCCTGGGCCTACACACACACACACACACACACACACACACACACACACACAGCTGTACTCCATAACCTGGATGCATTGAACACGCCGCAGAGATGCGGTGTAAATCACTGTTTACGTCGGCCCTACGGGCGTTTTTACGGCTGGTCTTAAGTAACGGCTACCACCACTATGAAACTATAACATTTTATAGTGCCCTCTTGTCCTGGTCTGTGTGCAACGTCAGCAGGACAAACCGTGTACCGCTTCCACGCTTCCAGAGGTGAAGCTTTACCTTTTACAATATTTTTCGGAGACTATTAGCAACGAATGTTTGATATTTTTTGTGAGGTAAATGACTAACATATTGCATTTGGTTTGTTAATGATAATTTTTATGTCATGTCGTTATGGCACTAGTGTGAAGCAACACTACAGCGGCTACACAGTGGCCCTACTGTACACCTAGGTGGAAACCAGGCTAGAAAATGTGTATTGCTATAAATAACACCAACATTGAGCACTGGCCACTGTGCCACTCAATAAGTCACGTCACGAGTCAAACGTAGTGAAGAGGCTGAGTGTAGGCGTCGCGTGGATCGCATTCACATCAACACCCCCTATTAGAGAGCCCCTATTACAACATACGGTTAGCCGGTAGCAGGCTAGCGCAACCAGAGGACGGTCCACCTCACTTACCCATGACACCACTCTGCCGTTGAAGCAGGGCAGCTTGGCGTTGTCATCGGAAATCTCCTCTTTGACAACCCTGGAGGAGGAGGAGGAGGAGGAGGAGGAGGAGGAGGAGGGAGGAGGAGGAGGAGGAGGAGAGAGAGAGATGTGGAGGAGATGTCAAGGAGTCAGTTTACAAATATGACCATTGTAACCATAAGACACTTCACTGCCCTGCACTGGTCAAGGACAAGGACACTGACATAATGAAATGTGAAAAGTAATCTGTGCCTTAGTCTACATTAGCCTACATCAGGGCAGTATAGTGTGGTGGTGTCATTGATTGATGCCAGGTCATCCGTCTATTGTGGCCTTGACTGTTTGATTCTGTTGAAGAAGACGGTTGAAGCACAAGCGTAGGCTTGACCACAATTTATTCATGTATGTATTGCTGCATTGTGGTCAGTAAACATGCAACCATAATGAATAATCCATAACCACAGACTGTCAAGCAGAGACAGACAGATAGACAGATTGACAGATTGACAGATTGACAGATGGATGGATACTGTAGTAATATATAGAGTTCATGCGCATGCAGCCCATCTATATCCCCCCAGTCTGTTTTTAAGAGCACACTTTCACGGTTATGTGTGTGTGTGTGTTTGTGTGTCTTTTCCTCTGAATTTGTAAACATGGAAGTCATTTTGTGGCGTGTGAAAGTCGGTGTGATGTGGTAAAGCGGCGAGACAGCAGGGCACACTCACTCCGTGTATTAATAGAGAGATCTTGTGAAGCCTGCCTGCCTGTGTTCGTCCCCGCTGTAAATTCCCAACTGAAATACCTCCCAGTTAACCTTTGACCCCCTGGGACACAGTTCAGCAGTAACTGGTCACCACACCTGCTAGACTCATGTCACATGGATCAGGCGGGTGGTAGAGGAGCTGAGTAACACCTCGCAGTGTCGCAAGGTGGGGGGGGGGGGGGGCGGGGGCGGGGGGTAGCAAGTGCACATGCACGGCACAGACAGACAGACAGACAGACAGACACACACACACACACCCACCCACCCACACCCAAGCACGCACAGTCAGACATACACACACATACACAGTCAGACACACACCCACATACACAGACACACACATGAACACGCACAAGCAAGCACACACACACACAACACACACATACGCACACACACACACACAGTCAGACATACATACACACACACACACACACACACACACACACATAAAAGCATGCAGAGTCAAAAACACACACACATACACGTGCACAGTCAGACACACACCCACATACACGTGCGCAGTCAGACACACACCCACATACACAGACACACACATGAACAAGCACAAGCAAGCACACACACACACACACGCGCACACAGTTATAGATTATAGTGCAGTGCAGTCTGCAATCACGCCTGTGTGCCGGCCTGTGTGTTTTTGTCATTTTCTGCTACATTGCAATGGAGTCCCCCAGTATTGGCTATGTGTCAAGCCTTTTTCTGAGCCTGAATGGAGATCTTGTGTTGGCCAGCAGACTTTGAACACGAAAGCCCATGAAACAGAGAAGACGCATGAGCGCCACGACAGCGACGCCTAAGAAGGTTTTACGCAGCGGCGTGTGTAACCAAGGCTGTACTGAACCCCCACCCTTACATCCACACACACACCTCAGCAACTCTCGTTCGGCAGAACTTTTTCCCCCTGCTACGGAAAAAATGGCCAAGCCTGGCTCGGTCCACATGACTACGGGAATTGGGTTTGGACTGGGAGCAGTGAGCAGAGATAACACAGCCCTGTGGTCTAGAATGGCCACAGAGGCCGCTGCTGTGGCCCT
>CM051013.1:4952506-4997506 GCA_027704905.1 Muraenolepis orangiensis | reverse complement strand
TTGCATGAGGTGCATTGCTGTTGCCGTTCGTATGTGGAGAGAGAGGGGGGGGCAGAGATCCAGCTCAGTTATCCCTGGCTAGGAGGGGGAAAAAAATGAAAGGCTGGTTGCTCTCAGCAGGGGGTCTACCACAGAAACCCCTCCACTGGCTGCTCATTTACATTTCAAACACCGTCTATAACTGCAAGGGATTTGATGTTTTCCCTCTCTGCTCGACAGTCTTACGCCTCACCCGGGCTACTAATTCTTCACCAGCCATACCGCCGTAGCGCATTAGCCGTGTATATATACACACCCTGCATAGCTAACACCGAAAGGCCCGGTATCCATGGCGATTTTTCGCTTTGGCCTCCCTATTTCGACGGCTTTTCGGGGCTTGATATACCATGAGGCGTTTTTTGGAAGCTGCTGGCGCAATCACAAGGATGCTCTCACACAGAGAGCGGTCTGTCTTTGCTGTGTTGTGTTGTGTTGTGTCTATTCCAACCTGAGAACACCAACAATGTGAACACAACACAGCCACACAACACACAAGTTGGTAGCGCCATATGCCGTCCCTGGCTCTTTAAACCAAAAAAAATGAAAGCAGCTTTGAGGACCGTCCAAACGGGAGCCCCGTCACGTACCACCGGGCCCCCGCCGTCGACGCCAACGCTCGAATATTCTTCTGGCAGACGTAGAGTCGATGTCATCACCGCCACACCATGCAGAGGTCTGAGAGCAAACATGCCTTGTTTGACAGCGTAATCTTGCCTGTCGATCACCCGAAGGCCGGGTGTGTGAGGGACAGGAAGTCAGGGCCGAAGAGTACGAAAACCAAAAACCAAAGAGCGAGGCACCAGGAAGAACCCCCTCGCAAGGTCACCGCAGTCCAGTTGCTCTGTAGCCGTCACCCTCGACCCTCTGCACGTTTCCATTCCATACGGACTACGGCCGTATAGGCCATAATGTATTGTAACACGTATGGGTGAGTGTGTGGGTGGGTGACAGAGAGCAAGAGTGGGCGAGCAAGAGCAGAAAGAGAGAGAGAGAGAGGGAGGGCAAGTGAGACATCAGATTGGAATGAGAAACGCACATTGACATAAATACGCCTCCCCCAGCGATAGGCTTGGTACAATAGGTTCAGTTTTTACAACCATGACCTCATACCCACTCACTGACATTACTGACAATGGAGTACATGAAATTCTCCTTGGGCTGCAGCTATTCATAATTTTTTACTTTCAACCCTGTTTTACTGTCTATAACGTGTTATTAACAGTATATTATTATCGAATCAGGTCATTCTATGGTGTGAACAACAAGCCTAGTATAAAACAAGTGCACCCAGCTGAATAGAAACTAAAAGGTCAAGATCATAATGATGAAGATACCATACCACCATCACCACCTCACTTATAGTCCACAGTGCTCTGCAACTGTGCCCAGGCACTGTTGTGTTGTACGGTTGTTATGGCCATAACGAATACCATACCATAGCGAAAACATTGGAGTGAATGAGGCTAAAGGTGTTTGAACGCCATGAGGCCTGAATGAGTTTACCTGTTTGGACAAGTCCTATACGCGTTAGGACGGACACACTCTGTTCTTTTTGGCTCTTTTGGGGGGCTATTTAAGTTGCTTAAAACTAGGGACAATTAAGCATTGTGTGTATATATGTGTGTGTGTGTTTGCCATGTGACGAAAGAGCAGGACTCTTGTGAAAGCTGATCACGTTCAGTTAATCTAAAAGGACTGACCCCCTTTACCTGAAGGTAAACTAAGGAGACCGTGGACTTGATCTCTAGTGAGTGCTTTGTCAATAGTTGTGACATCTGCATGCGTCCTTCATGTGTATTTACATTTGTGTGTGTGTGTGTGTGTGTGTGTGTGTGTGTGTGTGTGTGTGTGTGTGTGTGTGTGTGTGTGTGTGTGTGTGTGTGTGTGTGTGTGTGTGTGTGTGTGTGTGTGTGTGTGTGTGTGTGTGCGTGTGTGTGCGTGTGTGGAATTTACGCGTGGACACAAAAGGGCCTGTTTTTCTCATTTGCATAAAAGGTAAAGGTGAGTCAGAGCTGTCAAGAGAGGAGCTGCCTCGATAGATAAAGAGAGAGAGAGAGATGATATGGGGGTCTGTTGTTTGACTTGAAACGTCTTCTCCCAAAATGCGCACAGCACTATAGGTGGACATCCTATATGATAATGAACAGGTGCCCAAATGCATGGACACATCATATACTAGTTTGGCCAGGTTACACTTGTCTGTTGACCCATCTCGGTCGTCTGATGTGGCTATTAATATACCCCAGCAATAACGCATTAATTACACACATTTGCACATTTTAACAGTAGCGAGGCACACACACACATATATATATATAAATATATGGGAAAAAAATAATGGTGGTCCTATTATTATAGAGCCACTTACCCGAAATCCTGGTCCATGGATTTGAAGAAGAATTTGTAGCTGTTGACCGGGCGATTGTTGAGGACATTTTTAAAATCCGCTAAGGTGACTTTCTCGGGGGAGACGGACAATTTGACCAGATAGGGAGTCTCCTCCTCGTCTATGTGGTATATGATCTTAGTCTCCGCCATGAGAGTGAGGCTGCGGGACACTCATTGACACACGGGAATAGGAACAAGGGGGTCGGCGGCGCAATACAACAACCAGGCCCTGCTACGTTACGAGCTACCCATAACATAACACCATAACACCGCGACAGCTACTAACTAACAAACACGTTACACTGGGGCGGTCTCCAACGCCGTGTTAACATACGCAGAGCGAAAAACACACAGACATAATCGCGTTGAAAGTGTACACCACCACCCACCCCCCCCACCGGCTTTGCTCGGACAGTGTGTCGGTACTACGGTGGCTGTCTGTTGTCTCGGCACTAAAACAGGAAGGGACAGTCCACACATCCTTTTTGCGATATGGAGTTTGGAATATTGCTATTTTTTTTTTTTTTTCTTCCAACGGGAGGCGATACGCGAGTCAGCAGCGCCATCTAGTGGCGCGTCGTGGCTACTGCACATGCCTGTTTGTATTTACAGCGTTATAGACGCATAACAAAGACACATTATATATATATATATATATATCAGTGGCGAACCGTGTCTATCACAACTGGACCTTCTGTAGCCCGTAACTTAACGTTTTATTTAACGTAACTTCCAAAACAGCGATCAATAATCACCAAATGTCTCTTGCATATATATATAGATATATATATTTTTTAATAATTAATATACTATTTTGTCTCAACCAGCTTCATTAAAACATTCATCACCAATATTATTTGTCAACCACTTTGTTGCGCCGATTCTGTCTTGGCTGCACTAGCCATAAACATCAATACCGCCCCCTGGTGTTTGTGAGAATACATTACGTATATTTTTTGTTATGTTGGCCACAAACCCCGTACTGACCGACACAGGGCAGTTTAATTGAAACTTTTAAGATAACCATGCAGTGACTACTGCATACTATAGAGAAGAATGGTAAAATAACATTGTTTCAAGCTGAAATCATTCAAGATCAAGGTTAAACTAGGGGTTTTATTAGGCAGTTTGGAAACAGAAGATCAGATGAAACCACGACTTCTTCTTCTTCTTCTTCTTCTTCTTCTTCTTCTTCTTCTTCTTCTTCTTCTTCTTCTTCTTCGTCACCTCCACAGTCTCCTGTTCAGTAATAATAAATGAGGGACACTAACGATCAATCTACAGCAAAACTACCCCACATATATGTCCTCACAAGGCAGTACTTTGTAGCTCATACTGGGGAATAACAGAAAGCTGTGTTACTGTGTAGCCACATCGTGGCCTGTGTGATCCTACACTAGGATCTGGGATAACTGACCTCAGGGGAGGCTCCCATAACGTGGTCAGGAGAGCCTCCGGAGGTCTGGAGGTATTCAAGGACCTCTGAGGCGATCACGGAGCAGACCAGCAGGGTGTTCTGGGGGTCCTTCAGGAGCCTCTTCCTGCACAAGAGCACACCGGGCAAGGCCTCTTCCAGCCTCGCCTGGAGGACTGAGCGGAGCTCCAGGCCCAGTCTTTCCTGTTGAATGACCTGACCTTCAATTCCTCTATACATATTAAACAACAAGATTGACTCTATACACACATATGCCATGCATTTCACCAAATGCTAATTTTGACATGTTTTATGTACTTTATTACTTTATGTGTAAAGTGCCGAGTTCCAATTACTGGCATTCAATATATAAGGAAACCCCTGCTGGTTTTCCATACATGGATGTCACAGAGGGATCTGTTGTACTTTAGCTGTTTAAACAAATGTCATCCTGGTCTTGTTTTATAACAGAACCTAAAGCAGACCTCCTGCCCAGGGTCCTTCAGGCGCTCCAGAGTGTGTTGGAACACCAGGTCGGTCCGGTACACGGTGGCCTCTTTCTGCAGCAGCAGGTGCACTTCCTGGACAACCCTCCCGTCAAAGGCCTGGTACCGGAGGAGGTGGGACGGGGAGCGCCATATGTCCCAGCCTTTGAAGAGCTCGGCCACAATGAATCCAACGGTGATCCGCTGGATCAGAACCGTGTCCTGTTTTACAGAGGAAGACGCCTGGACTACTTAGTTTGTCTAAAGCTAAATGAGTTATATATTATAATCTGCACACGTATGCAGAGCTAGACTTGAAGTCTATCCCTGTTGTGTCTCGATGAACCTACGGGAGTGGAGACGGAGTCACACTCTCCTGCCGGAGGAGGCGGGTCTCCGGTCACGTCAGGACCACAGCTATTGTCCTTCACCGGAGAGTCGGGGTGCTGCTTCCGGGGGCCATCCAGACAGCCGCGTGGAAGAGCCCTGCAGAAGAAGATCCCACGAAACCACGACTTCTTCTTCTTCTTCTTCTTCTTCGTCACCTCCACAGTCTCCGTTCAGTAATAATAAATGAGGAACACTAACGATCAATCTACAGCTAAAATACCCCACATATATGTCCCCATAAGGCAGTACTTTGTAGCTTATACTGGGGAATAACAGAGAGCTGTGTTACTGTGTAGGACACCACATCGTGGCCTGTGGGATCCTAGAAAGATCCTAGGAAGACGCCTGGACTACTTAGTTTGTCTAAAGCTAAATTATTAGTTATATATTATATATTATATATTATATATAGATTATAATATGTACACGTATGCAGGTCCATGACTCACGTCAGGACCACAGCTATTGGTCAGCGGCCTCGACCTCAGAAGAGGACTCCTGGATGGAGGATCCATGGTCTGGTGGGCCTCCGAGATGACCTGAAGACCAATCAAATGACTAAAGGTTAGTTTTCCAACTTATACTTCATGGTCTCTTTTCCCCTTCATTACAGCCCTTGTGGTACTGTGTTTTTGAGTTTAAATGAACTAAATACATATTTGGCAGGGTCTTGGAGAAGGTGGTGAGTTAAGAACAGAAGGCATTTGGACATCAGTCCAAAAACCACATAGAAGAAGCAAAACACAACCTCCTCGCACGAGACACCAGGCGAACGGAACCCAGACTTTATAGAATCTGAAATTCATTGTGACATCACCGAACCTCTGGTGGAGGTCAAGAGGACACTTGGAGCTTTTTGACATCACACCAGTGGCGTCTCCTGCAGGCAGTCAGGTACAGAGATTATCCAAGAAGATATACTTTATAGTATAATATTTAATATTTCTTTATTTTTATATATAGTAGTTCTTACCTGTACAAGTTTGTTAGACAAGTGTGTGTGTGTGTGTGTGTGTGTGTGTGTGTGTGTGTGTGTGTGTGTGTGTGTGTGTGTGTGTGTGTGTGTGTGTGTGTGTGTGTGTGTGTGAACCAAACACTTTTTACTGGACTTTATTACCAGTACTGTACTTTTATGATTTAGGATGCTGCTACCACTCACTACAGAGCAGCACTACTCCTACTCAAAAATACTTTTGGCCATATGTACATATCATCCATTAGACAGTTATTTTTGATGGTGCATAGTATTGTTATAGTTTAGCGTTGTTTAAAGTATATAGTTGATAGTATATGTTGTGTTTATTAGTATTGAATTGTATAGTATAGTATACTAAAGTGTAGTAGTATTGTAGTTGTCACGGTTACAGTTACGGTTGTTGGCAGGGGGCGTGGCCAAGCCACGTGCGCTGGCGGCGCACATACACACCTGTCAGCAATTGCCGTGGCTGATGGCTAATCCCCTCACCTGGGGTAGATGGACCCTGGCTCCCCGTTACCCCGGCGTTAGGTCGTACGTCATACTGTGTTCATGTTACGTCGTACATTCTGGACGGAATCGCCACGCTGATGGAGATCCAGATCCTTTGCCTATCCCGCGTCACCCACCTGTCTCGCGTTACTCCGGTCATTATAATTACCTGTCGCTATTCCGACCTCCCGGTATCTAGACTTCTCGCTCGTCCCTGATCATCCGCCTGTCTGGTACCTGTCGCTACTCCGACGTCCCGGTACCCAGACTCCTCCCCCGTCCCGGACTACTCGCCGGTCTACTACCTGCCGGTACTCCGCGGATCGACCTCTCGGTACCCAGACCCCTGGACTGTCCCTGATCACTCTCTTGTGTTGTGTTTTGCTTGAAATAAAGTTCTATGTTATAGCTCCACTGTGTTTGGTCTGCGTTCTGGGTCCCACCGAACTATCCCACTCGTGACAGTAGTGGTAGTATAGCATGGTTGTAGAAATTCTCCACCTGCTGGCGTCCGTTAAACATACACAAATATTTAGTTTCTGTAAATGTTGCTCCTTTACAGATTGACAGAGGCCGCTGTGCTTTGGTGCAGTGCAAGACCACCCACCTCAGAGAACCCAGGTGGACACACACACACACACACAACTGTGTGTGTTTGAGTCCAACTGTGACTTGTGAATTAGTTATAACGATGACACCACTACAACCGTCTAACTCCACCATACTTCACAGTTGGGATGAGGTTTTGATGTTGGTGTGCTCATATATAACTCTTGAGATGTCTTTAATTGCGATGACGTTCAGATAGCATCCAGCGGAAAGGGTAAATCCATCTATACCGCCTCTAGACTGTAGAATAAAGTAGGCCCTATATACAAATTGCATTACTTTAGCAAATTGAGTTTATGTTTCAGTTTTTTTCACATGAATTAAACAGTAGGGGGTAGTGTTGTCCTGCTCGTTACCGTCGAGGATATATGAGCTGCAAACCAAATGACCAATAACATTTGTTTAATATTTTGTGTCCACAACATGTGTGAGACTTACACAGTTAATGCAAGGGTGAGCAATAGTTGAAAACAGCACTTTGTTTTCAAGCATTGCCCACAATGAGTAAACCAGTAGAACTAGGTTACATTGTGCAAACAAGAGTCCTTTATTTAAAACAAAAAGCAAAGGAAAAAGGCACTCAAGGTTGTGCATGTCTTTGTGTGACTGTGTGTGTGTTTGTGTGTGTGTAACAAAGTAGGTGATAAAGTACCCCATGACGACAGTTTTATCGAAGTTGTGAACTCAAAGACCAAAATAGAAGACCAGCAGATCCAAATTAGGAGAAAAAAAAGCCAACCAGGGTTTCTTTGAAACAATGCATGCTTGTACAATCAACCTACATAAATAATAACAGTCAATTAGATGGAAGAGGATAGACAATTTTAACAGTGGTTTCCTTTGAGTTTTGTAAGATTAAGTCAATATTTCCTATATTGTCATTGTGGTGTATCTATTTCATAATGCAATGAAGAGTTTCGTGCTAAAATGACATACACTGTACATGCATAATTCATTTTGTGGGTGTTGGTAGAAGAAAATGATCGATTGTATAGTAATCTATTTTTTCTGGTCGCTGTGTTCTGTTTTTCCTATTAATTCATTAAACGCAATTTTGTTCAAATATGGTGTATGTTGAAAAGAATATTGTTTATATATATATATAATATATTTTGTGTGGTGATTGTGAGGCATCCTGTGTTATATGACCTTTAAAACAAAGCTCTTAAAATACTGCTTACACACGTGTATGTTTAACCAGTGATGCTGAATATGTATGCATAACAGCGAAGCTAATTGTGTGCAACAGTTACAAAAGTATCATGAATCATAGAAAACCATCTACGATGATGAATGAATTGCACACACATTGTAGCCGTGTAAGCACACACACAAAAGCATACACACAGACAACACACAAGAAGCAAAGTATGCACTTCGATAACCATTTGAGACAGAACAAACTATCATGTCAGTCATGTCAAATAACATGACTGGAAGTACTTATGAAACCCAATGACAAGAAGAAACACCAATTAACCATATTGTGGTAAAAGAGAACCAAATGTGCATCAAAAAAACTAAAAAAATCTTTATGTTCCGAGACAGTTTGCAGTTTGAGCCACAATCAGGGCAGAGGGAACTATCGTCTCCGTCCTCTATACAGTCGGCCGTCTTTGGTTTCTGTGTGGCATCGTCCTCCCACCTCTGCTCACCACTCTCTCCACTGCCCTGGACCTGCCAGGAGCAATCCACCCACCCGCGCATCACAGCCACATCTTCTCCTCCAGGTCTGAAGGCGGAAGGGCGACGGGAGATGAAAAGAGCCACGATTTAAAAAAGGAAAACACTTCACAGTTCTCCCTGTTGGGTGATTTGTGCTTTTGTCTAAATTTAGATCTAAATCTGGAAGATTGAATCCTCTTTATTAGTCACATACAGTCAAATGTGTTTCTCTGCATTTAACCCATCCTAGTATGAGGAGCAGTGAGCAGCTTTTTTGAGTATACCAATACCTGACCCTTTGTGCATCTAATAATAATAATAATACATTTATACATTTATTTTATATAGCGCTTTACAAGAAACTAAAAGACAGACTTTACATTATTCAAATGATTTTGTACATGGATACATACATTTAAGTAAAAACACAAAATACAACACTAACTTCTAGAAGATCTTGTATGCTTTCCTGTCTTACTGACATTAACTTTGTTTTGTTTTGTCTCTGGAATCAATGTCTACAATGTCTATACTCACCCATATTGCAGCCTTTGGACATGTCCCTCGCCTTCATTAGGTTGTTCTTGTAATCTATGGAAGGGTTGAGAAATGTGTGATTATATAATAAAAAGCCACAGCAGATCACAGCAGTCAGATCCCACAAGCTTGGTGCGCGTGTGTATGCATGCGTGCGTGCGTGTGTACAGTATGTGGATCAGACTCACCCGAATTCAGAGGTTCCTGGTTGCAGGTCTTCAGCTCTGTGCTGGTCAACGACACCTCACCACCGCGGAGCTCATAGCCCCTGCCGAGAAGCAACGTGTTCATAAACGATCGTTGCAATTTGCAAATACGGGAAAAAGACACTAAACGCCTGCATACTTTGACGATGCAAATGAAATGAGGCATTACCGATCGTATCTGCGGAGTTCGTAGTCGTTCTCTGAAAGGAAATCAAACGCACACAATCAAAACACACAGACTCAGATCCAACAGAGAGTCCTACAATGTATATCAATAGAGAGTTCGTTTTTTTGTCTGATCCTAGACCAGCAAGCAATGTCATAAGGTACCTTGGCTCAGGCCAGGTGTAGGAGGTACAGGGGGAGGGGGAAATCGTACCTCTCTTTCTGCGCCGCCGCGTTACCACGACGATGGTGACGATCATGAGGGCCAGCAGGAAGAAGGTAGCCAGGATGTAGCCCAGCTGCTGCATCACATGACCCCTCTGCTCGGGGAGGATGACGTTCACCACCCTCGGCCTCTCCGCCTCCACCCTCGGCCTCTCCACCTCCACCCCCACCTCGTTGGTGCCTGCTGGAACCGTTGCACACTTTGTTAAAAAAAACAAATGGGCTCCTGCAGCTCACCAGAGTCTCCTTAATAATAGACGTTCGTCTCGTCTATGAGCCAAGGGGTGAAATCCAATATTGCACTCATTTTGCTAAATAAACAGTGAAAAAGCTGGGTTTCTTTTTAGTTTTGCTAGTAGATACAATCGCCGTCAGCGTAATCATGACATATTGTACCTACGTCCATCGTTTGTTTATTGCATGTAGTAAACATGTAGTTTTTTGTGAATTGAAAAATAACATACACATAAGTGTCAAAACATTATTCCTTTCTGAGACAGACTTTCCAAAAGCCGGCTGGAGAACGGGCCAGCCAGGAGTTAAATGTCAAAGTGCTTTTGGCAGTAATGGCTTCCAGACCTGATGTCATTCAGCTGTTTCTTTCTCTTCTAGAAACACACAGACGCAACCAGAAGAGAGCAGAGCAGGACCATGAGAGGAAAATAACCTTGTGTTTGTATGTGGTCAGTCCATCCGTCCGTCTGACTCTCCCTTTCCCAGTTCTTCCAATAAACACAGAAGCCATTTTAGCACGCATTGGGAAAATAAAAATCTGCGACACTTTATTTTGCGAGGCTTCAATGACGAATATAATGTCAACAGTCTCGTCAACAATGAAACAATTACAGAAGCAAGCGGGACCAGCGCCCTTATAATACTAAAAACGGCCACCGCGTTTAACCACAACCATTTAATTTGTCAAACAAAGACCAAAGTCTGTGTTCTACTGTTGTCAGGCCTCTCCTAGACACAGTGTGCCACACAGTGAGAGCCTTCCAAATAACAGGGAGCCGTGATCAAACCTGCAATCTTCTCAGCAGATGTTTTGCAGAAGGCTCAACGTACGAAACGGCTGAACATTTGGTCTGATGATAACCTCTGCCCTGGTGGTGGGACTCCAGGTAATACTACCTTTAGTTTCACCATGAAGTTGGCACCAGAGCGAGTGTATATTGTACCGTCACACTCACAGCAGTTCGAAAATTACACTCTGTTAGAATTGGAAATACTTTCTTTTTATTCAGCAAATCTGCATTCAAAAAATCTTCTCGGTTCCAAACCGAAAATTTGTGGACTGCTGCATAATTGACAGTTGTAATGTTATTATTGACTTTTGTCTTCTAAATGTCTTCTCTTGGTAATGTTAGTATAAGTTGCAAAACTTACTTTAAGAAAGAACATGCTGCTTCAAAGAAGACCCTGTAAGTGTTTTCACGGTCAACTGTGCAGTTAAGATACGAAGGTCGACTTTTGTTTGTGCAAAAGAACAATGTTAGGAACAGGGTTGCTGGTTAGAGGGGAAAATACATATCCCATCCCTTTGTTTTGGTTCTACACCTGCACACACTAGTCTACAGATCAAGTGTTAGACTAAGAGAAAACCAAACAAACAGCTGGTAATCGGACCAGGCCAGGCTAGGAAAGGAAATCAAATGACCTCACGTGTGCCGAGTGGACACCGGGTTGGTCATTAACACCTGCTAATGTTGATCGTGCTTAACATGCACACAGCCCCACGTGTCATGTTCAAGGTCATCAGTGGAACCCAATTATACCCCCAACCACCACCAAGACCCCCACCGCCCACAAAACAACCAACCCCCCGGCACGGAAAACCACAAAGGAAAACCATCTGTTGCCGATTTAGCATTTTCTCTGACAGATCAGACAAGGGCCACATGTAAATGGGCGGTCCACACATGCTGTGCGGAGGTTAGCGGGTATCTATGTGTACTGTGTCCTGTAGGACGCTCAGCACAGACGCGCCAATCAATTGGAGATTCAGATTCACCCCCCCGTCATGATCACACAGAGACGTTTAACTTGTCGGAAATAATTACAGCACTAACAGCGAAGAAAGCCCGTAATGGTGTTTTCGTAAATGACGGATGATTGCTTTAATCTAAGTCGGGGTGCTTTATGACTTTCCCTAATATGCCGTAGAAAATAGCCCTTAGTCTTTGCAGAGCTTTGCTGGATTTCTTCGCTGGCATGGAGCCAGGCCCGTCCATACCTCACGGACGTCTCTTCACATGTGCTTTACAGAGCTGTTAGACGATCCCTGTGGCCGTCTGTTCAAAGGGGAAGGAGGAGGATCCGTGACACAACACATACCTGAAATCCCTCCCCCTTTTTCCCCTGTTCTCGCAAGTCACAACCGGCCCAGATGTTGACCAGATGTAGCAGATGTGTCTTCCTGCCTCAGCTGCTGACAAACAAGCCGCAGCCACAGACAGACGCACACTGATAGAGGTCAGTACTGAAACTGACAAACAAAACTAAATCCCAGAGGAGAAGAAAGAGATAGAAAGCACCTATGTTGAAGCAGTCTCCTCCTACTAAACCCAGGAATGTAGTGGAAATAAACCCCATTTCCGGTTGGGACAATTAGTGGTCACTTACTGTAGACCGCTTCTTGAACCAGAACAGACAACATTTAGATTGAAATCCAACACGCTATATAACCCTTTCTTTCTTTGTTTCTCTCTGCGTATTTACTGTGTCCTGGTCTTCCCTTTTCAGCTTAAAACACAAAAACAGAGGGTGGAGGCGAGGCCACATTGGCAAGGAGACCGACTGACTCAACTGACCAAATATGCTCATAAACACACCAAGTCATTTACCCGCGACAGCCTCCACCTCTCAAGACAAATTTTCACTGTTTCTAGATATTATTTTATATTTACATTTCCATTGAAATACTGTGTGTAGGTTTTTTGTGTCGAGAATGTTAAAAATACAAAATATTTTTCTTACTGGGTTTGGGCTCGACGTGGTGAGGGACTCGGGGGGCTGAGGTGAGGACCGGGGGAGGAGGAGGGGCGCGCCGCTGGGGGGGCCCACGGTCAGCCGGAAGGTGCGTCTCTCGTACACGCCGCAGTAGTGGTGGTGCAGGTGGCAGGAGTACAGGCCCTTGTCGTCGGGCGTCAGGTCGGCGATGCTCAGGGAGAAGTCGCCGGCGGTGAAGGCGTCATCCTCCAGGCTCATCTTGCCGCGGGTGAACAACGGCTCGTACTCCCGCTTCTCGCCCGAGGCGTAGAGGTCCACCAGGCGGTCGGCCCGGTCCTGCCGCACGCCGGGCGCCTGGAAGTCCCAGTGGGCCACCTGCTGCTGGTCCTCCTGCAGGCCGTCCCTCCACAGGGGCCGGCGGTTCACGCAGGGCAGCGCAACCGAGCTGCCCTGCAGCACCACAAACACCGTCCTCTCCCCGTCCCAGAAGCGCTTCTCCTTACGGGCTGGAGGAGAAGAAGAAGAAGGAACACCAAATTAGAATTTGCATTGGTAGTTATTCATCGGGCGCTCGTGACGTGTGTCCCTTGAGATACAAGAAATTGTTTTTATTGGCCATTTGTAACAAGTACATAGGAATGCTTACTCCCCATTCCCTCCTGCAGTCTACAAAACAACACCATAAGAATAAAAATAATATATGCAATACAAATAAACAAAGAAGAATGTGACAATGTGTTGAATGTACATTAAAAAATAAAATCTTTAAAGGCATTTAAAGTGCCAGTAGTGCAGCAGCATCATGCAGGTAAATTAACCAAGTCACACCTGACTTGGTGACGTTCAGCTGGATTTTGATAGACTGGCGGACCTGGCAGTAGTGATGGTGCAGGTTACAGGTGTAGACGCCCCTGTCCATGCTGGACACATCTGGAGAGAGAAAACACATCCACACAACAATGCTGTGTATGTCACGTATGGCACCCTCTTTCTTATGCACTCCTAACCATCCCTGGAAGGATGTACACCCCCCCCCCCCACTTTGCGTTCCTTCATTTATCATTAAGGGAGTTTCTTGCCCTTTTGGGGGCTAGGGTTAGGGGGGGGGGGGGCGGGTGGGCTTTGAAACTATAACTGTGATTAAGAGCTATACAAATAAAATGTAATTGAACAATGTGACGAAACAGTTCTGGGATTCCGATTTAGAACACCACGCGTCGACCAAAGACGGGAGGACCCACTGTGGATGAGGAGGGAGAAGTTTCCGTCGCTGAAGGCGGTCGGCGGCACTGAGACACGGCCCTTGTTGTAGGCGTTGTAGACCCTCTGGAGGTGGCGCTGCGGGCCCTCCCCGGGGGACATGTCCAGGATGCGCTCCACGGAGTAGTCCGGGGCAGTCCGCACCAGGTCCCAGTGGACCACCCGCTGCCTGTCCCGCAGGCGGTCCCGCGTCCACACCATGCGGGCGCTGTGGCAGGGCAGCACGGCCCGGGAGCCCGCCGGGTACGTGAAGTTCTTGGCCTCGACCACTAGGCCGGGCTGCCTGTGGTCGCCGCTCTGGCACCAAGCTGTTGGATCGATGGAGAGATCAACTCAACATGCGGAGACAGAAATAAAAAAAAAACCACAAAAACAGAAGTCACGGACATTTAGGCGAAGACGTGGTTGTGTATTGACCAACGAGGCCCAATGGGATACAGACTAAACAAAATGAGCGAATAGAGCTGTACAAACGTCCACGTGCGTTGATCCAAAGAAGATGTTACAGAAACTGGGAAATCCTGTATTTTTCTTACCACTTGGCAGCAGGAGGACAGCGAGAACTGAAATAGGAAAAAGGACAATAAAATTGTATTAGGTTCGGAGTCAGACCTAATCTGTCAATAACCGCAGCGCTCACGCTTGCTGGAATCCCTGCATGCAAGTTGTTCTTTGCAGCCTAAAAAAACACTAAGGCCCAACTGGGGGAGTTTGAGGATAAACAGCTGCTGCAGAGTGGTGCAAAAACACTTTAAAAGAACAGCCATGACGGATAAGAACCAGAGAACAAGATAACCCAAAACTTGAGCTAAATCACAGCCATAATATCCCAAACAGTGAAGGTTCTTATCCTCGATCATCAAAAACGAAACCATAACACGATCGAGTCATCGTTGGCCTGTCTGCCTGTACTCTACAACAACTCTTATTTCTAGACTATACCTCTTTCCTAGATCTAATCCTAGAGTGTAGCTATGTTTTTTACATCTATATGCTCATACCAGGGGTGGGAAACTTTTCTTGTGGTTTTCTCTTGCCATTTCCTCCGGCTGGTTCCAACCACCCAACCCCCCCAACTGTTCTATATGGTGTTTGTTCAAGAGCCAGCGGAGCCACATTAAGGGCATAGCATGGACAGTGTCGCTATTCATCCCAGCTGCCGCAGTTAGTGGCAAGGCTGTGATCCTGCATGCATGAGCCATATTCACCATCGTCTCTATACGCACTGTTTTCTAAAAACTTCGAAAGTAGCAAGTACAAATATGAACTCAATCAAAACAAAGAAAACGGTTATTTAAATCGTATAGTTTCCATGGGGCAATGAGCCGCGCGTCAATTAGCGTGCAGACGCGCATAGTGACATCACACCGCAAAGCGCTGGTGGGATCTGGAACCGATGGAGGAGTAAAAATCCTCCGACAGAAACACCAAAGACAAACCAAGCCGTTGCGAAGACCTGTAATTTTCACTCATCTCTCACGCTGGGGCACAGTAGCTGATGACTCACAAGGCTCGCTTTAACACTAAAGGATTTAACGACATGCTTTCTTCTTCTTCTGAATTGCACCGCATAATAATAATAATAGACACTTTCCCTAATGAAGAGCCACGCTCCCTGGACTCGTTGGTTTACACCTGCGGAATTACACACCAAGCGTCGTTTAATAAAGCACACCTGGTTTTAAAAAGAAAATGAAAATACTTAAATAATGCCTGCGTTTGCACAAATGCTCTGAGTCAGAGTGCAAAGAGTGAGTTAGTCAGCATGGTCCTCCTTCAAGTACAGACTAAACGGACCTGGCTGCAATCACCTCAGGACAAAGGCAGTATTCGGAGACTTGGCTACTAAAGAAGAGCATGCCGTCTACGCATAGATGTGTGTGTGTGTGTGTGTGTGTGTGTGTGTGTGGGGGGGGGGGGGGGGGTTTGTCAAGACCCAACAATCTCTTGCACGCTGGAAAGACATGTTTGAGATAATAAACATAGACACGTCCAAATTGATGTGTGTGTGTGTGTGTGGGGGGGAGGGGGTTTAAGGTTGAATTTGTCAAGACCGTTATACCTAACAATCTCTTGCACACTGGAATGACATGTTTGAGATAATAAACATAGACACGTCCAAATTGATGTGTGTGTGTGTGTGTGTGTGTGTGTCATTAGAAAGTCTAAGCGCTGAGTGTAAATGGTTTGGGACGGTGTGTGTGTGTGAAGATGGATCTGTTCATTAGGGCCACAAACTACCGTACACTTGGCTCGGAGCGGTAACCCCCGTCCTCAGCTCGGTCAGACTCAAAGCAGCAGCAGCAGCCCACTCGCGGTGCTGAGACCCTCGTTCTCCTGACACATCTAATGACATGGCCATGGGGGATTGTGCTGACTCTCAGGGCTCAGACCGCACTTAACTCTAAACACATGGCTCATTAAAACCCGTATGGGCCCCACAAGTATCCCAGCGGTCCAAAGCAACAGATGAATGTAGTTGTATGTATACATATGTGATGTGGAGCTGTTCTTGGTCTAAATAAATAAATAAAAATAGAAATAGAAATAAAGACTTAGATGATGGATTTGTGTTATTATTGCTGTTGCTGAGTGACACTGAAAGGCAAACGCGACAAAGTAATAGGCGAAACAAAATCGTACGGCGTTAAGTAATTACAAAGCAAACAAATCATAATATGTAAATAAATAAAATAACAAATTCAACTAGACCCTTTGGTAGGCGAATTAACAATAACACACATACAACATATTGGAAAGTTACAAATATATCTAAAGAGCTAATTGTAGGCATATACATATACTGACTAAGCCATGCCTTTCATGTGGCCGAAATATCAATTCTAAACCCCATTCTCGTCCAGACACGCATATTACAAATGCATTGTTTGTCTCAACAAATAGGGACTTACTTTGAAGTGGCGACATGTCTTGTCTCCGCTAATCCTTCCACGGAGGCCGGTGCCAGAATACTATTAACTATAACTATTTTAGGTGGAGAAAAAAAATAAAGAAATACAAATGTACGAGCATCTGTGGATGGAAAACAAACCAAACACACACCTGGGCAAACTTTTCCGACAACAACAGCAGCAGCAGCTCCGCAGCCCCCTTTTAGGCATGTAGTTCATCCACACGCTCCGCCCCTGGACTTTCCTGAAACTCAATGCCACTCAACACATTGGCACCTCGCCTCTTTCCCAGGCGTCCTCCTCCACGGCGCGCCTGATGCTCCAAATGAGCGTTATTGCACAGAGAGAGAGAGAGGGTCTTTCTCAGTTACATGGGTCTCAGCGGCGAGAGAGGGACTTCCGACCAGCGGGTACACGGTTTCCGTTACATGTTTCAGATGTTGTTATTTGTCAAAGTTGTCACCAGAACTGGTCGTTTATTCTCCCTATAGTTGTTCTTCATGTCATTTGCTTACTCCTCGCTCCCTATTGTTCACTTCACAGCTCAGAGGAAGGATACCGGAAGTGTCGTTCAGTCGACCGGGATAACGCTTCTATTCGTGATCCTCTCTCAGGCTAATTGGCACCAATAGATGCGCTTTAGGGCCGTCGAGCTGAACATGCTCCCTTGTTAAAACATTGTATGCATTCAGGTAATACCGTCCAGCTGTAAGGCTAATTATATTAAACTTTCCGCTGTAGTTGGATTTTCTTGTTCACGAGTTAACGTCTCAGACAACTAAAAGAAACGATAGAATGGACGTAATCATCCATGTTTCTGAAAAATAAATAAACATATTACTCCAAGACATGCCTGCAGTAAGCTTAGCCTATTACTATATCATTCACCTAATATCCTGCTGTAAACAGACCTGCATTATAGGATTCCCCCCCCCAAACTCAATGAAGCCTAGAGGAATTGTCACTGTATTCATCAGAATTGGTAAATGGCGTACACAGATGGAAACATTTCCGTGGGTTTAAAACATTTTTTTCAGTTTGTTTAACTGTTCCTCATTAGTAAACAACATGCGTTGTGCTACGGGAAAACACTGCCACCTGCTGTTTGAATAGGGTAATGTTAAATACATGAATTTCCCCTCGTCTGTTGTGTGAAATCAAAACATTGGCAGGAGGTGACTTTTTCAACAGGGCATTGTATTTATTAAATCCTCTATGTGTACTTGATGACTTATTCAACACAAGAATAGACCAACGCCACTGTCAAATATTTCCAGGCTAGAAACCAGGCAAAATCCATCCGCAGTTTGCGAGGAGAGCCAGTCCACAGCTAGAAGCAGTCCAGTAGGCAGGCGTGTCAATGGGGGTGTAGACAAACAGCAGAGGCCTCACGCCCGCCTGTTCCCATGTCGTTTAATGAATATCTTAGGGGCTGACCATCCCTCTGGAGCCTTCTTCAGTCCAGCCCGTTTCCAAATCCTTTTCATGTCCTTCTCAAACATCTTCTGTAAAAGGACATACAAACAAACAGTCAGCATGGAAACACTTGACCTGGACACCACATCGACAACACACTGTTTTAAAAATAATCTTTGGGAATATAGACTAAACCCTGCATTGGGATTGAAGTGGAATTCATTTAATTTAGTATTACATCACAGCATACAGTACGACTGGTGACAAATCACAAAAAGGATTGGAGGAGTGGATGTGATCATTTATACACATTTTAATCACCGCCTTCCATCAACTATATTGAACAGAGGTTATGTACAAGATACAAGATTTTTATTGGCCATTTGTAACAAGTACATAGGAATGCTTACTCCCCATTCCCTCCCGCAGTATAAATCTCAAAAACACCATAAAAATAACATATACAATAAAATAAACAAAGAAAGAGCAGCAAAGTGACTTGTTTTCACCCCAGTTTGTCCAGAATTGGCCAAGGAACAGTTGATTCGATTTTGGCATAGATCCGGTTTGATTAATCAATAAATCCTTTGGTATAATTTGGTCATAAATGTCACCAAAAAGAGAAGCACTCACCTGTTTCCTCCTGCCCCGTCCCTCAAGCACTCTCCTCCTTAGAAACTTGGTCCGTTTCATCAGCTTTTTGTACTTGTGTCGGTTCATCTTGCGCCGCCTGATGTCCAGAACGTTTTTACAGCTCAGGGGCGTCGCGGAGCCCTCGCCGTCTTCCATCACGGGCACAGAGAAGGGAGGCAACACCTTCTCCTCCAACGCACCCGCCGTCGGCGCCTCCTCCAGGGGCATCGGGGCCTCCAGGAGCGGCGGGAGGGAGTAGCGCAGGGACAGCCAGGTCTCCAGAGGCGTCATGGACATCTTACGAGGTACGAGAGCGTCGTCCAGTTCAGGCTCGAGTTGAACCCATCGAGGGGGCGGTCGGTTGTCCGCTGCTGTCGAGTAGCTTCTGAGTTTCCGATTTAAATTGGAGCAGCAGCCATGACGAGCGAGCGGTAGAGTTTCGCTCAAGATCTGCCCATGGTTTTGAAGTGCATCTAGGAACCAAAAGAAATGCGCCAGTGTCAGGCGGCGGCATCAACAACGTGTCAAAGTAACAGTCAGTGTCCCGCAATGGGCTCGAAACGGACGACCCTTTCGGCATGAGAGATGACGTTCTAACGTGAGAGCTTAAAACCCATTGGCCTCTAGCTTCAACACTAGAACGTCTATTAAGGCGTCGGTGGGTTGTGAGGTTGACCACTGCACAGCACCACCTGCTGGCGTCACATTACATCAATTAGGTCATACATATAAACAAAGTAAAAAATAAACTTACTTGTCACTCTACAAAGCTGACCCAGGCGAGGAACGACCCTGGACATAAACATGGTCGGGAAAACCTCAATCCACTATCTTCATTGGAAAGGGGCTCGTCCAGGCCGCTCCTGCTGATAGGATAACAAAACACCGATGAACCGCAACCCCTCAAATATAAAAAAGCTGTCATTCATCATCACTCAAAACGACTGTACTGTAATGTAAACCTGTCCAACTGTTCACCTGCAACCTACAATGCGCCATGTTGACATGTTTACCGTCCATGATACAAAACAACGCCATATACATTATTAACATGTTCCATATCCCATGGACGCTGTAACGCTAGCACACTCGATCTAGCATGTGCTATACTGGCCATTGTAGACATAACTTTCAATAGAGGTGGATCGTTTTTCCACCAGATTAAATACAGAATACAATTTATTCCAAAACCGCACATCATAACGAGCACAATATTACCTAGTGACAACCTCAGCCGGGATCCTCAATGTGACTCTAGCCTAGAGACACTACTTCCGCCTTGTGCAGCCCAAATACTGCCGGTTCCGGTTTCGTGGTGTCGGACTCGGTGTGTTCCGTCCTATGGTTCCTATGCTCGAAAAACACACCCACCCATCCATCCATGCACTCAATGCAAGCCGAGAAGGTGACGACGACGATTATTTGGACATTTTATGTCAATCGATTATGTTTTTTATAGTGAGGCCGAGTGAGCTACTGCGTCATTAACGCTATCTTTATAGTAGGCCTATATTGTCATGTGAAGAACAGAATACAACTGTCATTTCCCAGGCTGTGCATCATGTAGTCCTGTGGTCAGACCACCTCTTCTCAACATGCAAGAAGAACAGCTTTCACAGCACAAATTGCCTCACCCTAATCCCAATTGAAGAAAAACTTGATTGTCTATTATTTAGCTCCTTATTTCTCCCAAGGTTGAGGATACAAGGCCAGACTTCAGTCATCTCCAAATAAGAGCTGATTAATTTCTGATAAGACAAATAAGAGACAGTTGTAAGCAGCACAATCTACCTCTGGTATAGCTCACTAGTTAAACACATCTGTTTATGCTGCTTCAAATGTCTGGGTTTTACATGCCTGTATACGCCCTCACTAACATCCCCATCCACCACCAAACGACACCAATACATACATATACATGCCTGTATACGCCCTCACTAACATCCCCATCCACCACCAAACTACACCAATACATACATATACATGCCTGTATACGCCCTCACTAACATCCCCATCCACCACCAAAACATACATATACATGCCTGTATACGCCCTCACTAACATCCCCATCCACCACCAAACTACACCAATACATACATATACATGCCTGTATACGCCCTCACTAACATCCCCATCCACCACCAAACTACACCAATACATACATATACATGCCTGTATACGCCCTCACTAACATCCCCATCCACCACCAAACGACACCAATACATACATATACATGCCTGTATACGCCCTCACTAACATCCCCATCCACCACCAAACTACACCAATACATACATATACATGCCTGTATACGCCCTCACTAACATCCCCATCCACCACCAAACTACACCAATACATACATATACATGCCTGTATACGCCCTCACTAACATCCCCATCCACCACCAAACTACACCAATACATACATATACATGCCTGTATACGCCCTCACTAACATCCCATCCACCACCAAACTACACCAATACATACATATACATGCCTGTATACGCCCTCACTAACATCCCATCCACCACCAAACGACACCAATACATACATGCCTGTATACGCCCTCACTAACATCCCATCCACCACCAAACTACACCAATACATACATATACATGCCTGTATACGCCCTCACTAACAACCCATCCACCACCAAACTACACCAATACATACATATACATGCCTGTATACGCCCTCACTAACATCCCATCCACCACGTTTACAACCACCAGCCTCCATTGACCTGAAAGTAGTTTTCTTTGACATTTTAGTTTTCATAGATCAAATTTGACTTGATCTATGCTGATAGATGTTAAAATCATTTTGGAGGTATTGATATATATATATATATATATATGTACAATTATGATCGAGTGTTTATTGTATATATTATTTGTATGGTATTGTCTTGGAGATGTATACTGCGGGAGGGAATGGGAAGTAAGTATTCCAATGTACCTGTTTGCAATTGGCCAATACAAATATCTTGTATCTTGTATTATTTTGCTTGTTAGTCAGATATTGTTCTATTGTTTGCCAACTTATTGTACTTTTACCTGAGCACCGGTTCAGTTCTTGGAGACTTGTTAGGAATGAAATGTTGCTTTGATGTAATGTGATGTTTATTTTTGCAAGTAAATACACATAGAAAATCCCTTGAAAAATCATTTTATTAAATTAAAATTTCGGTCAAAATGATATTGAGGGCGAAGAGCACAAGCGCTACAGAACAATAGCATCACATATGTCAGCATTTATTTTCTCTATACATTTGGACATGTCAAATGAAAACAGACACATGTATCTGTGTAGCGTAGCCACATTATAGATGCATTTCCATGTTCCCACTTTTCAAATATATGTCCTTTCAAATCCGGTCCATGTTCCAATTCATTTATAATAAAAATGTACTTTCCTTCAACAGACACATGGGCCAGGGCTCTGCAGAGGACAGCATTGCGATACTTCAACAGGCGGATGAATTAAATTACTTAGTATGCCGGTACTATCACAGATATTTAGCATAACAGTTATACACACACACACACACGATTAAATGTATCATCTCCCAAAAACGAAATATATTTAATAAATAAAAAATGTCAATGAAAACGTAATGTACAGAGGTTGGTCACCACATAAACTGATGAGATGGCTAAGCACTTAGAATGAATCCATAAAATAATATTTCCCCTTGTTATGGCAAACAGAGTGCACATAATGTACAAAGATGTCACCGCTATTGATTACCGTGTCAAAAATGTATGCATGTGCATAACACATGTATTCATAGTACCGGTAACAGTTCATTTGAATAGGATTTCGGTCAAATATGGATATTGATTTTGTATGTAATCTAATACTGCCATCCAGAAAATGGCTAGTTACAGCAGGCCGTATCCTTTTCAGTAACACACATGTTTTTAATCTAAAATAATAATAATTCATATTTTTAAGGCCAATGAAGTCATTATTATTTGGTATTCTCTTAAAACCTCAGAAAGGCTTATTGAGCCTTGAACCTTTGGTGCTTAGGACAAAAACAAATATATATATATTCTTTTAACCACCAGCAGCAAACGTTATAGAAACTATCAAGAGGTGAATGGCACTGTCTTTACCCTGTAAACGTGGCACACCTACGGTAGGTCCTGACCAGACAAAAGCGAAAAAACAAACATTCAAACAAATCCAATTTCCTGTGTAAATAAAAGGTGTGCTCTTAAGAAAAAGGGCGGGTCGTACGGAACAAAACAAACCAAACGGGCGATACACGCGTCAGTGAGTCACATGTGGACAGAAGCTGTATTGTGCAAACCTCGGCCTCTCGTCTTGCGCTAATACTCCCATTCAAACTCTGCCAGGCTTCTCAAGGCTCCTCAGGGCGTTCCCCCTGGGGTTTCCCAGGCGTTCCCCCAGGGTCTCTGAAGCTTCCCAGGGGGTGGTGGGGTGGTGGGGGGGGGGGGGTTTACGGCCTCACTGACCAGCAGATTGGCCAGGCCTCTTCCTCCTTTGCCTCCTCCTCCTCCTCCTCCTCCTCCTCCTCCTCCTCCTCCTCCTCCTCCTCCTCCTCCTCCTCCTCCTCCTCCTCCTCCTCATCACGGGCCACAGCACATCGTCTCATCACATGGGAGGATTGTGACTTATGGAAAAGCTTTGGGGGAGAACAAAGAAAATAAAGAAATAAAAACTCTGAAGCATAGGTAAAATGATAAAGAAGCAGTCGTTTTCTATGCCCTATTCATGGCTAAAACATAACTCTAACATGAGGTATCGCTCTATCTTACTATGTGTATCATTCTTCATGCATCACTGTTGATATGACAAACATCAACATCGTCAAACTTCTTAAGCTTCTCAAGAGTCTAGCAAGGTTGGTACAGATCCTCCTCCCACACACCCACATCTAACCTCCAGGCGCCAGGATCACACACAGGTAAGGGGAACACACACAGGTAAGGGGAACACACACAGGTAAGGGGAACACACACAGGTAAGGGGATCACACACAGGTAAGGGGATCACACACAGGTAAGGGGAACACACACAGGTAAGGGGATCACACACAGCGACGAGGTTGCTCACCTGCAGATGAACGCCCAGGACACAACCAGGCGGGTAGGGGGGGGGGGGCTAACAGTTCTGCACACAGAGAGCACCACGCAGGAGGGTGGAGGAAAGACAGCAGAAGGTCAACCACCATGATGGATGTGATGCTGCGATGACAGGAGTGCTTCAGAAAAGCACTACCCTGACCCTTTACGTCTTGTTCGCTGTATTGTTTTATACACTTTAGCTTATTAGCTCTAGTGTCTATTGGCTTCACTATTTGTCGTAGCCCCTGTTTGACAGGGGCTTTGACAGGGGCTATGATTTGTACTTCAATTAATCTAGGGAGCCAACTTATTGTACTGCGCTTGGAGGCTTGAAGGAAAAGCACCTATGACTTCTGGTGACTAGTAGTTCTCTTGTCTACCTAATGTTGAATGTACTATGTTACTTTGGACAAAAAAACATCCGCTAAATGACTGTAATGTAATAGAATATGTTTCCTGAACATATGGGGGAGGAGGAGGAGGAGGGGGGGGGGGACTCACCGACGAGGACCGGTCATGTGGTCGTTCCAGCTTGAACCGGATCTCTGTTCCTTTAGCTACTTCAGTCTTGCCCACACCTGTGAGATGAGTGAGAACAAGTGAGATGTGCATTATGTTGAGGGTTTTTGTGTGAATGCACATTGCACATTTGCCACTGGCCCTGACACTCTCTGTAAACACCAGAGAAACACCAGGAAGACACGCATTCACCCACAAACACAACCGCATATAGAAACAACAATGAGCAGACAGCAAGGGAAAGACACTGGGGAACTTAAATAACACTCGACACTCGAAAAACAGAGGTGATCCTCTCTTCCAGCTACTGTGTGTGTGTGTATGTGTGTGTGTGTGTGTGTTACCCCGGTTGCCGGTGCTGGTGGAGCTGATGCTGTCCTCCAGCCAGGTGCTGTAGGTTAGTGGGTCTCTCTTGTGGGGTGTCCCCGCAGACGACAGGCTCTCCTGCAGAGCACCCAACACACATTGAGGGACAATGTGGATCATCTCGAGGAATACACTACGTATCGTTATGTGATCAGGAGAGCTGGCCATTAATAATGAATGAATGAATAATATGGCCAAGTGAAACCAACATATTGATGACATACCTACGTCTCTCTTGGGTACAGGCTTGACTCTCTCTCTCTCTCTCACTCTCGCGTCCTCTCCATATTCTGTCTCTCTCTTTCTTCCTCCCAACCTGTCTCTCTCTCACTCTCTGTCTCTATTTATCTCTCTATCTTCCTCCACACCCCTCTCTCTCTTTATCTCGCTATCTTCCTCCCCACCTCTCTTTATCTCTATCTTCCTCCTCCTCTCTCTCTCTCTCTCTCTCTTCCTCCTCTCTCTCTCTCTCTCTCTCTCTCTCTCTCTCTCTCTCTCTCTCTCTCTCTCTCTCTCTCTCTCTCTCTCTCTCTCTCTCTCTCTCTCTCTCTCTCTCTCTCTCTCTCTCTCTCTCTCTCTCTCTCTCTCTCTCTCTCTCTCTCTCTCTCACACACACAGACACACACTCTCACCATGCCAGTGTCGTAGTCGTCGGTGGCCTCGTTCTCCTCCACCACGCTGGTGAAGCTGCTTGAGTTGGAGGAGGAGCGTGAGAGGTTGTGAGGGTCCGGGTTAGACGGAGCCCTGCCAGAGAGCAGAGAGCTGCACCCTCGGTTAGACGCTCCCCACTTCGGATCTGTCCATTCTTAGATAGCTCTCACATAGCTCATGTGTTTGTTCAACAACTTGCTTACAGATATACTAACAGTAATTCTACCACAGCAATGTTGAATTTGTTGAATTCAGATTGGTCAATAACAACCCATGGTTGTGCATTGTTCCAAAACGTTGTGCTACTAATTAACCATTAAAAACAACAGTCCAATAAAAACAACAACTATCGGCCAGATGTTTCCTTGACAATGCGAAAAACTATCTTGTCAAAGTGCCTCAAAATAATATTATTAATTCAGCTGTTTAAGTCGCAACAAAACCAATAGTGAGCGTACGTGATGAACGTAACCGATATCTTATCACAGTTGCTAACTGTGGCATCAGCGGAAATGCCTGTCATGGTGGATTCATGATTTACATCCCTCATGTATTTGTTCAGCAACAACTTGCTGAGCATTATCTCGTCAGTGCGTGGAGATATACTGTTAAATAAACACCATTAACGATATGAACTATACACCGGGGAGGTGACTGTATCCACTGAGTAATTAACTCTGAGCACCTGTTCTTGGTAGTGGTGGTGAGGACCTCAGGAGAGCTCTGATTGGACGACTCTTCTGATTTGGGGTCCTGGGAGGCGTGGCCACTGTCGGGAGTCTTCTGGGTACTTGAGAAATGCTCTCGACTGTTGAGACACACACACACACACACACACGCACACGCACACACACACACACACACACGCACACGCACACGCACACGCACACGCACACACACACACACACACGCACACGCGCAGGTGAACACACAAGAAAGAGGCGGCTCATTCCCACGTTCAGTCACACTACAGGGGCGTGAATTACGACATTACAATACAGTCATCACGCATTTAGACACTTTTGTCCAAAGCGACTTATACACTAGTGCGTTCAACAGAGGTGAGCAGTGGCAGCGAAATGAAACACACACACACACACACACACACACACACACACACAGCGGTGCGATCCCATGAGGGAACGGGAATGAGGAGAGGGCCGTGGTCTCACCTCTTCTCCTGAACCTCCTGGATGTTCTCGATGCCGGTAGCACTGCTACGCCTGACGCCGAAGGGACCCGACTTCTTCCTGGTCGGGCTTTTCCCCGGGATTATCAGAGACTACGGAGGAGTGACGGTGGACAGTTAAAACCAGATTTACCGTTAAACCGGGAATCATAATCCCTATATGTTTTGCTGAGCTTAAGTGAGGTTTGGTGAGGTTGGTGCATAACATATACATAAAGCATCAGCATATATATAAGCAAAATATTTAGGAGACTTTTGTACAGGAGACATGAATTCGGTTTTGGCTAGTGGGTGTGCCGATAGCATTTATGCATAATCAGATTTATCCGTTATGTACTTTGTTTAAGATAACCGGCCTATTTAGTTCACTCAACTCTTGTTCTGTTTTGTATTACAAAATGACATTTGTGATTCAAATGTATTCATGGCAGTCTTCCTTTAACAATACGCTATCTGGTATCTGATCTGCCCTCGAGGAGCGATTAGAAAGAAGTCAAATATATCACAGGTTTCAGTGTGAAGCCAGGAGCTCTGGAGATGAAAGACTCTGGGTTCACCAGCCTCCGCTTCCCCAGCAACACCACTTACTCCCTTCAAGCTCCTATTCATTTAAGCCTTATAATAGTATTCCTCTTAAAATAGGGACTTAAAAAGCAAAGATTTAAATAACTCGGCTTATAAGTTAAAGTGAGAGTTTCGTTTAAACGCGTCCTTAAATACTATATTAGAAGTAGTTTTCGTGCTCTAGGCACATTCCAGTAAGGGATGTAGAGTGATCTATATCAAAGCGCCACACACAGTGCAACATAGCAGATAGGACAGGGAGGAAGATAGAAGACAGTGACAAAAGAGTTTGGTGCAAAGTTATCATAGTTGGTGAAGAAGAGTGTGACTATTATCCACTTCCTGTGCAATAACAGACCACACAAGAGAAAGATGCCACAATCACATCCGGATTAAGTAGCGGAAAATCGAAAACAACTAATATCTAAACACTAAACAACAACAGCATGCTGCTTTGAGTACTACTATCTGTGTGCACTGAAATCCAGGTGAGGAAATAAAGCGTTGCAGTGTCGAGCCACGATGCAGTGGGGGCCATGCAGTGAGCAGAGCAGCGGCAAACACAAGAGAGAAAAAAGAGAGTATTGAGAAATGAACCTCTTCCACTGTTCCTATCCCTATGGCGCTGCCGCGACGTCCATACTTATTGGGGCTTTTGCCTGGTACAAGCAATGACTGAATCACACAGGAGAGGAGAGAGAGAGGAAGGAAGGAAGGAAGGAAGGAAGGAAGGAAGGAAGGAAGGAGAGAGAGAGAGAGAGAGAGAGAGAGAGAGAGCGAGAGCGAGAGAGCGAGAGAGAGAGAGAGAGAGAGAGCGAGAGAGAGAGAGAGAGAGAGCGAGAGCGAGAGAGCGAGAGAGCGAGAGAGAGAGAGAGAGAGAGAGAGAGAGATGAACCAGGAAGATAATAGCAAACAGTTGGGAGGAGAAACAGAGAGAACACCATGAGACCTCAAGCAGTAATTGGTGTGGCTCTGAACACAACATATGAAGCACGTGTTGCCCAACGTGACAAGAATAATGAGGAGTGTTATAGAGAGGAGCCGGAGGAGGCCTGTGAGGAGCAGAACACAGAAGGGAACAAGGTGAGGACAGGAAGCCCTACGGTGAATTGACATCGATAGCACTCAATGGTGAACACACGTTATGCTTCATTGAGAAATGCATGCAGCTGTTGTGGTTTGGTATGTTTCATGGAATTCATTAAAATACATAGTCATCGTTAGAATCAAGGGATACACTAGTGGTGACATGTTTATGAATTCCCAGTTTGACAAAATAATTACGCATATGCTGGTGGATAATTCACAAGTGACCAAAACACAGGTATTAACATATTTCAGATTGAACATATTTTTGTTATTATCAATGTTATTCCATAGTTAAGTTATTGTTCAATTCTAATTAACAAATTAACAAAATGTTGTGTTAAGAGGTTATCAATTATGAGCCGGAATCTGCCCATTTCTACATTTCCTTGTGGAAAAAAATGTGGCCAGATAGATTCGAAAAGCATGCATGCAAATGAGCACACCCACACAAATACACACACACACACACACACACACACACACACACACACACTCTGTGTGTGTTCACCTGCATCGGAACCCAAGTGCATTTTGGGTTCAAACACAGATGCATCAGGGTTAAAAATAGAACAAAAGGGTCAACGTTAGAGTTATCAGAAAGCTCCAGGTCACTCCTGAGTTCGGTGGGAAGCAGACAGGACCATCAGCATCGAGGGAGAGGGGACAGGTCTGTTCTGTGTGAGAAGGACACGGATGATCCACCCACCACACAGCTCTGCCCCGTCAGAGATTAGTAGTGAGTAAGGTGGGGGGGGGGGGGGAAGAGAGGGTGTGGAGGAGGCGATCTAGTTGATTAGCGGCTTCACTGCAAGCCAGCCATAGTGGAGGGTGGGGGGTGGGTTGAAGGAGGCCCAGCGTGGATAGCCTGTGGGTCTGTACTTACTATCCCTGGGTATTTGGGGCTGTCTGCGGGGTTGTGGTTGTTAAAGATGGACCCTGTGTGGGTCTTCTTCAAATTGAGACCCATGGCGTCCATAGAGTGGCTTCTGCTGCGGATCACTCGCTACGGAGAGACATGAGGAGGAGGAGCAGGAGGAGGGGGTACATTGAGATGGTGATGGACTGCGGCCCCGGGGGAGGAACCTTGGGGCTTACCCCTCCGCTCAGCCCTCACCGCCACGGAGACAACCGCTCACTGCCCTGACGCTGATCGCAGCAGACAGCGTGAGAGACACACCACCACCACCACCACCACACACACTGCCGCACACACCACCACACACACACACACACCCCCCAGAGGCAGAGCCAGGGGAAAGGGCTGAGTTAAGCCCCGCTTGTAGGTCCCAGATGGGGAAGAAGAGCGGAGGGGTGGAAAGGACGGATGTTAGTCACTCACGATGCATAACAAACAAATGTGTATATATATATATATACACATGCATATACATACACACACACACACACACGTCTGTGTAGAGCGGTATAAGAACAGAAAATGAAATTGGACAAGTTGGCAGATGTCTCCTGCATGGGGTCGCCACCCCCCAGGGAGACCCCCGGCAGACAGTTGCAGAGCATTAAGTGGGACAGATCCGGTAGTATGCGTCAAGCCGCATGTGGGGGCTGACGATTGCCGAAAATGGAGCAGAGACTGGGTGGAGGAGAAGCATGATGGAGCGTTAAGCAGTGTATTCCCGTAGGATAGAAACAGCAGCGGGGGGGGGGAAGAAGGAAGGAAGCAGCAGAGGGCAGAGCTGCCGCTACAAACACAGATCGAGCTCTTTGATTGGACACCTCTGAAACCACTGGCAGGAAGGAACCGAGGGAAGAGAACATAGGTCTCAAAAGTAAGACAGGGTGCGTCATACAATAGTCCCGTCGATTACAAGACAACCCCCTTGATTAGTTGTTAGTGGGAAGGAAGTAGTATTGAGTAGAAGCATAGCTTTACGTAACAAACATATTGTGACGTGACACTAGAAATGGTCACATTGCTATGACATAGCTGTCTTTAGCTGTCAAATTAGCTAAATGAATAATGAATATCAATATCTACTTTTTACATCATTGTGTTCTCATTACAGTATCATCGTTCCTCCAAATTGTTTGCTGTGTTGAATTACTGCCAATACCAAAATATCATCACAGCGTTGCCATTATTGAAGTGTAAGGTTTAAAAAAAATGTGATTGTGTCAGCTATTTCATCTCCACGTTATGCAGTAGTTACACAGCAGTTGACTATTCTTCTATTGTAATTCTGTAAGTCTATGGTATGACAACGCACTCTATAGGTTTGGCTAAATAGTGTCCTATTGCCACATTTCCTTATTCCTTATTCCCTTATTTCAAGAGGTTATTATATATATTATTTATATATATATTATATATTATATATATATATCTCTTAACTGGGGGGCCAGTGCTTGACCCTCAGCCTCTGGGGCCCACTTAGACCAACATGAATACGCCGGAATATAAACAGTAATTGTAAACTACAATTGGTCAATTCATAGTATTAGTGTCAAAATGATGTAAAATGTGAAATTCCATGGTTGGATGGATCAACAAACACTGAGTATCAGTTTAAACCGTCAATAATATCAAATCAATATTTAAATAAACTATTAGTTGGCGGTGCAGCCAGGTAGCCACTGCTCCGCAGGCCTGGAGTTGGTACACTGTGTGTGTGTGTGGTGTGTGTGTGTGTGTGTGTGTGTGTGTGGGGGGGGGGGGGGGGGGTTACCTTGAAGGACTCAAAGAAACCCCCTCCTCCCACGGTGCCGTTCTCCATCTTGTCGTTGTCTCCTCCGAGACCCATCATGATCTGGCTGTTGACGTGGAGCTCCTCGTGCAGCGTTTCCAGTAAGGCTGATCGCGTGCGCTCCTGGAAAGTGCACGCACGCACACACACACACACACACACACATAGGCACACACACACACGCACAAACACACACACACACATACGTACACACACACACACACACAAACACAGGCACACACACAGGCACACACACACACACACACACACACACACGTACACACACACACATGCACAAACACACACACACACACACACACACACACAGGCACACACACACACACACACACACACAGACTAAAGGCCAGGCGCAGGATGCTGAGTATTGAAAATCTCATTGAAAAAAGAACAGGACCAGGACAGAGAAGAGACATTCAAATGGCTTGAAGAGTTACGTATGACCTTATTTCGCACCGTTTTCACCTTGAATAACTCACCTCTAATTTGGCAAATTTCTCTGCTTTGTAACAGGCGTACTCAGCGTTGATCAGCTTGGTGAAGAGGAACTCGTGAAACTCTGGACCCTGGAAAACGGGAAAGTACACAAGAAACAAACAAACAAAGCAAAAATGTGAATTCTACTTTCGTGAGTCACGCAACGTACACGACGACGCCCATGGCGACGCCCGTGGCGACACCCTGGCGCCTACTGACGCCTCTGGTGATGGAGGAGGATGCCTACCTTTTTGAACACGGCAGGTTTGGGGAGGGCGGGGCCAAAGAAAGGGACGTCGTCCCGCGCCGTCACAGACACCTGAAACAGGACGAGGATACAAGAGGGGCGTGAGGGGTGGTCGTCAGGTTACTAACAGGTTACTGTCCAATAGGTTACCCTTAGGTTACCAAAAGGTTACCGTCCAATATGTTACCATCAGGTTACCAATAGGATAACATCAGGTTACCATTAGTTTACCAATAGGTTTACCATCAGGTTACTAACAGGTTGCCATCAGTTTACCATCTGGTTACCATCAGGTTACCATCAGGTTACTAACAGGTTACCAACAGGTTACCAACAGGTAACTAACAGGTTATCATCAGGTTACCAACAGGTTACCAACAGGTTACAATCAGGTTACCAATAGGATACCGTCAGGTTACCGTCCAATAGGTTACCATGAGGTCAACATCAGGTTACCATAGGAAGCTAAGTGAAGGTAGGGCCGTGTGTGTCACCTTGTAGAGGACGTTGCCCGAGCAGGCGTTCAGCGCCTGGACCACAACATAGGCGTGGAGAAAGTTGGAGGCGATCATGTCGGGAACAAACGGAGTGCTTTCGTCTTGGAAAATGACGGCCACAATGTCGTTCCCTATGTGCCTCTTTCTCTGCAACTGCAACCACAACAACAACAACAACAACAACACCTTCCATGACCCCAGTGCATGCATCCAGCAGTTTAAATCATTAATGTGCGTGCCATTTCATGACCAGAGTCACCACTAGGGGGAGGTGCTGCGACTACAACCGAAGCCCAGGCTTAGGTTTAGCTTTAACGGCTAACAATAGGCTTATACACGCCTTACTCTTGACTATACACCGATGCTCCGGATCATCTAACACGCGCAATGTTTTTCAATGTGTTCTTGGTCGGTACAGAATGAGAGGTTCACGCTCTGTCAGGGTCAAGGTGGGCGGGGCGTGGCAGGGCGTACCTGCTGTGCATCTCCCTCAGTGTAAGGCAGCTTGGTGGACACGTGGAACATGACCTCCTTGTTCTTGTAGTTGCTGTAGATGGACTCGGAGCCCGTCTGGCCGTGCGTCACGTCGAGGCCGCCGCGGAACCTGCAGGAGAACCGGCAGGACGGTTCCGAGTGGAAAGTGTGACGCAGAGTCAGTCAGTCAGTCAGTCGTGGACACAGTTGGAACACACACACACACACACACACGTAACCTCAAATCATTCTGTGAGGGTTATGTTGTCAAATGTTCTCTGGTCATCTTAAAAGTGAACCCTTCTTACCCCTTGAAGTCGTGCAGCTCGATCTTCTCCCCGAGAAATTCCAGGAATTCTACGAAGGCCGGGCTCTCGTCAGTGTTGCTGAAAAGCTCCTCTTCTGAGGTCTGCAGTTTGGGAAAAGGTTTCATACTTATTTGATTTGGCAAGAGATTAATGAAATGGTTCTTAACACGCAAACCGGAAAAATCATGAATAATGAGCAGCATGCTGGCTCCACACACAAAGGCAAAATGATATGTTAATACGGTCCGCTTTTAGTATCAATCATTGCCAAAGATAAAGAGCATACAATCCAGATGTCATTTTTACATGACAACCCTATAAAAAGCCCATTGAGAGAGGAGGTTGTGAGTGTCCACTGCTGAGCACCTACTGGACAGAGGGCCCTGGATGATTGATTAGAACATAATCAGAATACATTGTTCCTGTTCCTGAGGAACAATGAGAGCCACTTCTATTTCCTCCAATAGGGAAATAGAAATACATTTTTTTTTAATTATTGAAAAGGCAAAAAGGCAGACAATGAAAATCGGCTTCAACGAAGGGGAGTGGACTGGGAAATATCCATTTAGTAATGTGGGGGACCAAAGCCCAGATGTTTGATCTGCGCTGAGGCTGTTGATGTAAGGCATCACTCGAACTTCAACAGAACATATTCAATGGGTTCAGACGATCAAAGTTCAATTGAGATCCTCTCTGTCAATGACCAACAGACGGTAGCTATAACGGGGTCGGAACTAGACAGAGGTACTACCAACAGAAGATGAAGTGGCGGATGCAACAGATGGATTTAAAACCCTCTTGGATGAGTTAAAACGTGCAGAGGTGATTGCTGGCCGTCGAAACAGGTCTACAGGCAGCAGCGATGCAGCAGAGTTGCACGTGTATGTGATGATGTCACATGATTCTTTGCTGGAGAGGGTTTTCGAGAACATGTGCTTGGACTTCTGTTGAATGTTAATAACATGATCAGTTTTTTGCTCGATTGATTTATGGCCGAGGCCATTCATTTCGATTTTTTTATTTGAATAATAGTACTGGCACTTGTAGCATATTTGTATAGGTTCAATGTCAAAAAGTTCAATGTCTTTCGATCTGCCACATTGCCACAAGATGAGTTCATCCGTTTTGAACTCCTCTTTTGATGTAAAGTGTAAAATACATACGATAAAAGAGTATCACAGCTCTGTGTAGAAATGTATGAACTGCCCTATGTATGTTTGATGAACACATTGTGAAATAATCATCGTTATGCCCAGTATTAAGGGTATTCAGTGTTATTTAAGGGAACATGTCAGCGTTCAAGCACTTACATGTTCACACCTAAGGGCTTCAATTGCGAAAATGACTCTTCATTCTCGCCAGGCCCCGCCTTCATTTTTGAATATTCAATAATCTGGCAGTAATAGCAGTGGTATTAGTAGTTGAATAGGGCGTAGACCGTAGCCGAGAGAGAGAGCTAGACGGAGACACCGAGCCACAAACCGTGACAAAAGGGGAGCTCGCTTTGCCTATTGTGTGATTTGCCTGCTTGGTTTAGTTTTGTTTAGCTCTTGGTTTTGTCGCTCTTCGAGCGACACGCAACATCTCGCCCTGGCGCCTCTTGCCTTTCGCACGTCATGTATACCTCCGACGGATTAAATAAAAAACAGCACAACAGCCCTGAGCCTGTGAGGTGGCCCTCGGATCGCTCATAGCGCCATCCGACCAACCACCCTTCGCTGTCTGGGGAGCGAACGGTAAGGGGTTCGACAAGGATGCATATCCGGAAACTCCGCAGATCCGGTATCCACCTGAGAGAGCCACAAGGATCCTTAACAAGAGCGCACGGCAGGCAGCTCTTCTGCTGCCCACACGGCAAACAAACAATGGCGTTCGTGATTGTCAGTGGAAATTAGGGGAATTGCCCCGAAAAAGGGTGACCAAGCTGACCTGGAGCCATTATGAAAGCAGAGAGAGACAGAGAGAGAGAGAGAGAGAGAGAGAGAGAGAGAGAGAGAGAGAGAGAGAGAGACACACGCGCACACACACACACACACACACTCAATATAATTATCCCCCAAGGAGGAAATGGTAGAAGCTGAGAAGCGTCGGTTTAGTGTTTCACGCTTTATAGCATGAATATTGGAATACCGATTTTTCTATATTTACCTCTCTCTCTCTCTCTCTCTCTCTCTCTCTCTCTCTCTCTCTCTCTCTCTCTGTGTATACACATTTTTAAACATATTTCTAGGCTGGAAAGCATACCTGTCTGTATTTTTGATAGATCACCCCAAACTTGAAATTGTTGTTTATCACGTGTTCGTCAAACGCGACGATGAGCCTCGAGGCCTGGAAAGAAATGACACATTTTAAAAATGGGATTCGATCGGTTGTTTTTAATATGAATGTATCCGCCATGTCCTCCATGTCCAATACAATGACACATGTCTGATGGGAGCACCAGAGTCCTACCTTGGGATAAAGCACAGGGACAAAGCGGTCCACGTTGACATCTTCACAGGCCAGCTGGGGGAAAAGGAGGGGAGACACAGATATTCACATGGGACATCATGAATATATGTGTGAAATGTTTTTTTAGCATGCAACACCTGTAAAATAGACAGGAGTCAGCCCGGTAAGTCTTGTGGAAAATGCCTTCATACATAGCGGGCGGCAGTGTAGCTCAGGAGGTAGAGCGGTCGCCTCACACGCCTTGCTGGTTCGATCCCCCGCCTCCTCCTAGCAAAAGCTGTCGAGATGTCCTTGAGCAAGACACCCTAACCCTAACTGCTCCTGACGTGCTGGCTGTCTCCTTGCATGGCTGACTCCGCCGTCGGTGGTTGAATGGGTGAATGTGAGGCTTGACTTGTTTTACCATTTACACAGCATCTCTGTTCCTGAGCCCTTCGGCAAGGCACTTTTTCACTCACCTTGGCCATTTGCACCGCGTTGGGAAATTCCGTGAGGCAGGAAATGGGGATGACATCGTGGTAGGTTTTCAGCTTGGTCCTGGTGACAAGAGTTACAGAGCCGAAAATCAAGACAAGACAACAAACACAAAGACTTTCTTTCAATGCCAAAGGCTGTGTGATAGTGATGTGGCGGTTGATTATCCCCTCGGTCCGTCCCTCCTCCCGCCAAACTCATTGTGTATGAGGAGGGCAGCAACACCCACCACCACCTCGCTCTCCTCTCAAATTATATTGATCGTTTTTATCCACAGAAAGCTCCTACTGAACTGCTAGGAGTGCTGCCACTATCATAACATTGTCATTAACATTACACTATCATACTTTGCTGGACTTTCTGGACTCATCATAGTTACTGCACTGTATTCAAGATGCTGCTGCACTACTGGCACTTTAAATGCTTTTAAATATTTTTGCACAGCAACACATGTACATATCATCAGTCACTTTGCTGTTCTTTTTTTGTTAATTTTTATTGTATATATATTTTTTATGGTGTTGTTTTGGAGATGTATACTGTGGGAGGGAATGGGGAGTAAGTAATTCCAATGTACTTGTGGCAAATGGCCAATCAAATATCTTGTATCTCTCTGAGCCCCCCCCCCCTCCTCCCACCACCACCACCTCTCTCCTCACCCCCACCACCCCCACCCCCCCCTCCTCCCACCACCACCTCTCTCTCCTCTCTGAGCTCCCCCTTCACCCCCACCACCACCCACCCCTCCTCCCACCACCACTACTTCTCTCTCCTCTCTGAGCTCCCCCCTCACCCCCACCACCCCACCCCCCCTCACCCAACCCCCCCCCCCTCCCACTACCAGCCCTCATGGTGGCCTAAATAGTCCATCTGTTTCCCCGGCTGTAAAAAGATGACAGACGTGTCGTTGACACTCTCTCGCATCTGGCTGGATGATGATGCTGATGATGATGATGATGATGATGATGATGATGATGATGATGTTGCGGATGATGATGAGAGAGAGATGCAAGATTTTGAACGTCCCGGTCCTCGCGCGCGTGCACCGGCCAGCGTGAGTAGAGTCGAGTCGTGTCACGTGACCTTATGACTTGTGACCTTGTAACCTTGTGACCCCGTGACCTTACCTCAGCATGAGGCGGAGGTGCTCCTGGCCGCCGATGAGGTCGTACTTCAGGGAGAAGACCAGGTGGCCCAGGGCGTTGTCCACCGAGTAGTAGTTGAAGTGCTCCTGGAGACGTAAGGTTTATGAGGGTGATAGTGTTTTACAACTCTGTTATAAACACACACAAATACACATGCACACACACACACACACACACACACACATATGTACATACACAGCATATCGTATAGCATATCATCGGTAGTATATAGTGTTGTTTAAAGTATTGTTTGGTATAGTATAGTATTATATCGTTTAGTATAGAATTTTTGCAGGAAATTCATTTAGCGGGAGTGAATGGTAAGCGTGTACACGTGTAAAATCTTGAATCTTGACACAAACATACACACACACACACACAGATGCACAAGCAGACCTTGATACACACACACACACACACACACACACACACATAAGTGCACACACAGACGTAGAGACACACACACACACACACACACACACAAATAGATGCAGAGACAGACATACACACACACACACACACATATGTATATATGTGCACAAGCGCACGTGCACACACAAATGCACATGCAGACAGACAGACAGACAGACAGACACACAGACAGACACACAGACACACACACAACACAGCCACAAAACCCCAGCACATTGAGCCATTGTGCTGGGGTTTTGGCTCTGCGTCAAAGCTTATCCACACAGCCATCAAGTGTGTTTGTTTTGCTGCGACACCAGAGCAGGTGGCCGGGGCCTAATGTGTCTTCATTATCTTCCCGTGTCGCTGTCCCCCCGCGCGCGTCACACGTTATCGAGTCGGCCAGGCCCGGATTCAATTATCCCTTCCTGGCTTTCGTGGACGATAACAAATCGGAAATTAAAATGAATTGTAACACGTTGTACCCGGAGTAATGAGGCTCGTTCGAGGCAGCGGCTGCTCTGCGCCGGAATGCTACACGCTTCTCCTGGTTCCGCGTGTGTCTCGTCCAATCACGCGAGTGATTGGACATGTTGGATATGTCGACGCCCACAGTGACTTAATTGGTTTAGATAGCACGAATGACACACGACCACTCACCGCACCACTACTTTCTCTCTCTCTCTCTCTCTGTACACACACACACACACACACACCACTCACTCACTCACTCACTCACTCACTCACTCACTCACTCACTCACTCACTCACTCACTCACTCACTCACTCACTCACTCACTCACTCACTCACTCACTCACTCACTCACTCACTCACTCACTCACTCACTCACTCTCTCTCACTCTCTCTCTCTCTCTCTCTCTCTCTCTCTCTCTCTCTCTCTCTCTCTCTCTCTCTCTCTCTCTCTCTCTCTCTCTCTCTCTCTCTCTCTCTCTCTCTCTCTCTCTCTCTCTCTCTCTCTCTCTCTCTCTCTCTCTCTCTCTCTCTCTCTCTCTCTCACACACACACACACACACACACACACACACACACACACACACACACACACACACACACACACACACACACACACACACACACACACACACACACACACACACACACACACACACACACACACACACACAGCGGCGGTGGAGGCGAGGCGTCGGCACTGACCTTCCCCAGGAAGTGCTTGCGGAAGATCGTGGCGATGCTGTTGCACTCCAGCTTGGTGCGAGGGTCTGGGGACGGGACCTGGAGCGGCTCCCCGGAGCCCAGCTGGTGGTCCGTCCCCTCGATCCAGTAGCCCCCGAACTGAGGCAGGAGGATGAGGGGGAAGGGGCTTTTCCGGCCCAGTATCTGGTGGAGATCAAACAAAAGAACAAGCAAGTCTCAAGACTGGCGGGTAGCTTCAGGGGGTCAGGGGTCGGTTGTGGCCGAGCCGCGTGATGATGAAGATGATGAAGATGATGGGCGGAAACACACGTTTTTTTGTCTTACCTCGTGGACACTGGGGTAGGGGATATAGTCCTCCTCAGTCTAAAACACACAGAGGGAAACACAGTATTAGTATACAAATAGTGCAGTCTTATAACTTAACATAACAAATTCTTTGGCCCAGTCATGACTAATTGTTTATATAGCAGTCATGACTAATTCTTCAACCCAGTCAAGGCTAATTATTTAACCCAGTCTTGACTCATTAATTAACCCTAGTCGTAACTAATTCTTTGATTGTTCTTCTTTGATAAACCCACAACTACAGAGAGGATATTGCGATGAACGTATTTGTACATAACTCTTGCACTGATAGTACACCCTGTGGTGTCAAATGATCTGCTCTAAAAGGACCGTCTGTGGGGACCCCAGGCTGTGGGGACCCCGGGCTGTGGGGACCCCGGGCTGTGGGGACCCCGGGCTGTGGGACCCCGGGCTGTGGGGACCCCGGGCTGTGGGACCCCGGGCTGTGGGGACCCCGGGCTGTGTATTCATTGAATCCATCTCCCATCATGTGATTGCCAAGATGGAGACTCTGGAACGGCTAGAGGAACAGACTCTAGTGGCACGCCTAGCAGCAGACCAGGGTGCACAGGCCTCCATGTCATTGGCTAATCATTGATTTGTGAAAAGGCTGAGTTCAGTAAGGATCCCTACTTTGAGTGTCGGAGGGAAGGTACACCTCTGCTCATCCATCCTGTTGCCCTGAGAATAGGGAGAGAGAGAGAGAGAGAGAGAGAGAGAGAGAGAGAGAGAGAGAGAGAGAGAGAGAGAGAGAGAGAGAGAGAGAGAGAGAGAGAGAGAGAGAGAGAGAGAGAGAGAGAGAGAGAGAGAGAGGGAGGGAGGGACACAGAGGGAGAGAAAATCCAGACAGAGATAGTTTGTCATGTTCATTCTCCTTCATTAAGTAACACACGGCCCATCTGTCTTTGTTTCAAACCCAGGTAAATGCAAATGAATCTGCTCATTATTGGTTAGAAATGCATCAGAATTAAAGAGTGTGCACAACAGAAGCCCCCAGAAAAAGGGAAATACCTTTCCCCCAAGAGATATTCAGCAGGCACAATGCAGTACAAAACTGGAGTAGAATGACATTAATTTCAGCCACAGAGAGAATAGTAGAGAATGGGACATCATTAATAAGACCCTGGGAAAGGAAGGGGGGGGCGTTGTGTGTTTAGTGAGAGTGTTGTATATGGTCTCTGTGACGCTGGAGTTGTGCTTTGTGTTAGTTTAGTTTGAACACTACACACGCAATAAAGTCCAACTCACACAGTGGCACAGCGATCCAACCATATAACAATCAGAGCGACGGCAACTCGGCTGTCAGAAATGTTTCGGACGATTTGATCACATCGGCGGCAGTTAGACAGGTTTGATTAGTGACTCTCAGGGCAGAGGACCTCCAGCCGTGGCTTGGCGTGAGACAAGGTCAGAGTGCACTGTAGGTGTGTGCAGACAAGAGTGTTAAAGGACTGAGAGGAAGAGGGAAGTCACAGGAAGTCAGGGCTTGAGGGTTGAGGATAAACGGTCCGGTGGTTTTTTGGGGGCTGGTGGTTAGCGGAGCGTTTCGGGGATGCGGAGAAAGGGAGGAGGAGGTAGGGGCAGGGGGTCCTCTTACCTGAACCTTCTCTATCATTTCGAATAAATCTGGGGTCTGGGGAGGAAGGAGAGTGAGATGAGGATAAAGCAGGAGAGGCCTTCCTCTATACAGTGTTGGAGAAAGTGCACTGCATCTTAAATCGTAAGAAAGGGTGTATGTGTGATGCAGAGCTTTCGCCCACGCCGCGACCGCTTGCGAATGTACTACACACGAGTGCCGTCGCAAATTCCCTCTCCGTCACAGGGTCACATGGCTAGAGGCCACGGAACATGCTGGATCATCTGACTCTGTGTGTAGATACTGGACAGTGTGTAGGGTCTATAGCCAAACGTTTACACGAATTCAACTTAGATAGCGTTAAGCCACCGTTACTCATATCAGTGCTGTGGCTGGAGACAGACAGACAAAGCTCAGTTTGCTTGTCAACGGTTCTCCTGTTTTCGATCCAAGTGATCGTATAAAAATGATGAATAAGTGTGTTCATTTGAGTATTGACGTATTCAAATTTCATTATATCGGAACACACGGTTTCCCCACAATTGTGAGTCACTTCAATCAGCTTTAAGGAAGTTGTTTTATCATTAATCTCAAGCTGGCCTTTAAAAGAGTCCAACACAAGTGGCTATTGTCTTTTTGTTGTTCATGGGAAAATGGGAACACATCTAAAAACCACACCCATTACGCTTAAGCTAGCATAGTCAAACTGGTGTGTGTACCCAGTAATATTGTCTCAGCCCTCGGTACAACGTGTGCACCACCGCCATGTGCAAACATTGGTCCACTAACCCCGAAGGTAAACAACCTCTTGGTACAACCCCACGCTCTGTTCTCTCTATAGGGCCAGCCTATAGAGAGAACAGAGACCCAGCGACACTGCCCTCTGAACCCTCCGAAAACAACACATTTCCAACTTATAGCAATAAGTTGAAAATGCAAACTGCTAAACACTAATTAAACAAACAACAGAAGACAATGAACAATTATTGATGTTGTCCTTACACAACACAATCTGATGGTGAAGGAAGTTTCCTAGCCTAAACACTGACTTATCGTGGTCCGACACAGTCCGACTCTTTATGGAAATCTACCAAGCGAGGCATTCGACAAAGCTACTTACGCAGTGGCTGACCTGGCTCCTGTCGTCCTTCACCACAAACGGAGCACCAGGTTGGCTAGGAGGACTTTCAGACATGTTCATCCTTTTAAGTTTGAACTCAATAAGCTCTTCTCTTCAAACTGAAGTACTGTATTGGATTCGTTCGAGAGCCGCTCTCACGTCAATTAAATTGACATGAGTGCTAAATGCTCTCATAGTCTCACTGCGACAGGATCTGATCAAACACAGACAGCTTTCCAGAGTTTTTACTGCTGTGTGCTCTGTGTGTGTATGTGTGTGTGTGTGGTCAAGATCTACAGATATCTCTCTCTCTCTCTCTCGCTTACTCACTCACTCCTTGCTATCGCCTGTGTGTAGGGCATCTGTGTGTGTGTGTGTGTGTGTGTGTGTGTGTGTGTACGTGTGTGTGTACGGTACGTGTGTGTACGGTACGTGTGTGTGTGAACAGGGGCGTGTGCATGTACTGTGGATATGTGTTGCTAGTTGCATCCAAATAGGTGCCCGGGCAATTATTGCTTCAACTGTAATCTGTCTTTTTGACAGCGGTTGAAAACCGCACAGGGGCCGCGGTTGCTTCCAGGTTGAGCTCAGAGAAGAGGAGCATTGTGTCCCAGGCCAATCAGTATCCATTGTAGGAACTCATCAGATCCTTCCGAGCACTCCTGTGGTCTGTGCATGACATCTGAGAAGAAGACTTTCAACACCCGGGTGAAAGGGCAATTCACAATTCTCTGTGACAGAGTCGCTCACGCCTGCCAAGACCCACACAGATCTTGCATGCAGCGCCGCCCGCATGTACAACGTTGTCCGTCCACGTCCTCATAGGAACGTGTACACAAGGGGGCAGTAAAGCTTTTCCGACCCCCAAGTATACGCATATAATAACAAACAAAAAACACAGTCGGCCGATGGGGGGGAACGGACACTGTGTGTTGACCGTTGACCTTTTTAATGGCACATTTACGTAATTTAAGTAATCCTATAAACATATTAACTACCTTATAAATTACACACACACAAGTAGTACATGGCATGAGTTGTAAAGAGCTTGCTGGCCAACGCAGAATCTGGAATCAGGAATCAATCACCCTAAAAATGAGCTCTGCAGTCAGTCAGTGTCCAGTCAGTGTCCACACAACACAAAGACCTTCACCTCACCTCAACACACACATACACGCATGCATACACACGCACACATGTCCTCTCTCCTCATGACAGAGTCAGAGCAACACAGCCAGAGACTTAAGCCTTTCCAATATGAGAGAAGAGGACCCTATTAAAACCACTCTGACATCACCCAGATTGTATCCACATAATCGTCACTGAGTCTGGCCCATCTCGAGTTTCAAAGTCCACCCCCCCCCCCTCCCCCCAGGGTTTATAGATTATAAACCCTGCTAAAAAGTAAGCGTCATATCTTATAAAGGGTTTTTTTGGTTGCAAAATGCATCTCACTACTCAGCTACTGTGAAAGTCTCCGAGGGTCAATCGAAATGAGCTTTCTCTTTTCATAAGTCTCAACTCCGGCACTTTCTGTGCCTCTTTCTTGTTGACAGGATCAGCTGGCATCTGGACCAATATATTTTGTAGAATGATGATCATGTTCCAACTCTGTTGTCTGTCTGTCAAATATCGAAATGTCGACGTTGTGCAAAAAAAAGGGTTTCAATATATTCTGGAAGTCTGAAAGAGATTCTCTCCTGCACTTTCCCTTTCAGTGAACCTCCAGGTGCTGCTCTGCTAATAGACGGAATAGCTTATAGTGCGGAATACAATGTAGCGGTCAAACCAGTTTGATATGAAAACAAACAGCAATAGCCTATGCTACGGACTAATAGTCATAGCAGCATGGTTACAACATGGTCCGACATTTTTCGTGGAATTACAAGAAATAGCTCCCGAATTCCGGACAAAAAACATCCAATAAACTAAAGATAATACTGTATATTGTTTGAAAAAAAAATCAAATGTTTCACTTGTGTTGGATTCGACTGGTGCCCTTGGTGTCCAAACTGAGACCAAAGGGACCTCTTTTAATGAAATCAGTCAAACACGGCGATCCCATTATTCACCGGTGTGCACATCAATTATGCACATAAGACAAAGCACCATAAAGCGGGACGGTTGCATGCAAACCCGGGGCCGAGCAGCCCCGAACAGAGAGAGGATTTGTTTACACAGTAACAGAGATCGCCAACAAAGACAGCGTGGCTGACAAGAGGATGTGCAGAGGCGCCCGGCCGAAGAAGCCGCCTTATGAAAGGTACCCACCATCGGGGGTCACAGAGGTCAAGGCCTAAGCCCCCTCCCCCCCCTCCCTGTCTCTCTCTCTCTCTCTCTCACTCGCCCACCTACCTTTGGGAATGGCGGAGCAGTGTAAGGGTACGCAGGCTGGAACAGCTGAGGCTCTAGAGTTGCAGATATGTGGGGCTCGGCCCCATCTTGTTTCCTGAAAATAGACGGACACGAGAGAATATTCCATCAGAATAGGTCACTCCGTTTGAGGTCTGGCAAGAGAGATAGACGAGGGAAACGAAACCTGGCTTTGTAAATAAAACCTTTTTTTTTTTTCTTCCAATTTTAGGGGGCAACCGCAGTCCCCCCCCCCCGCAAATACAACCGCAGTCCCCCCCCCCCCCCCCCCCCCCTCCCCCAAACCCGACAGCAGTCTGCACTGTTTGGATAAGAGAGCATCCTGATGCAAAAATCAATAGCAGCGTAAGCAACCTGCCACAAACACAACAATATAGCTAAATGAGTACGCTGCGAAAGATAAAGACAGACAATGACAATAAGATCCAATTCCTTCCAAACAAGGCAAACACGCAGGAGCCTATACACCCCCCCCCCCCCCTAACCTGGTTAGGAAGAAGACAAACACAACGCACAACTATATTAAATTGTCCTTGAGCGTAGCGTGCACACCGCGCGCACGCCGTCCCCAACGTGCTCCTCGGCAATAAGGCTTCCCACAATGCCCTGTGCGTCCCTCCGTCCGCGGTGCCTCTTGTCTGCGCTCTGGGCGGGGAATAAGAACAGTGCCGGAACACACCTCTCCCCCTCACTGATGTGAGCACTCGGTTCGATACCTCCGGGAGGACTCCTGCTCTCTCTCTCTCCTCCGCACACGCAACACACAGCCGGGCCGATCAATATCCACCGCCGCGGCGTACCTCATTATTGAAAGTGAATATGGCACTCGCCTTGTCGTCGACGTTGCTCGGCACAGGTATTGAACCGCCGAAGACAATGCTTTTCCTTTTGTTCTGAGATTCTAATGCAAATAACGACGACGACGGCGAACAAAACACACATTAAAAAGACGCAAAGACGTTGGAAAT
>CM051013.1:4872506-4945006 GCA_027704905.1 Muraenolepis orangiensis | reverse complement strand
AATATGACGTCCCTGTAGGCTCCGTGCTCCGTGTTCCCTCCGGTGTTTGAGCTGCGGTGGTCGTATGAGGACGAGCGTTCGAAGGGAGAGGTGACTTCTGTTGTGTGGAGAATACGCACACAAGAAAGAGCCTGGGAGTCGCAGTTCAGAATGAACAAATATTGGACAGCATTGAAAAAAACCAGATAAGCCTAAAAGGAATGTTGTTCTCCGTTTGTTTAAAACAAACAAACAGATAAGATATGAGGAACCTTGTTATGACCTTATTAAACGTGGATTACCCGTGGATTTTACATTTCTCAAAACAGGGGGCAAAATAGGGGGCAGGTACAAAACCAAAAAACCCAAATGGCGGCCTTTCCGAAAAACGGTATAAATAATAGAATATCAGATGGTATTCTATTATTGACGTCCCCCCCCCCCCAGCAGCTCACCGTGGAATAGCATTAAAACAACAGGCAGGTGTGTCTCTGAATAACCCATCAGCACCTTGGCTTACCGGAGCTTTTCTATCCCCCCCGCCCCGAGGCGCCCCGGGGACACCTGCTCCCCAGGGAACCCTACACCCCCCCCCCCCCCCCACCCCCTGGGGAAATCACAACACAGATGTGACCTTATCTCTTTTCTCCTTAACCCACGTGGGAGTGAGCCCGGCATGCAGGGAATCACCGCTGAGCTTCTGTTTGATTGGGAGGAAGAGAAGGGGGGGGGGGGGGGGGGGAGTCGCTAATGCATAATGCTGTATTCAACTCTCCATCAAAGCCCTGTTGGAGGTCGTGTACACATGCCGCCAGCGCACATCCTCCACGGGAATCAGATAACAACGTCCACAATGTCAACAGCAGCAACCACAACAACACACAACAGTCGAGATAAGACCCCGGCATAGTGCAGGAAAATGGATTACATCTCTAATCCCGCGGCAGAGGTTTAGAGCTCACGCCCCAACAAATGGGAACAGGAAGAAGAGAGGGATTGCGGGAGTGGTGGTGGTGGAGGTGGGGGTGGTGGTGGAGGTGGGGGTGGTGGTGGTGGTGGTGGGGTGGAGGTGGGGGTGGAGGTGGGGGGAGGCTGGCCTCAGTGTCTGCTATCTACTGTCTAACACCATCATCATCATCAACATCATCACCATCATCAGCACCATCATCACCATCACCATCAACACCACCATCACCATCACCATCACATCACCACCATCAACACCATCGTCCCCATCACCATCATCACCACCATCATCCCCATCATCACCACCACCACCATCCCCATCATCACCACCACCACCATTCCCATCATCACCATCACCACCATCCCCATCATCACCATCCCCATCATCCCCATCACCATCACCATCACCATCACCATCATCCCATCACCATCATCACCACCACCACCATCCCCATCATCACCACCACCACCATTCCCATCATCACCATCACCACCATCCCCATCATCACCATCTCCATCACCATCATCCCCATCATCCCCATCATCACCATCATCACTATCACCACCATCCCCATCATCACCATCACCATCACCATCATCCCCATCACCACCATTCCCATCATCACCACCACCACCATCCCCATCATCACCATCACCATCAACATCATCCCCATCACCATCATCCCCATCATCACCACCACCACCATCCCCATCATCACCACCACCACCATTCCCATCATCACCACCACCACCATCCCCATCATCACCATCACCATCATCATCACCACCATCAACACCATCACCATCACTATCGTCTCCATAAGCATCTCTCGGTCCAGGTTACAGGGCCCGCTAGGAGACGGTACTCAACTTAATACACATATTTTCCAATGCGCTTCCACCCCAAAACAAGCAGAATTGCGAGACAAAGATCCTTTTTGTGGGAAACCAAAGTATTTATACGGGGGAGGCCGAGCCGTCTCTTCGGGTGTGAGACGCGAGGTCAGCGACGGATGTCACAACACAGTGCGTCTCCGTAGGTCGGCTTTGACCGAGGCCCACCGCCCCGGCGACCTGTTTATGCAGGTGTCGGATGCCGCCGGCTGACTGACAAGTCGGTTGGCGTGCGGATTATGGAGTCGGTCGGTGAGGAGAAGCCGGGGTCGGGCGCCGGTGGGAGCCGTCTCGTCTGCTTTCCGTATTCGGTCCGACGGCGTCAAGAGAGAGACAGAGAGAGAGAGAGAGAGGAGAGAGAGAGAGAGAGAGAGAGAGAGAGAGAGAGAGAGAGAGAGAGAGAGAGAGAGAGAGAGAGAGAGAGGGCACGGAGACGCCGCCGGCCGATCAGATGCGACAGCTTGCCGTCTCATCCGTGCACAGATGAGCGTGCAGGGATGAGTGGGCACGGATGAGCATGCACGGATGAGCGTGCACGTGAGCCAGGAGGACGCGAAAGCCCGACGTCAACAGTCTAGGGAAGGGACATGTGTCATTGAATGCCGACACTTTAACAGCGAATCCTCACACGCAGCGACACTTCGAAAGATCAAGCAGTCAAGACTCGAGAGGACACACACAGGAAGTGGCTCTGCGATTTGAAAAAGTCTCCGAAACACAGGGCGGTGTGACAATCATAACAACTTAACTGTGAAAAGCCTTGTGGAGCCAGACCTCTGTACCTCTCTAGACAGCTGAAGAGACTGAAGTAAGAGAGATTCCATTGCTAGACTAATTACAATATATTTGTTTGTTTGTATGTATGTATGTATGTATGTATGTATGTATATATGTATGTATGTATGTATGTATGTATGTATGTATGTATGTATGTATGCATGCATGTATGTGTGTATGTATGTATGCATGTATGTGTATGTATGTATGTATGTATGTATGTATGTATGTATGTATGTATGATGTATGTATGTATGTAGCATGCATGTATGTATGTATGTATGTATTTATGTATGTATACATGCATTTAATTATGTATGTACAGGTATGTACAGTATGTAATGCAAATGTGTCCACTAGGTGGCAGACACTGAACAAACACCACAGAGCAGCAGACTGTGGTGTAAGGGCCCTGACAAGCTGCAGTGACTTTAAAGAACAATCTTTCTGCTGGAAAGTAGGGCTTTTTATCAAACTGGGGCTGTCAATGCAGTAGAAAGGCACAACAGAAATAGAGAACAACAGTTGGAATAATAGCCCTAGAGAACTGCTGCTACATGACCAGAGAACCGTTGGAACAACACAGCCCTAGAGAACTGGTGCTACATGACCAGAGAACAACACAGCCCTAGAGAACTGGTGCTACATGACCAGAGAACAACACAGCCCTAGAGAACTGCTGCTACATGACCAGAGAACCGTTGGAACAACACAGCCCTAGAGAACTGGTGCTACATGACCAGAGAACAACACAGCCCTAGCAGCCACAAAACGACATGAAACAAGCCAAATTTACAATTTTGAGGGGACTTGATTGTTGTCCATTTACATATACTACCTACATTGCAATGGTACAAACCTGGTGGACAACTGGCCAATTATTCCTCTAACGACTTAACCTCACCATAACCACATGTATGTCTGCCTTCTGCTCTCTGCCCCCGAGTGGGTTGCCGGTTCGATCCCCAGCTCCTCCTAGCCAAGTGCCAAGGTGTCCCTGAGCAAGCCACTAAACCCTTACTGCTCCTGACCAGCTTGCTGTCTCCTTACATGGCTTACACCACCATCAGTGTATGAACAACAACAAACAACAAATCGTGAGGATTGAATCCTCTTTATTGGTCACATACATGAAGACATACAGTGAAACGTGTTCTCTGCATTTAACCCATCCTAGTATTAGGAGCAGTGGGCAGCTATTCATACAGCGCCCGGGGAGCAGTTAGGGTTAGGGTCTTCCTCAAGGACACCTTGACAGTTTTTGCTAGGAGGAGCTGGGGATCGAACCAGCAACCTTCCGGTTGTGAGGCGACCGCTCTACCTCCTGGGCTAGACTGCCGCCCGGGTGATCGTGAGGCATATATTGTGAAGCAATTTGGTTAAAAGCGCTATAAAAATGCAATCCATTTACAAATGTACTGCCACTGCGTTTGGCCTATATACTATACTTTGACATTAGACTATAGTGTGGATTTCTACGACCTATGAATGAGCTTGGATGCTATTCTATTCTCAGACAGCGTTGGTTAGTTCCACTAAAAGAGACATGCTGGTTCTCTGGCCATCTGCTCCCTCCAGCCTCCGTCCACCGCTGTCCTTGACACGTTGGGGACGTCACTGAAGGGCCAACATGAGAGAACAAAACTCTTACACTCTCTGTGTGGTTTGTTGACAAGAGGGCTGGCAAGACCGCCAGGCCAGCAGGGGAGGGCAGTGATCCTCAGGGATGGACTGGTCATTACACAATGGCTGCGACACTTGACTATTCAATCCTGTGTGTGTGTGTGTGTGTGAGAGAGAGAGAGAGAGAGAGAGAGAGAGAGAGAGAGAGGAGAGAAGAGAGAGAGAAACATCTTATGCATTACTGCACTATTGTCATCCATCCTAACCTGCCTTTCCCATTTCCGTTAAACAGGACAGCTGAGCAGGCACAGGATCACAACCAAACACAGTGCTACAGTCCTCCCTGTGACCACAGACAAAGTTGGAAGATGAAGCTCTTTAACGTCTGCGGGGCCCCACAATAAATGGACTCAAAATAGTTAGAAGAATAGAATCAAATCATTTGGAATCCAAAAAGGATATATATGATATATATATATATGCGACAGACACAGCATAACAACATAACAACTTGAAATAGCGGCTTCCAATGCGGGAAACCAAATGTGCACTCCTTCTCGGAACCGACGGTACCGCTACCGATTGTGGCGTGGCGTGGGCAAACATCAGCACTGATATGAGTGGAATTGAACAATAAGTATTATGATTAAGTATGACAATTGCGTGATCAAACACTCTGTAATGAGCCCTGAAAGCGGGTAGGAAGGGAAAGAATGATCTTTTCCCGGGAAACAAGCGAGAACAGAAGAATAACAGCGACACCGTGTGCACGGCCGCGGTCTAGTCACGTGACAGGTCTCCACGCACTTCTCCCGAGATCATGTACAAACACGGGGAGTTGGGAAACGGGGAGTTTTAGTGAGAACAGACGCCCTCCCCACCTCTACAGCGGCCTCATAGAATAATAACTTGGAGGGTTATGCAAGCTCTCACGGGTTCCCTTTCGTATGTCGAACACACACAACCACCCACCACCATCGGGTATGGCGGGGGATTTTATGGTCGTCGTGAAATCACTTTTGTGTTCCATAAGTCAAAACAATGAACTAAAATGAGGTCAAAGGGTGTTGACGCTCAAAATAAATATGAACTCACCCAAATTTCCTGGGTTTTCCAATTCGAAAGGGAGAAGAAGGCATGCTGTGAGATCCTTTGTGCTTCTCACAGTTATTTGGCATGGAGAGATCTATGAGATCACTTATGACTTTTCATCAGCAGCACCTGATCCTACAGCACGATAATATACCGGTCTCGTTTTGATTCGGACTCTGTTCCCCCCGGTTCGACTCTCTCGTTTGGCTGTAGAAGAAGGAAGGACATTACTTCCTCATCTCGTCCCTCTCTTTAATACTCTAATTCACTTTGACATCTGTCAAAAGTCGTTCGTTTGGTTTCTGTATCACAGTTGCTCACACTTTCCACCGCTGAGATGGGCAACCGTCTGTTGTGCGTGTGAGTCGGTGAACGTCCTCTGGAGGATTGCCGTCAGGTGAATGGCGTTGTGGTCTGCTCGGCGAAGCATGCCTCTCCCCCGCCGGCCCTGGCTAAAAGGACCCACCGCACAGATAATACAATTATGCAGCCATTGTTAAATCAGCATTCAGATGCTTTGCTGTTTTACCCTCCTGCGCTCCCTCTCTTTCCCTGATCAAATTATCTCCTCAACTCCGGTCCTTTCATTTCCTTTGAGCTGACATCCAGAAGCCCCCTTCATCTCGTCATTAGCCGCTCCTCTTCATCGCTGTCCCAGCTTTAGTGTTTTTCCATGTCGCTGCAGTAGTAGCAGTAGTATTCTCTCTCTCTCTCTCTCTCTCTCTCTCTCTCTCTCTCTCTCTCTCTCTCTCTCTCTCTCTCTCTCTCTCTCTCTCTCTCTCTCTCTCTCTCTCTCTCTCTCTCTCTCTCTCTCTCTCTCTCTCTCTCTCTCTCTCTCTCTCTCTCTCTCTCTCTCTCTCTCTCTCTCTCTCTCTGCATCCCACTGATGATGAATAACCAGAGGCCCTCTGCGACCAGGGGCACCCTGAGGGAGGAGAAGGTGACCCCGGGTAATCCTCAGGAGGACGGAGGTGAGAGCCAGACATCCATGACCCCACAGACCGGAACGTTACGGGCGGAGGAAGAAGAGGCGGGAGAGGAGGAGGAGAACTGTCCCATCTGCAGCGCTGCTGCTGGCTCAGCAGCGTCCACGTGCTTCAAGGTTTTTTGCCCACACCGCGGTCATAGTCTATTTACCTGTCGCAAGGTTCCCGCGGCAACGGCAGTAGAGATGCTGCAACGGTGGGGGTTGATTTATGAGGGAGAGAGCAAACGTAAGTTTTCTGCTAGTGTGTGTGTGTGTGTGTGTGTGTGTGTGTGTGTGTGTGTGTGTGAGGGGTGTACGTTCCACCAAAGTGTCCCATCAGGTGCCCCTGGCTGTGTGTCGTTCTGTCGTCTCATTGGCTCATTCATCTCACTTACAACACGGCTCACACACACAGGTGACAGGTGACACAGACCGTTTCACAGGCCCACTCCTTGTTTTTTATTACTTTGGTTAATAAAAAAATTAAAAAATCTCTACTTTCTGTTCGGAACCAACGTTCCAACACTTGACCTATTTATCTGTGGTGATTTGGATTATATAATCCCCGAGGCTAAATGAAAAATGGATTGAAGGGAATGCATTAAAAGATGAACTCACCATATGCTTCTGGCCTTGGAGAATGCCTTATCCACCCTGCAAAAGTAGAGAGGAACATTAGGAAATTGTAAATAGGGCTTATGCAGTACTGATGGCCTACATTGCATTATGATTATAATTTCCATCTCACAGAAAGTCAATAACAAAGAATAATGCCTGTTGAACTAAGTAATTAACGTAACACTACATACTACATCTTAAGAAAATATCAGTCTTGTGTGCAAACCACTTTAAGGTCAAAGACATCCTTGACCTTAAAGTGACGCCATTACTCAACTCAAACCATTCTCTCGTCTGAATCCTCAATTCAACTTTACTTTTCCCGCACTCTTGTGTTTAGACCGAAATAATTCCTAAGAGTGAAAGTTATCCTTAATAACACACGCCATCTGCCCTCGCGGCGCTTCCAAACAGAGCGGATGAAAGCCGTCTGTCTGGTGTTTCCAAACACAAAAAAATTAACTTGTGCCGCTTTGCCACTAAACTCAACTTAAGCTCTTCTTTCTTTGTCCTTGGCTACTGATTATCTCAACCCAGAACGGCAAGTGTCTGTTCGTGGGAGTTTGTTGTGTTGTGACTGCCTTGGGGCAGAAGCAAACGGTTCCAAGTATGCCAGTGGATAGAGCTGTGTGAGAAAAAATCATCACCCTAACAGTTCACGCCTTCACACTTCTCACAGTTTAACCTAATGTACAAAGCCTACACAGTGCTTAATATTTGATTGTGTTATTCTATTAAAAGTACATATATATATTGTTTATATATATATATATATGTATTACAAGTACATATATATATATATATATATATATATATATATATATATATATAAGGCATTGTGTATTTCCACTTCTGAATCCCCTCTGATATGCCTCATTCAGTATTGTCCTGCAACGGCCAAATCATGAGAGGCAATCCAGCACATTCAAGATTCACGATTCAAGATTCAAGAATTTGATTTGCCATTTGCAACATGTACAATGGAATGCTCACTCCCCATCCCCTCCCGCAGTACGAGGAGGACATGAGGAGCAAATCCGGTCAACTCTCACGTATTGAGCGTGACTTACGCAAATGACCCTCTTCACACCCGCTCTCACAGCACACTTCCTATTTCTTACACTATTCTGCCACGAAATGACAGGCTGCTTTGAAAACAATTGTTGTGGATACCTTTCACCCAACACCCAAGGACACCTTACAGAGCATATATAGTACAGTAAAACAGTGGACTTCACCAAGTGTCCGCAGGGTTTAAAACAAGACAAACAACAGGTAAGTAAACTTACAAGAAACACATGGTACAGTTTATAAGGAATATGCCAGTTTAAACAGATGGGTTTTTAGTTGGGTTTTGTAAGTTGTTATGGAATCAGACTGTGGGATGTGTAGTGGCAGGGAGCTCCAGAGTCTGGGAGCCGAGCAACTGAAAGCTGGAGCACCCATGGTGCTGAGGCGTGAGCTGGGGACGGTGAGAAGGCCAAAGTAGTGCCTCGCCCTGTACCAAAAAAGGTATGCATGAATCAGAAACCAACCATGTCCCCTAGAGACTATGTTTGTACGTTGTTTGTATGTTGACACCATTATGATTCTAATTTAAGCGCTGGTCGCACTCCCAAGGTTTTCTGAAAAGTTGGCAGCCCTAAGGACCTGTTATATTCGCAAACGATTATGTTCATTTTATAATGGTGGCACACTCTGGCCTCCACACTCTGGCCTCCACACTCTGACCTCCACACTCTGACCTCCACACTCTGGCCTCCACACTCTGGCCTCCACACTCTGACCTCCACACTCTGACCTCCACACTCTGGCCTCCACACTCTGGCCTCCACTATCTGTTAAAGACACTGTTTACTAAATATAATAGGGGCTCCATAGACTACTTGCAGGTGAGCAAATAGTTAATTGAGGCAGTTTCATGTGTGGATGAACTAAGGCAACATGACTTTGCAAAGTGTAAACATTACAGAGAAGACTATTATTAGACTATATTGTTACACTTTATTGCACAGTTCCAGATACCTGTGACTAAATGTTTTGCGCCTTTCTGGATACACTGTGATCTGTAAGTTGTAATGCACATCATGTGTAAATAATAAACTGAGGCATAACATTGTTGATTTGCAAATTTCAGGTTGTTCATAATGTGTCATAAAAGATATTTCCTTAAATGTGAACATTTTTTAAATGGTCTTGCACTTTTTTGCACCAAAACAAAGGGATACATTTGGAGTTGTTGTTTTTCATAGTTTGTTATGCTTTGATTTTACTGGTCCGGGTCAAATTGGGCTGCATGTTGCCCCTGAACTAAAATTAGTTTGACACCCCTGGACTAAGGAATAAGAAACTCAAATCCACTCAAAATCCATAACTCTGTAGATGTCTCACCCTATAGTCTGTAGGCTTGTATTGATTGCAACATAAAGTTGATCCTTATTCTCTGAGTGATCCTTATTCTCTCAAGTCAAGCAGCAGAAGTTTAGTGACAATGTGCAAAAAACTACTGGCCAATTTTGGGGTGAACTAAATATTACTAAAAATAAATGGGGGTCATAAATGAAGAGTTCTCCAGGCACCACGATACCACTGCTTCCAAGCATTTCCTGAGGTGGGTCCTGTTTTCAATGCACTGCTTCTCCAAAAAAACTGCTGATGCTAGAGAACGGTGGTGTAGCATAGCCTGTGACCGCGAACATGAGATCCGTCTACCACTAGCGCGGGGTTCCACAGCGGACCGGGGCGAACGTCTGCCGTTTCGGGTCAATACTCAGCACATCTAACTGGACATATGGTATTGTATGTCTCGCAGCGCTCCTACAGCTGTCTCTGATCGCCGACTGGACCTCCTGCTGTGTCGTCGTCCCCCCCCCCTGCTGTGGAAGGTTTCGTCAAGTGTCGGGGACTTCCAGCCTATCCCTCCATTGACACCTGTATCGGGTGGGGGGGGGGGGTTTCCCTGGCCGGACCACAGCCTCGGCCCACGCTTTTGTATCCCAACGAGAGTGCTGGGAATCACTGACCTCTGACTCATCCATTCCAGGCATGTCTCCCCGGATAGGATTGTATGGCTCGTGTTCTACCGGGTTCATTGTCAGCAATGAAGTGACAGCATCCCACGGGAATCTGAAGACCCATTGGTGGCAACGGGACGGTCTGTTTGTGCTTGTTTATCCTATTGGAATCCGTAGGCTTATAAATATATAGAAATGGTGTCGTTGTGAGCTGCGACACTGCATAAATTCCACTGCACTACAGTACTACACTAGTACTACAACCACTACTACTAGCCTACTTGCTCTACTACTGTCATGATACAAACTTGAAAATAATGCTAATGATCATAATAATAAGCATGAGTTTATTTGAAATGCAGGTGACAGTATGAAAACCCTGAAGCTAGAAGGTAGAACAGTCACCACCCCTCAGCGTGATTGCGGTGGAGTCGTTGCACCACAGGGGATCAGATGTCCTTCTAAGCGTTACAGGTGAAGAAGAAGATGCCTATTAGAGGGCCTCCGTGTAACATGACATGTCAAGGAGGAGGACCTCAACCCTCAGCTGCTGCTGCTCTGCTCTGCTTCACATGAGCTGAACGCCCTGGTGTCACACAGCCTGACCTGCAGGACATGAGGAAATAGATCATTGTCTCCCCGTCTCATATGGTCCCAAGTACGCTTGTCCTTGGGTGAACGAGATCACACGGGGAATATGTACCGCCTGTGGATGGGGGGGGGGGGGGGGCGGATAATATTTATATTTTTCTCTCTGGTTCCCCTGTGGGTCTTGCCCCATTCTCATGTTACGGCAAATTCCTGTCAAGTGAAATCAACCAGGGTGTGCCTAGATGCGAGGATAAAGCCGGATTACTGGAATACATGACATAGTCTGCGGCAAATAAGAAACACGCTACAAAAGGTCAACTATTTGGTATGAATCAGCACAGGAAGACGTTGCCGTCGAGGGAACATGTTCAACCCAGCGGCGCAACGGTGGATTGACTTGGTCAGATCATTTAAGATTAAAACACAAACATGACACAAACATACACTAAAACATGTTCAATTATGTCTACATACACGTGATGTGGGGCGGCAGTAGCTCAGTCTGTTGGGACTTGGCTTGGGAACCGGAAGGTCGCCGGTTCAAGTCCCCGAAACACCTGGGCACTGGCGAGGTGCCCTTGAGACAAGGCACCAGACCCCTACACTGCTCCCCGGTCAGCTGTATATACAATAGCTGCCCCACTGCTCCTCCTAATACTACGATGGGTTAAATGCAGAGAAACCAATTTCACTGTGTGTGAATGTGTTCAATAAAGAAGATTCAATCATTTAGATTTAGTATAACCCACAATAAAAATGCAAATTCACTTGAAGAACCTGCTTGTGTCTCCTTTTAAAACAAATAATTATATTATAAGTCACTTGACTATTTTATATTATGTGTGAGCCCCAAAGGTGGTTATTGGCACAAATGTATCCACAAATCAACCAATCAGCCCCGTTCTCTGTGGATCGGTGTGTGATTTCATTAGATCGAACGGATGATAACACAGACCACAACTCACAACAAATAAAAAATTAATGCTTTGGTTTGGCAACAACTTTCAGATGATACATATCTGACACCAGCGTGTTGTCTAGAACTCATTCTCTCGTGTCAATGCACTAGTGTGGCATGCATGAGTCAAAATGGACGATCAAAATGTCACACATAAGAGTGTCTGTGTTTCTAGTTTGCTCACTGTTGACGCGCAGGCACGCAGAGCCTAAAACTGAACAAACAATGGATAATGTAGCCCTTAAAAAAATAAGTAGTGACCTCACGCGTCATAGCGTTTCTTCACTTTTCAGATAGCATATGAGTTTAAGTTTAAGATTCAAGATTCAAGATTCAAGATTTTTTTATTACAATGGAATGCTTACTCCCCATTCCCTCCCACATTTTAACAAATAATAATTAATAATAATAATTTCACACTATACTATACTATGTACTATTATTATACAACACTGTACTATAACACGACAGTACACAATAAAAATAACAATAAAAATAAAAATAAAGTGACTGATGGATGATATATACATGTGTGGAATTGTGCAAAAAGCATTTAAAAAGCATTTTAAAGTGCCAGTAGTGCAGCAGTATCATGTAAAGTCATCAGTAAAGCTAAATGACTAAAATTCCACATGTAGCCTGAATGAATGTGCATTAAGCATGCATAGCTATTGTCTCCTGCACTGGGTTGGGGACCCGACTGGGGTGAGGAGGAAGAATAGAACAGGAATAGAGCCCAGATTCCACAGTGAATGGTTTGAATAAAGCATCTTGTATCTTGTATTTTGCGTGATCACTCAATGCCAGAGATATCCCCTATGAATGCGCTGCAACGCTGAAGACGACGGTGTTCGCTACACTTGTGTCTTCCCTGATGTCCCTGTGCTGTTCCTCCAGCACTGAGCGTTCTTCCCCCAGGAGGAGAATGTGTAAAGGTCAAATATGTGTCCGTGACCCCCCTCTCCATGTGATGGTTTGGTCCACACATTACATTGTCAAGCTGTATAGCTTGTAGGCCTATTTCACACAATATTTCCTTTGTATTGCAGACACATAAGGGCATTTTGCACAGTATGAACACAACATCATGAAAATAATTATAAACGTTAAGCCCATTTCTATATAATTGATATGTGAAGACGTATAGCCGGAGAACAAAGAAAGAGTGGTTTCGAAAATCAGATTATGAGATCAGAACATTTTGTGTGTAGGGGGAATTTAAAATAAGATATCTCCCATGACCCAATACATCCTATCATTGTGAGTTCATTCTTGGACACCCATTCTCCCCCGTGTGGCTTCATGTAGACCAATATACCCACCACTGTGCATAGGAAACGGACACGCACTCCTTTAGCAGCTACCCTGCTCCATTGTCCATGGCTAAAAATAAGTAATGACTCGGGCAACAAAAGCGATCCGGCCTTGGGTCCGGACCCTCTACTGTACCCATGGACCAGCGTGGGCTCAATCGCTCCATTGACCGAGGGGTGAATGAAAGACATGGACTGAATGACCTCATTCACGCTACAGTAGGCGGCCATACAGTCACACGCAGCCTTTGCAAACAGACTCATAACGAGCTCGCACGGCGAGGCGGTACCGGAGCGATGCTGACAAGCATCATTACACACAGTCCCCTAACCCACATTCTACTTGTGTTTGAGAAGCAGGGGGCCCCAGCGGTTTGGACATGAGAGCCGGTCCCGTGGCTTCTTTACAACAACAACAAAAAGAATGGCAAAATTCAAAAAGAAAAAAATCCTGAAAAATGACGAGAAAAAACACCTGTTGGAAAGGAAAGCTGCCAATGGACACGGCTGCTCACGCAACACTCGGTTGCTCAATAGCAGGCTCCCAGAACGAGGTCTGAGCTACAGACTGCAGGTCCGCGGAGGAGAGATAATAACGGTCTGAATGGGGACAGTGTTGAGGCAGGGGGGGGGGGGGGGTGGGTTAGGGTTAGGGTGGGGGGGGGGGGGGAACCTAACGGCAGGGCACACAGGGGCTTTCTTGTTCCACGGCTGCCCGGGGATTTCCATTGTCTGCGCGAATATGAAAGTGAAGGTGAACGTCGGGGGTGAATATGGAAGTAGGACTCGGCTGAATGGAAACCTGAAGAGCCCTCGGGTCGTCCGACATATACCGTGTGTTTGGCCACGGCTCCAGCCAGCGGTCCTCGTAAAATGTCCTTCTACTGCTCAAGAGGCCCCCTGCCCTGCGGTCTAATCATCCGCCGTCTTTTGTCATGCAAACCTGTTTGTTTTTTTATATCCGGCAGAAATACTTACCCTGTGTTGCTTCTCCGCCGTCTTACCTTTAAATATTCATCAGGGCCCCCGGTGGACAAGCTCCCAGGAAAAAAAAAAGACAAGTATTGGCCTATTACTACGCCTGTGTACTTGCGAAAAATGTGCATTATTAGACAATACCGTCTTAAAGGCAGAGGCACCTCATGACAAGTTTGACATGATATTGAAAACCACATTAATTTCAAGAATGTACAGTCTCCTTTCAAATCAGCTGACTGCCGAAGGCCAACTACAATTGCTAGCCTGCTGCAGTCTGGAGGACAATAGGGGTTACTGTTGGACCAGACTCACCGAAACCCCTGCTTCTTTCCGTTAAGACACTGTGACGAAAATGAGCTCAGGGCAAAATGGAAAGGGCCACAAGTTTAGAGGAGCCGTAAAAAAAGATATCCTCGAGTGCGGAGGATAAAGGGCCCAGCGAAGTGTCACTGAAAGAAAACAAACCAACTCCAGTTGTGTTGTTATTGTCTCTGGTTAAGAGTTGATGAAGAGCAAAGACACACTCGCAGTGGAATGAGCCCGTGGCATAAAGTGAGCACGATGGAAACAAGTGAGCTCTGTGTTATATAATAAAGACAGAGCAGGTAGATGGGCGTCACATTGGACATGTGAGTCAACATGCACATATCTGCACGCACATAAAGAGACATCTTAAGGGATGAAAGCAGGCAGCCTAAGGGCAGGTGAATAAAACCAAGTCAATTGGATCAACAGTCATGCACCTAAACAAAACAGAATAAAAACCCTTATACACCCTTTGTATGTAGCGTCATCGGCATTCATATGTAACCCCCGTATCATATATACGTATATAACATGGGATTAATTTTTTATTTATTTAAAATGTTTTCTAATAACGTCTTATAGGGTATTGTACTACATTGCTGTTTTTTTTCCATTGTTCATTGTATGTCATGGCAGAGATCAGGGATTAATTTAGGTACAACCATAATCATATCCATATATGATTAGGGCGGCTTCATAGCTCGGGAGGTAGAGCCTCACAACCTGGAGGTTGCTGGTTCGATCCCTTCTAGCAGAAACGGTCTCCTTGCATGGCTGACTCCGCCGTTGGTGGTTGAATGGAATTGAGTGTGAGGCATGACTTGTGAAGCGCTTTGGCTAAAAGCACTATATAAAAGCATCCATTGTTATATGAATCCAAGTCCATATCGTGGCCAAGGTTCAGTGTTGTTTTTATTTAGTAACAGTAGTAAGTAAACATGGACGGGGGTCGTCTGCTCTGCTCTGCTCTGATCTCCTCACATTTTCTCCTCCATTATTCAATAACTGAAAGCTACTCCCGTCTACATGCATTACACATGCAGCAGCTCAACATACGTCAATTATTGACGTATGTTAGTAACTCCCACATTTACTCATGTGGGAGTTCAATCCACAGTGATAAAGCCCACAGAACACTCACATAACTAAATCTAGTTTTTCCAAATTGTATACATTTAGCTTGACTTAAAGTAATGAACTAGAGAGACACTGCACTACTGTTTTTGACGTTGTAGTAGCAGTCGAGGGAGCGGCTTCTGCTGGGGTACAGCAGCACCACTCGGACAAACCACGCGCAGAACTGCAGAACACCGCACTACTACAACCGCTAATAATAATGTCAATTTGATTCCTTTAGTTATGATTATTTTTTTGTGTCAATATATATATTATACATTTTAATCGTTTTTTTTTGGGCATTTTGAGCATATTTGAATATGGGAGCTGGTGTGGTATTATAGTCTATAGTGTGACAAGCCTGGCCACTAGCTAACTAGCAAGAAAAGGGAAAACCGCCTCCTGTGTGTTTAGTAAACGGATGTACTGGTTCCTACTGCTTCATTCATCACCTCACCTGGAAGGGTGTGAGTTCCATGCATTGATTTCAAAATCTTGACTGCACATGCACGTACCTACGTGCGCACACACAAACAAACACACACACCACACCACACACACACACACACACACACACACACACACACACACACACACACACCCACACACACACACACACACACACACACACACACACACACACACACCTCCTCAGGCATGTGCACGCACGAGTGCACACACACACACACACACACAAACACACACATTCCAAGTCTTTCTTTGAGAACACTCAACGTGCAGTACTCAGGGTGCAACTGTAGATCACTTGAAGCTGTTTGTCTGTGAGTGTCAGTGAACCGGCGATCCCACCAGGACACAGCACAGAACACACGTACACCACGTTGGAGGTACACATGTGGGCCTCCTCTGACCCAGAAACAGTCATGAATAGAGTATAGCACAGCACAGCAGTGGCGTCTATATATATACATGTTCTGTAAATATTCATAACACACACACACTGCAAGTCATGTGCATCACACGCATTATCAATTAGATCACTGCGATGATCGCTGGCCACATATACATCATGTTGGTAAACAGAGATGTGTGTGTGTGTGTGTGTGTGTGAGCACACCCTGAAACATAAAATTAAGTGACCGAACGCAAACAAACAGACCAAAATCAAACCACGCTTGACAGGAGGTAGAGTAAACAGCCATGATTGAGTTCTGTGTTTTGTTTAAGTATGTGTTGGGTATATGGGACTGTGTGTGTATATGTGTGTGTGTGTGTGTGTGTGTGACCGTGTGAATGTGTGTGTGACTATATATGCAGTATATGTGTGTATTTGTGTGTGTGACTGTGTAAGTGTGTGTGTGTGACTGTGTAAGTGTGTGTGTGTGTGTGTGTCTGTGTGTATGAGACTGTATATACAGTATGTGTGTGTGAGATACGCCACTCAATCTGTCAGAATCAGTGGTTGTTTAATATCAAGATGCATCCATCTCTGATGTCTCTCATCTCATATACATACAGTATGTCATGATGATAACCATTTTAGTTATAATACCCAACCGTCGGCCATAAACACAGCTTTTCTTCAACAGCACAGTTCACACAAAGCAGCTGTACCAGACATGCATGCCGGTGAGCGTTACAGACACAAACACATGGGATACTACGCTACCGCTATGGTATCAGCTCAGCACAACAACAACAACAACAACAACAACAACAATATGACTGAACAGCACAACTGAACACAAAGAATGCGTCCAAACTAGTTTTCCAGAGCCTGATACATTTAGAGATACACACACACACACACACACAAATGACAGCAGACAAAACAAGGACATTTTTTTTTATCACAGATAGGGGAAACAAACCAACACAGTCAGACAGACAGTCAGCTAGACACAGTCAGTCAGTCAGAGACAGACAGAAAGTCAGACAGTCACAGTCAATCAGACCGACAATCAGTGAGACAGACACTCAGTGAGTCAGAGAGACAGTCAGTCAGTCAGACAGACACAGTCAGTCAGACAGTCAGAGACAGACAGACACACACACAGACAGACAACCACACACACACACACACACACACACACACACACACAGGTATGAGAGTGTACCCTTAAAATGAACAGTTTTCCTACCCTCCGTATGCCCCGAACGTGAAGCTTCTCTTCCTCTGCGGCATGCCGGCTACCCGGGAGGAGCAGTGGAGCACAGCCTCCGTCTACCCAGCACTGAGCGCAGCCTTCAAAACTTGGCCACTCACGCTGAGCCAGGAGCACATGTGTCCCGTACGCCTGTGTGTGTGTGTGTGTGTGTGTGTGTGTGTGTCTCTGTCGCTTTTCTTTTCCTTTTTTTCTTTCTCTGTGTGTGAGCCTTGTCTGTCTTGTGAGGTTGCAGCTCGCGGGGCCCGTCCCTCTCCTGTTTACACGCCTCCTTTACAAACAGAGGGAGAGGAAGGAGGAGGTGGAGGAGGAGGAGGAGGAGGAGCAGGGCTGAAGCCGGCTGACCATAACCAGTCTTTCAGGGAGCAAAGGCTTGGGCTCCTCAGAAACACACCACCACACCCCTCTCTCTCTCTCTCTCTCTCTCTCTCTCTCTCGCTCTCTCTCTCTCTCTCTCTCTCTTTCTCTCTCACACACCACTGTGAGAACACAGCCTTCTATCTGCTGGGGTGTTTACCTCAACTTCAGTGTTGACCTTTGTGGTGGACGGTTGATTCACCAGCAGTGTAAGGATATGAGGAAAACAAACCACTAGGAATTCCATCATTGGTGAATTTGGCAATAACAATTGGCAACACATGCTTTTTGGGGTACAGTTTGGAAAGGAAATACAGTTTGTGGTGGTGTAACAGTAGTAGAAGTAGAAGAAGTGTATCTCTTTAACTCTCTCTTACTATAGTACATCTAAGGAGACAGCTGGTCAAACAAGTTACAGACGGAAACACACACGAACACTCAAATCAAAGAGCCACACTACCGGCTTGATTGGTTCTTTGGTCACATGTTGTACATGTACAACATGTATGTGTGTGTGTGTGTGTGTGTGTGTGTGTGTGTGTGTGTGTGTGTGTGTGTGTGTGTGTGTGTGTGTGGCGAGCACAGCGATAAGGTAACAGGAGGTAACACCTGCTCGAACGGCAATGTCATGCCAACCGGTTTCAGCATTCTACAGGTGTCCTGGGAGTCGGAGGAGCCCAGACAAGCCATTCCCTGCTGACTCACACAGCAACATATGTTATATCCCTATGTTCAATTTATGGAGGCCCAAAGCGGTGACCTAATTAATTATCAGTTAATCTCCCCAATTGAATCTGTGTTGAAATATGGCCTTCTTTAAAACGCATCTATTTCTAAAGAGTATATACCCAAGTCAAGTCAAGTCTCTTATAATTTTACTAGCTTTACTAGCGTACTAGCGTCTTACTAAGTAGATTGTTTGCTTGTTAGGTAGTCAGATATTGTTCTATTGTTTGCCAACTTATTGTACTTATTGTGCTTATACCTAAGCACTGGTTCAGTTATTGGAGACTTGTTGGGGAAGGAAATGCACTAATGACTTCTGGTGACGAGTTGTTCTCTTACCTGCCTTTTTTGAACTCACTATTGTAAGTCGCTATGGACAAAAGCGTCTGCTAAATGACTGTAATGTCATGTTATGTAATGTAATGTAATATAAAGTCAAGTCAAGTCAATTGTATTTGTATAGCCCTTAATGAAGAAAAAGCTCCCTTCATGATGAAGGAAGAAACCTTGACAAGGAAAGCAGAGTGGAGGGTCCCTCCTTCCAGGGATGGTTAGGACTGCAATAGTTGCCATAAAGTGACGTACATAGAAATGTACACAAAGTACAACAATAATACCCACTTTTAGGACTGCACCCACAGAGCTAGGCGACAATGGAACAGAGTGCCTGCCGTCCAGCTGAGGTTGTGGCTTATGTTATTATTGATTGGTTATTGATTGACAATAACTAAATAAATAAATAAAACTATTATCTAGTGTTACATCGTTCTGGCGTACAACCTGAATAACGGACTGCAGGCTGACACTCACATCCACCACATGGTCAAGCATTATGCTAACGGAGGGTTTGGCAGAAGCCTGTTTGCAATAGTTGGAACAAATAAGGCTTTTTTTTTTTTTTTTGATTTCATCATCTTGATGAAAGTACATCAATCACACGTTTAAATTGGCCGGCCCAAGGTCCAACTGTGTCGTTTTAACGACAGCACTTTAGTGATTAAGTGGATGAGCACTCCATAATCAATGGCTAGGGTAATTGCCTAAATAAGTTCCTCTGAACAACATTAATATTCAAAATCAGGGCCTGAATATAGTGTTTAGCTTAATCTATTAGTCACACTGTGCTTCTTTTTTTTTACACATCCGCTTCACCTCAAACACACACTTTATACATTCATTATTAATACAAAATGCCTACTCTTTTACTTTCGTATTCATTTGCCAAAATATAACCAGCCAACACCAATAACACAGTACAGGCCTCCCACATATATTGTGTATTGACTAATACGCTCCCCTGAAACCTCTCCACCATACCTGACGGCTGCCCAAGGTCGCACCTGTCTGCTATGACACTATGATGGATGGGAGCCACAGCAGTGGGGCCAGGGGCCACTTAAAATACCATCAGCCCCAGCGTATGGAAACAGCCTGTTTCAGCAGGCCTGCGGAACTGACGTGGGGACGTGTGTTTTTTTGTCGTTGTGGATGTGTACGGATATAAAAGGGGCGTGTCTTTGATATAAAAGGGGCGTGTCTCTTTGTCCCAGGACTTGCTGGTTGTTAAGAGTAGACACAGGGGAAAGAGGCGCTCTCTGGTTTGGTCAATAGGGCTTCTTTGGGTTTGGGCTTCCCATGTGATTGGCTAATCTTTCCTTTTATTAATTGTGTAGTGGTGCAGGCCCCCCTCCAACCCCCCCCCCCCACACACACACACACACACACACACACACACACACACACACACACACACACACACACACACACACACACACACACACACACACACACACACACACACACACACACACACACACACACACACACACACACACACACCCCTCCCCATGCTGTCTTGGGGTGAAGGAGACCAGCAGGAGACGCGAGAGAGAACAGTGGAGAGATATCTCTATGATAGCCATCTCCTATGGTGATACCGATGTACTGCTAAGGAGCTGGGAAACAATGAGCGCAGATAAAAACACACACAAAGACGCGTTTACAACCAAACCGCTGACAAAGAAATCTCCAGAAACAACAGCTGAAAGGCCTGATATTCTTTTGTCCATTCTTGTATATTACGACGTACAAATGTTACATACAGTATGCAGGATTTTTCTACAAATCGGCCAGAATTTTTCTAATTACAAATATGAACTTAAGAGCCGTTATCCAATCATAATTATACACTGTACATGACTTCCCCGTTTCTCCCCTGTCCTTCATGATCAAACATGCCATGTTGAACAAAGCTTCGTCGTTTCTGAAGTCTAAAAGGACTAAATAAAGCCGGCCGCTTTCTTGGCAACTTGTAATTCAGTGAGCCGCAGCCATTCACAGGGAGGAGGAGGAGGAGGAGGAGGAGGAGGAGGAGGAGGAGGAGGAGGAGGAGGAGGAGGAGGAGGAGGAGGAGGAGGAGGAGGAGGCACAGACGAATAGGTGAAAGGGGAGGAAATGTGTAAATTGGTGAACAAGCTTCACACCGTTCTGCAGGAAATTTGCTCTAAATGTCTGCAGAGGAACACACGGGCACCTTATGAAGCCGACGGCAGCTTCATTTCAGCTTCTCGTTTCAGATTTTTTTTCTTCTTTGTTTAAATGTGTTTCGGGGGCGGCGGCAGAATAGAACAGTCAGTAGGGACTTGGTTCGGGAACCGGAAGGTCGCAGGAATTACTGACAATCAAGTGTCACCCTATGTACCTTTGTGATTTCCGAGGGAAATCGCTGCTATTCTCATGGCGGCGGTTTACATCCAACCACGGGCTGTTGCGAACATCGCATTGGACTAACTTTATTTGGAAGTGAGTAAACTTCAGAATCGCTACCCCGAGGCAGTCCCCATCGTAGCGGGGGACTTTAACCACTGCAATTCAAAAACTCATCTCATGTCCAACAAGACTTAACAAGACTCTTGATCACTGCTATACCACCATTAAACACGCTTATCGCACTGTTGCTTTCTGAAAATCAGACCCCGCCTCCGTGCTTCTACTTCCTGTTTACAAGCAGAAGTTTAAGTCCTGGCCCACAGTTGTAAAGAACGTGCGTCGCTGGACAGATGGCGCCTTGTCACGACATCTGCAGGGGGGGCTGGAAATCACTGACTGGAGTGTATTCAAGACCACTGACCTGGATGTGTATGCAGATCATGTCACAGCATACATTAACAGGCTAGTGTAGGAACGCATCCCGACCAGGTCTGTTTGCTCATTCCAGAACCGCAAACCATGGATGAATGCTGACATCAAACAAACTTGAGGAACAGAGTACCGCTTTCACAACAGGTGACTCCGAGACTCACTACAAGAAGGCCAAGTACAAACTCAGAAAAGCCATCAACAAGAGTGAATTGGATTACAAAAAGAAATTGGAATTACAGTTCAGGGGCTCTGACACCAGACGTATGTGGCAAGGTCTGAGGGTCCTCTCCAACTACATGGGGAGCTCAGGGGCAGTCACCAACAACGACCCTAACCTACCAGACGAGCTAAACAAGTTTTACACTCGCTTTGAAAAGGAGCTCTCTGAGCCGACCAACAAATTGAACATTCACCCAGAGGACTACGTCCCACAACTGTCCGAGGTCCGCAGAACCTTCAGGAGGGTGAAGGCAGGGAAGGCTGCTGGCCCAGACAGAGTTCCATCCCGCGTCTTCAAGACCTGCGCTGACCAGTTGGCTTCTGTGTTCACCAATATCTACAATGCATCACTGCACCTGTGTGTGTGTGTGTGTGTGTGTGTGTGTCTGTCGTCCCAGCGTGCTTCAAAGCGACAACCATTGTGCCGTTACCCAAAAAGACCAAGGTAACATGCCTCAATGATTATCGTCCAGTGGCTTTAACACCCATAGCCATGAAGTGCCTGGAGAAACTTGTAATGTTGCATATTAACTTTTCCATTCCTGAGTCCCTAGACCCCCTCCAGTTTGCATTCAGACCAAGCAGGTCTGTAGACAACACCTTCTTCCTGGCACTACACATGGCCCTGGAGCACCTAGACAGGAGGGACACCTACGTCACAATGGTGAACTGCTAGGATTGCTGCCACTTTCACTTTCATAACATGTCATTAACATTACACTTACATACTTTGCTGGACTTTCTGGACTCATTACAGTTACTTCACTGTACTGCACTGTATTCATGATGCTGCTGCACTACTGGCACTTTAAAATGCTTTTAAATATTTTTGTAAAGAAACAACAAAAAAACCTGTACATTCAACACATTTATTGTGCATATTATATTTATTTTTATGGTATTGTTTTGGAGATGAAAACTGCTGGAGGGAATGGGGAGTAAGCGTTCCAATGTACAATGGCCAATAAAAATATCTTGTATCTTCTATCTTGTTCATTGACTACAGCATGTGCATTCAACACCATCGTTCCCCCAAGCTAGTCCTGAAACTGAGGGACCCATCTGTAACTTGATTATGGACTTCCTGACAGGCAGGCCTCAAGTGGTGAAGATTGGGAACAACATCTCATCCACTCTGGTCCTCCACCCCAAGGCTGCTGCCTCAGTTCCCGGCTGTACTCGCTGTACACACATGACTGTACTGCCACGCACAGCAATAATCGGATTATCAAGTTTGCAGACGACACCACAGTCATCGGCATGTTAAGCGAGGGTGGCGAAACGTAACGAGTACAGAGATGAGATAGTCCTGCTGACACAATAATGCAAGGACAACTGCATCGCACTGAATGTTAGCAAGACTAAGGAGCCCTGTGGACTTCAGGAGCCACCGGGGCACCCACTCCACCCTCAGCCTGGATGGGACACTGGTTGAAGTCGTCAGCTGCTTCCGTTTCCTTGGGCCTGGACCCGCAACACGGAGGTCATGCTGAAGAAGGCACACAAGCGCCTCTATGCCCTGCGGTGCCTCAGGAAAAGCGGAATAGGTCAGAGGTGGCTAGTGAACTTCTACCGTGGCACTGTATAGAGCGTCCTGACCAGTGGCGTCACTGTGTGGTACGGCAACACCACTGCACGGGACAAGAAACCCATCCAGAGGGTCGTGCACTTCCATGCATTGAGGAGATCTTTAGGACCAGATGTCGTAAGAAGGCCATGTCCATCATAAAGGACCGCAACCACCCTGGGCCACCATCTCTTCTCCCCCCTACTGTCCGGTCGCCGGTTGCACAGCGTCCGTACAAGGACTACTAGGTTTAAGGATAGTTTTTATCCAGAGGCAATGCGCCTACTGAACTGCTAGGAGTGCTGCCACTATCATAACATTGTCATTAACATTACACTTTTATACTTTGCTGGACTTTCAGCAAAGTATAAAATTATTACAGCTACTGCCCTGTACTGCACTGTATTCATGATGCTGCACTACTGGCACTTTAAACGCTTTTAAATATGTTTGCACAGTTCAACAGATGTTCATACCATCTTTCACTTTGCTGTCCTTTTTTGTTCATTTTTATTGTGTACATTATTTGTATGGTGTTGTTTTGGAGCTGTATACTGCGGGGGGGAATGGGGAGTAAGCGTTCCAATGTACTTGTATCTAGTTTATACAATAGCTGCCCACTGTTCCTAACACCAGGATGGGTTAAATGCAGAGAAACTAATTTCAGTGTGTGTGTGTGTGTGCGTGCGCGTGCGTGTGTGTGTTTGTGTGTGTGTCCAATAAAGAGGATTCAATCCTCCAGATTTAGATTTCCCAGAGCCTGGACGTGGTTGGATGAACGTTAGTGGAGAACATACTCCTGTATAAACAATCATTTAAAAAAAATAAAAATGAATAAACACGAACGTCTTCTGCAGAACACCAAACCGTTTAGCCGAGTTATCAATGCAGTGAAGAAGGCCACAATATTGTATTGGTTTTTCCGCCATCGTTCTAATTATTCCTCGTCTGGTTTGCAAGCTGCTCAGCCGGAGGTCCTCTAAAAGAACAGTCCGTGTTGAACTTCTACTCCTGAGTTCTGGCACTAAAATGTCCTCTCTGTGTGAATGTGTGAATTCGCTAAAGCAGGGCAGCAATCCTCGATCATTCCCAAAAATATTGACACTGCACGGCCATGAATACTCTGCCTATGGCTGCTGTATACATTCTAAATATTTTCCATATGCCAGATTAAAACTGGAACCACACACACACACACACCACACACACACACCACACACACACACACCTCGACTGTTTGGAGAAGGCAATTCTGAGGTGGACGTGGGGCAAACATTTGAAGAGAGCCAACATTCAAAAGGGGAAAAAATGTGCTTTGAAGCAGGAGGAAGTAAGAGGAGCCTTATCTCCCCCCGGTGCTCTGTGTTTACATCAGAGAGGACGCGCCGCGCATGGGCCGGTTAGCGCCGCGCATGGGCCGGTTAGCGCCGCGCATGGGCCGGTTAGCGCCGCGCATGGGCCGGTTAGCGCCGCGCATGGGCCGGTTAGCGCCGCGCATGGGCCGGTTAGCGCCGCGCATGGGCCGGTTAGCGCCGCGCATGGGCCGGTTAGCGCCGCGCATGGGCCGGTTAGCGCCGCGCATGGGCCGGTTAGCGCCGCGCATGGGCCGGTTAGCGCCGCGCATGGGCCGGTTAGCGCCGCGCATGGGCCGGTTAGCGCCGCGCATGGGCCGGTTAGCGCCCGCGGGCGTCTTGAATCGGGGAGAGCTGACTTCATCAAAAGGAGACGTCATCGTTTAAAGCAGCATGTCTGAATGGTTATGTAAGCGAATTAGCAAGAGCACAAATGACCCCTTGGGAACATGACGCTTTGCTTATTAACACGGCAAATACCCTCTCCGACACATGAACCCAAAGACCCACAGAGCAGGGGGAGAACGTCAACTTATGGTGATCAGGTTTGTGGTGAGCAGGGTTGTGGTGATCAGGTTTGTGGTGAGCAGGTTTGGGGAGATCAGTGTCGTGAAGAGCGGGGTTGTGGAAAGCAGGTTTGGGGAGAGCAGATTTTTGGTGTGGAAAGCAGGTTTGTGGTGAGCAGGGTTGTGGTGGGCAGGTTTGTGGTGAGCAGGTTTGTGGTGAGCAGGGTTGTGGTGAGCAGGTTTGTGGTGAGCAGGTTTGTGGTGAGCAGGTTGTGGTGAGCAGGTTTGTGGTGAGCAGGTTTGTGGTGAGCAGGTTGTGGTGGGCAGGGTTGTGGTGGCAGGTTGTGGTGAGCAGGTTTGTGGTGAGCAGGGTTGTGGTGGGCAGGGTTGTGGTGGGCAGGGTTGTGGTGAGCAGGGTTGTGGTGAGCAGGTTTGTGGTTAGCAGCGTGTGGTGAGCAGGGTTGTGGTGAACAGGGTAGAGCAACATTTGAGAAGATGTGAAGAACTCAACAGTCATTCCCCCCCCCCCCCCCCAACACACACACGCACACTGTACACTGAGGCCTTTCATAGACTGTATTATTAGTCCAGGATATTATGAAACCTATGCAATGGGGAAAAGGGGTGTTGCTCTGGCATACAGACTTCTGTGTGTGAGTTTTGACACTGTCAAAGTTAGGATACAACATATATGATTTGATTGTCATTAAACCCTCTAATGACCACATAATGGAGGCTGCGTAATGGACGGACTTGTTTCAGACCACACAGGCGAAGTATCACACAGGTTTCTGCTCACAACCTCTTCCCACAGTGACGTGTGGGGCGGGGCGGGGGGGGGGGGGGGTGGGTTCTTCCTCGTCGCGAGGAGCTGAGCGGTAGGGATACATTGCCCCCTGGCATCGATTCCTTCTACAAAAAGATCCATTTCATTTTTAATAGATTCCCGTTGCCACGTTATCTCTACGGTGTCCTCTGCAGATCCGTGATAGATGGCGCGCTGCAGCTGAATAGGACTCGGCGATCAATAAGACAGCAAATCCATGGCAAAGACGGACTAGGGCAAACTCCCATCCGCGCCCGCCTGCCCAGGCCCAGGAGCAGACGCATATATGTTATATTGTAATGCTGCATTACCATTGGCTGACTCTCAAGCACTGACCTATTCAAGATGAGGATTCCACACAAGGTTTTATTTGGCCTCCTTGTTAGCAAGAGAGAGAGTAGCCCACTTTGAGCGCAGTGGCAAATTGTAATCCTTTGTGATTACAGACGTATTCTGTATTGACCTAGGTGACCAAAATACTGCCTGGTCTGGTATGGTATCCCACACAAGTGTGCACAGTAAAGGTCAGTCAAACTATCAACTAACAGGCATATGTATTTGCATCTTTCAGCATATTAATCATTAGTCGTGCCAATAATGAGTGACACCCATGAGGACGCGAGCGGGGTAATGGCGCCCTCTCCTGGTTACATTCATAATTGATTCCCTGGCTTTCCGGCTGATCCGTGTCATCCTCTGGAGGACTGTTACACCGATGATTTATTCAGATGAATCTCCAATCCCCACTGGTGTGTTGTGGCGTGAGCTACTAGGCCACGACATGCAAGAAGTTCATGTTGTTTGGCTCACTTACCCATCTTGCATGTATCTTTCAAGACTCTCTTCTGGACCAAGAGAAAGGCACATCCATCATGGGCAACTGCACCTCAAGTCAAGGGCCAAGAGACACAAGCACTTAAAAATAAATCTCGATTCGATGAATTGAATAAAACAATTAACAAACTATTATATACAATTAGATTGGAATCCTTAAGCACTTCCTAATCAAAAACAAGACGACAAATCGATTCTCAAAGCTATTATATATATTATATTATATATAACAATGTAGACAGTTCATGGCCCGTGGTGGTTTCATCTTGAAGCCTAACTAGTATAAATAAAGTATAACCCTTTGCATACAGAGACATCCACACATATGTACATTTACATATCCATGCTCGCTGAAGAGCGTAAGAAAGTGTGTTAACTAACTCTAAATAATAGGCCACGCATTCTGTAGAATAAATGGAAACTGGTTATTAAAAATATAAGAGAACTTGTTGGCACACTGCGTCGTTTCGTAGGCACAGGATTATCACAGCCCTCACGGTGATGCCGGTTGGCTCCCAGTCTATTTTTAACGCCTTTAAAGTCGTGTTATTTATTGGTTGTTGATGTTCTCTGGCAGCGCAGCCAGTGAGCCAACAGGAGGCTCGGAGGCTCACCGCCTCACCGCCTCACCGCCTCACCACGTCAACACCACGGGGGGGCTGCGCTGTTCCCATTTGACGCGTCCTTCGGGGTTGATGCTCTAAGCTCATTCCTATTACATTTATCTCGACGTTTTAAAAAAAACAAAAACCTGTGTTTTCTTAATAGCTTTCTGAGAGTGTCGACTTTCGACAGCCTATTAAAAAGCCCCCCCCTCTCTCTGATAAAAGAGAATAAAGTAATCTAATCGATATCTCTCTGTCTGTTTATACCTCAGCTATTACACATTTGCATCAGCGGCGGTAGTATAAACACCTTGCTTATGATTTGCACAGGACATATTGATATTATTGTCATACGATATTATACCACATCGATATCATTGTCGTACAATATCAGACGTTATTGATATAATTCTCATACGATATTATACCATATTGATATAATTATCATACCATTTTTATACCATATTGATATTATTGTCATAGGATTTTATACCATATTGATATTATTCTCATACCATATTATACCATATTGATATTTTCCTACAAGCATGTGAAGCAGGGTTACCGAGCCTAGCCGGCGTTGGCTACAGTAACCTAGTTAGACTCTTTGATTTTTAGCCATGGTGGTGCAGCAGCAGGCATGAATGGGCCAACTGTACTCTTCTACACAGTACACAGTGCAACGGTGTCTAGGGACATATAGCCGATAAACACTAACAGTATGGGGGCCAAACCTGGGGGGCCTCGAGACAGGGACTCATCCAAAAACCATACAAGAGGCACGACAATCTCTCTGACAAGATACATGCTGTGCGTGGTCGAGTGCAGAGAGCCAGTGAGAGTGAGACTGAGAGACACAAATACAGAGAGAGAGAGAGAGAGAGAGAGAGAGAGAGAGAGAGAGAGAGAGAGAGAGAGAGAGAGGAGAGAGAGAGAGAGAAGAGAGAGAGAGAGAGAGAGAGAGAGAGAGAGAGAGGAGAGAGAGAGAGAGAGAGAGAGAGAGAGAGAGAGACAAAAAGAGAAAACCAGAGAGAGAGAGAGAGAGAGAGAGAGAGAGAGAGAGAGAGAGAGAGAGAGAGAGAGAGAGAGACTGCACACGCTCCGCACTGAACATGAATCATTCAAAGAGGAGGAAGAGGAGGAGGAGGAGGAGGAGGAGGAGGAGGAGGGGGGAGGGGGGGAGGTGGGGCTAGACTCCGACATGCACCACATCCCAAAGAAAGCCCCCAGTCCCTCTACCCAGTGTTAAACATGAGCTTTTAAATCTTGTTCGCACTGCGGTGGCTCCGGCGAGGCGCTGGAGGGAAGCTCCGCAATTAACACATCACACATGGGAGCATAAAGGGGGGGGGGGGGACGCCACGCAGGGCTTGAAAGGTAATTAGGCCGGGGGAAGACGGCAAATAGAAATAAATCATTATAATCAAGTTACCCGCACATGCATTGTGCCCACCGCACTAAATATACACGTGTATGTCCCTTCTTAGGTTTTTTTTTCCCTGCGTCTCCCCATGGCCAACTGTGGCTGTTGGAGGAACACGACCACCATTGACCGTGTCATGGGGTCCTCGGGGCCAGCTGCATGTCACAGCACAGGGCTATCATTTGGAACAGGCTTATTACCATATGACACTTTGGACTGGTGTGCAGGACGGAGAGCGCGAGGGGAGGGAGAAGGATATGCATTCCTACTGCACCCCCCACCCCCGCAAAGAATAAACAGAAAAGAAAAAGAAGAAGAGAGAAGAGAGTGATTGTGTGTGTGTGCGTGCGTGCGTGCGTGCGTGCGTGCGTGCGCGTGCGTGTGTGTGTGTGTCCCGCATCACCGCCACACTGTGCAGCCAAGCGCCATCCAACATGTATGATGATGATGATGATGATGATGATGATGATGATGATGAAAGAGCAGAGCATCTCAGGGGCAGAGTCGCTTTATATAAACCGTCCCATAAATAATCCACGTGAAATCTGGTGGCGCTTTAGTGGGAACCGACAGGGGCCTGGTCACCGCGTGAGGAGGGGTGTCGTACGCACGGTTGAAGAACAAGAGACACGTGAGGAATTCAGAGAAGGATGCTTTTGGAACTAACTATATTTAGCACTGTGGTTTGGTCATTACGATTTGGGTGTGTTAGAGCTGAAGTCACCTGATAACTAACTTGATAAACCAGCGAAATAAACCAGTTATCTTGGTTTGATGACTTGTTGACTTGTGGTTTCCCCCACAGCAGAAGAAAGGCCAACACGAATACACTGAGCAAAATTAGCTCTCATTGAAACGGAACTTGCTGTGCCTTTAAAATAATATTGGACAGGATGCACGATGACGCTCAACCACACCCTTCTGCAAACTTGCTTATAACATGTCTTTAGTTGGTGTATTATACGTATTTTATATGTAATTATATGTAACTTTTTATTGTTTTTGTGCCTTTCTCAGTTACACAGCTATTGTGATGCGGTAACCTAGATGAATTGTCTTGTAATGTATCGAGTGTCACAGAATCGCTGTCATGAGATACCAGCGTTATACGTATGGCGGTAGTATCGTCATTGCTCTCTGACTCCCGCCCCTAGATGTGACCTGACCTGGACGAGAGAGTTCATGACCTTTGACGTCTCCGGCTCACCTTGTGGTCCCATTCCCAGAGCCTCCGGTCCCCGTACTCGTGTTCTCTCGCCATCCTCTTTCACACCTGCAACGCAGAACCACGTACTTCACTATTCTTATTAAGTAAATAAAACATCTACCGCCCGGGTTAGATCACCACATACACCTTAGTGTAACACCAGTGTGACACACACACACACACACACACACACACACACACACACACACACACAATAAAGGGAACCATAGCAATAAGCTGATACAGTGAACTACAGCCCCTGGTGGTTCAGGGGGGACATGACAGCACACAGAAAAGCTACAACCACACACATACGAGTTAGACAAACTAGGCATTAGTTCAGTTAAGTCATGCATTAAGTATGCATCTGTACTGTATTTATGACCTGACCTGCCTCTCACTACGGTGAGAGGCAGGTCAAGTCTGACTTATTACTATTTCTATTTTTTTGTACTGTTATTGCTGTGATGAATTCATACAGCGGGAGTGAACGGGGAGTGAGCATTCCATTGTACTTGCTACACACGGCAACAAGATCTATCTCTATCTGTAGTTCATCAAAGGATGAGGATTGGCAGAGGTCCGACTTGCTGCTCTCTGAAGGCCACAGACTCAGTCAGAGAGAGCTCTGGACAGATGTACCCTCCCTCTCTCTCTGCATGAAAACAGAACAGAACAAACACCCAAGCACATTCATTAACTATGACATTTTGCTGTCTCTAGTGTGCACAGAGGGGGCCATATCTTGTCACTATAATAACAAACTAGGACTCTTCCGAGGAGGTTTTACATCCTTCTTTGGTGCTATTTTTAATCAAGGCCAACACGTGAAAGGAATCTCTCTCTCTCTCTCTCTCTCTCTCTCTCTCTCTCTCTCTCTCTCTCTCTCTCTCTCTCTCCTCTCTCTCTCTCTCTCTCTCTCTCTCTCTCTCTCTCTCTCTCTCTCTCTCTCTCTCTCTCTCTCTCTCTCTCTCTCTCTCTCTCTCTCTCTCTCTCTCTCTCTCTCTCTCTCTCTCTCTCTCTCTCTCTCCTCTCTCTCTCTCTCTCTCTCTCTCTTCTGTTTAAAGATGCTTACATTGCCTGGCCTTAAAAAGTAATGGGGGCCACATTAAACAATATAGAACAAACGGCTGTGGGCAAGGAGAGACTGCCAGAGAGTCTGTCTAAGCTAAGCACGGCGCACTAGTCTTACAGTGCTAACAACACACGTGCGCGCACACACACACACACAGACAAACACACACACACACACACACACACACACACACACACACACACACACACACACACACACACACACACACACACACACACACACACACACACACACACACACACACACAAAGGAGGATGAGGAAGAACTAGGTACAAAGGTGGGAGGAGACTTTAAAATGAAAACCTACCAGAGGGGAAAGGGGGAGAAATAGAGCGGCAAACGATGGGCTGTGGTCAGAGGATGGATGGAGGGGGGAATGTGATGTGATGTGATGTGATGGAGGAGCATAAAGGTACAGAACCGCCATGATTGTCTGTATGAAAAGCGAATGAGCAAAATACCAATGCGAGACCATGCATGCATCATGATACATGCATGATATATCATCATTGAGGCTGGATCGTCTATCATCATTTACCGACAATCCTTTGGACAACAATAGGGCCCTCAGTATAGAGCGCATACCTCCGCCATGTCCCCTTTTCCCTATTATTATATCTGAGGCTAAACAATACCTCCAAAGTGACAGTTGTTCACCATTTCATCCGGTCCTTGTGATTAATCATTTACCATTATTTTGCGGTTTTGTATGAGGATAAATGAGAAAAGTATTCTAAAAACGTGATGGCAGTCCACCTAAACTACCAACAAGGTTTATGCTAATATGTTAGTAACTTTGTGAAATCGGACTAAATATTTTTCATATTGTGAAATATGATATGTGATTTTTGCCCTGATTCGGTTCAGCGCCAAAATCTAACCAACTGTTCCATGGCGCATAACTAATCTAACCACCAATTCCGTACATCACTTTTTGAGTTATCTTGCTACCAGCCAAACAAATAGTGGTGAAAACATAACCTCCGTTCATCTTCGATGGGGGAGGAAATAATAAAAACAAATGCTTATTTCAACTTGGGAGTTTGCTTAATTCAACATTATGTTATCTTAGCTACCATATGTGCTTTGTTTGGGAAGGTGGATCAATAAATATAATTTGAAACTCCAGACATTCTTGAGCACATGTTTAACCCACTCAAGTTATTTTTAACATTCAGTTGCGATTTGTGAAGGCAGAGAACCATGATGCTATGTGTGAACCAACGCACGTCTCCACCGCCTCCACTCCAAATGTACGTATTTTGTCTTATTCTATTTGTTATTAATAAAATGTCTGTTGGCGATGTATTTCAGCCGACCAAAAAAAAAAGGGAACCATAGCAATTAACTGATAGCTCACTACCACCCCCTGGTGGTTCAGGGGGGACATGACAGCACACAGAAAAGCGATGCTCGGATATGTTTGACATTCAGACCAGCAGGCCGACTACAATTGCATATCAGGGCCTCACTTTTTGATTCAATGCCAATGTTGAAATACACAAAAAAACGCTAAAACTAATATTATCTTTAATGTTTCAGCATTTCTAAGAGGAAAGAAATATGTGATATCACAGACTGAAGCATTAGCACAGCCAACCACATTGGGACGTCTCATATCAAGCGCCACATTTAAGAAAGTGAATTCAGGTTGCAACACGGCGGTAAATACACTGTGATGAACAGTATTACTACTCAACTACGGTTTAACATATTCAACATATTCAAAGTGAAGAAAACAATATTAATATTTTTTTTTAAAAGCGGGCGGTTAAGATGTGGAGAAGTGTTGCATCTCAACTCTTTGGAGCGCATTAGCATTTTTATATACGTCGGCGTTATTTGTTTCGATACTGTAGATAATTGAAAGACCTACTTGACACGGACGGCCACACAAAACGAACGAAGTTCAGGCTGACTTGACCTCTTGACCTCAAGACGTACTGGCTGGAAGCGGCCGCATGCAGCGCCGACCAATCAAAATGCTCTCAGAAAACGCAAAAAAAAAAATAATAATAAGTTCTCCAGATCGATATCACTCCAATTTTAGATCTCGTCCGACCTTGTATAAATCAGATACAAATAAGCACACATAAAAATATATATTATATACGTATTATTCTAATGTTTTAATTAAAAAAAACATGCACACATGCAGCCTTTGTAAAACATGTAATTTTTAGGTATGACAAACCATTACAACACGACTAGTCACTATTGCACTTACTTGTATGGAATGTAAACATGAAGCTTTTAAAGTCTAATACAAATGAGAGAATCATTTTCTGACGCCGACAGCTTGGGCTCCCTAAAACACTTACAGCGCCCTCTAGTGGCTTCACGGGGAAGTAGGCACAATTGCGCAATAGACCAGGGGAGAAAGGATGCGTGTCTCTGTAAAGTCCTGGACAGACAGACAGACAGACAGGCTCAGCGGATTTGAGCCATCTCCTCCAAGAAAGGAATCTTCATGCAGCCCGTGCAGAGCTGGTCCATCCACAGGGGGGCCTCGTGCTGCAGGGGCGTGCGCCGGGGGTAAAAAGTGTAAGAGGGGTCGTAGTTGAGGAGGCAGCTGATGGAGGCCATGTAGAGGTCGGAGAAGCGGCACAGGCGCCGGGAGAAGTAGGTGGGGTTGTGGCACGTTCTGAAGATGCTGCCAAACTGGGGGTTGAACAGGTTCTTGGTCACCGCCCTGCAAGGCAAACAATATTGTGTTCAACTCCCATGTGTTCATTTACCTGCAGCTTGTGAGTGAGTGAGTGAGTGAGTGAGTGAGTGAGTGAGTGAGTGAGTGAGTAAGTGAGTGGGGTGTTTCATTTAGTCTAAACAATGAGCTGAACATCTGTTATTAAAAAGGATCACCTTAATTCTTCCCTCTCTTTCATCCATTCCTGCAAGACCTCTCGAGACTCTGGGTCCCGGTGTATCTAACAAGAGGTTAACAAAAACAAAACCAACCCAGGTTATGGTTACAGTCATCAACAGCCATCCACCAATTGGTGCATAGAGCATAGAGCGACTGTTCAGGCAGGTCAGTGGTACCTGCATGCGCTCCAGCAGGCCGGTCAGGGCCTGCAGCCAGGTGAGCCCCAGGGCGTACTGCTTGGTGTTCACCACTTGGGTTTCAAGCTCCAGTTCGGGAACAATGGCCCCGGTACGCCACCCATGTCGGAGCATCAGGTCCTGCCCGCACCAATTGAAAATGCTTTATAGATATAGTCTCTATCTCTCTCTTTGTCACTCTAACACACACACACTCTGTGTGTGTGTGTGTGTGTGTGTGTGTGTGTGTGTGTGTGTGTGTGTGTGTGTGTGTGTGTGTGTGTGTGTGTGTGTGTGTGTGTGTGTGTGTGTGTGTGAGAGACATAGTGTGATTGATTTAGATTGTGGTCACTATTGGAGACAAAGACAGGGGTATCACTGGAATAATTTTTAGAGAACTTTCAGGCATCCCTTAATATTGTTTGGGACATGTTGAAAAAGCGGTGTTGTGTATAATGTCCATAAAGACTCATGTTTGTGTTAAAGATAAACGCTGCTACTCACAGCCAAGTCACTGTAAAGATGGTCCCCGAAGTAAAGAACCTTGGACCCTCTCCAACCGGTCAGTCTCAGAAAGTCCACCAGATTCCCCTGAAGAAACACCAAGCCAATTGTTAATTAAAAAAAGATTAGATCTCCAAGCAGAGTCTCATTAACACGTTAATTAACACGTCATTGACATGTTGAAGACGTAATACGGTTGCCCACCTGTTTGTAGACCTGCCCCTTTTCCAGGCTCTTGATCTTGTCCCACTGAAGGTCCCCGTTGCTGTCCAAACGTCTGAATGGTCTGAACATAATAGTCAAATAATCAATAACTCAACTAGCGACGACACGGTTAGGAGATTCAACATACATAATTATACATTTTTGATCATTAATTGGTTCTGGTCATTCATCACTTACTAGAGTGTAGAGATTCACAAATACATATATTTGTCCGGAAGAGGGCTTTTCACTCACTTCACACAGTCATTGAAGAAATGGGGTTTGTCCGCTTGCACAATGACCACGTCGAAGAATTCCCTCCAGTTTTCCCCCACCATGTAAACCATCCCTTTATTCCTGCAACAACAAAAAACACACACACACACACACACAAGTGAACCAGATATCACAGGGACTGTGTCCACAATTGCTGCTGTTGTTATCCTTCTGTTCCCCAGCGGGCGTCCCGCTCGCTCACACGAAGCTGAAGGGGCTATTGGTGATGAGAAACAGCTTCTTCCCGTGGCCAACCAACCGCTGCAGCACAGCGCGCGTCTGTTCCCCGCTGAGGATGAACTTCTCTGCAGAGACGGTGAGAGAGAAGCAAGCGTCAGTCAGTCTAAGAGGGTGTGAAACACACACACACACACACAGGTGAGGGAAATGTGTTGCGCACATTGCTGTACAAAATGTACGACTTTGGTGTCGGCACGGCGATGGCTCGATCGAAAGGCTTCGATCCGTCCTTACCCAGATCCTGCATGATCCACGTGTACATGTAGCCTTTGATGTGCACCATGCCGATGGCCTCCTGGAGGAGAGCGTCACACAGATTTTACGGTTGTACACACTATTTGTTTATCTGTTACAGTGCAAAAGAGGAGGAGGCCAAAGTTAATGAGCGGAGTGTACATCTGGAGAACATTTTAAATACTGAGAGTAGAGTAACACAGTAATGAACCACAGAACTAAGAGAATAACAGACCCAGCAGAACCTTTTGTCCTCTGAACGATCAGAGCTCCTGGGAATCCTTCACCAAAGTGGTGAAGACAACACATGCATTACGGAACACCTCCCAGCCCCCACATGTCTCTCCCACACAACCACAAGGTGTACTCACCGAGACGTCTTTGTAGAGGTGAATGGGATCGTATTCGATGCCGTTGGAGATGAAGTAATCATTGGCCACCGCCAAGAGCGTCATCTCTGGGAGGGAGAAGACGTCCATGAACTGCTTCATCTTCGGCCCCTGTTAAGGAATATTTTGAAAACATAAAGTATGATTACTGTGTTGATTTTGTTTTTGATTACTGTATCCCCCTGTATACTACTACTACTACTACTACTACTAGAATAATTTAGAGGAAGCAGTTTTCACTTGGGTGTAGAAGACAGAGAGGCACGAGTTTAGGAACTATTCGAACCAAAACCAACACTCTCATCTCCAATATCAATGTTTGCAAGAGAGCCATAAGGAGTAGCACATGACTTTCAGAATAAAGACTCAAAAAATGATTATACTCAAAACCTTGCATGTAACCGCATACAGTCTAGGCTTACATCTTAACACAGACTCCAATTCACACAACAAGGCCTTCCAGTTCCAAAACATGGCCATTGCTACAACTGATTACGAAATTCAACGGCCGGATTTACGTAACACACTAAAGCCAGGGAACTGCCCACCATGTTCGGATCTAAATCCGGATCCAGGGGACTTTTTGGTGTGGCGTAGGTATGAGGTCTACTGAGGGCCCTCTAGTTTCATAAATGACTTGGAACAGTGATTCATTGAGTGAGTCGTGAGTCATTTCAACCACTGATACGATGAACCAATACATAATGCTAACTCAGCAGTACAATCTAAAGCTAACTCCAGCTCACCTTGCCGTAGAAACCGCTGACTTGGTTGAGAGGAACGTGGTTAGTGCCTCCATACAGCTCTACCACCTCCTCATCCGGCACTGGCTTCAGGCCCCTAAGGACACAGACACAAATAAGCACAGAGAAGACAGAGAATTCCCGGGATGCCCCTTGAGTCCATACACACAATTTCTCCAAATTCCTTTCACATAATGGTAGAAAATACTAGACGAGTCGACTCACCGATACACAGTTCCAGGCTGAATGTAATGGAATGCATCGATTTTCATCAGAAGACCCTACGAATTAGAGTTAGGAGATGCTTTACTTTGAACATGTCTTGGCCACTTTTAGCCTGCGGGAGCAAGCATCTCTCTCACACACACACCTGTGTTTGTGTGTGGAAATTGATGCTTACCTTCTGAATGTCGTAGTGAAGACCTCTAGCGGCGAAGTTCGGAAGGTAGTCGTACTTGTCGATCCCTTCTGGGTACTGAGAGGCAGGAAGAGTCATTTGGTGTTATTCAATAACAACTTTACCTAAGGTAATAGTAACAACACTAAACTGGAAATTTGTATTATATATTAGTAGTAGTGGTAGTAGTATTATTATTATTATTATTATTATTATTATTATTAATAATATATTATTACATAATATAATAGTAACAACAACACTAAACTGGAAATTTGTATCACCATCATCATTAAATAATATATATTATTATTGTCAGAGATTAATAAAGTAGTTATCATTTAAATAATGTTTTACATTATAATCACTTAGCAGATGCTTTTGTCCAAAGCGACTTACAATAAGGTCATTCAACATAGAGGTAGGCCAGAGAAGTGCATTTCCTTCCTATAACAACAAGCCTCCAAGAGCAGAACGATAGAGCGGGTCGGGTTCAACCCAATCCACCCGAGCTAACAGGCAAAAGCTAATAAACAAGCAAAAAAACTAAATAAATAGCGGTAACAAGACGCAAGTGCAAAGAGGAAAGGTTCTTATCCGGACCGGATCAAACTCTTCTCTATCTTCAACACACACCTTGAAGTGCTCAATGAGGAACTCTCGGGCCTTGTCGTAGATCAGTCTGTCCAGCGCGTTGGAGTACAGCGCCAGCGTGTAGTCGTAGTCGAAGCCATAGATGTCCACCTCCTCCAGGTTGACCTCATTGTTGGCGTAGATGGTGGAGGAGTTGAGGATGCTGCAAGCTCCCGGAGGAACCAGCTCTGGCCCAGACAGAGAGTGGATGTGAAAGAAAACAACCTTATTGCAACCATTCTCTGCTATGATGCTGCTAAATTCACTTCAAGAAAACACACACACACACACAGTCAAGCGCGCACCCACACACACACACACAAACGTTGCTTTTCAGAAACATGTCAGGGGGTTGTTTTTACTCAAATACAGTTGTCTGTAACTTACACCCACAGACCACGGTTGATCCCTGAAAGTCCACAGTGCAGATGTGGACTTTGGCACAATGTGGAATTTCGGGGGCACAAATTCTACATTGGACTGATAGTTGCTGAACTAAATTTGATTTAATTTGCTCTATTTAACGTGTGTGTGTGTGTACATACATATATATATATATATGTATATATACATATACATATATATATGTATATATACACACATATATATATATTATGCGATAAGTTTAAAAAAATGTTTTATAACACTCTCTCTCTCTCTCTCTCTCTCTCTCTCTCTCTCTCTCTCTCTCTCTCTCTCTCTCTATCTCTCTATATATATATATATAGAGAGAGAGAGAGTTTGATGGTCCAGATAAGACCCTTCCTCTTTGCACTTGCGTCTTGTTAGCACTATTTATTTATTTTGTTTTTTGGCTTGTTTATTAGCTTTTGCTTGTTAGCTCGGGTGGATTGGGTTGAACCAGAGCTCTATCGTTCTGCTCTTGGATGCTTGTTGTTATAGGAAGGAAATGCACTTCTCTTGCCTACCTCTATGTTGAATGACCTTATTGTAAGTCGCTTTGGACAAAAGCATCTGCTCAGTGATTATAATGTAAAACATTATTTAAATGATAACTACTTTATTAATCTCTGACAATAATAATATATATTATTTAATAATACATAATAATGATGATGGTGATACAAATTTCCAGTTTAGTGTTGTTGTTACTATTATATTATGTAATAATATATATTATTATTATTATTATTATTATTAATAATAATAATAATACCACTACTACTTCTATATAATATAGTAACGTGTAGTTAGAAAGTGCACATAGCCAATAGCAACAGGACTACGGATATGTGTCATTTGCGCGCTTATAATTTTTTGTATTAATATTTGCAGAAACGTGTTTATGTTCAACCCAGTCAGCACCTTAGCTCTACGTGTCTGGGCAAGTGCTTCGAACAAAAATGAGAGTAATCCGTCTACTTGTTTTGTTCGTCTCCAAATACGTTTTACTTTACTTTGATCGCAATCCCACTGGGCGGTAAGGTCCCCAAATGATGGGCCTAACGCAAAACTGGTTTTAGACGAGACACACGTTGAACAATAGACCCCATACATAACACGTAGACGAGTGGAACACAGAGTGGAACAGTAATAATCAATACTCTGATTGCTGTCTGATTGCATTTCAAGATCCGTCAACCAGAAAGACAGACATGGATTTAGTAAAAAACAACAATTATTTTATTTGCGGATGGATGGGTATAATAATATATAAGCAGCATACGGCGCGTTTTTCCAGACAGTTGGCATGTTGTCATAAACGTGCTGACGGGGCACAACGGGAGGGCACAGAGCCAAAGAGGGCAGAACGGCCCATGGATGGGTGATGGCTATGCCCAACACTGGCTCAACATGTGTCATGGGCCTACCAGCATTAGCATGGGGCACCGGGTCCACTGACTTTACTTACCGTGCACCAGACGCTTGGTCTCGTTGTAACGAGCCCACAGGTGAGTCTTAGGGTCTACTTTCAGGGCGGACGTGCGCGAATACCGGCGCCTGGCAGCAGAAACACCAGACGTTACGTCGGATCGCCTCGTCGTACCAACTTCATGTTGTTGTGTTGCGGGCGCACAGCCGCTGCCGCTGCCGCTGCACGCCTGCACTCCGCTGCACGCCTGCACTCCGACGGATCCGCAACTTTGACCCCCCGTTGGACTGCGTACCGCATCGCATTTATTGTTGGAAAATGCGTGAAATTGTCCGGAGCGTGCCAGTCGTGGAGTTCGACGGGCATTGTTCCATAATGCACGACTGAACGCTGGAGCCGCTTTTTGAAAGGACATCGCAATGATCAGCGATACTAAGTGTACCAAGACACTTTAAATGCATTAAATCCATACGTTTCGTGCAGCAATAACGGTTTAGGGTTTGCCCCTAAGTTGCCAGTGCTGACTTGACTTCACTTGTGGCTCGAATCTATTTATTAGACTGGGTAGACTGGTGGGCGGGGCGTTGTGCCTACCAACCAATTAGAACGTCTTAAGCATTGTTTGTCAAAAGAGAGCACTCCGGTTCTCTACATCTTAAATGACGTAAAATGAATACATGATACAAACGTTTACATGTACAGTGTTTTTTATTATTTATATTCAAGACAAGTGGTTCGCCAGGATGATACATGTGAATGCCATTGCAACAGTTGACAACAAAAAAAACATAAATACACCTCAGTCAGATCAGTCAATTGAAAATGTATACAACTACATAAATTATTCACATATTCACACACACAACACGAGTTCGTGATAAGCAGTAACGGGATTCTTGTAACTTCTACACCGATATTTCCTTCTGGTAGAATATTTTAATTGGTTGCATATGTACATCCTTCGTGTACACAATAAAATATCATATTACCAACTAAAAACAGCTGTTGGGTTAGTCAAGGTAACTTGAGGGGACTCAGTCCGTGTACTCAATATCATCATACAAGGTGTGCGCATATACATAATAAAAATATTCCACCGGAAATCAAGTATCGTCCTAATCAGTGCTGACTGGCCAAACATTTCACCTCAAAACACAAACACAAACAATAACAATCTGTTTGCGTTTCCACAGTGTTTGCGTGACAGCCATTCTTTACAAAAGGTGACAGTAGTCCAAAATCAAAGAGGCCAGAAAAAAAAAGACAAGGCACTCAAACGCGTGATATAATAATCATACAAAATAAAATAAAATTAAAAGATTCAGCAGGAGACGGTTTCTTTTAATTCACTAATGATCTACATCAATTGAAAATGGTTTTCTTTGTTGCATTCATTTTTAAATGCCAAATGTGATTCTTAGGCGACAATTATTCCCATTATTTAACCCATTATTCACACTCATCACAAGAGTGTGAACCCGGGATGGATTACAAATCAACATTCTAATTGGACTGTTAGCTTTTTTTTTTGGGAAGTTGCAGACGTTGCCGTTTAACCTGTGGAGGAAACCATATTTGCATCTGTAAATAGGAAACCATATTTGCATCTGTAACATGTAGGGACATTTCCCATCACAACTCTAGAAGTTATGAGCCATTATTGAAATGGGTGCAATTCCATGAAGGCTAGCGGCACAGCTACTACAGCTACTAATGACCTGCCATATTAGTCGGGCTTGCATTAACGTGTATGCACCAATGCATGCATGCATTAGAATGGTGCATGGAGTGCGTATTAACAGGAAATGCTGATGACGTTGACTCATACCCCATGTGTACTCAACCTTGTGTTCCTCAAAACATAATCCAAAAAAACACTCATCCGTGGGTTACTCAAACATAACCAAAAGCAGACATTGGAGTATTTAGGCAAGACAGGGCTTTTCTAATGGGTGTTACTGGAATCAGGGCACGGGGGAGGTAGGGGGATGGTGACTCAGCAGTAATTACTGCAGTCCTGCGCATTTTGTTCAGATCATATCTAAGTGACGTATCCACAACATGCTTCATACGTTGTTTTTCTGTTGTCAAATTGCTATCCGAGGACACTGTAACCTTTACGGCAAGAACACACAAGTTACCTTGGCAGCTTTCATCTTTCGAATAACGTCAACTCATTACTTTGCGTTTGACCTGAGGTGGTAGCATTATGGCTGAGCTATGCTCGCCCGGGAAAGTGATCTATCCACTGGCCTCTAGTTAAAGGGTGCTATAGCAGATCGGTCAAAACCGGAGGGTCAGAGGCTTGTGATACAAAAGGGGATTCTGAAGATGGGATGGGGCCACAAGACCGTTGCAAGCTCGAGACACCATTGCATACTATTATTAGAAAGCTACAGAGTCAAAACCATGATAGTTGCCAGGGTCTATAATAAAGGTTGTTACTGAGAGAGGCCTGGGCAAAGAAGGCAGATGGTTCCCGGGGCAAGAGATCAGAGCCTTGCATATGCATCACTGTACAACACGGTACAATTTTGGGGACGGGACAAAGCCTGGCGGGAAAACCATTTGTGGAAACGCAACAACGCGTCTGGCTAATAAATACTGTCAATGGGTCTTCTTCACAGCACACCGTTTTTTTTCCCCCTCTTAAAAACACAAGACAGCGGGACCTGGACGTAATGCCTTGGCAGCGGGTTAAGACATAAGGGTTTGGGAGACGGAGGAGCAGCAGGAGATTTCTCCCCCTCTCCTCTCCTCCTCCTCCTCTCCCCTACTGGGGGGGGGACAGGGCAGAATGCATGCAGGCGCGCTGTGCTCCGAGGCAGAGGAGGACGGGGGGGGGGGGAGGAGCGACGGGACACATAGAAGGCATGGATGGATGAGGGATGTTTTGGGATTCAGTTTGGTTAGATCCAGAAGTTCTGGTCACGTCGAGCGGGGAATGTGGCGGTTCGGGTCAGAGAAAGGGGTGGGACCCCCGGATGAGAAAGGAGGAGGAGGAGGAGGAGAGGTCGGGTCGACATGACGACGGAGGAGTTTTCCTTATGGAGGAGTTGGGTGGTGGCGGGGTGATGAGAGAGCTCGGTCAGCGCTACGGACAAGAGTTAAGACAAGAACAACATGTTTTAGTTTAGTAGACATCGAGAAACAAGGAAGGAGAAAGAAGAAAACAATCTCAAATTAATATCCTATCAACAGACTACGGAGGTTATGATGAGTTACTTTAGAATATAAATATCACTTTAAATTTAGATAGAGAGATAGAGATAGATATATAAAGAGATAGATTCCATGAACAAGCATCTAAACATTACATTTTATAATATCATACGCATCATTAATCACACATCTGTCTTGTGTATATATTCGATTTACTAAAACGTGATTAATTTTCGGTTGCTCAATGAGTCATTCCAATCTCAACCGTTAGTACCGTTAGTGAGCGTTAGTTATAACCGTTGACATAACTTATCGCCTACGGGATGATTTAGAGTGGGAGCTTCGCGCTTTTCCAGGTTTGGTGGGCGGGGCATTGCTACCTGAGCTCCTATTGGCCGGATCGGTAAGCTCCTCGGCGGCTCTACTCGTCGAGGCGGCAGTGGAGCCACGCCTTGCCTCTCTAAGAAGCCCCAAAACCCTGCTCCCGTCGGTCGGAGAACCGTCACGTCGCGAGGGGGTCAAACGTGTGGATAAGGACTTGACCTCACACCTGGGATACAACGCCTCTCCGGCGCTAGACGTATTGGCGCTGGCGTACTCGGCCCTGCCAGAGAAGGACCACTGCGGCAGGTACTGCGTTCTTCTAACAGAAACATCTAAGTTGGCCTTTAACTGGGAAGTACTGGAGTACCGCGGAGTACTGTTAGCATGCGTGGCGCGTGCGTCGGCCGGACAGACATGCAGGGCCTTAGCGGTAGAAGAGGTTAGATTCCCTACGGACGGGGCCGCGGCTACGGAAGACTGGGGTGCGGGGCGGCAAGAGGCCACAACGTGGGTCGTGATAAAGGTGTCCTGGCGGGGGGGTGCCGGGCCACCGCGGATCGGGCCGCCTCGTCTGCTGTCTCGGAGGTACGTCTTCACCAGGAAGTCCCCGTCCAGAGAGCCGGCAGAGCCCCTCCGGCTCAGACCGCCGTCGCTGACGCAACGGCTCCTGATGAAGGTGGCGTCCCGCGGGAGGGGCTTGCCGGCGCCCCGGGACCCGGGACAGAAAGAGAGGGGGGTTCTTACTGGGCTGGTGTGGAGGCTTCGGGTGATGGCGCGCAGGTGGCCGGTGGCCGTGGCGGCTGCGCTGGTGCCGAACACCGGGCTGGAGCGCGGGCTGTTCCTGACGGGGGCCCGGGCGGGGCTGTTCCTGGGGCTGCGGCCGGCCCGGCCCGACTTGGCGGCCAGCTCCTTGGCCCGGGAGCGGCGCGGGCTGCTGTTGAGGCTGTTGTGGGGCGAGCGGGGGGACTCCAGGTCCTCTAGCCGCTGGGTGAGCGCCAGCTTCTGCTGGATGGCCATGCGCAGCAGAGTGTTCAGGGTCTTCTTCTCGTCATCGGCCGCTGCCAGCTGCCTCTGCATCTCGTCCAGCTGGGTGACATACTGGTCGCACCTGAGAGGCACCGGTGGGGGGGAGCACGAGACGAGGGGCATTCCCACAAAAATACACACACACACACACACACACCGCATGCACACAAAAAAAGCAACATTAAAGCAGGAGAACTAAGAGGCGCTCACACACACATAAGACGTGTATAGGTCAGGAACAGTATAGCCGGATAAAGAGGTCAAACCCGAAAGGACCCCAAGGATCATGGAACAGAGAGAATGGTAGAAAACAGGAAGAACCTTTTCCAAAGGACTCAGGACAAGAATTAAAAGAGAAATGGCATTCAGAGTGTGTTACTTTCATAATCATTGCTATTTTATCCTTCAGTTTTCAACACTTTCAGCTGTATAGGTTGTAAATTATAATTTTGACGTTAAATAAATAATGCACATTGAATAGGCATATTAAAACGACAGGAAACTAAGTGATCAAGTGAAATACAACATCATAGCGTTTCCCTTCCTCTTTCTCCACAGACGCGTGCAGTCGCTCCAACTGCCCACACGATGGCGCTGCATGTCAGTCTCACGCACCAAGAGGCTCACATGTAGGTGGAGGCCTACATAATCGTCCTCCTCCCCACAGACCTGACCAGACCGTAGGCCCTTGACCTCACTCTGTGCTGCAATCCTTCTTAAAGATAATCAAATGCCAGCGCATATCCGTCTGGAGAGGGGACCAGACAGCCTGACGTTGACCCCTTCCTCCGCTGTCTCTACTGGTGAGACAACGCATTACCTTGTGCACACTCAAAATGTAATCAATCAAACTAAATAAAAAAGGATCCTATACATTTTCTTTAGGACAGCCTTAAAGCCAAGAAATAAAAGCAAGAGAAGAAAAAGAGAAATATCAGATTGGGAAAAATCCCTTCCACCACCTATGCCACATGCATACACACACATACAGTCCAGACGCCAGTAGAAACCCAGTTAGTCCGGCAGGCGACATGCCCACGTGAGAGGCATAAGCTGCTCTCATGTTAGTGAATGAGAAAGTGTTGTGATTGGTGAGCCCAAGACAGGCAAAACACGCAACCATCTCCCCGCACACACACTCTTAGTCCTACCCCCTCCCATCTCGCTTACATCAACCATCTCCAGGCTTCGGCTGACCTAGTCTGCCTGCAGTGTGTTTCCATCTCCCTGCAAGCACAGGGCACAGCATGTGGGCCTTAAGCTTCATGTGAAACCCTGGGGGGGGGGGGGGGGGGGGGAGGGAAGCTGTGCTCTGCGGCGCGCCTTAGCACGCCGCTAAGCTTATTAGATGACACGGGGTGGCAAAACTGGGGCCCTGACGACGGTCACAACGCTACGCAACGAGCACACGGACTAGGAGTCAACAAGGGGGAAGAGCTCAGACCGGTTTCAGCACGGCAACAAGGGAAGGGAAAAGAAAATACAAGTTTTAATGTCAGTCAAAAAAAATGATCACTAGTAAAAGATGCATTGTGCTATTCATGGTTAGCGTCTACAACTTAAGGCATTTAGTAGTTAATAGAATCAAATATTCTGATTTTGGAAGTGGTAGATATTGCAACCTGGCCCCTCCACCTACCGACCTACCCAGGGCGGGTGGAGCATCGTATAGACCCGCCATGTGAGCTTCTGTTGCAGCGGTGCCGGTGGCTTACCGGCTGGCGAACATGACGCGCAGTGAGGAGAAGGTGGCGGCGTCCTCCTTCAGGGCCTTCAGCTCGTTCCTCAGCTTCACCATGGTCTCAGACACCATGCCCTTCTCCGTCTCGTACTTGGTCTTCAGGTTGGACAACGCCAACTCGGCCGTCTGTGGGGAAGGGGATAAATGTGTAAATATGGCCCCCTGACAAGACGGCGGCAAATACTTCTTTCTGCCCAGGCCTGGTTAATGTAATGTAATGTTAATTGTCTTTTGTAATAACTTTTGCCGTGCGTTGAGGAGGGCTGTACTCGCGAGGGCTGACGGCTTCTGTTCCGAGTTTCAGAATAACAAAACACTGTTGTCAAGACATTCAGCTCGACTTGGGAGACTAGCCTGTGACTGGGCTGAGTCCAGGCTGATAAGAATGTGGGTGTGTGTGTGCTTGTGCGTGTCGTAAAAAGGGAGAGTGACATTAGAGGAGGTGGTTAGCAGTGGATCATGCACCACACCACAGAAGGTAGTGTGTCACACTGAGGCTCAAGCATCTGTTGTCGTTGGCGCTACCAAACGTATCCACAGGTTTCATGTGGGCGGTGTCAAGGGGGCGGCGTCAATAGCTTGCATTTCAATCAAGGCAGGTTTACCAAAATAAATCAGATTGTAAGGGGTGTAACGGTTCCGAAACCGTGATACAGCCAGTAAAACGGTTTAAAAAATGTATTATATTTATTCAGTTTATGTATGTATTTATATATATTCAGTTTTTGTCAAATATAATATAAATATATAGTAAAATATATATACTGTATATATTATATAGAACATATGTAAAATGTTAAGGCACGGCCCCAAATATTCAAAGTATCCTTCATTAGTTTTCAAACATTATAACGTTACTCCAAAACGTTGTTGGTTGTAGTACAGAACATAGTACACCTTCAGAGTTGGCTCACGTTACTTTGCCTTAAAGACTTTAGATCCGCAAACTCTTCAGGCCTTCTATTGTGTCTGAACAGTACATCCACGCTCTTAGCGTGTAAGTAGCGGATAAGATTTGTTGTCACTGGGAGCACTTACAACTAAGCCTGTGATAGCCTGTGAGCCTGGGCTATGGTAATTATAAAATCTTAGAAGTTCTTTCACAGCGGATGTCAGTAGTTCGATGTAATAAACCACCGTAAAAATCTGTTTTATTTTATAATGCTGGGGGGGGGGGGGGGCACATGTTCACACGGGCGGGTCGGACACAGAACCTATTTATTCTTATCTGTTAACGGTAAACTGGTTAATGATTGTCTATAATGGGTCAGAGGAAAGCCCTCATTGATCAATAAATGTCCTAAAATCTAAATCTGGAGGATTGAATCCTCTTTATTGGTCAAATACATGTAAACACACGGTGAAATGCGTTTCTCTGCATTAAACCCATCATGGTACTAGGAGCAGTGGGCAGCTATTTTATAAACAAAGCCCGGGGAGCAGTGTAAGGGTCTGGTGCCTTGCTCAAGGGCACCTCGGCAGGGCCCCGAGTGTTTCGGGGACTTGAACAGGCAACCTTCCGGTTCCCTAAGCCAAGTCCCAACAGACTGAGCTATCCTGCCCTTGAGTCTGCCACGCTGTTCAGTGGAGTTTGCAGGCGACACACACACACACGCGCGTGCCTGTACCATGAAACTACCGGTAGTCACACGGTAGGGTGACATAAGACATAGCCGTAGCTAAAGATAGTAAGCTCGTCTGTGTGCCTGTTCTTCCTACCCGTGTCCCTACCTGCTTGTTAGCCTTGAGCACGGTCCTGAGTGTGGCGATCTGCTCCCTCTTGGTACTGAGCTGCGACTTCAGTTTCAGCACTTCCTCCATGAGGGTCTCGGCGTCGCGTTCGCACTCCCCGCTGTTGCTGAACGCCGAGCAGGGCAGGGCGCCGCGCTGGCGACACAGGTCCACCGCCACCTGGGGGAGACGGACAGAAATAAACGGTTACCCTTCACAGTGGTGGTTGACGATAACCATTGCTGGGACCAAACTGCGGCTACCGTTTAATGTACGTCCGTACGTTGCATATATGTCAAACATACATGCAAGTGGCACAATAAATAATACATTTATTAAGTGATTCTAATGAAAATATGTCATACTACTATATACATACATAAAGCTAAAACATTGAATATATAAAATATTACAATAGAACTCAATGGGCAAGCAAGCTTCTACATAATATACCATTTAGTACATTCATTTAAACTTTTAAACTCAAATCATTTTCTTTGAGTTCAGCTAGTCAACATTTCTATAGGTCTGAAACTATGAAGCTATATTTGACTATTGTTTAAGCTCCTTTGAGCCTGCAGCACTCACTGCATTTTCTAGTTTCTAATCAATGCCGAGCATCTGAAGTATAGACAAAAGTTTATAAAGTAGTAGACTTTACAGACTAAATAAGCATATTATGCTGGGTTTAACTGCTGGCTGACTTGTTAGTGAAGTATGATTTATATATTTAATCAACATAGTATATTTTAGAATCAATCTATATTATATTATTAAACTAATCTGTAATAGGTCAAGATTAATTGAATAATATAATATATAATGACAGCCCAAAGTACAATTGTCGACTTTTCCATCAATGAAAATGGCTCAAGAGTTTATATGCAAAAGCTTTGTATAAAGGATAGAGGACATAATTATAACATGCTAGTGTATCCAACAAGTCTTCCTTATTGTTCACATAAACGTAGCTTAACTTCTATTGTTCTGTAAAAGGCATTAAAATAAATGACAGACACCCAGTATTGTGTTAGCCACAGGAAATCCTATCAAATCATTATGCAATGGGTACATTTTCTGTGTGCGTCATGCATATTTTAGAGCAGAACATTAATCGTGAGGATGATTTCCACAGTCCAAAGCACAGGACACCTCCAACCTGTTTCACTGTAATTCTGGACAACAATGGAAGTCTACTCCACCCGAATACTTCAGATTGTTTGATGGTGGCAATAAGACACGCGCCTACTTCCTTTTAACATCAGTGGAACAGTGTGGTTCACTCTGAGAAGAGCGCCTCTTACCCGGAGGTGTTTGATCTGGCACCGGATGACTGCCATCAGGTTGCGGACGTTGGAGGGGTCCCTGAAGTCCAGGGCGGGGGTCCCGGGCAACTCGACGGGTCCGTGCTCGCCCCCGAGCTGTCCACCTCCCCCATGAACTGCAGGGTAGCGGCCTTGGAGCCAAACAGGTCGGTGGAGCGCTGCTTCCTCTGAGCCTGTTGCGCCGGGGTGGGGTGGTGCACCCGACGCCCGCAGCCGGCGCCTCCCGCTCCTCCTCCGTTGGCCCGGGCGCCGTCGCGGTAATAGTCCAGGGTGACCCGTTTGGGCGTCAGGTTGTTGCACACGCAGATGTGGTGGTAGAGGTTGGACAGCTCCTCGGAGAACGCCAGCAGCTCCTCCTGGGCCACGCTCAGGTGGCCCTCCGAGTCGGTGGCCACTTTGCGCGTGGCCCCGATCTCCTTCTCCAGCTCGCCGATGCGCTCCTGGTCCTGCCGGCTGGACTTGATGCACTGCCGGATCTTGTCGGCCAGCTCCTGGGCCTCGGCGCGCCAGCGGTCCCTCTCCTGCTTGCAGCGCTGCTCCAGGCTGGTGTAGCGCGCCCCGGCCTGCGTCAGCTCCTCCCGCATCTGCAGGAGCTCTTCCTGGGCGGCGCGCATGCGAGCCTCCAGTACCTCCGTGCTCTTGACGTCCAGCTCATAGTCGTAGTCGCTGTGGCCCTCAGACCCGTCGCTGCCGGCCTTCTGGGAGTGGTTGTGCTGCTGGCCCCCGTGGATGACCTCCAGCTGCTGGGACAGAGAGCCCACCTTGTCCTCCTGTTGACTGAGGGCCTGCTTGGACATGACCAGCTGCATCTGAAGTTCCTCGATGGTGCTGACCAGCGTGGATTTCTCTCGCTCCACCTGGGACACGTGTACGAAAACAAAACATTTGAACCAAGTGTCTGCCAATGCATGTCGTGCATTGCTAAACAGACACATTGGTGTGTTGACTGATTTATTCCATTTATTTGATCTGATCCTGTATCCACATCCTGTGTGTGTTTTCCGGGCCATATTGTCTTAGTACACAGGGCCTTGTTGAAAAAGAGTCCTGGGACTTATTGAGCTTCTCGGTAAAAAGGGAAGGTGCATTTATATAATTGTTTTAGTCAAATCAAAGTCAAAGAAAGCCCACCACCATTTGAGCTTTAATGACCGTTTCACAGGTTGCAAAGAAACACACCCCCAACATTTACACTTCCTACCGTCATCAATCACATATGTATTATTTAACAATTGATTCACTGCCCCGCCCCCCCATTCTTGGACATCTGCTGGGCAGAAGCTGGTGAACCCAACCCCCTGCCTCATGAATAATAGATCTCCTTTACGAACTGGAGCAGGCGCTCCAAACAGTCAACAATCGTCATTTTCTTAAGTGCCGTCAACACTTAAAATACAATACGGAAAAAGACGCCGCATGAGCATGAGGTGCAGTGAGTTGCTTAATGGATTGGAATTACAGTGTGGTTCGACGGGTCTCTCTCTCGGTCTCTCGTCTCTCTCGGTCTCTCTTGGCAGATGGCACAGAGAGGCAGATCGCTCTATTGACGGATTGAGGATGTGGGCGTAAACAGGAAGACGCAGATACAATGTCAGGCACAGGGGGAGGCTGCCAGCCCAACATCCTCCTGACTCAAACCCCTATGCGCTTGTAAAGCTATAGAATGGGTGCAGGGTTTCCTTTCAACCTTAGAATCAAGTGCTGGTTTGAAGAGAACAGCCTTATGAGATCATGGCAAAGCAAAGATGGACTGGGGAATGTATCAGTATGTATGGTATGGTATGGCTTTTGTTTGAACAGTGTTAGAAAAGCATAGAAAGTAGAATATATCCGGTAGCTGACGGGGAGGTACGTTCGTTATGCCATAGTGATGAACCTCAGTTTGTGTCAACACATTACTGTCCTGTACCTGTAGGAGCTGCTGCTTGAGCTTCTGGCTGTCCGAGAAGTGGAGCTCGCTGAGCAGGTCAGACACCAGGCCGGAGGTGGGTGCACGCAGGAACACATCACTGCTGCGTGGCGTGGAATAGCGCTGGATGAGGCCGTTGGTCATGGAACCGCCAGAGTGAGGGTTAGCAGAACCTGGAGCGGAGCCGGGGCCGTTGTTGATACCGCTGTCCTGGTCCTCTCCCTCGTCCCCCCCGCCGCCCCCTTCCTCCTGGCTCCCGTCCAGCTGGTCCAGGTGGAGCTCCAGGTTGCCCACGGAGTCGAAGGGATTGAGGGAGAGGGCCGAGAGCTCCCTCCTCAGGTTGTTCTTCTGCTCCCGCTCCTCCTTTAGGGCCTCCAGGGCCTCGTCCAGTTGCCTCTCCGCGATCTCCTTGAGGCGTGCCGCCTCGTCCAGCTGCCCCCGCAGATCCTCCTGCTCCTCGTCCTTCTGGGTCAGCTCCAGCTTCACCGCCTCAAACTCCACCTGCAGCGCCGCGGCAACGAGAACCACGGGACACAAAGCAGCCATGTGTTACGGTCTAATGGTCTTTAAATAGGACAAGGCATCAAATTAGAGTTATTTGTTTATCTGATATCTGCAGCTGCTCTCCATGGCAGATGATTGCCCCCTTACCCTTGGGGCAATCATCTCGCATGGAGAGCAGCTGCAGGTTTTTAATTACCGAGATGTAGGGATGGGCGATATGGACACAATCAAATATCTATATTTCTATACCAAATACCTCGGTACTGGTATTGCGACAATATTGTAGGTAATGACTATTGGTGCTTTCACTAAATATTTACACAAAGATTTTTGATCATTAAAACATCAGTAATGCGCATATAATGAATAAGTAGGTGAAGGCAAATAATAGAGAAAATTTCATCACTGTAATGCAGCCTTTATAACCCGGAAAAGACAACACTCATGCCCAGCCCTACCGAGTTGGTGTACCACTGAGACTCCGCAGGGGGTTAGGATGGAGACTATGGGGTTAGACCGTGCCAGAGCATTCTTAACCCCCACGTTCTACAGCACATTGGAGTCCTTGCCAGAACGGGTGCGTGACTCCTCACCTGGTTCTCCTTGAGCACCGACACCTGTTTCTGCAGGGAGGTGTTCTCCTCCTCCAGCTCGCCGTTGTCCTGCAGCTGCCGCAGCTCCCGCACTTTGTACTCCTTCATGTCGTCCCGCAGGTGCTCCTTCTCTGCCTCCAGAACCTCGCACTCCTGGCAAAAAAACACGGCCACGAGCAAGGCAGCAGAGCGCAGAACGTCAATGCTTGGGTAGAGAGCATGTTGACGTTTGTCAACATTATATAGGTGCATTGGGTGAAGACAACGATGATGATGATGATGAGCAGCCAAACCTTCTTCAGATGTCCAGAGAGGCCACCGATCCTATCGATTTCCGCGTGGGCATTGCCCAGAGCCAGGCGCGCCTGCTTCAACTCTGCCTGTAATTCCTCCATGCGGGTTGCCATGGCAGCCTCCTTAGTGGCCGTCTCCTGCATGAAATTCTCCTCCCGGCACTCTCCATCTGCTACTGCGCGCTTCTGACTGCTCACAGAGTCTGTGAAAGCCTGCGCAACGTTGGGAAAACAGGAGGTGGGGGAGGGGGGGGGGGGGGGGGGGGGTAGTAGGTGGGGGGAGTATTAAGACTTAATACTATCACAATCAAATATCGATTTCACAGTCCAACAGTATATAGGTAAATGACAGTCCTCAACCTGGAAATGTTTTATAAGCATACAAATGTATTGACATTGCACTGCTGCTTCTCGGACTACAAAAAGTCAGTATGAAGACACTGGATGACAACTGGCATGAAGTTATCAGCTTATGCTGTGTGACATTTATTGGGTTGAGGGTTATTATTTTTATTTTATTAAAGACCTGTGCACATTATTTTATTTAAAAAAAAACGTAATAATGCCCTTTAATTGTCATTTTTTAATTAAAGACCATTTAATACTTGTAATACCTCCGTGAGTCCCCTGTATGACTTGATATCCAATTTATGAGGTGATGAAGACAGTGAAGGATGACAACTAGTAATTTCCATTTGGTCATTGTAATAACAACAACAGGACAACGTTCAGCCATAAGTGTGTACTGCAATGCCAGCTTTTTCCCCTCACAGAAATGCTTTGTTGTCTACACGCACGGGAAACAGAGAATGTTCCTGAATTGAGTTTGGTAGATTAAATTAGGCTGATGCTGACAGTGCAGGTTCAGACTCAGAGCCACCCTCCCCCCACGCCGCCATTACAGATGGCATGATGCACTGAAAGCATCCATCAATGCACATCAAACAGTGGATGAAAGTGATGCCATATAAGGAGATAAGTCAAATTAACCTAAACGTGCACGGCTGAGCATTAGGTTGCTATGGCTTACACAACAGTGATACAGTCTGCCTTTACGTAAAACAATAAAACAGAAATACCACCAAAAAAATAAGTGTATGTGAATAATGCAAATTATTTTAAAACCCTCCACTCTAATTACCTTCAGACAATAACAGCTTTACTCTGCATTTGTTTCACAACACGAGAGCACTGCCAAGGTTAGTGAATTGGCAACAATTCAGTGAGCAATTATGCAGGATTCTAAATCCGGGCTTTTCATATGAACTGGACAGAACTGAACTGAATAGGTGCGACATTCCAAGTGAACAACACAGCACTGAACAACAGTCACAACAACACAAAAAGGAATCAAACCAAGTATGGTTGTGATGTTTGATCTGCAAGTACTCGTGAGCTCTACTTTGTTCCTGCCTCTGTCCTGCACTTACAGGTAACTAGATATTATACTATACTTATACTAACTAAATATTGCCATGTTTAATTTATAATACGTACAATATTCTCAATCACACTTGTACTGCCCTTTGGATGAAAGTGTCTGCTAAAACAACACATGTGTAAACGTGAACTGATCTTTGTATTGTGTGTTAAGCAGAGCTATTTAGAACAGGAGATTGAAATGAAACATGCTTACATAAGCCCCAGAATTATGTTTGTTAATAGTACTTATTCCATTCCAACAGTGTTTGTAAAGATCTCAATGGCGCCAGCCTGCTTAGTTTGACTTATCGTGGCCAGAGGTTAGTACAGTAACGTACAGTGTGTGTGGTTGGTGGCTGGTTTAAACAGCCTCACCTGGCAAATGTCAGGCAGGGTGAGGCTGCACACCTGTGGTGCATCAGAATAAGGCCCACAGGTTAAACCGGCCATCACAACACACACTTGAGAGGAGCGCTGACACGTTAAGGCTCCACAATCTTTAGCCACAATCTTTAAATCGTTATTGGTCACATACAGTGTACACACACAGTGAAATGGGTTTCTCTGCATTTAGCCCATCCTAGTATTATGAGCAGTGGGCAGCTATATTATATACAGCGCCTGGGGAGCAGTGTAGGGGCCTGGTGCCTTGCGCAAGGGCACCTCTGCAGTGCCCTGGTGTGTCGGGGACATGAACCAACATTATATATAGTTCCCAAGCAGAGTCCCAACAGACTGAGCTACTGCCACTCAATCCACAGTGTGACTAGCAGCACATAGCCTAGTTAGAACAATCAAGTAATTGAATGTCTAATTGAAATTAGATTTTAGTACATCATGATATACTAACCACCAGGGGTAATTTCTGACACTTTCTACACACTAGGTGGAAGACTCTACTACTACTAGACTCTACTAACTTATACTCTACTTCTGATTATCTGCGCCTTTCCCTGGAATGCCAGGTAGCCAGAGTGAAAAACGCATGCCAATATGTGTGATGACGGCATGCTGAAACATGAGTTTTCTCAGACGTCATTTGAGGCTTCACCAAATAATTAAGTATGTTACAAGAAGCGTATTCAATATGAACGGTGTGGCGCAGTGCCAGGGTCCGAGTCGCCCTACCTCCTTGAGCTGCTGTAGCTCCTGTCTGAGGACCTCGTGCTCCTCCTCCAGCTGCATGTGTTTGGTCTTGAGGACAGAGCTTTCCTCCAGCACTACCAGGCCATAGCGGGCCGCCTGGAGCTTTTCGTCCGTGGCCTCCTGGAGCTCCAGGGAGAGCCGCATCACCTCCGCCTTCAGATCCCCGCTTCCCATCTCCATCTCCATGTTGGCCTCCAGCTCTAGGGCCAACTGTGCACTTGAGGACTCCACTTCAGCCTCTAGCATCTCTCTCTCACTTGGCCAGCCTCTGGTCTATCCGAGGTTCAACTGATCCCTTCAATTAGGGACTTTCATCGCGGCATGCTGTGGGGTGACAAGAAATGCAGACCACAATTTAAATAAAATACAAACCTAAAATATAAATTCCTTTGTTGAACCTTTTGTGGGGGTTTAGAGTGTAGGTGCATTGTTTCCTTGCACGGCCTGTTCAATTGTCAAAAATGCTGGCTGAGCCTGCTAGAGAATTCACATTCCTACCCTGATAGATAGTCTATTGTAGGGTCGCAGCGCACCGTTATGCGCAGCAGGGGTGCACGGTTAGCTCTCTAGCTAGCGATCTAGCCATGGCGATAAATAAAATATAGCCATTAAATAAAACAACCGTTAAGAAGTACGTCACTTGAGGTCGATGGTCGTCGGTGTTACTCTGAAATAACACAATTGACCGACGTACTATAAAAAGCACACTCAGACACTTAGCTTGCGCGTTACACTGAATGATGGGCAAACGAGCAGGTGCCTCGTAATCAGTCAGATGCGTATTATGAGCCCTGGGAATAAACAATCAATACATGCATTATTTGATTAAATTTTTTAACCTTTTATCTAAGAACATGAAAGAATAAACGACGAATGACTGGCTTGGGCGTTGTCCGATGACCAATTGACCAAAGACGGACACACACACACAGACACACAGCGGACTGTCCGACCTCAAGCAAAGCGGTGCTAATGCAGCACAACCGGGCTGCTAGCAAGAGTATCTCCCTGGCCTAAGAGAGTGAGGCTGAATGAAGAACATACACTCACAAAAGGTTTGTACAGCGGTCAAATGTTATTGGATCACCGTATAACACATAACAATGAAGAGATCGTTTACATTCCCTCTCTGTCTGTCCGCGCCGGCGTCTGGACACACTGGACAAGCCCCGTTATTGAGCAAGAAGCTAATCCTCGATGGTCACACAATTAGCCACCGTCGGCTACTCACCAGTGTTGTGTTGTGTTGTGTTGTGTTGTGTGAGGATAGAACGACGATGTGTGTTCCCGGTCACCGATGAAATGTGCAGCCCAGAGCAGAGAGGAGTTGTTTGGTGGTTGAACGGAGAAGAGTGTGCCGAGGAGGTATGACTGACTGACTACCGGGCGACCGGTTCAGAAGAACAAGGCGTCTTGTCTCGCGCTCGCGCTCCCACGCACGGTTCGTTCCGTTTCCCGGTCAGTCGGTAGGCTCTCTCGCTCTCTCTCTCTCGCTCGCGCGTCACACAGAGCGCTCAGCGCTCCCTCTAGCGGCGACATGTCATGAAGATCCCGTTTTTTTTAGTTTTTTTTTTAAATACATTAATGAATGTGCGTGAATATTATAAACCTGTGCATTCGCAATTGTTCTCTTCTCTTTATATAAAATATGACATTTAAGACATATGTATATGTTTAAAAAAGAACACAGTGACTCTGCAGCCGTTATATTTTTATATTAAATATAAATATATATATATATATTCATTTATTATTGTTCTCTCAATTTCATTGTATAATAAATATATAGTGACAATAAAGGCATATTTTGTTATAGTGTATATACACTTCCGATCGTCCTTGTCAGCGAATGTCCGCTTTACTTCCGTGTTTGCAGCGTCTCGACTGAAGTGAACACACATGTATGACGTATGAATAGGATGAGAACATGTGTACATGCGTCCTGCTGTAGTTGACGCAAACAATGAAGATCGTCACTTGGAACATCAATGGCATACGAACTTTCAAAGGCGGAATCAAACAAGCCCTCGAATCACTGGACGCAGACATAATCTGTCTCCAAGAAACAAAGGTGACAAGTAAGTCCCCCGACTTGGAAAGGTCTAAACGTGGACATAAATAGTGGATACACCAAGTTCACTTATTGCATTTGAATGAAATCCCTCTTACGGTCCAACACGACTCCGTACAGGAGACTTACTTGATGAAAGGACCGCTGTGGTGGAAGGATACAACTCTTACTTCAGCTTCAGTCGTGGGCGCAGTGGCTATTCAGGTTCATGACATTGCCAAACCTTCATCTTCCACACATGAGCACTATCCATACATACACCGTCTTCAAACACATGAGCACTATCCATACATATACCACACCGTCTTCAACACGCCACTATCCAGCTGCATGTTACCGTGTGCAAAAAAAATAGATTATTGTGCATTTATCCTTCTATGCGTATAGGGGTTGCGACTTACTGCAAGGACTCTGCGGCTCCGTTTGCCGCCGAGGAGGGTCTCACTGGGCTGCTGACGACCCACGAACGGGCTGTCGGATGCTACGGTGACCATGAGCTATTCTGTGATGACGAGTTGCAGCTTTTGGACAATGAAGGACGAGCTGTTATCACGCAACACCGATACATGTAAGATATGCCACCGTTTTATTTGGAGGTTTGTACCATTACATCAGCATATTTGTAGTGAAAGTAAAATGAATCTATGATTTGTGTTTCTCTCTCTCTCTCTCTATTATCGGCTCTCTCTCTCTATTTGGTCTATTGTCTTTTCCTAGGTGTCAAAACCAGATGCAAACGGTGACAGTAGTGAATGTGTACTGCCCACGTGCTGATCCTGAAAAGCCGGAACGTAAACGGTTCAAATTGCAGTTCTACAAGTTGCTTCAGAGTCGGGCTGAAGCCATACTGAAGGCTGGAAGGTGACATTCCATTCCATTGTCTGTATTACTGTACTATTGGTGACACTTGGGGAAGCCCCGGTTTAAAAGTCCTGTTCTTTCTTTGCCTTTCCTGTAGCCATGTCATCATCTTGGGAGACGTGAACACATCTCACAGAACCATCGACCACTGTGATCCCAGTGGGCATGTAAGTGAAGAACTAGAATTTGATGTAGGTATAATATAGATTAGAACTGTGTCGATATCCCATAGCTTTATTATTAAAGTGTAAGAAATGTAACGTACGATTTAATAATATCAATTTGACCCCGTTTTGCCCCTCATCTATAGGATGACTTTGATGAGCACCCTGGAAGAAAATGGCTGAACGTTTTTTTAAGCAACGAAAGTAAAGACGAGTCCCGTGAAGAGAGCAAGGAGACATCTCCGGAGGACGTCCACGGCGGGAAATTCATCGATACCTTCCGCTATTTCCACCCGAAGCGCACACACGCCTTCACCTGTTGGAACACACTCACCGGCGCCCGGCAGACCAACTATGGCACTCGCATTGACTATATATTCGCCGACGTCCAGCTGGCCAAAGGGCAGTTTTCAGCCGCAGACATCAGGCCAGAGGTGGAGGGCTCGGACCACTGCCCCGTGTGGGCGGAACTCCGCTGCACTCTGCTGGCCAGCCCCAAGCTTCCCCCTCTCTGCACCCGCTACCTGCCAGAGTTCACCGGCAAGCAGCAGAAACTCTCCCACTTCCTGGTGAAGGTGGACCCGAAATCAACGAAAAACGAGACCTCAGATTCGCTGCCCGGCTCTCAGGAGGCCGAGGAAAAACGGGAGAACCGGAACCTGCTCGGCTCATCGGAGAGCAGCTCGGGAAAGAAAAGGGTGTTGGCCGGGGGGGCGGGTGGCCCGAAAGGGAAGAAGAGCAAGACTGCAGTCAAGCCGCCACCAGCGCAGGGCAGCCTGCTCTCCTTCTTCAAACCCAAGGCCTCGAGTGGAGCTCCGGTGCGGAAAGCATCAGAGGCACCCAGGGCACCCCCGTCACAACATTCACAAACGGTCCAAAACAACCACCACAACAATAACAACAACAACCGGGTCAACGGTGTCTGTGACTCGTCCTCCGCCCACACCTCCTGCACTCCAGAGGAGAGCAACGTGACCACGCAGAGAGACGTCGCGGCCGAACGTCCGTCCGCAGAGTCCGCCGTGGGTGCGAACGTGCCGAAGAAGGGAGCTTCCCTGGGGTTCTGGAAGTCGGTGCTTCACGGGCCTCCTCCGCCGCCCCCGTGCAAGGTCCACAGAGAGCCATGTGTGCTGCGCACCGTCAAGAAGGAAGGGCCTAATTTGAGCAGACAGTTTTTCGTTTGTGCCCGCCCTCAGGGACACGCCTCCAATCCTGAGGCGCGCTGTAACTTCTTTGTGTGGGTTGACAAGGGGAAGTAATGCGTCTTATTTAATGAGGGCCATAACCGTAGGACCAATAGTACATAGATGTGTGTCTTGTGGAATTGATGTCATATTTTTCAGTTTAACAATAAAAATGGTTATTTTCTTAGACAATTGTACTTATTATTGCATGGACAACATAAAACGATACCATACATTTGAGGAAACACTCACCAAACCTAATGCCAAATACAGCAAGTATGTGCTTATGCAAATGACTCGCCATATAACGCTGATAACTAGTGAGCTGTGATGAACAGGTGTGACCACTGGGTGGTGTTGTTAACGTAGGCATTGCTTTTTTCAAGATTCAAGAGACTATTTATCCCGAGGGAAATTAAGGTTTTTATGGCTTACACCAGTTGTTTGAGCGTCCTGGACCAGGTTATCTAACTATCAACATGAGTGTCAGTTTGCCAAGCTTTGTGAGATATGATGGCAGTCACTACTACCCTAATCTATTTAGCTCTCTCTTCAGCTTTGTACACACCCAAAACTTGCTTCCTTAATCTCACGTTCACATCTATCACCTCGCAAGAGAGACGTGTGTATTAATAACACACACCTTCCGGAATGATGAACAGTTTAATTTGCCCTGATGCGTACATTTATGCTCAGGCCAAACGAATGATTGGTCCAAAAGTACCTGTATCTTAACTACTACCATTACTTATATTACTATTACCTACACCAACAACAATGAACTCTCAGACTGTTTCAGGTGGAGCGTTTAGATATAGCCTCCTCTTTTTCAGTAGGCTCCAAAAGAGTATCCGGCTTACTCGGGATAAATGGCGTCTGCGTCTTCACGTTTACAATAGCAGAGTGGTTCCTCTCCGCAGTGGCGGAGTGTTCTACACGTGGCTGCCGGGTCTGACTCACCAGGAGCGGGGTGGGGCTTTATGAGGTGACACGGCTGCTGGGTTGGTTTGTAGTTTGGCCCTCCAAAGGAATTCCTTCCATTAAAAAACATAAACAAATTGAGATTTTAACTGTTTTTAGCTGTTTAATGTATACACATAGTGTGTGTGTGTGTGTGTGTGTGTGTGTGTGTGTGTGTGTGTCTTTTTTTGTTTATTTTGATTGTATATATTATTATATACTTTTAATACTATATTGTATACTGCGGGAGGGAATGGGTTCCAATGTATTCCAATGTACTTGTTACAAATGGCCAATACAAATATCTTGTATATTGTGAGAGAGAGAGAGAGAGAGAGAGAGAGAGAGAGAGAGAGAGAGAGAGAGAGAGAGAGAGAGAGAGAGAGAGAGAGACAGAGACAGAGAGAAGAGAGAGAGAGAGAGTAGGCCTACAAAATGACCAGGTTCTGTATTAGTTAACGTGTTCATTGCTTACGCCCCTTATGCACAACTTTTACGCACGCATGCTCTACGTTTACAGGTTTACGCCAGCATCACACGCCAGACGCTTTAAAACAACAACACCATGCTGAAGATGTTCTACCAGTCGGTGGTAGCCAGTGCCATCTTCTCCGGTGTCGTGTGCTTGGGGAAGCAGGTTGAGGTCAGCAGACGCCAACAAGATCAGCCGGATGGTCAGGAAGGCTGGCGCTGTCCTGGGGGTCCAGCTGGACTCCTTGTTGGTGGTGTCTGAGAGGAGGATGCTGCGCAAGCTGTGTAGTATCCTTGACAACAACTCTCACCCTCTCCACCAGGTGCTGACCTCATATAGAAGCACCTTCAGCAATACTCATTCCACCCAGGTGCACCACAGAACGCCATAGGAAGTCCTTTCTTCCTGTGGCCATCAGACTCTTTAATTCATCTACCTCGGGTCGTGAGAGGGACAGTGGAGACTCAGTGACTTGAGGTCAACGCTCTGTTATTATTTTTTGGTCGACGCACTGTAAATCCTTTCACTGTAAATTCAATTTCACTTTTCACTTTTCACATGTCACTTTTTCAGTATTCATCTGAGTTATTTATTAGTATTTTATTACTGCCAATTTGCACTATACGTATTGTTGTATATTGTATATACCTACGTATTACTGTAATAATACTGTAAATTGTGCAATTCATCTGTCAATACATTTAGATTTCATTTAGATTTCATTTAGTTATATTTAGTTTATACTAATTTAGTTTAGTTTAGTTTGTTGTTATTTAGTTTTTAGGTATTAGTATATTTTGTGTGCATTTATTCCCCCTGTTTCAACTGTTGCACCTTCATTTCCCTCGGGATAAATAAAGTCTCTTGAATCTTGAATTGAATCTTATCTCCTAATCTAATTAACATCACAGGGACTTCTGGCAGGTTGCAAACCGTCTGGAGTGGCCTATCCCATACCTAAAATACCCCCTTTAAGCTCAACCCTTTCCATTCCGGCTTGGTTAATCACATGGTAATCAGACTACTTTGTTCCACATTTGCATTCGAACTGTAGATTTTGGACTACTTTTCGCCCAATAACGACCCCCCCCAACCTACTTACTCACAGTAGGCCAATGTGTGTGAGCACCTTTTGGGGAGGAGCTCTACAGGTATCTGACGAAACACCATCTGGAAGCGGTTAAACAAAGGGTTAAAAGTATGGGTGTTACCCTTCCCGGCTCTCATCTCCACACTGGCCGTAATCTCTCAAGTCACTCTCACTCACTCTCTCTCCCCTCCTTACGCTCAATGCCCAAAAGAGGCTTCAGATAGAGAGACAAGGGACAACTTTACAAGCTGACTTGAACCATCTTTCGTGAGGTCAACATGAAACCCATGTCGCTTTAAGGAGGAACATAGCCGCGTCTTGTCCACCACGGTAAGTGGGCGTGTGCGTCTCAAGTGCGTCTCCTGTAGAGCTGTCAATACCGAAGCGTTATTGCATCATGTGCCTCACATGTAGTTGATATACCTCGTTTAGAATGGGGATACTTTTGCTAGTGATGTATTGTAATAGCGAGTGTGTCTCAGGATTGTTACCTTTGGTTTACTGATTTGTCTTGGGTCTTTTTTTGGTTCAGGCTGGTTCAAGAGAAATCATTGGATATATATGTTTTTAAATACATATGATGTGACCATGATTACTCGATAGTAAAACATATGATATAAATATAATATTAATAGATAATAGTATTTTCCATTGTTATAACGTTATTACTTTTCTTTTAACCATTATGTTCCTCTTAAAAAGTCTACATAATACACACGTGGCCGGTCTAATAACGTGGCGCAACGCTTTTCTGTTGGAATACAAAATGCCATGTACATCGCTACAGAGTTTATCCACTGTTTTCGACTTTTTTTTGTCTAGGTGTATTTCCTGGCTGTGGGCCATGGGATCTTCGGTTGCTAAAGAAAGTGGCTCTGACCAACTTGACCCAAGGTCACTGCCGAAGTAGAGCCAGTCGAACCAGTGTTTAGACACTGGTTGTGTTTTAAAGCCGTAAACACATTGTAACACTATAACATCGTTGGGGTCAGTTTGAAGAATGGCGTAGGAAAAGATTCAATTTGTTTTGTGCCAATGGAAGCGGACACAGATGAGGCCGAGAGCGTGGTCCCGCCCCTGGGGGTCAGATGTGAGAGTAGTGGGGGCAGCCTGACCCAGGGAGGAGGAATGTCTCACGATGACCCAAGTGGAAGCAGAGGGCAGATGACCTTCACTCTTTCTCAGAGCTACTCTGTGCTTTGTCTTCTTCTTGGTCCACATGAGATTACATCCACACCATTCCTCCCTAAGCGTTTGTTGTTTAAAGCGTTTCCTGGCACACACGTTTCCCGAAAATGACCCACAACATTCAACTATTTTGATTGTGATGTCTTTTTTGAATATCTAAAAGCTGAGTTGTTATCACCACTGTGTGTTATCCCGGTGGCCTGATAAAAAGGCTTGGTGGAAATGTGATTCTGAACGCCTTTATCACTTTATGTCATGGAAGAAAGTTGTCCTTCTTTGCTTCATTGTTACGTCACAGAGTTTACATAATTATTCACCGTCTGTGTGTCTGTCATTAGAAGTTTCATGCCGTGTTTCCAGTCGCCATCTGGTGTAGCCTAGATCCTATTAGTTTTATGAGCCGTTGGCATTACTCTAAGTACAACACGAAGAGACACCAGCGCGTCATCAAAGGGATAGCCGATTGTTCGCCGAGGTACGACAATGGGAATAACACAGCCCTATGGAGGAGTATGTTCGTCGTCATGTTTTCACGTGAAGGGTGTGTGCCATCCTTCGTAGGTCTCTCATCACATTCGTAACCATCGTGATCAGATCCCAAGGAAGCAGCATGGAGCTTGAGAAGATGAATGGACACAGGGACCACGGGTAAGGTGCTATTATATCTATTATACACTCGTTGGAAGGAAGCATCCAGTCCCAGAGCAAAGCAAGACTCCTGGTCTCCTTGCACGGTGGACACCACCGTCAGTGTGTGTATGAACGGGTGAATGTGAGGCAGTCAGTGTGTGAAGTGTGTATGATAGGGTGGCTGTGAGGCAGTCAGTCAGTGTATGAAGTGTGTATGAACCGGTGGCTGTGAGGCAGTCAGTCAGTGTATGAACGGGTGAATGTGAGGCAGTCAGTCAGTGTATGAAGTGTGTATGAACGGGTGACTGAGGCAGTCAGTCAGTGTGAGGAGTGTGTATGAATCTGTGACTGTGAGGCAGTCAGTCAGTGTATGAAGTGTGTATGATAGGGTGGCTGTGAGGCAGTCAGTCAGTGTATGAAGTGTGTATGAACGGGTGGCTGTGAGGCAGTCAGTCAGTGTATGAAGTGTGTATGATAGGGTGGCTGTGAGGCAGCCACAAAAGTGATATATAAATGCTGTCCATCCACATTTACATTTACATTTTGGACATTTGTCAGACGCTTTTATCCAAAGCGACTTACAAGGAGTACATTTGTTGAAGTAGACAATAGCATAACGCTGAGGTACGCCAACATAAAAGCAGTTATACATGCCATACATGCAGTTATACATATTAACAAGATGAATAACACAATTTCGTACTGCCAGGTCACCTGCTTAAGTAGCTGTGATAAGAGCGTGTTATCAACATTAAGGATATACACTTGCTAGAATATACAACATGCTAAGAGCTATTAATGTCAGGACTTAAGCAAGTTAGGGGTTCACAAAGGAGAAGGAGGGTTCATGGAGAGTCCAGGTGTACTCTGAACAGGTGGGTCTTGAGTCTCTTGAGGAAGCTGGCGAGGGACTCTGCCGTCCTGACATGAGACGGGAGTTCATTCCACCACTGTCCACCACAGTCCCTTTAGGGGTAGTTTTCAATTGTTGGATTAAACGTATTGAATATCTATATTATTATGCAGGTTTGATGGCGTGGAGGCCATGGCTGAAGGTGATGAGTTTTTGCCTGGGAAAAGCGGTGGCCCCAAAAAGGCAACTGACTTCACAGACGTAAGAACCCACACGCTGCAGTACACAGCAACACACACACCAAATAAACTGTCCATTAACGAGCAAACAAACCCCCATCGAATATTCCATTCTAAATATCAAAAGTGTATCACACATGCTTGATGAATCTTCATGGGTGGCCGGTTGGAGAGTGTGTGTGATAAACCGAATCAATCTCCACCCAGCCAACCCCCCCCATTCCTGCATGTATAAAATGACACGCACACAGTTCAAACGTACACACATGCACCAGTAAGTGTCCCACACAGGGTTCAAACTCACAACCCCCGGCATGAGAGGCAGACGCTGTGACAAGGGAAGCTAAAAGCCCACAGGCCCTCTAGCTTTATCACAAGAACGTCTTTGGGGTGTCTGTCGGGGAGTGAGGTTTACTCACTGCCGTCTGGCTTCCGTTACACATAGACACAATAAATGGTTTTCTTGTTTCTGTGGTAGAAACAAGTCACACAGCTCAACTCTAGCCCATACTCTGTTTACCCTGATGTCCCACTCAAAGACCTGCCTGACGATTCTATTGGTATTGAGCCCCAGTATCCCTGTTTAAATGTTTAAATCCCCATACAAAATATGACCCTGTTTCATTCATGAATGTGTGTGTGTGTGTTTATGTGTTTATGTGCTCCTTTAATGGGCTATTAATTTCTCTTCTCTGTTGCCTTTCTCAAACAGTTTGAGGGGAAGACGTCGTTCGGGATGTCCATCTTTAACCTCAGCAACGCCATCATGGGCAGTGGAATTCTGGGACTTGCGTTTGCAATGTCGAACACTGGAATCATTCTGTTTATGTAAGCTTGCAAGCTTACTTAAAGGACAGCATCCTTCCTTTCGGCTGGTACAATCTGTGTGTGTGTGTGTGTGTGTGTGTGTGTGTGTGTGTGTGTGTGTGTGTGTGTTGGCATGTTTGTGTACGCATGGGCATGGGAGGCCCTGTATCTATCTGGTGGTGTGTTAGAACAGACTGATCAGAGGGTATATGTATATGTATATATATATATATAAATATATATATACATGGGTATATGTCAGCTCACCCCCCCCACACACACTCACACACACAGGTTGGCTAAATCAGATTTAAGGGGTTAAATATAGCCTATCGTGATCAGACTACAGGCCTGGATCAGCGCTTTTCATTGTAGTGGGAGGGGCCTAACTCACACACAACGTCACTGTCTAATCACTGTGGAAAAGAATACACCACAGGGGTGGTGATGCAACCCGGGGTTACTCACGCTTGTACCCCAGTTACGACTAGAGAAACAAATTTCACTGTGTGTGTGTATGTATGTATATGACCAACAAAGACGATCAAATCCTCCAGATTTAGATATTGGTCACTTCTATAACACTATTGGTGTTTTATCACCATAATCAGCTGAAATGATAAAATTGTTCTGTAGTGCTTTAGGCATATTGCGTTGTCAATGGAACATCTGGCCAATAGTTATTTTTAAACCGTTTTTAGCTAATTGATCTGAAACAATATAATAACAACTCTTATTCACCCAGATATCGTATTCACCAGAATCAACAGTGCTGTGGTATACTACACTATGGGTTTATAGTATAATACAGTATAGGGTAGGATGTTAAGAGATTTGGAAGCAGTTCATTATTGTATAGCTGTATGCACAAGTATATTCGTATTACACTAATATTCACAATCCGGCATTGTGTTTCAGAATTCTGCTGCTGGCCATTGCCATCATGTCCGCCTACTCCATCCATCTTCTTCTGAAATGCGCTGGAGTCGTTGGTAAGTTAAGAAAAAACCCATGAGCCTTTATCTGATTGAGCATTGGCTGTTGGTGGTCTTCATATCTGTTGTATTCTACTACAGTATGTCCATACATCCTGTGTGTGTGTGTGTGTGTGTGTGTGTGTGTGTGTGTGTGTGTGGTGTGTTTGTCATGTCAGGAATCCGGGCATACGAGCAGCTTGGCAAACGGGCGTTCGGTCAGCCGGGCAAAGTGGTGGCTGCCTGCATCATCACCGTGCACAACATCGGAGGTGAGGGAGCCACGCTTGTTCATTCATTCATTCGACCGACAGAAATGAAATGAAATGTTATTATTAACCGTGCAGTAGTAGTAGTAGGCCGCTTTACTTCCCGTGGCTTCTTCCTTTCTCCCGAAAAGTATTTACTCATGAACACGTGGACACTTCTCTCCTCCCAGCCATGTCCAGCTACCTCTTCATCGTGAAGTCTGAACTGCCGCTGGTCATCCAGGCGTTCCTCAGTAAACACGAGAACACAGGGTAAGCCCGTGCCGATATGTCCCGTGTGTGTTGTGGTGGGAATAAGGTCATCCAAAAACGAAATAAGTCTTACTATCGTATTTAATATAAACATGTAAAAACACATAAACAATCAATAGGCCGAGCGCTCGGTCGCTCGGTCCGGGAGTTCTCACCGCACGTCTCGCAAGGCATGCAGAGAGAAGTCCAACGCACTTACAAGAGCGTCTCCCTTTTCAACAGTTTAGACACAATAGGTATACGTAACTTCAAACGATCGCAACAATTCTATGAACCCCCGCCCCAGCTCATCTCCATGTTGGAGGAGGAGGGGGGGGGGGCAGGGCAGGATGCCAGACGTCATGCTGGGCTAAGGAATACACAACAGTAGTAAAGCACCTCAGGGTTGAAAGAGCCCAACTACTCTTACGTCTAGCCGGCTCGGGGGTTGGAGGTGTTACAGAGAAATACCTACTATTCTTCAGTCAACATATGGTGGGGCATAGATGGTCACAACAACAGAGGCTTTTTTCCATTACAGTGTGTGTGGGTTGTTGAAAGTGTGTGTGTGTGTGTGTTGTCCTCTCAGAGAGTGGTTCCTGGAGGGAAACTACATGATCATGATCGTAAGCGCCTGCATCATCCTTCCGCTGGCGCTCATGAAGCAGCTCGGTATGTCTCCTCATGTTTTTTCCTCGCGTCGTCCTCCTCCTCTTTCATCCTAGTCGTCCTTGTCTTTTTCATCCCAGCATACACATATTATCTTCATGTCCATTATTGTTCTGTTCACATTTACATCACTGATATTTAAAACAGCATGTGTCTTTGTGGAAAGCAGAATCTGTCTTTGTGGAAATCAGAATCTGTCTTTGTGGATGTTTTGCGAGTTGTGTATTTTATTATTGTTGTTGTGGTTGTGATCCAGGTTACCTGGGCTACACAAGCGGCTTCTCTCTCGCCTGCATGGTCTTCTTCCTGATCTCTGTGAGTCCTTTACCGACACTCCAACGGTCTATTATTTGGGCAATCGATTGAATTGTGTCCACAATGGAATACACTGTATTTTATAGTATATAGTATATGTATCCTGTCATTCCAATTCCAATTATACTAGATCATCATAAAGATGATATAAACTATACTTATTGCAAAACACATCAAGTCATTGAGCAGACGCTTTTATCCAACGCGACTTACAGTAGTGTGTTTCAACAAAGGAAGGTAAGAGAACAACTCGTCACCAGAAGTCAAAAGTGCATTTCATTTCTAACAAGTCTCCAATAACTGAACCAGTGCTCGGGTAAAAATACAATAAGTTCAGGTAAAAGTACCATCAGGTAAAAGTACAATAAGGTAAAAGTACAATAAGTTAGACAATAGAACAATATCTACCTAGTAATCTACTTAGACAGTGGCTAGTACGCTAGTAAAAAGTGATGAGGATGGAAAAAAAATCACTACTTATATATTTGTTGTCATTTTTGTTGATATTTTTTTTATATATATATATATAGTATATTCATTGTCTGTCTGTCCTTATAGGTGATCTACAAGAAGTTTAACATTCCGTGTCCACTGCCAGAGTATCACCACAACATGACTGAAATGATCAACAACACTCAGGATGCGCTCCACGACGACGACATGTCGTCGTGTGAGGCCAAGTTCTTCACCGCCAACTCCCAGGTCAGAGAACACACCCACCGGCGCTAGTATTCTGTGTGAGGAGTTTCGGTGTGAGTCTCAAGGCTGTGATATATTGTGATTGGATACAGTATTCCCTCTTTCAGCCTTCATACTTATACCCAAACGAACAAGACAATTAGGCTATGATTTTTTTTAAAAATCATGGCAACCCCAAGACCCACTTGATCCCCACTTGACCAACAAGTCTGAAAACCAGTTGGTTTGTTTGTGTTTCCAGACAGCGTACACTATCCCCATCCTGGCCTTTGCTTTCGTCTGTCACCCGGAAGTGCTCCCCATCTACACAGAGCTCAAAGAGTGAGTCCACGTGACACAATCAATGTGGTTAACAGCGTGACTTACTTGTAAAAGTAAAGTATGAAATATTTTTTATTGTAATACATTTTTTCTTAATAAATTGTTTTTTTAGTGCGACCAAGAAACGGATGCAGAAAGTGTCCAACATTTCCATCCTGGCTATGTTCGTCATGTACCTCCTGACGGCTCTCTTTGGCTACCTCACCTTCTACGGTAAGGACCCGGCGACACGCCTACAAGTCGTGGAAAACATCAAAAAGTCTCAACAATACGCACATAACCTTCTGTGTGTCGCGTAACGCTTTGCTTTGCTTTGACACCCGTCTCTCTCTCTCTCTCTCTCTCTCTCTCTCTCTCTCTCTCTCTCTCTCTCTCTCTCTCTCTCTCTCTCTCTCTCTCTCTCTCTCTCTCTCTCTCTCTCTCTCTCTCTCTCTCTCTCTCTCTCTCTCTCTCTCTCTCTGCGTCTGCAGTGGGCGTTGAGGCGGAGCTGCTGCACACCTACAGCCGAGTGGACCCCCTGGACGTCCTCATCCTGTGTGTGCGTCTGGCCGTCCTGGTGGCCGTCACCCTCACCGTCCCCGTGGTCCTCTTCCCGGTGAGACGTCACACACACACACACACACACACACACACACACACACACACACACACACACACACACACACACACACACACACACACACACACACACACACACACACACACACACACACACACACACACACACACACACACACACACACAAATCAGGAGCCTCACGTCAAAACTATTTTTGGCTCCACGTGTTTCTGAGTCTGGTCGGAGCGTCGGCCCTTAGCCTAATTAGGCTTAAGGCGCGCCTGTGTGGGTGTGTGCGTTTGTATGTGTGTGTCTGCGTGTGTGTGTGTGCATGTGACGCATGTGCCCCGCCTTCCCTCCACCACATATTCATCGCATCCTTTTTTCCTTCCTACTTTTCTCCTTCTTTTCTCCACCCCCCGTCCCCCCCGTCCCCGTCCCCGTCTCTCAGATCCGCAGGGCCATCCTCCAGATCCTCTGCCCGGACAAGCCCTTCCACTGGGCCCGACACATCATCATCGCAGTGGTCCTCCTGGTCATCGTCAACCTGCTGGTCATCCTGGTGCCCTCCATACGCGTCATCTTCGGCTTCATCGGTACGTCGCCTCGACGCGTTTGAAATGGTCGTCATGGGAACGGTGTCCCTCCATTTAGGGATTGCAACTATAATCAAGTATAATTAAAATAAAATATAATAATTATAATTAAAGTCAAATATAATCAAAAAATCTAATATAATAACAATATAATATAATACTATTTAACGGAAATCGCTTTTGTCATCTTATACATCCATTTTATACAATGTTGATGTGTATTTTGGTAAAGCTTTGAAGCAGGATACACAGTCAAATAATCCTAAATAAAGCCTACGGCATGGCATATTGTTGTTCAGCCAGGTTCAACACGTTCGTTCGTCAACAATTACTGGCTGGTCACGATCACTTCTGGCTCGACGAGTTTCGCCACAATGACAGGAACCACCGACATCAAAACTGAAACCAAAACACAGTACAGCAGCATACTGCAACTGTGGCGGCGGTGTTAAAAGTGTCACAGATTCCATTCGAAGCTTGTGTAAACATCTCATGTTTCAAATGATGGATGTCCCAAATGGATATTTCTCGTGTCCCAAATGGATATCCCATACAATTGTTTGTTTAGAACTGTATCCCTCTAGCTCTACAATAGGAGAAAGCAGGTACAAAGCAGGTACAGCGTGGCCAGTGGACCTCCGGTGTGAATGTAAAGCAAATAGACCTGATATGAAAAAACTTTATAGCCTAAACTTTCGACGTCCCTTCCTCCTCCTGCTCCTCGTCCTCCTGCTCCTCCTCGTTCCCCCCCTGCCACCACTCCTCCTTCTCCTACTGCTCCTCCTCGTTCTCCTCCTGCCGCCACTCCTCCTCCTCATGCTCCTCGTCCTCCCCTCTTCCTCATCCCCCTGCTCCTTCTCCTCCTGCTCCGTCTCATTCTCCTCCTCCTGCTCCTCCTTCTCATTCTCCTCCTTCTCCTCCTCCTCCTCTTCCACAATGTCCACAGGAGCCACCTCGGCCCCCAGCCTCATCTTCATCTTGCCTGGGATCTTCTACATCCGGATTATTCCAGTGGAGCAGGAGCCCTTAATGTCCCGGCCAAAGATTCAGGTACAGCCCTGATATTCAAGTCAGAATCGGAATGCCTCTATTGTCATTGCACAGGTACCACAACATTGTTCAGCAACCTCACGGTGCACTCTTTCGCACAACAGCAATTGAAAACATAAATTTAAAAATTTAAAAAATCTATATATATATATATATATATTTGTTGTAACCTACATACTGCAGTATGTAGGTTGTACTATGTACAAGTGGTGCAATATTAGAAATATCTACATACAAAGGTGCGGTGGGATGTCAACATAACGTAACACAGTATTGTAGCATTGATGCAATACAGTATTGTAGTGGATAGTTAGTTACGCTACACTAAATCCTAAGATAAATGTTTTGTATTCGTATTGTATTGACTGCATGGACTGTGAAAACAACTGTGTTTTGTAAACACATTTCTTAGAACCGCTTCGACTCACCTCTCGGCGTGCCGGTGGTAGTGCCTTCATCTGAAATCTGACATCTGAAACCGTTTGTTTGTAGGCTGCATGCTTCGCCGCGGTGGGGATCATCTTCATGATCATGAGTCTGTCCTTTATCATCATTGACTGGGTGTCCGGAGCGGTCCACAGCGGAGGCGGTCACTAAGGGACCAAAACCAGGAACCACGATACTAGAATGCCAACCAAAGCTGCTAACTGATATGTGGACCTCCAATTTTAGCAGATTTTGGAGGATTCGTCTGGTATTGTGGCATGTTTGCAATAATTCCAGTTCAAATAAAAAATAGAAAAGCCAGATAGTGGTCATTGAACCAACTGGTAATGGATAACAACCCATTTTGCTACTAAATGGCCCCTTTTTCTACACTTGATTCCCACAAATCTGTAAATTATTTTAGCTGTTGTCCGGGGCCACTGTGTAACAGTGGTAAAGGGCTCACACGGATTAGCCTCGCTAATCCGGCAGCTTGAGGTTAGCCAGGCTCTGTATCTGTGAACAGTAACAGTATCACACACACTACACATTTCCTGTCTTTTCATAGTGCTACACGTAAGCACATGTTACCTCCTCTTTAACGGTCAAGAGAAAGCTGATTCTCATGCAACTATAACCACGTGAGTGTTGGGGATATTTATTTGTCTCACAGGTCAGAAGAAGTAAAACAGAAAAAAACAAAACCTAAAAAAAAAACCCCTAGCTGTGTTTTTATCTGTTGAAGACAGAAAGAAAAAACAAAACTATGCATTACACACCAAAACCAGGTTTGAGCCATTTTGTGTCAGGTTGCGTGAAACAGACTGAATGGATTTGACATAAATGACAATCATGTGTACCTCATGTCAAACAAATACATATTCAGTGAGAGCCGTCGCCATAGAAAGTGCTTTTCAATGAATTGTAAAAAGAAAAAAACTATTGCTTTTTTTTTTTAATGTTCCACCTCCCCTCCCTAGAAAAAGCATATCATGGATATGTGATCTATGGACCTTATTCTACC